>CM002486.1:14286413-14316870 GCA_000325765.3 Leersia perrieri
GAGGCGGTGGAGGAGATGGCCAAGAAGTCAAGGGACTTGGCATGGCATGCGGCGAATCGGATACTGGTGAGCTACCGGGCGTGTGGGAGCAGGCCCTGCCCCACTTCCCCCGCCACGACGTGCCTGGAGGACGTGCCCAGAGGACGCGTGGAGGTCGCCGCGGGGGCCGAGGGGGACGTGGCGACTGCGCAGGCTCTTGAGGCGACGCAGGAAGCCCTTAGCAAGCGGGATTCGACCATCGAGTCCCTGCGCCTCGAGTTCGACTCCGGCCCGGTGTTGATGTCCGCCTCCATCGAGCGCTTGTCGGCGGCGGTGCGTTCGGTCGGGATGCTTCTCGTCCGGGATACCAATGTCCACTCGAGCCTAGCGAAGAGGCTCGAGAAGGTGCTCGAGGCGGTGGAGGAGATGGCCAAGAATTCGTCAAGGGACCTGGCGTGGCGGCTGGCGAGGGGGCGAGGGAGCAGGCCTTGCCCCACTTTCCCCGCACTGACGCAACCGGAGGACGTGTGGAGGTTGCCGCGAGGGATGAGGGGGACGTTGCGATGGCGCGGGCTCTCAACGCGATGCACGAAGCCCTGAGCAAGCGGGATTCGACCATCGAGTCCCTGCGCCTTCTGACTCCAGCCTGGCGATGATATCCGGCTCCATTGTGCGCTTGTCGGCGGCGGTGCGTTTGGTCGGGGTGCTTCTCGTTTGGGACACAGGTCCACTCGAGCCTGGCGAGGAGGATGGAGAAGGTGCCCGAGTCGGTGGAGATGGCCAAGAAGTCAAGGGTACTGGCGCGACGGGCTGCGAACCAGATACTAGTGAGCTACCGAGCGCGTGGGAGCAGGCCTTGACCCACTTCCCCGCCCCGACGCGCCCGAAGGACGCGTGGAGCTGGCAGCGGGAGCCGAGGTGGACGTGGCGACGGTGCAGGCTATCGATGAGATGCAGGAAGCCCCGCGCCTCGAGCTCGACTCTGGCCCAACGATGATGCTCGCCTCCATCGTGCACTTGTCGGCGGCGGTGCGTTCGGTCGAGGTGATTCTTGTCCGGGACACCAAGGTCCACTCGAGGCTGGCGAAGAGGATGGAGAAGGTGCCCGAGGCGGTGGACGAGATGGCCAAGAAGTCGTCAAGGGACCTGGCGCGGCGGCTGGCGAGGGCGCGTGGGAGCAGGCTGCCCAACTTCCCCCGCCCCGACGCGCCCGGAGGACATGTGGAGGTCGCCGTGGGGGCCGAGGGGGACGTTGCGACAGCGCAGCGTCTCAACGCGATGCAGGAAGCCCTGAGCAAGCAGGATTCGACCATCGAGTCCCTGCGCCTTGAGCTCGACTCCGGCCTGGCGATGATGTCCACTTCCATCGAGCGCTTGCCGGTGGTGGTGCGTTCGGCCGGGGTGCTTCTCGTTTGGGACACCAAGGTCCACTCGAGCATGGGGAGGAGGCTGGAGAAGGTGCCCGAGTCAGTGGAGGAGATGGCCAAGAAGGCAAGGGACCTGTCGCGGCGGGCTGCGAACCGGATACTGGTGAGCTATCGGGCGCGTGGGAGTAGGCCCCGACCCACTTCCCCCGCCCGTTGGACGCGTGGAGGTCGCCGTGAGGGCCGAGCAGGACGTGGCGATGGCGTAGGCTCTCGAGGTGATGCAGGAAGCCCTGAGCAAGCGGGATTCGACCATCGAGTCCCTACGCCTCGAGCTCGACTCCGGCCCAGCGATGATGTCAGTCTCCATCGAGCGCTTGTCGGCGGCGGTATGTTCGGTCGGGGTGCTTCTCATCCGAGACACCAAGGTCTACTCGAGCCTGGCGAAGAGGCTGGAAAAGATGGCCAAGATGTCGTCAATGGTCCTGGCGTGGCGGGTGGCGAGGGGTGGGGAGCAGGCCTTGCCCCACTTCTCCCACCCCGATGCGCCCGAAGGACGTGTGGATGTCACCGCGGGGGACGAGGGGACGTTGCGTGCAGGCTCAACGCGATGCAGGAAGCCCTGAGCAAGCGGGATTCGACCATCGAGTTCCTACGCTTTCTGACTCTGGCCCAGCGATGATGTCCAGCTCCATCGAGCGCTTGTCGGCGGCGGTGCGTTCGGTTAGGGTGCTTCTCGTCCAGGACACCAAGGTCCACTCGAGGTTGGCGAAGAGGCTGGAGAAGGTGCCCGACGCGGTGGACGAGATGGCCAAGAAGTCGTCAAGGGACCTGGTGCGGCGGGTGGTGAGGGGGTGTGGGAGCAGGCCCGGCCCCAATGCTCCCGGAGGTGTGGAGGTCGCCGCGGGGGCTGAGGAGGACGTGGCGACGACGTAGGCTCTCAAGGCGATTGAGGAAGCCTTGAGCAAGCGGGATTCGACCATTGAGTCCCTGCGCCTTGAACTTGACTCCGGCCCGGCAATGATGTCCGCTTCCATCGAGCGCTTGTCGGCGGCGGTGCGTTCGGTCGGGGTGCTTCTCGTTTGGGACACCATGGTCCACTCGAGCCTAGTGAGATAAGGTGCCCGAGGCGGTGGAGATGGCCAAGAAGTCGTCAAGGGACATGGCGTGGCGTGTGGCGAATCGGATACTGGTGAGCTACCGGGCGCGTGGGAGCAGGCCCTACCCCACTTCCCCCGCCCCGACGCGCCCGGAGGACGTGTGGAGGTCGCCGCGGGGGCCGAGCGGGACGTGGCGACGGCGTAGGCTCTCGAGGCGATGCGGGAAGCCCTAAGCAAGCGGGATTCGACCATCGAGTCCCTGCGCCTCGAGCTCAGCTCCGGCCCAGCGATGATGTCCGCCTCCATCGAGCGCTTGTCGGCGGCGGTGCGTTCGGTCGGGGTGCTTCTCGTCCAGGACACTGAGATCCACTTGAGCGTGGCGAAGAAGCTGGAGAAGGTGCATAAGGCGATGGAGGAGATGGCCAAGAAGTTAGTAATGTACTTGGCGCGGCGTGGGAGCAGACGCTGCCCCACTTCTCCCGCCCCGATGCGCCCGGAGGACGTGTGGAGGTCGCTGCTGGGGTTGAGGGGGACGTGGCGACTGTGCGGGCTCTCAAGGCGATGCAAGAAGCCCTGAGCAAGCGGGATTCGACCATTGAGTCCCTGCGCCTTGAACTCGACTCCGGCTCGGCGATGATCTCCGCCTCCATCGAGTGATTGTCGGCGGCGGTGCGTTTGGTCGGGGTGCGTCTCGTCTGCGACACCAAGGTCCACTCGACCCTGGAGAAGAGGCTAGAGAAGGTGCCCAAGGCGATGGAGGAGATGGCCAAGAAGTCATCAAGTGGGTGGTGTGGGGGCATGGGAGTAGGCCTTGCCCTACTTCCCTCGCCCCGACGCGCCCGGAGGACGTGTGGAGGTCGTCGCGACGGCGCATGCTCTCAAGGGGATGCAGGAAGCCCTGAGCAAGCGGGATTCAACCATCCGGTTCCTACGCCTTGAGCTCGACTCCGGCCCGGCGATGATGTCCGCCTCCATCGAGCGCTTGTTGGCGGCGGTGCGTTCGGTTGGGGTGCTTCTCGTTCGGGACACCAAGGTCTACTCGAGCCTGGTGAAGAGGTTGGAGAAGGTGCCCGAGGTGGAGGAGATGGCCAAGAAGTCGTCAAGGGACCTAAGGGTGGTCCGGTTCGCCCAGATCACCGCCGGCAGCTCCTCGGTCCATGAGTCCCCGTGCTTCTTGGTTTGAGGCCCTTCAGGATTTTCGCGTTGGCACGCTGCACCTGGCCATTGCTTTGTGGATGGGTAGGCGAGGTAAAGTAGCTTGATGCCCATGTCATCGCATTAGTCGCCGAACAGCTCGCTCGTAAACTGGGTGTCGTTGTTCGTAATGATATGGTTGGGCACCCCGAACCGAGTGGTGATCCCCTTGATGAACCGAATGGGAGTGCCTGTCGATTTTGGCGACAAGGTAGGCTTCAGGCCATTTGGTGAATTTATCGATGGCGACGTAGAGGTGTACTTGAAGGGGCCCAGGATGTCTAGCCCTAGACCGCGAAGGGCTAGTATAGTGGGATCGTCTGGAGGGCCAAGGCTGGTTGGTGGATCTGTTTGGCATGGAATTGGCTCGTCCGGCACCGCCACACGAGATCTGCTGCATCTTTGCGTGGTTTGCCAATAAAATCCCTGGTGGAAAGCTTTTCCCACTAGAGTACTGGAGGCTGAGTGCGCGCCGCACTCGTCCTCGTGGATCTTGGCTAAGAGCTTGAGCCCGAGGAATGCACTTCATAAGGACTCCGTTGGCGCCGCGGTGGTAGAGGGTCCCTTCTACCAATGCGTACCTTTTGGAGACTCCAGCGATGCGCTCGCTTCCCTCACGGTCCTCGGGCAGTGATGCGTCCTGTAGATAGCCGGGAGGGTTCAGGCTCGACAGTATCAAGTTGTGATTGATCCATCGGGTTTGGGCCATCGGGCCTCGACGGGCGCGCGGGCGCGTCGTGCCGAGGGGGTTCAGGGCGTGCTGATGGCTGGGCAAGCCGTTCTTCGAAGGCGCCTGGAGGAGAAGAGGTTCTCTAGGTTTTGGGGCCACTAGGGTGGGTGGGGAAGAGAGGTAAGCTTGAGTTCGTTCAAGGCTTGCTCTGCTTCTTCTGTTCACACGAACGACCCGGTGTGTTTTAACACTTTGAATAGGAGCAGTGCCCGCTCAATATGAATCGGTCCAGCGCGGCCATGCATCCAGTAACGCACTCCACATCCTTAAGTTTCCTAGGGGGGCGCATTCTCTCTCTTGCCTTAATCTTTTCAGGGTTGGCCTCGATGCCACAGGCAGAGACCAAAAACCCGAGTAGTTTACCCACCGGCACTCCGAATACGCACTTTTCAGGGTTCAGCTTCATGCGTTGTTGAACGTCTCTGCCAGGTCCAAGAGCAAGGTCTCTCGGTTGCGCGTTTTGATGACAAGGTCATCGACATAAGCCTCAACATTGCGCCATATTTGACTACTCAAAGTAATGCGAGTGGAATGCTGAAAAGTAGGGCATGTATTCTTAGGCATAAATGTATAACAATAAGTGCCAATAGGCGTATTAAACGTGGTTTTTTCCTCATCCGAATATGCCTCCAGGAAACACAAAAGGTCGCATCCCGCAGTGGAGTCAACAATCTGATCTATGTGGGGCAAGGGCAAGGGATCTTTAGGACATGCCTTGTCAAGGTCGGTGTAGTCGATGCACATACGTAGCTTGCCGTTGGCCTTGGGAACAACCACTGGGTTCGCCAAACACTACGGGTGCATCACTTCCCAGATGAATCCGGCCTCTAAGAGCCACGCCACGTCCTCGTGGATGAAGGCCTGTCGCTCTGGGGCCTGCCGCCGTATCTTCTGCCGGACTGATCTCGTGTCCAGGCACACGGCCAGACGGTGCTCGATTACCTCCTTGGGGACCCCGGGCATGTCCGACGGCCTCCAAGCAAACACGTAATTCGCCCGCTAGAAGGAGACGAGCGTGTCTTCCTATTTGGTGTCCAAGTTACCGCCAATCTTGGCGGTTTTGGACGGATCGCCGCCAAGTTGGATGACCTTGACGGGCTATTCGTCACTTGAGGTGATGCGCTTCTTCGAGGCCCTTGAGACGGAGGCCTCGAGCCGCTAGTCGTCAGCCTCGGCACCGGTGGCCGCCGCGAGACCATCAGCGCGCAATTCTGCGTAGGCCAGCGCGGTCTTCACATCACCGAGGACCCTGATGGGGCTATTCGAGCCCAACATCTTGAGCTGGTAGGCATAATGGGTGACCACCATGAACTTCACCCACGCCGGCCTACCCAGCACGGCGTTGTAGGGTAGATTGAGATCCGCCACATCGAAGTCAATCCGCTTGGTGTGGAAGTTGGTGGGCCCGCTGAAGGTAATGGGGAGCGAGATCTGCCCCAGGGGCCACACTTGGCCCGGTGTCACCCCGATTATGGGGAGGGACAGCTTGAGCCGCATCCCTGGGGCCTTGATGGTATAGAAGGCCTTGGGGGACAGGAGGTTGAGGCCACGCCGCCGTTGATCAAAACACGACCCACCTTGATGTTGCAAATGGAGGGGGAGGTCACTAGTGCTAGGTGACCGCTGCTGCTGGCGATGCTCGCCGGGTGTTTGGTTTTGTCGAAGGGGAGGGTCACCTCGGACCAGCACGATCGTCGCGTCACCTTGTGGGACGGCACAGTGGCCAGAAGCTCACGCTTCATGGCCTTGAAGCTGTGATAGGAGACGTGGGCGCACGCCCCTCTGTCCATGGTGGCGACAATGTGGCCGGGCTCTTGGAACCCTAGGTCATCGTTGTCCGCATTGTCGGTGGGGGCCTTACCTTTGGCCTCGTGCCGGTTCTCCGTGGAGGCCGTCAGGGCTTTGCCCTCGCGACGGCTTCTCCCGCTCATAATTTTCTACGCGCTCGGCCAAATTCTTGGCCGAGTGGCACTCAGCGAGGCTCTGGCGGGAGGTGTTGTGCACTGAGCACCACTTGTCCGTCGAGTGCTCCTTGTTGGGCTCATCGAGTGACCCGTCGCGGTTGCCCGTGGTCTTCCCTTTATGCGGACGACGCGCGGCGCCGTTGGCGGCGAGGACATGGCCTTCTTCGTCGCCACGCGACGATTTCCTTTTCCGCCGCCTCTCCCCCCGGCCCTCGTGAGACTCGGACGGTGTCGTGGCGGCGGCGGCGGCTGTGCCTGAACCGGCGATGTCGAAGAGCTCGCCGGTGGTCTCGGGCTCCTTGGAGACGATTTTTTCCAACATGCGGTTGTGCCGGACACCACATCTGAACACAAATAATTGCTTGGGCCGGGATGCATGGGATGGTGTTACACACCTGGCAAAACCGCTGGATGTATTGGCGGAGGGACTCCTCGTTCCGCCATTGTACCGCGTGGAGGTCCGCCTCCTTCCCCGGGCTCGAGTAGGTGCCTTGGAAGTTCATGGTGAATTGCCGGCACAAGTCCTCCCAGGAGTGGACGGACGCGACTGGGAGGTTCATTAGCTAGGCTCGCGCCTTACCCTTCAACGCCATGGGGAAGAAATTTGCCATGACCAGTCATCGCCGCCCGCTGCCTTGATGATCGTGGTGTAGATCTGGAGGAACTCGGCCGGGTTGACGCTGTCGTCGTACTTCTCTGTCAGGGTGGGCCGGAACTTCGAGGGCCAGCGGATGTTTCGAAGGCTCGCTACGAAGGCCTGGCACCCACCCCCGGAGGATGGGGATGACGGGGGCCACGCGGCCGACTGCCGGACGTGCGCCCCTTGAAGAGGCGCAATCCGTAGTCCGCATGGCGCGGCGTGCATCGCGCCGTTGCTTGGTGTTCAGTCGAGCGTCGGTCTTGGCATGCAGCTCACCTTGCTGCGCGCCATCGCCTGCCGACGCTGGGGAGCCACGTGGTCCCGTGCCACGGCGGCCGCCAACCGCGTCCGTCGTCGGGAGGCGGATGAGACGGAGGGCGAGCCGCGGGAAGCTGCCGTGGCGGAGTGGTTGACATCGACTAATTGCCGTTGCGCCGTGGTGACCAACTTGGCCATATCATCCAGCCATCACTGGATGTTGGTCCCCGGGTCCAGGGTAACTGGCCGGTGGTGCAGGAGTGCTTAAGTCGCCTATAGCGCGCCTTCTGAAAAACCAAACTCTAGGCCCCGACGCACTTCACCCTGGTGCTGTCCGCCGACGCGCCTGCTTGGGTGAGACCTAGAGCCGGCCGTGTTGGGGGCGGCGCCGCGGGGCGCCACGCGCCCACCAGCCGCCCCGAGGTCGCGGGGCGGTGGCGGGGGAGATCCCTAGGTCCGAGTCCGATAGTGTCGGTGGTTCGGAGTGTGGTCGGCCTCATTCTCCAGGTCCTCGTCCTCCACCGCCACATGAGACAGTGTTGGAGTACGTAGGACAGGGTCGTTCGCCATGATCAGCCGCGAGGAAACGAAGATTTCGTTGGGTAGCGGGAAGCTGAGGCTTCAATCCCTAACAAGCGCACCCCTACCTAGCGCGCCAGTTGTTCTGTCCAGGGGTGCGAGTTAGAGCCTGAAAGCCTATAGAGAGAAGCAGGTGGCAGAAAGGGAGAGAAAAATAGGGGTCGGGACACGACGAATTATACAGGTTCGGGCCGCTAGGAAGCGTTGCTCCTGTCACTTGTGACTAATGAGAATCAAGTTACAAGCATAGGTGGTGATTTTTCTGTGCTCCGAACAATCGAAAAGGTCCTCTGTCTACCGGGTGGATTTTTCTTTCTGTTTGGGTTTAGCCCCCCCCCCTTAACTACTAACCAGGGCCTCCTTTTATACACTAAGGGGACACCACAGTGGTCTTTGAATACAGGGGCTTATTCCCCTTAGGACAGCAGTAGAGGCCGTGTCTGGTCGGTGTGCTCCCCCACGTCGTCATGCCTAGCGGCGAGCCTCGAAAATGACCACCGCGCAGACGTGCTGCTGAAGCCATGACTGTGTCAGGTCTCTCGGTCGTTGTCCGAGCCCACTGGTTAGTGGGCGGTGGGGCAATCCCTAGGACCTAGTGGTTTGAACGGGGGACGCCCCCTTCGCTAACGCGGTCATCCCGCGCATTAAATGCGATGGTGACCCGTGTTGTGACAGGCCATCCCTGTGGTGACAACGCTGTCACCACGTGATCAGTGAGGGATGACTTTCTCTCCCCCCTCTTCCCACGTGGGGGGAATGATGGGGTGAGGCATACGCCCGCAGCCGCATTAAATGCGGTGAGGCGTGGGCCAGGCGCCCTCCCATCGCCATAAATGTGGTGGTTGGGCACTGGGCGCGCACGCACCGCCTTGTGCTATGGGGGTCGGGGGTGGCCCGACCCCCTCAGCACTTAGCCTCCGGGTTGCTCTACGGGCCCGACCCTCTGGGGGGTTGCCACGTGGCTCCCTGGGGCTCGACCCCCTTTTGGGGACTTGGCCTCCATTCTGGACCCGGGCCCGACCCCTTTGGGGAGCGGCCTCGTGGGTCCAAGGGGTCGTATACCGCTTGCGCGAGGTACCCTCGGGCCCATATCTCCGACAACGACAGTGCTCAATGCCTCCCCCCAAAACGCTGCTGGCATTCCCCTTTGCTTGAGCATAGCCCACGCCATGAACACCACCGTCTAGTTCCGCCGCTCAACTACGCCATTTTGCTGTGCGGCGTAGGATGCGGAGTAGTGACACTGGATCCCTTCATCGGCGCAGTAGGCAACAAACTCAAGTGATGTGAACTCGTCGTCGTTGTCCGTGTGGAACACCCGCAGCTTGCGCCCATAGTGGGCTTTGAATCTTCTTGATGGCGTCAGGTGCATTGCTCTTGGCTGCTAGGAGCGCCACCCACATGTATTGTGTGGCGTCGTCGACCAGCAACAAGAAGTGACGCCGGCCACCTGGCGTTGCCGGCGTAATCGGTCCACAGATATCACCATGAACAAAGTCGAGTGGCTCTTGGGCACGGTACTTGGCCACCTTCGGGAACGTTGCACGCCGATGCTTGGTGATGACGCATGTGTCGCACAGCTGCTCGTCATGCTTCAGTCGAGGCAGGCCACGCACGAGCTCCTATCGCTCCATCTTCTCTAGTGAGCTGAAGTTGATGTGCCCGAAGCGCTCGTGCCATCGCCATGCTGTGTCGTGCGGCCAAGCAAATTGGCCGAGCAACCTCGAGGTGTAGGACTTACAGTCGGTTTCGTCTCTGCTTGATCATGGCAAGGAGACGTTGACTTCAGTCCCAGATGCACATGATGCCATCCTTGACTAGCATCTTCGCTCCGCCTTCGTCAAGCTAGCCGACATTGATGATGGAACTCTTCAGGCGTGAGATGCAATAAACGCCACTGAGTACCTTGTGCTCGCCTTTCTTGCCGATGAAGATGACGTTGCCGGCACCCTTGATGTCAACGATGGAGCCGTCGTCGGAGTGTCGGTGATGCTTCGATCGAGCTCGGCGAAGACGTTGCCGTGGCCTGTCATATGGTTGGTGGCTCCTGTGTCAAGGTACCACGCCGCCTCATTGTCCACAACACCCGAGACGCGAAGGTTGACCTATGCACGTGGCTCGACGAGGGACACAAGTGATGGTGCGGAGACAGGGTCATTGTTGAGCTCGCAAACCTGTGCCACTCAACGTCATTGTCTTCGTGCATGCTTGATTGCGAGAGCAGCAACACGTCGTCGTCGTCGTCATCTGCTTGGGCCAAGTGAGCCGCCACCTTCTTGGCCTTTCGGCGGTCCTTGGCCCAATGGCCAAGGCGGCCATAGTTGTGGCAATTGTTAGGTGTCATGTCGTGGTTGTTGTTGCCCTTCTCAACTCCACTGCCGCCAACGCCTCCCTTCTTGCGATGAGAACGATGAGGTCATTGGCGAGCACCGCCTTGTGGCTGCTTGGAAGAGCCCTCGCCCTTCTGCCTCTCCTTCTGCCGCGCAAGCCACTGCTCCTCTGTGAGGAGCTGGCTAACAGCTGCAGTAGAGGGTGACACCGAATTTGGCCGTAGCATCGCGTCGCCGCAAGCACCTCGACGGGAGTAGTCGACCTCGCATCCCCTGGAGTCTCCACGCACTATCGGCTTCACTACTGACATCGACCACGGCTACTCTACGCACGGCTACCACGACCACGACTCTACCGCACCCTACGCTTTGGCTACATGGACTATGGCACAAGGGTTGTCATCTGCTTTGAGCTCTGTTGCCGATTTCTTCTCCAGTCCAAGTGTTCGCGTTGCTCACGCTTGGACTGCGAGGGGATGTTAGAGTATATGGTAGTTAGAGATGTATTAGGATAGGATTGATTTATGGACTTCTTCCTTATCTGTAATCCTTCCTTATCACTGCCCCATGTATTCCTATATATACTGGCCCCTGAGACTACAATAAGTCCAATATTCCGTAACATCCCTCTCCCTATTATTCTACAGTACCCAACATCTACAATACCAAAGTAGTTTTTATTAAATCTACAGTAAAATATATATTTTTATAGTATATTTTCTTGTATTGAAAATGTTACTACTTTTCTCTACAAATTTGGTCAAAGTTGAAGCAGTTTAACTTTGACTAAAGCTAAAACGATTAGTAATATGGTACGGAGGGAGTAGGTATTTATTATATCATGGATTTATTTTAATATATTTTAGATTTCTACTTCTACTCCTTGACTTCCTAAATGGATGGTCCTAAATATTATCAAGTTCACCCAGATAGACTGAAATAATAGGCAATGAATTCAGCCTCTTAACTTTGAACTAAAATGTTTTCATTAAATCCAATTAATTGAAAATTTTCTAGATGTTATGACGTATCAGTTGATTTCTCCATGCGTTGTTATGTTCTGTTAGGTGCTATGAATAGCATGACATTAATTGGTTAAGTTGGACAATAGGTGGGCTACACAGTCCACTGTCTGATATGTGAGGTGTAGGTGGTGAATCGGAAGGATGCCACTGTCCTTGGAGTGTGTCCATCAGTTGTAAATAGCAATCACTAGCAAGGGGAGGAATATCATAGGAAGGATGGACTTCAAAAATATATATCAAAAAATCGTAGTACTGCTTTACATGAGATAGTGCAAAAAGTCACACCAAATCGATGCATAATCATTCATATCCTTATTGAAGTCTTAACTCACTGACCCATGCTGTCCTATGGACATAATGGGTATGCATCATGGTCCAATATTTATGTACAGTAACCAGCTATCTAAATGCATGATGCTATAAAGTTCACCTACACTTTTGAGGTTTCAAGTTTCATATGCAAGCTTTTCTGAACCTTCAACAGGAGTAGCAATCCCATAAAATCGTGTAAGAGGACTGTGAACTATTGAAGATGGTATATTTCACACACGTACACACACAAAAAGGGAACTGTATACAACAAATCACGCTGTGTCTAGGCAACCTAGCTGTCAAGTGTTATTGGAAGCACATATAGCAGTTGTTGTCTTTACATTATTGTCAAATGAGTTGGTTATCTGCCTTTTCCCCCTTATGCAGCCATTTTGCAGACTCCTGCCAGTCACATGAAAAAACCTACAAGACAAGGCTATGAACGTACGAAAGTCAATTGTAAGACTTACCTTTCTTACTTTATTTAATTCTATTCTTAGCATTATTCAATGAGTTGAGTTGTATGTTGCTCCTGTATCTTAAAGTTTAGCTTGTTTGACCTGCACAAAATATCCTTTCTCATCTTTCCAGAACAATTAAGGAACGGTATTTTAGTTCTCAATACATCATAATTGTTTTTTAGTAAATTACATCATAATTGTTGTGCAAAGTCAAACTGTCTATATCCAGAACAGCGGAAGAAATACTATGAAAGCCTTACAACAAATTTGGCCGTCACTTTCATATGCCCAAAATTTATATGCCAAACAACAATTATGGTCAAAGTAAACTACTTCACGGATTCAACAATGACATTCTTTTCTGACTGACCGAGTATGTCGCAGTAGTTGCATAGATGAGTATGACAGATAAATATGAATCTCTTATTATCGGCTCGGGTGGGTGGTCTCTGACACTAGCCTATTCATAGATAACTACAACCTTTTGCTGGTCACTCTCAAAACTGAAAACAGGAAGGGTTTCACATTTCATTGCAATTTGTTAATTACGATCTGTCTTTCAGCCTCGACATGGGAACTAAGGAGATTGAACCCGCCAGGATCATCAACTCCAAAGTGCCTTGTTACTCATATGTTGGAAATGACCCCAAGTTTTTGGGATAGATGGAAAAGAAGACACAGTGCGAATTTTGACAGAAGTATTGCTTTTGCTTTGCTCAGCCAAGTAGCAGGTTGGTCAGGTTTGCTTTTATTGCAAAAAATGATATCACCATTTTTGGATAGTATAATGATGCCCTTGTTTTTCTCGTGGCCAGGTTTAAGAGAATACTTTGCAGCAAATCCAGCTTTGACATCTGATTCGCCTTCAACAGTATTGAAGCCTAAAGCATCTGATTCTTTGATCATCCATAGTGAACTGGAAGATTCTGAACCTAATGATGAATTCTATGATGCACTTGCTAGAGGTGAATCTTTTGAAGATGAGGATAGTGATGATGATGAGGAAGATGATGTGACTCCTAAGGTGATATTTTATATACTGTACAAACGGCGTATGCAAATCAGACTGTTATATTATGTTCAGTGATAAATGGAGACTCATTTCCTCATGAAATTATTGTGCAGACTGGAAAGGTGAAGTTCAAGAATGTTTCATGGGCTATAGCAGGTCTTGCCTTGAAGCCAACGAAAGGTCATCATCATAAACACAAAAAAAAAACATTTCCTGTCTTCTAGCACTACTGAGTAATATGCTTTTGCTGTTACTGTTAGTTTCTTAAACCAAAAAATGAACATTTATACAAAGTGTATATCTGGGATACAGTGGATGCAATGTGCTCGGTTGCCTTTGCCTATATTTGCCAAAACATGATAGCAGTTGACACTCCTTATGTTTGTAAATAACTGTCAAGTTAATTTTCCTGTTCAATTTTTTATCACTTATAGCATCTGATATATTTAAATAGATCAAACGAAAATTGTACTGCTGGATTTGCCATACATAAAAGCTCTACTGTTTTTATTTGCTACTAAAGAAATTATGGTTAAAGTTTAAACAATAAAGTCAATAGTGACAGCCATTTGAAATTGAAGGAAATTTCAACATGCCGTCTCTATTACTCTTTAAGCTGCTAGACTGCATAACTGCAGTTTGCTAGCTCATGTTACGACATTTCTCATGGTTCATTTCAGTCATTTTGGATATGTCTCAAGATAATAGTCTGAGGAGGAAAAGAAGTGGTATGTTGTAAACTGTGATTGATAATAAAGTACAATGGTAGCAAAAAACATATGGAATAAACTGAAGAATTATGTATCTTATAGGCATTGTCTTATGTAAGCTTGATGCTTCCTTTCATTTCAAGCGAAAGAGAACAGTAGGTGGCTCTTCCCAAATTTATGTCTCCAGGCTCCACCAAATGTGGCTTACAGAAGGGTGATAAAAATCACTAATCATGACAGTTATAACTTATTACCATATACCCTAAAATCCAGATATTATGTTATCTTGCTGTCCTCCTTGATTATGATTTTACTTCTAATATAATCTCATGTTGATGAAATAAAATTCCCCCTTTCAAATTTGCTACAGCTTTAGTCGAGAAGAGTGAATTGGTTACAAATTCAACTCCAGTAATTATTGATTCAAACCAATTCCATGGCACCCTTGAACAAGCGAAAAGTGAAGATCACTCGAACTCTTGGAGTGAGCCTGGTGGAGAGAAGTTCATGATAAGAGGAAAGACTTACCTGACAGATTACACTAAGGTGGGAGGAATTACTACATTTCCATTCTACTAATTAGGAGAATTGCAGAAACTACATTATTTATTTCTCTGTCAGTTAAAAAAAGTTAGATGCCATTATATGGCTCAAGTACTTCAAATATATCAGTAGAAAGTTTTTATGGTATACATAATGTTGTGTATATTATGTTACTAAACTTGGAGATTTGAGCCACAAAGTCCCTTTGGGATGGTAGCAATATATAGAGAGTTATCATGGACTGTATGGCCTACAATATACGGGACTTGATATACTTAGCACCCCCCTTTCAAAACTCAAGGTGGAAGAGGAGGATCTGAATAATTGAGTTTGAGAAATTGAAGTGAAGATCTCAGGAGAATAATAATTATCATGTGAATTAGTTAATTTATTTTCATCAATATGAAGTGTGATTAGGTAGATCAGTATTCTTAGCAAAGAACAACTAGTAAAAATCCCAGCATTTGGCTATGCACTTTATTGAGCAGAATCTGTTACACTGGGAAGATGTATGGCTATGATATACTTAATCATCTTATTGTGACAAGGCCATATGAGAATATGGTCCCAAATTAACTATGAAGATATGCTGATCATTGTTCAATTAATACATTATATTATACCTTCTGAGAAATATCTTTGTTTTTCCATACTTTGACCTATCTTGTGTTAATTTGGCATTTGCATAGGTTGTTGGAGGTGATCCCCTTCTAAAGCTTATTGCTGTCGATTGGTTCAAGGCTGATGAGCGTTTCGATTCAGTTGCTTTACATCCCAAGAGCCTTGTTCAGGTAAAAAAGTTGAATAACTACTACTAGTATCCCATAGTAATGCGATCAGCTTGGTGCTTTTTTTTTCTTGCTACCATGTTTCTCTACATAACTGATAATCAATAAATATGCCTTTCACAGAATTGATGCAGCCATGCTAGAGAAAACTTGTGCATTCCTTTTATAAATCAACCAGAATTGATTTTCTCGATTTTACATTAGTTTTTTGGCACAACAAATAAAAGTATATTAGAGCTTCAGTGTCTTCATTAAAAAAAATGTCATTAATGCCCATAACATTTTAGTTTTTTATGTTAGACTATCTTGTGGATTGGATTTTTACTTTGCTGCAAACACTTTACTCTCAAGCCTCCACTTCATCTTTTTATTAGAAGCTTATAAGATCCAATTAAAATCTTAGCAACTATCAAGTACTCAATTTATCTGGTGTGGCTTATAATCTTAAACAATGGCAATAAGCCATCTTTCCCGTATAAACCTTGCCAGACCATTCGCCTTAGCACAGCCCCCCCCCCCCCTCGTGGCACGCGTGGAAGTCGCCTCCGTTGAACAGCGCCACCGCCGTGCTCAACCCACCACCACCACTACCCAAAAAAAAAGATTATTGATCTTAAGCCTTTTTTTTGGAGGGGGTTTGATGTTAAAATTAAACTAAAAAGAACTGCTGTTTAGTAATAAAAATGGAGAACATTAAGACCTTATTTAATATCAATGTAAACTTCATTATTATTTCATGAACCTATAGGCAAAACACCATTTGAACTGAACACATTGAAATGTTAGATAAGGCATCCATGCTGTAAACTTGCTTGCAATGGTCATATGCCTGCATCCTGATTTTTCTGATCATTACATTACAGTCGGAAGCTGCAAAGAAGATTCCCTTCATACTGGTCATAAACTTGCAGGTAAGTACTGGTTACATCATCTAACATTAGGTAGTTAAAAATATAGTCGAAAGTTTTATAGCTGCAAACATGGCAATCCTTCAATGAGTCACCTAGACCTGGTTGTCAACATTTTCCTGGTATGATCAAGATGTCATACAAAATCATTGCTCATGTAATCCTAAAGCTCATGAACACACGCTCAAAAGAGAATGATTGGTTCATGAAAGAGCTTGTAGGTTTTGCTTGCAGTGTTAGAAATTAGTTTGCAGTCAATTTGTTGTGTTTTTGTCTAGTACCCTATGACATTTTATTTAATTAGAGGAAGATATCATCTGTGTTATGCATAGGACCATTGGCCAGGATGCGAATAACTCTTTTTGTCTCTTGGATAAACATGTAGGTCCCAGCGAAGCCAAACTATAACTTGGTCATGTACTACGCAGCAGAAAGGCCAGTGAATAAAGATTCTCTTTTGGGCAGATTCATTGATGGAACCGATGCGTTCCGGGATGCCAGATTCAAACTTATACCAAGTATTGTTGAGGTATGCATTACTTATTGATGCTTCTTATTATCTTGCATGTGAATTGATTTTTGAAACAGGTGATGTGTAATTTCTTATTATAATTGAATGTAAATTGATCTATAAATGATCTCAGGGTTACTGGATGGTAAAGCGTGCAGTTGGGACAAAAGCTTGCCTTCTGGGAAAAGCAGTAACATGCAATTATCTTCGCCAAGATAACTTTCTAGAGGTGATTGCGTGAACTTTCGCTTTCGTTGAACCTTCAACTTTTTTGAAATATCTATTTAAGCAGGAAGGACTGCCATTACTGAAAGATTTCAGACATGAAACTTGTAGGATGTACAGCGATATCTAGAAATCTCAGTTCTATAGTTATATTCGTTTTAATTGGGGGGAATCCCTGAGTACTATATATTATTTTAATTTATTAAAATACAGTGACCTTACAAGTGAAATTTACTTTGCAGATAGATGTCGACATTGGTTCTTCATCTGTTGCACGAAGCATTATTGGTCTTGTCCTGGGATATGTCACAAGCATCGTTGTTGATCTTGCTATTCTAATCGAGGTATAACCCTACAAAGTCAGCTCTGAAACTGCACTTTGCTTTCTTGTTTTTTATGATCGCCTACTATCTCTTAGTGGATTAAAAAAGGATTCTACAAACATCTCTGGTACTTCCAGCTATGCTTACACTATAATGTTTTTATTGAAGTTCAGTAGTGTGAAGTGTGGACAATAGTTTATCTTTTCTTTTTGAACTGACAGCCTGTGCAACCCAAATTGTAACAGCGGTTGCACAACACCCTGATTTACTATAAGATTGCCACCATTTGGAAGCAAAAAGGACCTTTCTCTAGTGCAATTCCTCACTATTATAGCAGACAGTGGCTTGTGTTTTACTCCTACAAAGCATCTCAATGCAAACCCCTTTTAAAGCTAATCCTCCATTTCAGTATGGTATTGACTATTTTCTATGTCTGGTTGGTGTATGCATTGCATACTCAGTTGATCAGTTACAGTCTTTGCTTTCAAATGTACTGTCTGCTGATAGCCTTTTCTTAGACCACGTTGTCATGCTGCCAAGTCATGTTGACAGCCTACTTGGACACAGTTTGTGGTTACTCGTAGGTTTTAAAAATAGTTGGTCAAGGGAAGTCAGATAACAATGTTACCCTCCAATTTTATGTGGCGGTCAATTCAAAAAACAATGTTACACTCTCTTCTCAACTTAAGTTTATACTTTCTTGGGTATAGTGAGACGTTGTCACAGATGTGGTTGTAACTCCAAGATTGTTGTGGCTCTAGCTTCTTTGAAGTCAAGGCCGGATTATACATTATCTAAAAAACACCAAGATTGCTAATATGTTATGTTTTCAGGCAAAAAAAGAGTGCTAATATGTGTTATGTTTTCAGGCAAAAGAGGAGAAAGAGCTGCCTGAATACATTCTTGGCACAGTTCGCCTAAATCGTGCAAATCCCGACTCTGCAGTACGGATCTGAGATTGTTCCATATTTCTTGGTACAATTCTCCTTTACTCCCACATAAGAGACGGGAGATTTTGGCAGATGTGCACAATTTTCTGCAGTTATCATCTATTCTGGGCGGTCGCATACCATTTGTAAAAAGAAGATAGCATCACTATTCACATGTACAGATTACAGACATGATGCTACATACATAAAGAGTCAATGAACGCTTATTTATCTCCAATTTGGGGACATCAACAGAAGAACTCCTGTGAGCCTGTACTGGAACACGTCTGCTGATAGCCTTTTCATGTTGACATGCTGCCACTTCAGAATTGTGGAGTCTGTTTGCTGTGCTGTGCTGTGCTGTGCTGTGAGGTGGGTTTCAACAAGACATGGACACCTGGGCGGCACAGTTTGTAGTTGGTCAAGGGAAGTCCAGGGATGTTTCAACAGAAAACATGGTGGTCAACAACAAAGTCGGCAGGTCAACTGGGCAACATGGCGTATGAGTACTAGGTACGTGTTCGATTTCCGTACACGCTTTTGTGCCACAAGCGCTTCCAGGTTGTCCCCTCCCCCATCGGAGAAATTCTGTTTTGCTTCTGGTCGTGCACCTCGCGTGCAGCAGCCATCAACACACAAATGCGTGGCTTGCGATTTCCATCAACCGGGATCCGCTGTAGACCCACATGTCAATGGTTTGTTTTATTATTGCAGTAATTGTAGAGAGGATACGCATCCGATTTTTAGACCCACGTACACTTTTTATCAAACACAGACGCAAGGGGACAAATATGCGTACATTGAACACTACGGACCCAATCATGAACACCCTATCATTAAGATCGATGAAGATTGGATTGATATATATTTTGACATTGACGAAGCCATTATAATCTATTGATGAGTTCAATCAACAACGGTAATGAATTCTAACCCCTACCTTTGATAATCTACATGGTTGTATAACTTCACTCGTGTGGGTCGTATGTAATGTTACTTCTACAATCCTACTTACAGAAAACTAGCCTTCTAAGTTGGAAGGTTACCATGTTAGTCCAGGATCAAATCTTGAATTCAGCTGATACTTCAACTATTTTAAACACAAGAACCTGTTCTCTATATATAAAATCCGAATACAAATGCTCGAATAAATCCGTTCTTTTGACATTCCAAAGCATGGTCAAGACTCACAGGTCCGGTGAGCGGCGAATAGCAAACCCGATTTCTCGACATCCCAAAAGAACAAATCCAGGAAAACCAAGGGCGCAGTGGGGGCCCAGGTATCGTGGTTGGGCCCGCACGTGGGCCCACCCTCCTACCCCCGGGGGCCGAATCCTATAAGAGCAGAGGGCTCCACTTGCGCCCACACCCTCCTCTCCGCCTCCCCAATCTCCCTTTCTTCTTCCGCTTCTTCGACGCCTCCAACTCGAAACCCCGCGACGCGAAGGCGAGCATCGGAGAGAGAGAGAGCTCGGCGACGCGAGGCGGCGAGCGCCCGCGCAGAGGAGGAGGAGGAGGCAGCGGCGAAGAGGAGCTCCGGGAGAGCGGGATCCGTGTGCGTATCTAGGTTCGGAGCCGAGGGGCTCCTCGCCTTCGCCACCGCCATGAGGCGCTCCTCGAAGAAGTCGTCTTCGTCCGCCGCGGCGGCCACCGCCGGTAACGCCCTCCGCCTCCGATCCCGGATCCCATCCCGTCTTCTACTTTTTTTTTCTCTCGTTTCTCGGTGATCGGGCCGGGCCGGTCCCGCCGCCGGGGGCCCAGTTCGGTTGCTGCCTGCGAGATTTGCCCCGAAGGGGGAAGATCCAATCTCGAGTTGGTTTGCTCGTCGGGGATGGTGGACTCTTCCCCTGGGTTTTGTGTTGCGTTGATGGCTCGTGTTGATTGACGGGTTGGTCTGTTTGGGGGTTTTTGTGATCGCGTGCACGAGATTGGATGGGTCGGGTGCAGATTGGGGATGTGGAATTCGCGGTATGCTGGGTTAGCGGATTCGTAATAAACTAGATGAAATTTGACGTGCTAGAATTGACAGGTTCGATCCTATGCCGGACATACCATAGACGTGTTTGTAAGCAAGGCAAGTGCATGTGTTCAAATGTTGCGGTTTGCGTTCTGTTTCCTTGATACTAATTTATAGATTACGTTAGTTTATTCGTGAATTATTTAAGGGTTGGAGGTAAAACAAACTGCTTAAAAGTTTTCTGGTTAAAGAAACTAGCCTTTGTCGCAAAAGAAAAGAAAAGAAAAGAAACTAGCCTTGAATACTTTGTTTCATATGGTAACATAATTGTATCTTGGCTTCTGCACCCATATATGTACAAAGCCATAACCACAAGTTCCAAAAGAAAAGAAAAGAAAAGAAACTAGCCTTGAATACTTTGTTTCATATGGTAACATAATTGTATCTTAGCTTCTGCACCCATATATGTACAAAGCCATAACCACAAGTTCTCCATACAAAATGGAAAGCCCTACGTAACTAAAGGAGGTTAACACCACTTAAGTGGTTGGTTCTGACGCTAACTGAAAACCGGAAGAAGGTTTCAATGAAATGAACTACGCTTGCCCTAGAATTGCCCTAGAATTCGATACATTAAGGGCCTATTTGGTTCTCTACCCTACCAAATATTTGGTAGTGCCAAATTGTTGGTAAGTTTTGGCACTACCAAAGTATTGGTAGGGTAGAGTTGTATTATAGGTGTTTGGATTGATACCAATTTGAAGCCAATTTATGTTATTATAGAGAAGAAACTTCTAGATAATTGCCAAATTGAACAAAGGTACTACCAATGGTTGGCTTCAATCCAAACACACAAACATACTATAGAAAGTACCGATAAATTGGTAGGGCACCGCTTTGGCATCAATCCAAAAAGGCCCTAAGAGTTTTCAATGTTATGATGTTTACTTTGAAAGCTTATTCTGACGTGTTGGGAAGTTACTGTGCAATCATGTGTTAATGGAAGTCATGTTAAATTTCCATTAGTTTGATTTTCTTTTCCTTGGCTCTACATTAACTGTTGGAATGGCTGTTTTTCAAATGCGTGAGCATAGGAAATCCATGTTCTCTTTCTGAGGGTATGCATACTTGAATGAGTACTAAACAAACGGTTATATTTAGGTGATGTACAAGTAAATGAAAAACAAAACAGAAAAAGAAAAGGAGTCAGTACAAACCTGACCAGCAGGAAAGCGCAATGTGGTGAGATGAACTGATTCCTTTTCTTTCTGAATTATTACTCATCTAATTGTTTGTATTTTATCCATCTTGGGTGTAATAATATTGGCTGTGGGTGTGGCTGGATACACAAACATGTGTAGTTACATCTTGGAGGTTTCAGAATTATGCTTACGGTCTTACACATACAGACATTCGGATTGATGTAGTTAGGAACTTGAGTTTCACAAATGCATGTATATGCATGTGAATTAACAGTATTTGTTAATGTTATGTACCATCATACTGGATTAATGAGATCTCGGAGCAGTTGTCATGTTATTCAGCTAACTGAAATGTCTTAACTATTGCGTGTTTCCCTAATTTCTGTTTCTTTCGAAGGATATTGTTGTGAAATTATATAATCGCCATGTTCATGCATATCTTTTGTTCTCACAAGTTCTATGATATATGGTGTGTATTATCTTCATAGGATTAAGTGATGAAGATTTCCTATATAGTATAATATTCAGCAAAGAACATTTCTTCTTGAGCTAACACACTTTCATTATCTATCAGGTCCAACTAGGGGAGTTTCAAAGGAAATTGAACGGATCGACCAACTTTTCTATACCTATGCTGACAGCTCATCGGGCATGATTGAGTATGTTCTTTTCTCAAGTTCTTCTACTTTGCCAGCATTATTTTTGCTGCTCATGGCATCCATCTTTCTGGCATGAAGATGTGCTGCTGCTACCTTTCATGCTGTACTAATTTTGTTAAAATGCTGAACTAGTATTTTCAAACATCATGTCCGTTACACTGATCACTAAGGATTTTCTTTTACTAATTTGCCAGAGTTTGCTTTGCATTTTGAGAGCTAAATACAGAAAATTGTTGTGAGATGCTGATTGGCAGAGAGAATATTATATAGAAATTGTTTTAAATTTTCAAGTGCAACTAGAACATACTGTATTCAGTGAAACATTAAGGCTCCAATTTGTAATGGCTAGGTGGCTAAAATGCCAACTAAAGGGCAAAGTGTTTGTTCATAGATAGGACTTTTAATTGACCGCTCTTCTTTATATGTGTTTACTGGTGATTCTTTTATATTTGTTGCACAATTTTGGGAATTGGTGTGTCACCCAGCACCCAAGATTAGTATTTAGCTAGTATGCGATTAAGTTCCTGACAATATAACATCAACAATATCACAAACACATTTGCTATAGAGTTCTCTAGCAATTCGCATCTAACCCCAGCTAACATGACTACCTGTACGGACGGATTTACCTCATAGCTGACTATCTGTCATATTAATGATTGTCACTTTTACCTGAGCTCATACTCCAAGCTCTGTATTGTACTTGCTAGGTACTATTTGCACTAAGGTTGTCTGTAAATGGCTTAATTATATTGTCAATATTATTTTTATGCTTACATATTTTGTTTTGTGATCTGATGAAACTGCTTATGGTCAGTCTTGTATGAACTGAACACTCAGTAAGTTGGGTTTTTTGGTCCATTTCAACAGTCCAGAAGGCATTGAAACACTCTGTTCTCACCTTGAAGTTCCTCATACAGATATCCGGATTCTGATGTTAGCATGGTATGCCATTGTTTCATAGAGATCGATAAGTGCTGGTCATGTAGGTTGAAATTTATAATAAAAGCCTTTTTTTTTTCAGGAAAATGGGGTGCGAAAAGCAAGGGTATTTTACTTTGGTATGCATTGTTTCTACCCTGTTTTAGTTGTTGTAGTCTAACGTTTACCAGTGTAATATTGCACTATCCTTTTGAATTGACTTGACAGTACTTGTTTTCAGGATGAATGGCGATCTGGGTTGAAAGCTCTGCGAGCTGATAGTATCAGCAAATTAAAGAAAGCATTTCCAGAACTGGTACAAGAAGTGAGTTTTTTTTTTCTCTTCAAATATATATTGGGCACTGAAATGTATTTGAAAGGTGCTTTATGCTGTTACCAATGGTTAGTCCTATATAGAGTTTTCTGTGCTAGGAAACACCATCCTGTGCATACATAACCAACAACATTGCAACTTGTGATTGCATTAAAATAATAATGTCATTTGGGTGATGAAAAGTTTAGTTATATTGCAACTAAATGTGATATCTGTTCACAAATCCAGGTTACAAGGCCATCGAATTTCCAGGATTTCTACCCATATGCATTTCGTTATTGCCTAACAGGTAATTTATTTGATATATGGTATCTTTACTTTGCTGATTTTCATTCATACAAAACTTATATTGGTTATTTGGTCAGAGGATAAGAAGAAGTGCATAGAAATACCAGTTGCTTGTGAGCTGCTGAATCTAGTATTGAGCTTGCAATTTCGCCCCCAGGTTGACAAACTTGTTAACTACCTCAAGGTATTTGATTGATTGTACATTTGTACTTTTGGTTCAGTAGGCACGCCCCTTTCTTTGGTTAAGAACTCACCCTTTCTGAAACTTTGTATTTTAGCATCAAAGCGAATACAAGGTGATAAACATGGACCAGTGGATGGGCTTTCTTCGCTTCTGCAATGAGGTCATGTTCCAAACCCTCATTTCGCTCACTATTGCTTTCATTTTCCAAGAGGTTAAACTTAGTAGTCTTTTCATATTTCTTTTTCATCATTGCTGATTGTGAGCTAACCATACTGCAGATAAACTTCCCATCACTTGACAATTATGATTCAGACCTTGCTTGGCCTTTGATTTTGGACAATTTTGTTGAATGGCTACGGGAAAATAAAAGTTAGCTCTCTTTTATTCTAGTGGTGAAGCTGTGGTAAATGTAATATTCAAGAACGTAAGTAAACTGGCTAACCTTCTCAACTTTTGCTATAGTAAAACATGTAGCAGCACTGATGCAATTCATGGTCCTTGACCTTGTCCCATTTTACCTATTGTTGTACCTTGACAGAAATAGAAAGGTTAGTCCCCTTGATTATTTATGAACTTGCATTCAGTAAATGGTGAATTTGAGTTGCATGGAAATGATAAACAAATATGATAACTTTGAGTTGCATGGAAAAAAAGATTTGGCAACTAATAAAAGGAACAATTCTGTAATTTTAAGTATTAGTACTGAATTGCATGCAGCTGCTCCTAGATCTCTATATTATTATATGCTAATTTTGAAAAATTATGACATACTTTCAGGCTTTCAGCACTGGGGCCTCTGAAGGATTCAGTTTCAGTTTTCTTAGTTCTGCGGTGGAGGCTGGTTTCAGAATGATCATTCAATCGCCTTCTTACTTATCTTGTCTTTTTTTGCTTTCCTCATTTTTGAAGCTAGAAAATTATTGCAAAGATGTCGACTTGAAATTTTGCGTGGACATGCTCTATATTTGTCAGACTCAATGCTGTTATTGCATTGGATGTTTTTTTAGGTATAGCTTCAAAAGCATGGAAATCGGCTGAGAAAGGCATGCGTAGCTATGTTGTTTGCTACCTCTTCTCCCCTGCTTAGAACAGACACTCCCATGTCTTTTAGTTGTGTACCCCCCCCCCCCCCTATATTAGGGGGGATATTTCATTCTGTATAGGTTTATTCATCAGTAGCTACCGACTATAAAATGACATGTATCATCATTGGTTCTTTGATAAAAACAGTTCGGTAGCATCATATCCAAATTCACAGCTGCTGAGGAGCAAATTCAAGTACTCCAAAAGAAAGCTTTAAGATGATGTATTGTTTTTCTTGAGATTGTGTGCATGAAAGCTAGGAAGGTTTGTGTGCATGAAAAGCTTTTATAACTGCCTACCTGATCGATGATATGTGGAAATTGTACATGGGAATGGTACAGACGGCGAAGAATCCAAGATTGACCTGGACTCGCAACCCTCCAAATGGAACCCTGGTCACTGGCACAATCACAACTTCGGTGCTGCAGCTGAACACTGGACTTCCGAGTTCCATCTTTCCCCGTGGCATTGCTTTACTGCGAGTTTCAAAATACAACTACTCTCTTCTGTCATTAATATATGATATTTTTAACATTAATTTTGTTAAAAATATCATATATTAAAACACGGAGGGAGTACTTTTTAAAACACGGAGGGAGTACTTTTTAAAGGACATGTTAGTTTAGCACAGTAGTAGTGGTAGCAGGTGAGGTGATCATATCACACACAATACCAGTATATGACACAACACAGGCAGCAGCACAGCACAAATAGGAGTGGCTCGTGCCATGCTACTATTCCTTCACAGGGTCAAGGGAAGAAGGTGCTACTACTCCAGTAGTATTACCATGCAGCAGGGCTTGAGGAGTAGTATTACCGTGCAGCAGGGCTTGAGGGGGCGTTTAGTTCCTGAAAAGTTTTTTAAAAATATCTCATTAAATGTTTGACCGGATGTCGGGACGTGATTTTGGACACAAATAATAAAACTAATTTCATAGCTAGTATGTAAACTGCGAGACGAATCTTTTGACCCTAATTATGTGGGTTACTATATCACCTATGGCTAATCATGGTCTAATTAGGCAAAAGATTCGTCTCGTCGTTTACAGCACAACTATGTAATTAGTTTTATTTTTCATCTACATTTAATACTCCATACATGAGTTTAAAAATTTGATATGATGTTTTTGGGGGAAAAAATTTAGAACAAAGACCCTCTTTGGATAAAAAAATCCCTAGGACTTATAGAAAAAAGTCTCTAGGAATCCAAACAGAAGGGACTAATCTAGAGACTTTTTTTTGTATAGTCCCTGGGGAGGAGCTTATTGGGACTTTTTTCAACTTTCCACGTGCTGCCCTCCCACTTCCCTCTCTTCTCTACCCTCCTCTCGCGACACGCCCAGAAAAATCTCATCCTCCCGCGATTTGCCGCTGCCGGCGACGCGCCCCACCGTCCTTGTGGAGAGAATGGCGGCGAGGACGGCGTCGGCGTTGGCAGCGGCGGCTCCGGGGTGTCGGCGTTGGCGAAGTGGCCGAGGAGAGGTTCGGGGTGGAGGGCGCGGAAGCGGGGCCGGAACTCCGACGAGGAGGCGATGGCGGTCAGCCACGGGCGGCAGGTGAAGGCGGTGCAGACGAGGTTGGTGAGGGACGGGAGGCGGAGGAGGATCTGCAGGAGGAGATCTTCGTTGAGGTCGGATATGGTGGTGGTGCTGGGTTTCGGCGCTGTCGTCGATGGCGGTGGTGGCGCGCCGACCATCGCTCGAATCGGAGTGGATGCAGCGGCGTTTGTGCGGGGGATTGGGGACTGGATGTGGATGAGTAGATGGTTTTTTTTAACAGAATTATGGATGGTTTCTGTGTGAAAGATCACCAGCGGCAGGGGCATGACAAGGGAAGAATCGGGGCATCACAGTCTTTTTACACTTCAGTTAGTCTTTTTACTTCCTCTTCACAAACAAGTGGGACTAGAAAAAAGTCATAGGGACTACTACTAAAAAGTCCAAGGACTACTAAAAGTCATTAGATCTAAACATGCTCTAAACTAGGCCTGACTAATGCCAGCATATGTTCCATCTCGTCTCATTATTTCGGCACCGCTTGTGGGTGGAGGACGCGGCTTCCATCTTGTCACCGGCTCACCGCCGCGAGATGCGGATGGTTCGCGTCCGTGCGTCAGCTGCAGCTTGCCGCCGACTCGCTGGCTCACTGCAGCCGCGCGCCCGCGCCATCGGTCACCCGTCACCTTCTCTGGAGAAGCACTTTGCATCAACAGAGTTTTTCGATTGTTTTGCAGGCGGTGGAGGAGCGAGGGATATATTTGTTTTTCAAATACCAATTCTTCATATTTTAGTGCTGCAATTTTTGTAAATTTTGATTTATATTTACGTATAAAGGTGCAGACTCAAAAAAGGGTGTTTACTGAAAAAAGGTATGGTGTCAGCTGACCTATATAGCCTTCAACATGGCTTCGCCGGCTAGTATTGGTTTGTTGCCTGTTCAAAATTTGTCGAACTCACCGCATTTTGCTATTCCCTCACACATTTCTTATTGACACAATTCGGCTTCAAACCAAACTCATTCAAATTAGACCATACTAATTATTGATTCCCAAATGAGGGGGGTGGAAAGAGATTTCAATCTCGTTTCTTGCGAGCCTGGCTGGTGTTGCAAAGAAATCATGACATGACAAATGGTTCCAAACTTATCTTTGCACTTCGATGCAGCAAACCAACTATATTAACTGACACGGGTGTGCATACATAGATAATAAACACTTGTACATTTCACAAGTAGAGTGGATCACCCGAGTCGGTCCAGATAACACCAACCAGATACACCCACATAATCGTTTGTTGTCCAGGTGACCTTGATTAGCATCAACGTAACATTTGCCATGGATTTTCTATCGGTTTTGCCATCTAGAGGCGCTATCCTATGATTCAAGACATCATGATGGGGGTTTTTACACATACAAGGAATTTTATAAGTTTACTTGTTTGAGTTTTTTCCTTTTGTGATGGAAACAATTGAGATAGCTTTAGAATAAGACTTTTGCACTTGTATTATTAGTGGAATTGAATGATGAAAACTGCATTATTAGTGGAGTTGAATGACAAAACCTCCCAGTTAGCTTATATATCTTGGAGAGTTGGCATTACCTGAATGTTTTATGCTGAGTGCTGACCGGGTTCATACGTACTCATACCAGTCATCCACGCCGGCCAGCTCAGTCTCCGGCCAATATATCCAGCTCTCGGGCGGCTCGCGTGAGGCTCGAAAACGACCGGGGCAACCCGTGCCGTGCCGATATGGCAATTTCGCGTTGACCAATTAACAGGCACATCGATTTTATCTTTGCATGCTAGTACTCCGTAGATCATACGAGTATGTGGTGTTTACGTCTAGGCTGGTCAGCTTGGGGCAAAAAAGACCGGCTACATGGGGATCACATGGCAAGTGACCCCTCCATTCGTCAAGCAAGAAAGCTATACTATCTATCTCGTGTACTAAATGCTGAGGATGAAAGAAAGGGGAACTTTTACAGCTGCACAGCAGATTTGCTGGTCCACTCCAGTGACCTAGTATTCGATAATTAATTTTCCTAGCCTTTTATAGGAAGAGAATATGGTGCTTTATATATGGAAGGAGGGCAATGCAACAAACGTTGCTACCAAGTTCAGATATTGAAGATTGCATCGATCAGATGATTCAGATAAGGAGATTTAAATGTTCGTGAATTGCTGATAACCGTGATAGCAACTATAACCGCTTCCACACAATAAACCACCCCCACTAGACAATGTACTCCATACCTCAAATTAATATAATCATTTTTAGAGTTTTTCTTAAGTTTAAGGAGATAAGTATAACATGAGGGGCGGTTATGAGCAAGGTTGTCAGTATCCTAATACGAATCCTACGATACTACGATCCTATCTAGCATTCTAATTTTGTACTATCTCAATTCTACTATTTTGTTCCATACGATCTTAGCATATCTTATATGATAATTCATCTGATACTATAATAATATTATTAAAAATAGGGTGGATTGAAAACAATGTCAATAAGTTAACTCAATACTTGCATAAAGTTAACAAAATTAATATTATATGCTATAATTTATCTAAATATTACAAAATGTATATAAAAATATATAAAAACATGTACGATTTAAAATCTACTAGGATCCCGATACTAAAGTAGTATCCTGATCCTAGATATCATGACAAAACACGATCCTACTTGGTATCTGATATTGATTACCTTGGTTATGGGTGGTTAAGATGAGAAAACTGATGAAGAAATTAAATAAGAAATGGTTATGATTGGTTTAAACGAGTGGTCGTCGGGAAGTAGCTATATTTTTGAATAATTTTTGGACTCTAGAAGTAGGGTTGAACAACAGCAGATTTTAACGATTTTACATTAAAAGCTAGACCAACCCAAAACAGATCGAGATAGTTGGGCCGACGGAGTGCATAATTTAATCCATTTACATGCATGCTCGATGCAAATAACAATGCAATATATTATGAGCAATACACTACTTCTCCATCCTTTTATCTCCTTCAAAGTCAACAGACACAAAAGCCATCAGCAAAAGTCGGAAAAGAAGTTCATCGCTGCCGACATTTTAGGCCTAGGAGCCGATCGAAAAGTGACTGCTATGCTCCAAGGTAACAAGAGACATCGTAGCAATCTCATTGATTCATTCGATGTTGGTATTAACGGACCATTATTCATGAAGGTGAGACTGACATTAACTGCAACGAAAAAGAATGGTGTCGACGGGGGCAACTTGATGATTACTGCTAGAGCAAAGTGTTGTGGAGTGCAAACAAGTTTCGCCATGCTTGATAGCAGGTTCAATCGGTCAATTGGATATATCCAGTCCGAAACCACATAATTCTTAACCATCAAAAGCTGATTAGTTTGAGTTGGTTCTACATATTGAAATCAAACCATAAACAACCCGCTCAAGGAAGCTGCTGTAATTTGGGATGGATGGATGGTTTCACCAATTGAAATTCAAACCAAACTCTTCCTATTAATATTTTCAACTATGTGATTTACTGTATAAGAGTTAACGATCTAATTTTACCTACCACATGTCACATTAGTGTTTGTGAGAGTTTAGTAAGAAAATTTTAGGGCCTCATCGGTTGGCACTTAGATTATAATCCAATGTCAAATTTTGAATTTTCAAAGTTAATTTTAAAGTTTTTTCATAGATGTGTCTTTTAAACCATGAACAACACATATGCAAAAGTTATACAACCAAATTATTTTTTATTAATGAATAAGCAATTTAAACAGATTGGCCAAAATGACCAAACAATGAGGCCTTTAGTTCTTTTCGTCTCTTTTATGCCGACGCATGATAGGGGCCTGATTACATTCTATCATATCAGTCAAGCATAACTGGATTTTTTGTAGTCCCTATGCACTGGATATTTCCTAGTCTAACTAATCTGGACATATCATTGTCTACGGTTTATTATTTTTATGCTGGAGAGAGGAGGATTAGCTGAATGTTTTATATAAAAAATGTAGGCATGCTCTTATCCATGATTTCTTTTTAAGGTAGGGAGTAGTGGTACTCCTGAGACTCCTAAGCAGCGAAAGCCCTGCTCTTCTCTTAAGCCCACAAATCAGCGTGTCAGCATCAGCGTCTCAGCGACGTCCAACGGTCCCAGCCGAGCGCCCTAACCAGCGACCGATCCGGCCGAGCCAGCCCGTCCGCGTCCGCAGCAGTCGACCACGACCCCGAGTCCACTACACTCTCCTCCCCCCTCTTCTCCGCCTAACCGCGCCCGCACCGCCCGGACCACGACCCACGCCACGCCTCGGATCCGCACGCCAACACAGCTCCACGCATCTCGCCCTCTCCCCTCTCCCCCACTCTCACCTCGTAGCCTACGACTCGCCTCGCCGCGAGCACGCGCGATGCCGCCGTCCGCCGCGATCGCCGCGTGCTTCCGCTGCGCGCCGGCGGCGGCGG
>CM002486.1:14316970-14456545 GCA_000325765.3 Leersia perrieri
CCGCCGCCGCCGCCGGAGGCGACCGCCGCGTCGACCTCGCTTGGGACCTCACCCGCGCGCGCTTCCCGGGGCCCGGCTCCCCCGAGCCCTCCTCGGGATACTTCGTCGCCGTCGTCGTCGACGGCGAGATGGTCCTCGCCGCGGGGGATTTGTCCGACGCGGCCTACCGGAAGACGCATGCGAGGCGCCCGCCCGGATCACGCCCCGTGCTGCTCTCCCGGCGGGAGCACGTCGCCATGCGCGGCGACGCCGCCGGCGGCGGCGGACGCGGGCACCGGAGCTGGGTCACCGTCCGGGGCAAGGAGCGGCAGATCTCCGTGGATCTCGTGTCCCGCGGCCGGGGCAAGGGAAGGGATAGAGAGAAGGACAGGGCGGACGTCGGGTTGTCGATCTCCATCGATGGGGAACGCGTGCTCCATGTCCGGCGGCTTCGGTGGAAGTTCCGCGGCAGCGAGCGTGTCGACCTCGGCGGCGGCGACAATGTCCAGCTCTCCTGGGACCTCCACAACTGGCTCTTCCCCCAACGCGAGGCGCCCCCACCGGACGCCGCCGCCGCCGCCTCGGCGCACGCGGTGTTCGTCTTCCGGTTCGAGCTCGGCGGCGTCGACGACGAGGAGCGCGAGGCGGCGGCGGAGCACGCCAAGGCTGCTCTCCCCGAGAAGGCGACGAGGAGAGACGCCGCCGGCATTCTGAGAGGCTACTTCGCGCGGTGGGGGCAGAAGGACTGGAGCGAGACGGGAAGCAACGGGGAGAGGAGGAGGAAGAAGGGGAGAGGAGGCCACCGGCGTCTCGCCAAGGCGAGCTCCTCCTCGTCGGCGTCCGTGGCGTCGTCGACGGCGTCGTGGGCAAGCGGCTCGACCGTGATAGACTGGGCGAGCCCCGAGGAGGCCGAGATGCAGCGCGGCGACGGATTGTCCCTCTTGATCTACGCGTGGAAATCCTAGCGGCGTCGACATTGTTACGGTGGGTAGAATTCAGCATTTTCCCTCTCCCGATTGCTGCAATTCGCAGTGTTCTTGTGCAATTTGTGACTCGAGGGAGGATCAAATTGGTCTTGGATTACAGTAGTACTAGCAAAATGCCAAGTGAAGTGAGCAGTTCGTGATTGAGTGGAATTGTCCATTTTCGAAGCACATTTCGCATTTCTTGGTCAGAATTTATCAATTAGGAATCAGACTCCTGCCTGATTGGTACTTTTTATAGTTTTAGAGAGAATCCATCCAAACAAGCATCATCTACTACTAGTACAGTATATCTAATTTTGTCACTCTCTTGTCACTTGCATTAAACCGAATCTATCAATCAAGTAATCAATCACCTGTTGGTTGCGGTAGCAGTCAATCAGTCAGTTTGATCCTTAATCAAACAGGAATTAGATCACAAAAACCGGTTGTTAGGTTCGTGATGCTCATCATCAGGGGACTGTCTCCACTTCGTGATTGGTGGAGTGCTCATTATCACTTATTAGTACTAGTACTAGTAGTACTGTACAAGTACTACTGTAGCAATCTTGATACATTCTTGATTTTATAATTAGGCGATTATTAGCTCAAGCCCAGTGGTCAGGCTGGCTAGCTGCAAAGATAAATCCTGCAGCTGAATTCTCTCTGTTTGTACAGTGACTGAAAGCGGTCTGTAGTCAAGAGTCCTCTTCCAGTCCAGTCTGCTCTCTTTTGGACTAGGAATTGGCTTGACTGGTCAGTCGGTCTTGTCATCAGTCATCACACGCCCAATGGATTAATCGAGCAATTAAATCCGACGCGTTTGTTAATGTTCCGTTCTGCAGATTCTGGAGTAGTGAACACCATGGCCGCATTCATACCGGAATAATAATTGACCTGAGCAAGATCTTTTTGTACTAGTAGTGTCTAGCTCTAGCAGTCTAGTTGTGAGTGGTACTATGCTTGCTCAGTTTAATTAACTAATAACTAACCTTGCCATCGAAGTCACTCAACGTTAGTCAATTAAGCAACTGGAGTATTACCACTCGTCTTCTACTGTAGTTTCAGCTCCCTTCCCGTACCAGGCAATCGTTTTTGCATGCCCGCCCCCCGGAAATCCAAGAACCGACTGCCGACGCGCGAGGCAGTGGAGGTACGATACGACCAGCCACATGGCTGATGGCTCCGGACCGCAACGGGACAGTGGTACGGTAGAAAGCCAGGACGCGATGGATGTTGTTTGCTTCCCCGGCCTCCGAACGCCGCGTCGCGATTGGGTCATGGGCACGCGTCCGTGTGCTGCGCTGCGTGCGTCGCGGGGGTCGGGAAGACGGAGGCGTGCGGCGGGAGCGCATTGCACGTTTGCACGGCGCGGCGCACGGACGCATTGCACATTTTGCACGTACGGCGCGACGCACGCACGCGGGGGGGGGCACCCGCGTCGGTCAGCAGCGGCGATGTTTCTGTTTCTCCGTGGGTTTTCCGGTTCGTCTCGCGGTCTTGCTGTGACGGGAATGGAACGCGAATGCCTCTCGTAGAGTCGTAGTCTCGTCTCGTCTCGTCTCGGCGGTTGTTTTTCACCTTTTTGGCTCTATTCGCCTTCGGCCGGCTGGCGGCTGGGCTTGGCGAGAGCGAGTTTTTTTTGGTTGTGTAGCGTGGATTTTTTTTTCTTCATTTCCTCTCGCAGCATGGGCGTGAGACTTTTGCCGTTGCAGGGTCATGTAATCGAGTGCCCACGCCGGGGCATTGTTTATCGACCGAGGTGTGTAGGGGCGTTGTGTCCTTCCAATTTCCAAGGCATCCATCCGGAAATGCGTTACAGCTCGCGAAGAGTGCAGTGCACATTTGTCACGGGCGTAGCAGCTGGCGCAGAGCAAGCTGAATCACAACACGCATCACGGCACGATGCATGCGTGACTTGCAATGGACTTGCAGAATTGCCCCTTCACAGGCCAAACAAAATGGACCTAGGTCTCCAAATCAGGCCCATCAAAACACTTCCTACCCCGCAAAACAACCAATCCCACCGCAAAGCCGCCCCAAAACCCAATACAATCCAGGCGACAAACGCAGCTTCGCATCGCGTCGCGTCGCGCCGCCGCCATGGCACGGCGGCTGCTCCACCTCCGCGGCCAAGTCGCCGGCCTCTCCCGCCACTGCTCCGGCGAACCCGCCCGCCTCCTCCCCACGCGCCCCTACATCTCCGACATGCGCCGCTCCGCCTTCTCCGACCGCCTCCTCCGCGCCCTCCGCTCCGAGATCTCCTGCCGCGGGGATCCCACGCCGTTGCCCCCTCGCTCCACCGCGCCCTTCGCCGTCGACGACCGCCCCGGCAACCGCTGGTCCCGCCTCCGCCCCGCGTTCCCCTCAGCCGAGGGGGAGGAGGAGGTCAGGGTGGACGCCACCATGGTGGACGGCGCCACGTTTCCCACCCGCTTCGGGGCGGGGCCCGACGGCGACGGCGACGAGCGGCCGCCCAGGATGCACATCAGCGTCCACGTCGAGGTGTCCAGGGCGGCGCGGCCTGACATGGCGCTCGCCTTCGAGTGCGCGGCTTGGCCTGATGAGATGGAGGTGGAGAGGGTCTACCCCCTCCGCCGCGGCATGCCGGCGCCGGCGCATCGGTACATGGGCCGTCCGTTCAGGTGATTAAACATTCTGGATTTGCCTGCAAAACATGGCTTCTTCTCTTCTTTTTTTCGCAAAAATGTTACTGGACTACTGTAGTGGAGAATTAGCTAGATCGAATGCTTGATGTTTTGGGGGTAAAAACTTACATCATGATCCGATTTTAAGCCTTGTGAAAAACTGGCCAAATTTCACTGCAAACCCAGTAGCGTAGTATTTTTATTTTCGGGACAGAATGGTCGTAAAATGGACTTACAGTACAACTTAAGAATAAGAAAAGAATTGAATGAATCATTAAAGGAATAGATCAAGTATGCATCACAATGTCTTACCCCTTAAGAGTTAACGAAATAATTTTATCAAGAAAGGAATCACCAAAAGAAGAGACCACTATGCATCATACTATCATAATGTCATACTGTCATACTATCATAGTGTCTGAGATATACTCCTTTTCTTTTTCTTCTTTGAAAGAAGAGTGGCATCTATTTTAGTTTTTGCAAAATAAAACTTTTCTTTCCATTGCAAACCTGTGTGCGCATGTACAAATAGAAGTGACCAGCATTCCTACTGTTGTTGTTTGCTACTACCTGGTGATATTTTTGTTTGTTATATGTGTAATGGGTAAAAACTACTGATACAGTGGGCAATCTTTTCTCTCTTGCTGGTTTGCTGTTGGATACATTGCTTACTCACCTGAATGTTGGTATGAGCAGGGAGTTGGATGAGGAGATGCAAAGCGCAGTACATGATTACCTGGAGCATCGAGGAGTCAACGATGAGCTTGCAGCATATCTGCACTCGTACATGGAAAACAAAGAGCAGACAGAACTCGTCCGGTGGCTTAAGAATGTAGAGTGCATCATCAAGAAATAGACGATATTAGCTGCTAGACACTTTTGAGTTATGAGAAAGATTAGTTGATTCTTCTTTTCAACAACTAAAGGCCAGTGTTCATTTTGGCACCTAATTTTCCAATGCTACAAATACTTTGTTCTTGCGCTATAGATACACGACGCTTGGTTGTACGCTCCCAGTTCAGGAAGAATTTGTTCACTAGTTTAAACAGTGCGCTATTCGGAATTGGTTCACTAGTTTAACAGTGCGCTATTCGCCTCTCCGTTTCACCCTGCGCTGGTTACCTTACCTGCCAAATCAGAGCTATTAGTTTTTTATATTGTGCAGCTATAATTAAACGGTTGTTTATCTATTGTGCAGCTATGTTAGATCCAATAAACAATTCTTGCTGGATGCCTGGATTCCATTTCACCGTTATTTCCATAAGGACATGAGGACATGCGGTTACGTTTCTTCATGTTTAAGAAGAGAATTCACAAAATCATCCAAATACTGGTGCACCATACAGTGTAGCATTCCTGCTGGTGCCAATCATCTTGATAACTACCCCAAAATATACTCACATATAAACCTGGAACTTAAGTACTGGACCATCCCAACTCATCGGACGAAACCCACCGTCAGGGAATCAGTTTTTCTACAGTCTAGATACACTTCATATGCCTTGGTATAGCGGAAGAGGAATATTTAAATCAATATCAGAAACTTATTTTACTTAGTCACGGCTCACATGTACAACTGGGGTTGAAGTGCTCAATCAGAATGATAGTTAAGGTCGATAGAACAGCAGGCAAGATTACATGAGGCGATATTGTACAAACACCAACGGCAAGCATGTATACTACTTTTCCAAACTTACAACACTATAACGCCTTTATTTGGCTATATTACTTTGACATCCAGTAGATAAAAATAAGAAATGCACAAACAGATGCAACAAGAGATAGAATAATGGTGTCCATTGATTTCTTTCTTTTGATGGATGAAAGAATTTGATTAATCTGTCAAAAGGGTATACATGATGTTAGATATTCAGATGTACACAAGATGTTAGAACAAGTTTTTTCTGGTAGCAACTAAAAAGGGTATGAAGAATTAAGGATTATACCGTAGGGAGCCGACTGCTAACGTTGCTTATCTTTGTAGTAATGCCGCCAAATGTTGACCGTTGCAACATAAGTGTGCCTAATGTAGCTTGAGCTTGTGATATCACATTATCCATCTGCAACACCATTTCAACGTTAACAGTTTCAAATGAGAGTGCTCTAGTAAATATATATAAACAGCAACTAAATCCTTAACCATTAATAGAACTTTTCACACATGCACGGATGCACCCGTATGATAAGAAGTTACATGGAAGTATCATAATGCAAGCCTAGTCGAGTGCAGAAAGAATTTGGAACCTAATGTCTAAGAAACACTATGTTAAGCGTCAAGATTGAAGGATATGGCCAAGAAAACGTCAACTGAAAAACAATGCAGTAACAAGGAATTGGCAGGACAAAAAAAGATCTTTGTTCAGTGCATTTCTCATATTTGATACCATAATATTCGAGATCCTGGGTGGGCACTACCTTTGCTATGCTGAAGGAAGTGGATTAAACATAGTATAAATGTAATTATCACGGGGTGGTGCAAAAAGAGGGGGGAAATGGTTTCAACTGAAAGCTTTATCCAGGTGCCAGTGTACTTGTGATTGTTAAAATATTCACACATTTTAAACTTACATTCTTCTCCAACCCTTTAGGCTTTTAGCCAGCTTTATGATCACTGTTTTGGAAAGTGTAAAATTTTTTAGACTATAATAACTGTTTCACATATTTTTTCATTTATCCATCATTTTGGTTTATTTGCATACATAGAAGAGTAGATTCCCCTCTTATAGGTCAATCTAATCACTAATGCAGATTCTAGATGAGGCTTACCTGGCATTCGTTTTGTACAAAAAAAAAAGACTACTTAATCAGGAATGTTGTAATGAAAAGGCACTAAAACATTATAACAAGGGCATGAGGCGAGGGTAGCGAGAGGGAACCAGCCATACCTGCCCAGTGCTCCTGTTGATTGCAGCTTGTTCTTTGAGCAGAGCTTGATCAGAGGAGTCAGCACCCTCATCAACATCAAACTTTGCTCTGTCAAAATCTCTCAAATCAAGAAGAGAAGCATGTTGTTGCTTTGCTCTAAGGCTTGATCGGAGGCGATAGAATTCCTGCATTCAATTGTAGCAACATTATGAAAATGAAAGTATCATTATTATGTACTATTTGGTATTCATAGACTTTTGCTCCACTGAGCATCAGAAGAACCTGCTATGTTTTTCAATATTAAGTGAAACAGTTCTCATTAAGGTAAACTAAAGGGGCATTTGCAAATTTGCCACTGATCTTTTCTGTTTTTCAAGGATGCTATTCGAATGACAGTTCTGGTGGCATTTTTGCAATTTTCTAGTGGCAGTTTTGCAATAACAATTCAAACTAGTGGTAAATTTGCAATTGCCCCTAAATCAAAAGAAGTTTGCCTGGAATGTATTGTAAATGGAGCTAATAACAATTGGTTGGAACTAAAAAAAGGTGAAGGAGACAATTGTAACCTGTGTAAGATCTTGCAATATCTCCATATGACGAGTCAATGTATGAGAAAGGACTTCTGACCCTCCTGATGATACCCATGTCTGCATTTGAGAATTTACTTGTTGAAGTTGCTTCAGCGATCTTTCTATATCAGACTCAATATCATTCTCAGAACCATCGGATTTCATGGAAATCAATTTACGGTAAGCACTCATTTGGTCATCTAACTGAGCTTCTAGCCTCCTTGCCTTCAATGAAACAAAAGGCATTTTAAGCATCGCCGATAATTAAGGTAAACAAGTAAAGCAAACAAAAACACAGATAACCTTGTTAACCCATGTAGTTTTAGCAAATTAAATTGAAGTAAGCAAGGAATGCATATGATTTTTCTCTCTTAAAGTGAAAGTGGAAGAAATGCAGAATTAGTGGCAAGGTTTAATAATAAGCGACAAAGCTAGTGTTGCCAACATCCCAAGGTAACTGCTCCAATCCATAGATCTGGCAGATATGTTTCATTCCGTTTCCAGTCACATAGTCAATTTTGCGACACGTTTCTTTTCTGTGTTCAAGTGTGGTTCATGGCATACCATATGCGACAAAAGGAAATGATAATATGGTATGGATCTTTCCTATCACAGACTTTTACTAGGTCATCACTCATTTCCTTTGTGCATAAACTTCCAGTATAACGTCATAGCTCCAAAATGTCGCTCATATTGGGTTCATCAACCACGTGGACAAGACAACAAGAGCCAACGGCCAAGTCATCAAAAACTATAACTGCTCTATGTGCAGTCCAAGCTCCGCCATTGCGAATTTTGATGCTTTCTCACACAAATGATACACACCATAGTAATAAAAACTACACAAAGATGCCACAGCCTCAGGCCATATCAACTAGCTGCGCAATGCACTTCGCAATACCAAACATATTGTTGAAATACATGCCACAGATACACCTCCACATGGCCGTTGTATGAATTACAGCAATGTTTCACTCCGACCATCCACATCACGCCTGCTCTAAGCCTCTCTACTCTGTAACCACTATAGAAAGGACCAAACTGATAAATTCCTGTGGCATGACGCCTCTCCGCAGTGGGAAATTCGCGCCTCCAAATGGCTGAATCTGCACATGACCTAACCCTACACAGCGTAGAACTCCGAGGCCAGCCAACACCCCAGAAGCCCAAACGTAACACGCAACTACGCAACCTCCGTAGACCAACCAGATCTCGAGTCCTCGACGAAGCAAGCAATCGGACCCAGGGAGCTACGGGGTGGGGGAGGTCCGAGGTCGACGATGGACGGGAGAGAGGCGGGGTGTTCGACGGCTCACCTGCTTGCGGAGGGCGTCCCAGGAAGACGCCTCCATGGCGGCGGGCTCCTCCTCCTCCTCCTCCTGGACAGGAGGACGGCGGCGGCGCGCGGGATCTCGGTGGAAGGTTCGGCTGGATCCTGGATCCCTCTCCCCTGTCGGAGCGGGCGGATTGGGGAGCGAATCGGAGAGTGGTGAGTTGAACGCAACGGAGGAGGGGGTGGTTGGAGTTGGACGAAGACGACGATGGACGAGCGATTCGGGTGCGGGTGCCAAACTCAAACTGGGCCGAGCCGACGTGCCGAATTCAGGAGCCGAGTCTGCTCGTGCACCAACAATCTCCGATCTAGTCCAACTTCCTTCCAGACGTCCACGTGAACTGCCGTAAACTCGGGTCCCTTCCTATTTTCTGTTTAACAAGTTGTTTATTCTTTTATCTAAATCACTCTTTGTAACACAATGTTAACATTTTTTTAAAGAATTCAGCATCTTAAGGTCAGTCTTCATCGATGATTTTACTGACCAATGTCTACTACCGTAACTAAGTCATGCCAGCACGAAGCAAGCAACAACAAACGGGGAGTCGAGGAATAGGCAAGAGGGCTAGCCAACACGCAACATGCCTGGGGATATCTGCTTTACGTGCATCTTATTTGGGAGGCGAGGAATAGGCAAGAGGGCTTCCTTTTCTTGCCCGTGGCCATACACAACTCGCCCTCCTTCGCCGCCGCTGCCGCCATCACCGACCATTTCGAACTATTATGCTTAAATCGGACCGATGAGATGGGAGCGAAGGAATAGACGACAAGGGCAGGAGGGGGGAGAAGCGCGCAAGACAAAGGGGTTGGGTCTCATCCGATCGGTTTTGTTGAATAACTAGCGGCCTATGCACTGATATGAAAACGACGATCTCATATCCACAATCACATGATAGATGAACACGAATATAGAGAGGAATATTACATCATTATGACTTTCTCATATGTAGATAGATCAATCTCTCAACCCCTCTCTTAATATATATACCCATAACAAAAGGAGTCCTATTAAATACATTTTTTGTACTTGGTACAAGGCCATATAAATCTCTAACCGAAGATAATAATTTTATAGCACTCCTTTTGGGTGAATAGCGCAATATACACTTGTCTTATTAAAAATTTTGTCCAAAAATCTAGTGGAAGAAAATGATATGAGAAAACAGTACATTGTACACGCCAGTTTTATTGTACTTATTGTCACGTTAAAACCTTGTATGAGAAATATTCGAGTAAAAACTCACCGGGGAAAAATAGTACAACATATTTTTTATCGTATAATTTCCAAGATTAACTTTTTTCTGAAAAATTAATTATCTATGTGATCTTTATCATGTTAATCAACTTAATTGGATTAATCATAACTATAACAATGTACCTTCAAATTAAATTCCAAAAATAATAATTAATTTTGATTACTTCTTGCTAAACCAAAGACAAGATTCGTAGTCCTAAGTATGATAATCAATGTTTAGCGTATATGCTCCCCTCAATATGACACCCTATTGAAACTTTCATGTTCCAATGTCGTAGCTACATTTTTATTAATGTGTAAAATAATGAATAAAATTATCATAATGTTTAATCTTATGCTTACTCATTTCATAAATTATGACGTATATTGTGAGAAATAAAGTAAGGTATAGGAGCAATATGCATAACACTTCTAGATAACCACTTATTCAAATGTGCAATACGAATAAAGTTTTACTTTTTCAGAGGACCGTGAGAAATTAAGCTGCAACGATATACATATACAATATGCATAATATTGTTAGCCTCAAATAAGAGAGGTTACTTGTGCAACTTTCTCTTAGTCGGTTTATCCATTATTACCAATTTGGTTATTTTATTAATCTTCAATGATTAGCTTAAACTACTTATTAGAGTGATATAAACTGGTATATATTTTAGCATTGGAGAATTAATAAGATATCAATATTATATCTCTGTGTTATATAAATATTTATACTTCATGGTATGTAGATAACCACCACTCTACTTGCATGCTAGTGGATGTAGTTTGTGTATTCATTCTCAATCTTTCGGGTCTATCCACTACAAGTTATCGGGGTTAAATAAAAATTAATCAGCGATTCATCTATTAACGTAGTTCTTTGGGGATCAACTTATTCTTCTAGAATATGATTTTTCTTCTAGAAGTTATTTTTTTGTTATGAGAAATATTCTATGTCATAATAAAATCTTCTATAAACTTTGCAATTCTCTTTATGTGATTACAATGCTTTTCATGGCATTAATTAGTATGATATTTACATATATATGTTACAATTTATTTTCTTTGCAATGAAAACATGAGTCTTTTATGAATCTCCTCGTATGGATTTTTATAACTCATAAACTGCATATATAACGGAATTTAATATATTCATAGTAGAAAAATACTGGTCTTCTCCGTGATCAAATGAACCATCGCTTTCACCACTTTATTTTCCTACTAAGTCTAAACTCTCATATTCATGCAGACTTATTTAGCGACTATGGTTAAACATTATTGCTTTCTTCAATAGTAATTATAGAGATGGCGTTGTCGGCAACTATTATTTTCTCCACATCCTCTTTTCGTAATATTTATTTGTAGGAAGCTACCGTTAGTGGCATAGCTGGCCGGCCATAGTCATTGTCATCTTGATAAGCTGTAATTATGTTAAATCAGAGAGGAGAGCCCTAGTCAGTGTCTCGGAGAGTAGGTCTGGCCAAACCTCGTTAACAAATATTGTATCATCATCAAGTTTAGATTTCCTATTATGTCTTTGTGTGCTGGGCATTCATATACCGATGTTGGATTTTAGGCTAGTCTTATAAATACGCTAATCGGATCGATGCCATTATAATTTTTTAAAGTTAGGGATACGTCATTCGTTAGTTAATGACATATGTGGCTCTCGTGAGTCAATGACATAGGGGACCAGGATGACATATCTCCAATTTTAAAAAATAGTAATGACATAGCTTTACTTTTTGCTTTATAAATAAGAGAACCCTGCTAGGCAACGGACGTCCGTTGCAACAGACTGGTACTCCAGGGGTACCAGATTTTTTGTACCCGAGGTACCAGAGGGTACCAAATCTATCAGGTCCGATATCTCGGGGTACCACTGTAAAACACGAAGTATCTAGGTCTTCTTTATCCTCTCCGGTGAACGCGTCGACCGCCGTCACCGAGCTCGTCGCGCCGCCGTCATTGAGCCCTGGATCCGACCGCCCCTGCCGTGAAGCCACCATCTCCGAGCTCACTGCACCGTCGCCGTCGGCCTGCCACCACAGTAGACGACTAGATCCAGCCGTCCCCAGTGGTGGTGCCGCCAAATCTGGCCGTCTCGTCGTCCGCCGTTGTAGCGGCGGCTGGATCCCCGCTCCTGGACCGTGCCGCCGCGAGCGCCGTCGTCAGTCGCCGAGCGCCGCCTCCGTCGCCGTTGCCACCCGCCGTAGCCATCGTCGGGAGTTGGGTGACCGCGGGACGCGCAGGCTCGGTCGCCTCCCGCAGGCGCACAGGCTCGGTCGGGGATACGTTGGAATGGACCCCGGTCCGTAGTGTTTGTCTATAAATAAACGTGTATCACTGTTCAGTGATGAGCCGCGATGATCCGTCTCCGTTGGATGGCTACTGGACCTTAGGACCACCACAAGTCACCAACCTCTCGCCACCCCGTCACGACGAAGACGTTCACGCACCTCCCGCAACTTTGAGTCGCGACCGGCAAATTTGCCAGCAATCCGCGGGCACAAACCCGAAACGCCCACCGAAACACGAGCAAATTCCCAAACGTATCGCCCACATTCCTCCACGTCTCTCGCACCGCCCATAAAATTCCCATCTCTATCCAAACTCCAAGCCATCATCTCTCCCCTTCTCTCCGCCTCGCTTCTCCCCAACCGCCGCTAAACCCATCAGGCCATCACCCCACTCCACCCGCCGCCGCCGCCGCCGCCGCCGCCGACGCCGACGACGACGACCAACGAGCCACCGGAGACGATGAAGACGGTGCGGAACCTGGACCTGGAGAGGTACATGGGTCGGTGGTACGAGATCGCGTGCTTCCCGTCGCGGTTCCAGCCGAAAGACGGCACCAACACGCGCGCCACCTACACGCTCGCCGGCGGCGACGGCACCGTGAAGGTGCTCAACGAGACGTGGACCGACGGCCGCCGCGGCCACATCGAGGGCACCGCCTACCGCGCCGACCCGTCCAGCGACGAGGCCAAGCTCAAGGTCAAGTTCTACGTGCCCCCCTTCCTCCCCATCATCCCCGTCGTCGGCGACTACTGGGTTCTCCACATCGACGACGACTACCGCTACGCGCTCGTCGGCCAGCCCTCCCTCCACTACCTCTGGGTAAGCTCAATTCCCAATTTCTGAATTTCCGATCGATTTTGTGCTGCTGCCCATCCATGGCCAATTCCGCGATTCGACCTCTCATCTGCATCTGTGAATGTATGTGTGTGTAGATCTTGTGCAGGGAGCCGCGGATGGACGATGAGGTGTACAGCCAGCTGGTGGAGAGGGCCAAGGAGGAGGGGTATGACGTCAGCAAGCTGAAGAAGACGGCGCACCCGGACCCGCCGCCGGAGAGCGAGCAAACCGCCGGCGACCGCGGCGTGTGGTGGATCAAATCCCTTTTTGGCAAGTAGGCGGCTGTGCCAGCTGCCAAGTCGTCGTCAAGCTCGCCGTCGTCACAGAGTTCGATGCCAATATGTACATTACTGCTTCAGTTCAAGGCTGGTTTGGTAGTTTGTGTTTGTTCTTCGCTGCAGGGGATGCTCCAAAGTTGTGAACCTGCTCGTTGAATCGTTGTTCAAACCTGTGCGTTTTGTGATGAACCATGGATATCTGCCAAGACACGATTTGTGTGTTTGAAATAGAATAATAATGCCCCTCTTTATCGTGAAAGATTTCAGCATGATTATAGTCGGTGCAGAATTAGAGAGCATTGCCACACGAAGTTCGTCACCAGTTCAAACGAAATTTATCGATATTTGTGAGTCTTTGCCATCTCCCTGTCCCTGGGCCTCGCATTTCATTAAAAAAAAAAATGCAAACCCTGCTACTCTCTCCTGATGGATTTATTTTGCGTTTCAGACAACATATTTGTATAAAATCTAGGCTAAAATCTTTGTCGAAAACGACTTGGATAGAAAAATGGAGGGAGCACTACGAAAGCTACAGCTGTTTCATGGGGAATTCATCCGTGTTTTGAATCTGGGATACGCAGCACTGCACAGGGCACAAATTCGCAGTAGTTTCCGAGTAAACCATTAGTGTCTGTAGAAGCATGATAAAAATTATTCTTTTCCATCGAGTAACTTTTTATTTTAGACCATAATTTATTACCAAAGTTTCTCTTTGAACCACCATTTAACCGATAATTGCCTTTGTCGTACTTTGGGACACCCTGGTTATCTCGTAAAGCATTTTAGACCATAATTTATTATCGAAGTTTCTTTTTGAACCACCATTTAATCGATAATTACCTTTGTTGTACTTTGGGACATCTTGGTTATCTCGTGAAGCATATAACTACGCCCTCCGTCCCAGATTATATGGCACTGTTTGCACAAAACAAGAATGTTGACATAGGACGCGTGTACCCATCATTTACTCGTACTGGGCACTGGCAGTGAGTAGAATATTTCGGTTTGCTCCCTTGCCAGCAAATGATTGGAGAGAGAGAGAGTAAACCTTCCTCAGTTTACAATGACATTAATGCACATGTTGACAAGAGTCAATTAAATCCCACTCACCTCTTTGCTGCCCAAAATTCACACGCACTACAGATTAGCGCCACAAATACACAGAGATCAGTTGTTCAAAATTTAAACTTGATGCTTAGAACCAGCCTGCCTTTTTCACTCCCTTGCTCTCACTCACAGGTATAAAAACCAAAGCTCTCATATTACACTCATATTAGCAGCATACACCAAGAGAGACCACCAACTAATCCATGGAAGAAGAGGAATATGAGATTCCTGATCTCAACCTTGATACTGTTGTGCAAGAAGTGCTGCAAGATGAAGGTGGTGAGATCCTTGATCTTAACCTGGATCCTGCTGTGCAAGGACAAGATGCCTTCCAATATGAAGATGAAGAGCTTCCTGACCTCAACTAATGTTTCAGTGCTCATGAAGATGAACATGCAGACCCTGCCATGCAAGTAGTTGAAATCTTCAATGTTCGTAGTGCACAAGAAATTTGTCATCTAAACATGGAGGAAGGTATGGAGTCAAAATCTTAATGCAAAGCAAGTTATGGTCTTACTCACATTTCCCATCCTTCCTTCTGCTGAAATAACATAAATATAAATGTTGAAAGTAGCAAAGTTTGTATGATCAATATGTATGAACAAATTCATAAACTGACATGCCCAATATTATTTATTTGCATAACACAGAGCTTTGCAGCTTTGCTATTAGTGTCAATACTAGTTGTAAACTTCAGCCATCAGTCATGTATACTCTTATGTGCTGCTGTGCAAAATGATGATCATAAATGGCTCTATGAATTTTATTTGCTCATTACGATAACCAGCCATTAGCCCAACAACCTCCAGAGTTTATAAGCGGAGATCACATGTTCTAAATAGTTGGAATCAGCATAGTTCAAGTTTTATTTCATAAAGCTGGTTTTAATATCAGAAACTACTAAAACAACCCAAAAAATGAATAGTATGAACTTTATATATAGCACCACGTAGGATGATCCATATAGGTATGGGAACAAGTGTTTTTTTTTTGTTTCCTGAAGTAGTAAAAGGTTGATTGACTGATTGATCATTACTTCAACCAAATGCAAAAAAAAAATATCTTCCTCACATTTCCTGCAGCAAGTTATGGAGAAGATGATATTGTATTTGACGATTACGAATTGTATGTTGTCCAAGATCAATCAAATTATGCATGTACATACATTTTTTTTGCTCATATGTAATCAGCAGTGATTTAGATTGGAATTTCATACGAGTAGCCCATGTCTCACCTTTCCTGTTCATGCAGACGAGGAGGATTTTGATGTTTATTCTCCTTATGTGGACGTTGTCTTTGATGAAGAGGAGCTCCATACATCAAGTGATGAGGAAGGTATGACATGCAAATGGCTTTCATTAGTGTACTGCAAGTATAAAATATATTGCCAACTGATATTTATATATAAATATTATCTTTTTGGCAGATACTCAACAAGACAATATAAAGAGAAGGAAATATTTACCAGAAGCTGAGAAGAAAGCTATTTATGGAGCTTTACTTGCAAGTACTATCAATGGGAAACTTGCTGATAGAGATACTACAGCAATTATTGCAGCTATGTTTGATGTGAGAAGGAGAGTTGTACAAGACATTTGGACAAAGGCGAAGAAATGTTTAGCAGCAGGTGTTGAAGTTGACTTTAAATCAAAGAAACCTGGTAATTGTGGCCGAAAAAGGAGTGACATTGATTTGGATCAGGTTTTAGAAGTTCCTTTGAACTCAAGGTGTAGCATCAGATCTCTTACTAGCGCACTGAACACTAGCAAAAGCAAGGTGCAAAGGTTAGTCAACGAAGGTGCCCTTCGCCATCACTCAAATAGCATTAAACCTTACTTGAAGGAAGCTAATAAAAAACAAAGGCTTGAGTTTTGTGTATCCATGCTAGATGCAGCTACTTTGTATGATGAACCAAGATTTGTAGACATGCAAAATATTGTGCATATTGATGAAAAATGGTTCAACGCCACTATGAAAAACAAGACCTTCTACCTTGTATTCAATGAAGATGAACCTGAGAGATGTGTGCAAAATAAAAATGCCATAGATAAAGTCATGTTTTTATCAGCTCTTGCAAAGCCTAGGTATGATGAGGAAGGAAATTGCTACTTTGACGGCAAAATAGGAATATGGCCTTTTGTTAGGAAGGTGAACTCTCAATTTGATTCAATCTGTTTTTATTGCTTTCAAGTCACTTTGTAGCTAACTTGTTCTTTGCTCTATATGTTAGGAACCGGCAAAAAGGAGTAGCCGTAACAGGCCAAAGGGTACATTGGTCACAAAATCTATGACGGTGTCGAGAGAAACAAGTAGGGCTTTCTTGATTACAAAGGTTATTCTAGCTATTGCCTCTTGTTGGCCAAGAGAAGATGCAGGGCAGACCATTTGGATTCAGCAAGACAATGCACGGACACATATTCTACCAAACGATGAAGCATTAGCCCTCGCGGTGGCCCAAGTAGGCCTAGACATACGCATTATGAACTAGACCCCTAATTCACCCGACATGAATGTGCTTGATCTAGGTTTCTTTGCTTCTCTTCAATCGAAGAGATACCTCAAAAATTGTAGTAACATGGATGAATTAATCAGCAATGTAGACGAAGAGTACAATGAGTATAATTCTGACTTGGTGAATAGGGTTTTCCTAACCCTACAATCTTGCTTGATAGAAGTGATGAAAGCCGATGGAGGCAATGGCTACAAGATACCCCATATGAACAAGGATCGATTGGAGAGGCTTGACATGCTCCCTACTAGTCTAACTTGTGATATTGCACTTTACAACAAGGTTATGCAGATCTTGTTGAACTAGTCTAGCCTGACCATACTTTTGTTTTTTTTACTCCTATGGAGTCTGTAAGTATGTGGTGATGCAGACCTTGTTGAACTAGCCCAGCCTGGCCATACTTTTGTTTTTTGTACTCCGATGGAGTTTGTAAGTATGTGGTGATGCAGACCATGTTGATCAACTAGTCCAACCTAGCCATACTTTTATTTTTTGTGCTCTGATGGAGTTTGTAAGTATGTGGTAATGTAATGGAGAACAATGATGATGTGATTTCAGAATTTTGTTATATAGTTAATTCAGCATAAATAGTTTTAGCAATCAACAATATGTGTTTCTATATTTAATTCAGCACTAATTTCATAACAATGAAAAAATAATTGAACCCATTTCACAACATGGCATTGCATAGTTAATTTCAGCACTAACTTTGGAACAATACTACAATCATTAGAACAATATATTACAGGAGTATATGTCTACAACTAGGGCATTTCCATAACAAAATACTAGTCCGGCAACCATATGGAACACTACGGCAATTTCTACACTTATAAACATGGTACTCCTACATCCATATTGCACTAAGTACTCCTACATCCATATTGCACTAAGTACTCCTACATCCATATTGCACTAAGTACTCCTACATCCATATTGCACTAAGTACTCCTACATTCATATTGCACTAAGTACTCCTACATTCATATTGCAGTACGGTAATCCTAAATTCTTCTACGCTTCCATACCTGGGTATAGGTAGGAAACATGACATCGTGCAAATCTTTCATCTGTAAATTCCCAGCCACACCGACGCCCTCATCATCAGTCTCTGCGTTGGAGATTGACTTTCTCTCGGTGATGCATGCTTTCTTCTTAGGCAGACTGACGCCCTCATCATCAGTCTCTGCATCGGAGATCGACTTTCCCTTGTTGACGCATGCCTTCTTCTCGGGCACACCGATGCCCTCATCATCAGTCTCTGCGTCAGAGATTGACTTTCCCTCATCGGCGCATGCCTTCTTCTCGGTGCTTGTGTTCACTTTGATGTTTGGGTTTCCCTCATAGTTCATCTCCGCATCAACGATTACATTTTTCTGATCAGCCCATGCCTTCTCGATGGTTGCCATGTCGATGCTTGGCTTCTCATACTCTGAAATAACCCGACGCCAATCATGCAGCATTGCACTGTAAAGAAGATAACACAAATAAATCTAAATCAAGATGTGACCCAATTTGCATGATACAAATGCAGAACCATCCCAAATCGACAATCTAGTGTGAATCACATACCCCAAGCGAGGTCGCGCTCCAAGCTGGCGCGACCCTCCTGATTTGCTTGTCATGGATGGCTGCAGCACAAGGAGAAATAATTGGAACATCAAAAAGCACATTATTTAACAAAACTGAATGGAAAGGAGTAATAATTCAATAAATAAGAGAGGAAACCCTATGCCAATCTCCTCAATTGGAACATCTTGCTGTGTTTCAGGCACAAATTCGTCGTCGCAACCTTGCGAGTTGAACTCATTGCCAGCCCCTTCATCATCAGAGTCAGGGACAAACTCCAAATCGTCGAAACAAACGCCTTTCGCCACCGGACGCAGCTCTTTGCCTAGCAACCACCACGTCCTGCGAACCCTGCCGCTGGGCCGCATTCTACCGCCAGCCCGCAAACTACTGCCGGTGATATGTGTTCCAAAGCCCTTACCCTCTGCCGCCACATCCGAGCGAACACAACCTTGCCGCACAGCACTGTCAATCTGCAAACCACCATCACCGACGGGAGCATCCGACCTGCAAACCTCCAGATGCGCTGCTGCGTGTGAGGCGACCCGCCGACGAGGTCGAGGGAGTGAGTGGCGCATCGTGCACCGCGGATGTGTTCGACAAACAAGAGGACGAGAGGACGATGCGGGTTCAGATGGAAGGGGGGAGCGGTCACGAGGTGGGGAAGTGAGATGGGAGGGGAAGGAGCCAGGGGATGGGGGGAGGACCGGTCGGTGGGGGTGGAGGGAGTGAGGTCAACGGTGGTGGCGGACTCGTTGGACGGCGTCGCCGGCAATCCCACACAAGAACGGTAGGGATGTCGGCGTGGGTGGCGCCTCTGGTTGCCGCTGCCGCATGAAGCAGGTCAAGCGCCGGCGGGCGACGCACGGGACAGGTTGGGCACCGGTGGCGGCGCATGAGCAAGGTTGGCCTCCGTCGTTGGCTGCCGCACCGCCGGCGTTGGCATCGATGGATGGGAGGTGGAAGGGAAGGAGCTCAGATGGATGGGGGACTATGGATGTGGGGAGGTGAAAGAAGATGCGGGTGGGAGGGGGAGGAGACGGAGAAACAACGAAGAAAATCGGAAGGGGAACGAGCGGTGTTCGGCTGCTCGTTTGGTGAGAGGATAAGGTAGGGACAAATTCCACCCTGCCCCATCTCTGTTTGCAGTAGTACTCAGCCTGCCCGATCCCTTATATTTTGAGACACGTTTTCAACCCCTAATCCCATATAATTTGGGACGGAGGGAGTATTAAATAAACTCTTACGGATGTATGTAGACCATTTCTTAACACACGCCAAGTTAGATTTAGATGGACAAGAAGTTTAATGGTGGTCTAGAGCTTCTCCATACGCTTGCTGTTCCTCCTGCAGTCCTGCCTGACTCCTTTTCCCTATTCAGATTGGGGCTAAAAATGATGATCCGTGTTACCACATACTACCAAAGTGTAATAACGGGCTCTTTCAAAAAAGAAAAAGTGCAACAACAATAGGCAAGTTTATATGTTTAAAAGTGAAAATATTACAATAGGCCTACCCCAAACAATAACTATGCTATAATAATAAGTGATAAAATTTTTACTCTACCCTCATCAGAAATGGGAATTTTGGAACAACCAAAATACCATGCTCAAACCATGCCAACTAGCTAAATTGCATTTTCCCACTTTTTTTGTGGGGAACATTTTCTCACCTTTAATGTATTTCCTACCTCTTGCATGATGGTTAGTCATAATTTTTTTCTGGTTTAATATGTTGAAACATATGGGATCTGTGTAAAAAAAAAGAGAGAAATAGTCGCCTCTTTTGCATGATGGTTGGGCATAATTTCCCTTTGCTTACATGTGTTGGAACATGCGGGATTTGTGTAAGAAAAGAGAAATAGTCGAGATGTCTGACCTGGCTGCTTGAGCTCATTCTTTTCATTGTGGCCAGACGGCCTTGTTGTTTTGCATCTAAATAATTATTGTTGTTCCAATGTTCATCCTGTCATGTAAAGAAAGTGTTCACCTCTATGAGTTGATTTTTTTATAGGTTGTTTTGAGTTGGATCCATGTTTTATGGTGTTACCACATTGTTACCTCGCAAACAGAGTACACATTGCTTTTATTGGAATAGCTTGATGCTGAATGGACTGAATAAAGAAATTCATGTTTGTAGCAAGACATAGCAGTGTACAACTATTACAAACAACACTAGATTGGGATGATCAATTAGATACTATGGGTACGCAAAGGAAGGAACGAGGTTAACAAAAAAGCAAAACCTTCGCCAGTCTGCGTTAGGTGGCGACATAAACCTTGACGCTGAGAGAGCAGTAGTTGTCGATGGTGCAAATAAAGTAGCGATTTCATGTTCAGTAGGGCCTAAGGGTTAATCGATCGGAGGTGCACTTCAGTAGAGGGAAGTTTGGCAGCGGTGCTAGGTAAGCCTACGATGGTGTGGAACTGCGGTTGCACTGGTCTTCATCGACGAATGGAGACGGCACCGATCTTCAACACTTGTATAAATGAGACAGAAAGTCCATGATAGATGAGAAAAATGAATTTTAGCTAGTTGGACTGGTTTGAGATTTGAGTGAGGATGATATTTTTGCCATTTCAAGATGCAGAGTGGTATATTAGCAAAACCTATTTTTGGCCACGGCATGATTGCAAATTTGTCAATTATAAGTGGACCTATAACTGCAATTGACTCAAATAATTTTCTGCCTAAGCTCTGACGTTATCCATCATCAAAAGACCATTTGGCAACCAATATACGCCTGGTCTTGGACTCTGGCGTTCGGAACTTGTTAGCAGCTGGCTGCTGCGCCGTGCCGGCCTGCTACAGAACCCGGGCCGTGCCTTGCCGGCACGACGGGCTGGGGTGCCTGCCCAAGCACGGCACGCCATGACAGGCCATTCCAGAACGGCCCGCAACGGAATGGGCCGTTCTGTGCCTGGGCCGTGAACAGTTCATGCGTGCCGCCCGGACCGATTCGGCCCGTCCCATTCGGCCACCACCTCCAAAGTCTCCAACCCCTAAACTCTCTTCCAGTGATTCACAGCGCCGCGCCGCCGCCGCCGCCGCTTTCTGCTCCTCCTCCTCCTCCTCTGCCTCTCGCCGGCGTCGCGTCGCCTCGTTCCTTACGCTCCACGCAACCCTGATCTTGCTCGGTCTCAGAAAAAAAAGGACCCAGATATGGCCGCGGCCACGCGTGCCGCTGCGACGGCGGCGGGTGCGAGGCAGGTGACGAGGCGGAACTTCGCGGAGGCGCTGCGGGATCTCGCGGCGCACGTGGAGGCGTGCGACTACGTGGCCATCGCGGCGCAGAAGACGGGCGCCCCGACGGGGTGGCGGCGCGCGCTGCCGGTGGACACACCGGAGACGGCCTACCTCAAGGCCAAGCTCGCCGCCGAGTCCTTCCAGCCGCTCCACTTCGCCGTCTGCCCCTTCCGCATCGATGATGCCGCACCGTCCTCCTCGACCCTCGTCGCCTATCCGTAAGCATCTCTGTTACCCCTCCTCTCTCACACATCAGCTAGGGTTTGCGACAAGGCATTTCGTCGAACGGCTTGTGCGCGCTATATGATTTATTGTTGTTTGCGAGCTCAGTAAGACTGGCGAGAAGAGAATTGCAACTCTTGCAGCCTGCTTGCGAACAAAATATCGCTGGAGCAATGTGAAATGCAGCTGGTTCTTGCCTTGCAGAGTGCGCCAGATCGCCATATGAATGAGAAACTTGCATGTCAAATTTTTTAAAAGCTTTTCAAGGAAATTATAGAATGTTGTATTTACATCTGGAACTAGTTTGAGTAGTGAAGCCACGGGAAATGAAAAGCATAGGCAAGCTCATCACATGGCTAGCTAAGATGAAGAGTTAATTTGTTTATCATCTCTTTTGTTGAGTTGGTACTAGCGTGATACTTTGCTGCATTTTTTCTCTGCGCCAGCGAGGAAAAATCATGAGCATGAGAAGTTAAACCCATGATGTTTGGGAAAGCCTTTTCTAACATCTTGGGTTCGGTCGTCATGCTCGTTTTTTATTTCTAGCGGTTTTCTAGATGTTAAGTTGAATCATTGGGATAAAATATGTAAATGCTGGAGGCTGTGGACAGCGCCAACAATATATAAATTTCATATGATGTACTCCCTCCATCTCAAAACAAACTGCAAAGGTAGATATATTTTGAGACAGGTAGTAATTCAGTACAGAAGTGATGCAAATAAAGATAGAAGTGTCAACTAATTTGTATCGCAAGGAAATTAATTAATATATTTGAAACAAATAGGCCTTTTACAAGGTCAAACAAAGTGACAATCCTGAAAAAGAAAAAGATATAGGACTTGTCTGCTTCATTCCCATTCCTACTCTTGCCATTTTTATTTTATTTTTTTGGCTATGGCAAGAATTGGTAATTGCCAAAAAGGCCACCGTTTGGTTTGCTACCAAAGCTGTACTTTGGCATCCAACTAAGCCAAATAATTTCGCAATGCCAATCTTTTTGGCTTGGTTGAGTTTGGCTGCAAATCGAACAGACACATAATTTTATGGAAATGTAGTGTGTGTGTGTGTTGGGGGGGGGGGGTTACTAATTGTAGATTCAAGCAAATGGATAAATTATAGGATAAGTCAGTTTCAATATTCGAGCAAGAACCAGGTAATGATTAATGGCTGAAAGCTTTTGCGGGTACTGACATAAGAGACATCCTCTATCAATCAATGAAGTGAACCAGTTGACAGTCAAATGAAATATACCGTGTAAACTAGCAAGCAACCCATAAGGCCATAATGATATGTGTATTATTGCATAGAAATTTTCATATTTAAGGACAACAAAATCTGCTTTAAAAATTCTCTTGTATCGCCTGGAATAGCTCTTGACTCAACAATTTAACCTTACTACAAAGTCTGCTGCTTGTGTTACTTCCAAATAATCATACTTATGTAGTTATGTTTGATATTCAGTTATGCATGGCAATTGAAACCACCCTACTTTACATCATATATGTTTCTATCATAATAGTTGAGTTTATTTACTTATGGTCAATTCATCTATTTTCATTGTTTGTAAATGCTAGATGTAGTTTTGTACCTATAATTCACAAAAACTTATAGACAATCAATTCATAATTTTCTTCCATTTGAGAAAACCATATTGTGCTCTCCCTTTTCTTCAGTCCGTAGTATTTTGTATCCCCTGATTGTTGCTGATGCTTTGTCCATGTTTTGGATGTACAGGTACAATTTCCATTTATTTCCCAGAGATGAACTGCAGCTGGGAATGCCTTCATACAGTTTTTCTTGTCAATCATCTTATTTATCATCTATGGCTCATCGTGGTTTTGATTTCAATATGTGCATTTATGATGGTGAGTATTATACCATGAGATGTGATGAATAGCAAGTTGGATTGTTTGATATAGACAGCCTAAATGCTGGTGTCTACATTTGCCAGGTATATCTTATTTATCAAGGGTTCAAGAATCGTTGGCAAGGCAAAATATATTTATCCCTCATATTCGCCAATTGTCACCATCACCAAGCACATCCATTGCGGATTCTGTTTTTGTGAGTAGAATTAAATCGGGGATAGATTATTGGCAAAAGGGACTTAAAAAAACAAGTAAAAAAGCTGATGGTAGGTTATTACAAATAAATGTTCATTATCATCCTAGTCTATAACTATTAGCCAGTCCTGATATTGCTTCTTACTGGGCAGGTTCTTTAGTGAGTACCCTTAGGGAACTGATTTTGGGTGGCGAAACATATGGTTCAAGGCCCAATATCAGAATTGATGTTTGCAGTGATCGCCAAGTTCAGCTGGTTTTGGAGGTGTGTATTTACAAATTACATTTGCTTGGTTTCTTAGTCTTCGAATATTAATTTTGTCAACTATTCAGAGAATCATAGATTTCACCAAGAAAAAAATTTGAATTTTGTTTGAGCCTACTTATGTTCTGTATTTTGTTTTACTATTGTGTTGGTTTTGAGTATTGAATATGGCATATGAAAAGAACTCACTGATTTAAAACAGACGCTTTGCTTTAGATTTGACATGTAGTTTCAATAAGCCAATCCTTATATGAAGTGATAAAGAAAATTGTAACTCTAAAATGGGTTGTTCCATCTGCTAGACTGCTACATCACGGTTATGTAAGTTGTAAACTTAAATGATTAGCCTGTTTACATGTGTAATATTTGATTGTTTTGAGCTATGCTGCAGGCAGTAAATCATATTTCTGATGACCTTGTACCTCTTGTTGTTCCGGACAAAGCTGGGGCAGCTAGGTCAGTGCGTGTGATCTTTACTAGTTCTATGGAGGACAAAAACCATCTTCTGGTTTGTATCTCTTCACATTTGCAGCATGGGCTTGTATGAAATGAAAGGAAGCTGTCAACTTATCAATGATCCATTCTTATGAAAACCATTTTCAGATGGACATCAAAAGATCGGAGGATGAACATAATTTGAAGTTCCGTGGTTTTCGAGAAGTTATTGACCTACTATCGACTTCACAGAAACCAATTATATCTTACAGTTGCTTGAACGGTAGGTTGATGCATAACAAGCCTTCAAAATCTTGTAACATATGTTAACCTTTTTATTTCTTATTACTTCAACATCTTCATCTTTCCCCAGATTTCACAATGATACATTCCAAATTTGTTGCACCTCTTCCTCCAAACTTGCACGAATTTATGTGTTCCTTGAGGATGGTATTCTCTAACATTATTGACATCAGTCACATGTGGAGAGAAATTGGCCCTTTGAGAAAAGCAAAGAATATACAAGCTGCTCTGAGTTACATTCAAAGACAATACTTCGTGCCGATGGATGTAGAAGTACCTCAGCAAGGTATATTTTCAGCTAGCATAATTGACATGGCATGTTTCTTCATGAACCATGGAGCATTTCTTTTCTATTGTGCTTAGGAAACCAAATGAAATGAATTATTGGTAACTGATGTGGGTATGAAATTGATGCCTAGATCTTCAATTGTTCATCAAGCTTTATTGATTTTCTTTCTTTATTGAACTCTCAATTTTTACTCTCTTTTGGACAGATGGTAACAACAGTGTCACCAAAAGTGGGGAAAATGTTCTGAGAATAATGAAGTTGTTTGCTAAACTAAGTAATTTACTAAAAATCAGTCCCAATGGTCAATCTCACTATGGTGAGAAGTGTCACACAGTTGAGGAATATTCTTACATTTTTTATCCAGATTGTAAGGCTGAGGAGTCTGAAGATGCTAAGTGCAGTAATGAGTCAGAAACCACCAGACCAGTGAGAACTGATAATGTTGTTTTCTTATGGGGGTTTAGAGAGACATCTGTCAAAGAACTGAGATCTCGCCTTGCAAGCTTGCATCATGCCTTCTCAAAAGATTTTGAGCTCAAACTGTTGGATAAATCATGTTCAGCTTTGATATTCAACAGTTCTGATACGGCAATAGAATTACTAAGAGCAATAAACTCGCAAAGTCCCTCTCTGAATAATTTCTTTTCAGAAGGCCTGAAAGCTGCAGGCTTTGATGTCTACAGGAAGATTTGCAGGTTAGGGCTTTGGGATTCAGATTTGGCTGAGGCTCTGGAGTGTGTTTCATCCGAGTCATCTACTACAATGCTTTCTGGGAATGGCACCGATGAGATATACTGGAATACTTCGCTAATGCTAGATCTTAATGAGTATCTGGAATGCTAAAACATCATATATAACCTAGATTTTATGGAAGTCACCTCAGAACAGTGAGAGTTTCCAGGTCTGGTCAACCACAACCAATCAGCACTCTGGGATCTTCAGTGAAGCTAAGGCATCACCCTATGAGCAGAACATGACTTTACGTGATGATTATGTTGCTTGACAGGCGATAAATGGATAAGGTTTTTCTATTTGTGGTGCAATCATGTGGGACGGCAACCATGTTTTCAGCGCAAATGTTGGTTCATTCTGCTTACATTACAGGTGCTTACATTGCTTACTCCCCATCTGACATGACATGGCTAGATTTTCGTAATAGCCACTAATCCAGGTTTCTCTTGTCTTGTGCAGCCTGCACAGCAACACGGGGCATTCTGATGTGAAGGGCATCGTTATACATGGCCATTGCTTCATTTGATGGAAGACCTGCTGAACTGAAGGGGAAATCAGTTATACGGACTTGATCCCCACATGAGGACTATATTTCTTAAATGGTTGATCCATAATAGCATTCTCTGGCCTGGAGAGTTACGCAGGATTCTTATATGACAACTTGCCAGTTGCTGGTGCCGCACCGTATGGAATCGTCAAAGTCAGGTGGGGTTAAACTGTAACATAGCCCGAAAAGTCGCAGCATTGTGAACGCATGCCATCGTGCTCCGTCGTACTCCTGCCTAACCACATGGCGACTCCTGGCCTGTAGACACCGTTTTTTGACGAAGAGCCTCTGTAGACACCGTGAACACAAGCAATGCTAAAGTCTCCTTTCGACGCACTACATCGACTATAGGTCGAGACATTTGCAGTGGAAAAAGTGTGCTTTAATATTGCCTTACAATGCTTGTGCTTTAATATTGCCTTACAATGCTAACTCCTTACAACCATATGAACAGGATAAGTTCAAATGGCATAGTATTATGGAGGTCCAAATCTGATGGAGTAAAATGGCAAATTCTCGGCTTTTATATTTAAACACTGATTCCTTATTGGAACTGTATGTCTACATATACTAGTGGGGAGTGGTATTTGCTTGATCCAGCATGCCTCCCCGAATGATCATACGTATGGGTTAATGCATCGATGAATTGATGATACTACAAAAAAAAAACGTATACATACACAAGGTCTCTATAGACCGATTGAAATTCTCTAACGTGGGCTTCATCTATAACGTTGTGGCTGATATGTGAAACAATCAATTACCCATGATTCTTGAACTCAGGTAGGGCAAGCAAGGGGATCAGAAGGCATTGTGAAAAACATTAGTGTCAATTTGGTCGGCTTTGACCAATAAGCGGTAGGATAATAAACAAAATAATGAAAAGTAATTTTAGAAGGACTTTTACATTTTTACTCGAAATAAGAAATGCCTAAGGTGATTTAAAATTTTAAGTTTTGGTTGTAGCTTCTAAGCCAATAAGTAAACGATGAGAGAAAACAGAAAACATAAAGATGATTGAGCATACGCTTCATGGAAAAAATCACACGTTATAGTGTTTCTCCAACCCTAATATGACAACTTCTCACATGTTGTCACACAAACTCACCAACCTTTTCAGAAAAAACCAAAAACGTCATAAAAATATTAAATAGCTTCTAAATGGACTCACGCAAAGTCACCAACCGCTTAGCAAAAAATTTCATCAATAATGCTATAAAAACTGCTATAAAATAGGTATTGAATCATTGATGGAATGATGAAGTAAGACCAATTAAAGTAGAAACACATGAAAAAAACATAAAGTATAACTCAAATGCCTAAGTAGGAGTATGGCTGGATAAGAACAAGTAGCGGCACAAAATAAGTCATTTTCTCATGCTTAGCACTGCATGTCTACATAGTTGGTCTGACCTGGTTCCACCGGCTCGCTATACCCCTAGTACTAGTTTTTTTTCTTACTTTCCCTTTGCCCCTCCTTAGCCTCCGATTGCGGATATCTTTCCCTCTTTTCAACTCTATAAGACACTAGATAACACATGAATGATGTGTACCTGACTCGTCGAAAACGGCACCCGAAATAACGTACAATATAAAAAACAGTAACAATGATCTTCAATATCTTTCTAAATCTTGCTGACTAAATGCTAGTAAAACGTATGCTAACATCACAATCGTGCCAACTTTGAAACCGAGAAGTATGAACAACGCCGGTGGACCTGATCCGGTTTTAAGGTCTCGCCGCACCACATAGTGCTTGTTTCCCCTCATTCTCTCTTATCCTCCCCGCTTATCGCGGATCCGTTTCTCGAGTGATGTGACAAAGTAATTTTGAGTAGTTGACTAGTCACAACAGCAACGGAAAAACCGTAAAAGATAAAAAAAACAACCTAAAATATCTTGATATTCTTTCTAAATCTTACCACCAATAAACACTTCGAGTAAAACCATATGCCAGCATCGCAATAGTGCCAATTCTACACCTGAACAGCGTGAACAACGTTGGATGTGCAACGCGGATGAGCGATAGGACTGGCTAAACAAGGAGCAAAGGGCCCATAGCTGGCCAGTAAGGAGCCCAGCGTGAAACAGAACACACAACCGTACCGCACACGTCTTAAATGTGGGGACCCAAACCCAGACCCAGACCGACCCAGACCCGGTTCCGCCGGTTCGGCACGCCGCACCGCCTCCGCTTTCCCCTCACCTTCTTGCCTTCTTCAACCCCCCATCCTCTCTCTCCCCATTCCTGGATCTCCTCCTCCCTTCTTCTCGGCTCCCTGGTCACGAACCCCACCCTCCCAAACACCCAAGGGAAAGGGGGGTCGGTCTCGCCGCCTTCGTTGACGCGTGGGACCCACCTCCCCCTTCCGCATCCGCCTCCGACAAATCCCCGACGACATCGCGCTCCGCGACCGCAAACCCTAACCGCCGCCGTCGGAGAAATCCCCCTGGATGCGACGCCGCCTCCAGCCATGGCCGCATCACCACCATCACCACCAGCGAGCGTAGAGAAGAGCCCCGAGGACGGCGGCGTGGAGATCCGGGAGGTGTGGGCGTGGAACCTGGAGGCGGAGATCGCGGCGATCTCCGACGAGGTCGACAGGTACAGGTTCGTCGCCATGGACACGGAGTTCCCGGGCACCGTGTGCCGCCCGCTCGCCATCTTCCCCACCTCCGACGAGCTCAACTACGCCACGCTTGTCGCCAACGTCAACCTGCTCAAGCTCATCCAGATCGGCCTCACCCTCTCCGACGAGCGCGGCGAGCTCCCGCGCCGCGGGACGGACGGCCGCCGCTGCATCTGGCAGTTCAATTTCTGCGGGTTCAGCCCCCGGAACGATCCCCACAACAGCGACTCCATCCAGCTGCTCCGCGCCAGCGGCATCGACTTCGACCGCTTCGCCGACGAGGGGGCCGACCCGATCCGCTTCGCCGAGCTGCTCATGTCGTCGGGCGTCGTCCTCAACGCCGACGTGCAGTGGATCACCTTCCACAGCGGCTACGACTTCGGGTACCTGCTCAGGCTGCTCACGGGCCGGAACCTGCCGGACACCATGCCTGCCTTCTTCGACCTCATCAGGATCTACTTCCCGGTCCTGTACGACATCAAGCATCTCATGAAGTTCTGCAGCAACCTCCACGGGGGTCTGAGCAAGCTCGGTGAGCTTCTTGCGGTCAAGCGTGTCGGGATCTCCCACCAGGCAGGCTCTGACTCATTGCTGACTCTTGAGTGCTACAACAAGATGAAGGAGGCCTACTTCAAAGGATCGACCGATAAGCATGCTGGTGTGTTGTATGGGCTTCTCTTGGAGGATGGGTTGAACAGACCATCATCTTCTAAGCCCAATCAATGAATTTGGATAGTTAAATAAAACAATCATCTGAAATGGAAAAAAAGGGATTTAACTTTCGTGGTGAATATATGTTGTCTGATCTGATCTGATGATTTTCTTGTGGTTCCCGTGGTAGTTCTTTGTGCCTATTATTGCTAGTTTTCATAGTTGAGCAGATTGATTTATTCTCTTTGTGCTCTGCAATCATCTTGCATTGTTTGCCCAATTCCTTAGTCCATGACTGCACTGTTTTGTTCAAGCATCAAGTTCTTGTCATGTTTTGTTGAATCGGGCTCTTGTCATATTGAATAACTGTGAAAGCTAATTTTCATCCTCAGTACTAGTCAATAGGATGGCTCAAATTAAGTTTAAGAACTGTTGCATTAGATATCTAAGACAACCTGTCTGTTTAAATTTACTGCAAATGGGTGATTGATTCGCTCTCAACATCCCTTCATTCTTTCTGTGATAATAATTGTCATTTGTTTTACAGTGAGCAATTCTTCATATCGTCGCTTCTAATATGCTGATTAAATGCAAAATCTAAGTGATTGCTAGCTAGACTAGAAGTATGCCTTCAAATGTTTTTTTTGCATGTCTGTATTATATCATTGTTCGTGTGTGCAGCCTAGCTAGCACCTTCCAATATTGATTTTTTTGACGTTGTGCATATCTGTAACATGTGGGAACTGGAAAAATTAACATGATCTGATTTATTTATGCTTGAGAGTAAACATAGATTGTTTTCCTCGCTAGCTTGTTTTACCCATGTAACATTACTGTTATTATTCCCATCTTATGTTTGTTGGTTGGTCACAAATGTCAGCATTTCACCATATGCTCAGGTTTAATGAGTGCTCACTTCGCTTTGGTGATATTGCGATGTATCTGCTTCAATTTACATTTAACAAGGCATTGCTATCAGGCCTATTGTCATGGGTATGGGCCGACTGGTCGACGGCTCGATGCCCATGAGCAGTCCATTGGGGATTAGATAAGATTGAGTCTTACTTAGAGGTCAAGTTATTCCATCTATATAAGTATGGAGGGCATCAATTATTGTTAAGCAATGAAATCAAATCAATCTAGTCCTATCTTCCTAGATGTTCTTCTCCCCAACCTAATTCTACATCCCATCTCTAGCAGCCGACGCCGCCCGGCTGTCATCCGGCGGTGGTTATCTTGTCATGGCCCTAGGTCGTGACACCTATAGTTTCTCTTTGCTGTATACTGATACTGATAATTTTTTATTCCTTGTACTAGATATTTGATGGATTGTCATGTAAAATTCAGTTGAAACTAATTTGACATATATAGGAATGTATCACTCTGTGTTCTGTTAGTGATCAGTTTCTACAGTTATATGTTTATCTAAAATCATATACGTTTTATGGCTGATTTGTTTGCTTTTATCCCTAGGTGCAAATTGTTTACTGTTTATTCACTCCCTGAACTCTTAGGCGCAATTTTTACTTGGAATAAATTTATCATCCTAATGGTAAATCCAGTAAAGAGCTACTCCCATTTAAAGTTTTGCTTCAGAAAAACATATGTAGAGATGCTAATTGCTTTAAGCCCTTTCTCTAGAAAGAATAGAGATACATATGATTATTTTTTAAAACTTTAAATGATTATGGAAATGAGGTTCTGGTTTGGTTTATGAAGATTGCTATGTTGGTTATGATTTTACTTCACCAATCGCCACACTTTTGAACACATGCCCAGTTGCCCACTGACAACAGAACACTTGCACTTATTTGAGAGCTTCCCAACGAAGAATTTGAGTTCTAGCCATTGTCAAGCTCATTTTGTTGTAGTACCTGAACTTCTGCGCAGAGATGCTAATTACTTTGAGCTATTTTTCTAGAAGAAGCAATGTCTATTGCTTGTATTGCATGAATATGATTGCTTTTTTAGACTATAAATTATTATGGTAATGAACTTCTAGTTTGATTTCTGAAGTTTGCAAGACAATTCCTGCACTTATTTGAGGACTTCTCAACTGTGAATTTTGAGTTATGGTCATTATTAAGCACTTAAGCTCATTTCTTTTTACTGTACCTGAACTGCTCCACCATATTTGCAGTTGGATTGATCATATTTGGTTTGATATTATTCCTAGGCAGGAGCTATGATTCTTACCTGCATCATAATGAACGTAGAGTTCCGTTGTCGATTAATGTTAGTGATCTAATAGGACCAACACACTAAATTGTCTGGTGTTTGACTGTTTCTCGTATGTACTAAGTAATATTGATGTCAGCCTTTAAGTTCCTTTCTGTTGCCTACATACACTGTTTGCATCTGCTTGCGATGCATTATGCATACCAGATGCTTATGTGCTAACCATTTTCAAAAAATCAAAGTGGAATCTGATTTGCTATTACAGATAGTATTTAGTAATTGATCAGTGGTCCTCTGCCCTGAAGTAATTCAGTTGAGATGTAGGATGTCATGATATCAGTGGCTAATGCATAACTGCCCTTTGCTGTGTTGAACCATAGCATTTTAAATGACACCATTTCACCCTATGCTGAGCTTTAATGAGTGCTTCACTTGGGTTTGGTGATTTGTAATATATCTGCTTCCGTTTACATTTAACCAGGCGTTACTCCATTGCAAACGCTTGACTGAACTTGCTCTCTGATTTTACTTTGGAATGACTTAAGCATCATGATGGTTATCCAGTAAGCTAGTTTACTCCTGTAGTTTTTTTTTAATGCTTTTCTTCCTCTGGAAAGAGACGTTCTATATTTGTTTTGCATCATTCTGTTTTCTTCAATTAAAAAGGATTATGGTTAAAAGCTTATGGTTTGGTTTCTGAAGTTTGCTATATTGGTTATGGGCGTGGCTCGCCAATCACTACATTTCAGAACACTTGCCAGAATACTGAAAACAAAGTTCTTGCACAAATATGAGAACTAACCAACAGAGAAATTTGAGTTCTGGTCGTTGTTAAGCTCATTTCATTTTACTATAGTACATGAACTGCTCTGCCACATCTGCCTTGGATTTGATATTTGATTCCCAAGATAGTCTGATCTACTAGTCATTCGTTGTAATGGATTGCCTGCGACTGCGAGGTTTGATCTGTTGTTCAGGCAAACAGTAACTATGTTTCTTGCTTTCATCATATATGAATGTAGATTTCCGTTGTCCACATATGTTGATGATCCATAAGTTGTTTGGTGTTTGTACTTAGTAGTAGTAATATTGATGTAAGACATTAACTCCATATTTTGTTGCTTACACTGTGTGCATTTATGCTTGCGATTATATGCATACCAGACGCTTAACTAGTTTACTGCTAGTCATGTTAAATTTTCAGAACCTTACTCTTTGTTTGATTATATTCTGATGTTGCCGATAGTATTAAGTGATTAATCAGTGTTTCTCTTCTCTAAAGTAAATTCAGTTGAGATGTTGAATGTTATACGCGTATCATCCGCGAAAAATGATTGCTGCCCAAGTGCCAATTGCTGTATTGAGTACACTAACTTAGGCCCTCTTTGATCTATAGAGCCCTTTGAATCAAAGGATTGAATCTTACTAAATCTTACAATATTCTAATGGAATGAGCTAGTGTAGTAAGATTTTGGAGGAAAGGAAACATGAGCTCTTACCTAATTTTTTACTTCGGACTCACAAATCCCGTGTTTTTCCGGTGTCCCAATTAAACGAAAGTTTTTGAACTTTCCTGTGTTTTCAATTCCTGTAGGAATTCTATGTCTGAGATATTCTATTTCTACGTTTTTCCTGTTTCTAAGTTTTTATAATCCTGCGTTTCAAAGGACCTTTAACCTTGAAGTGCTGAAGTTGGCACGGTGTAAACTTTGTTTAGTTTGTTCTGCAAAATCTACTGATGCGCACTAGGGATTCTCGATCAGCATCCTGTTAAGTAGTCCACAGATTCAGCCTGTTGCTAACTTGCTTGTGTCTGTAAAAGTCGGGAGAATTAATTATATGCCACTTCTCAAAAAAGATAAGCCCATTTAAGGTCCCTCAACTTATCGTCGAGTTTACCAAACGTCCTTGAACCGTAAAACCGGATATATTGCATCCCCTAGCTTACAAAACCAGTATAAATAAGGTCCACGGTAGAATTGTTTCCGGTTTTTACTGATGTGGCATGTGGATCCCACATGTCAGCAAATAAAATAAATTATCCCCCACCTATCTCTTACCTTTCTCTCGGCAGTATATGTGATGTGGCATGCAGGCGATGGCAAGCGCGGCAGCAGACGCGGGACCTGCGGGAAGGCTGGCCTTCCTCCTTGCGGCGGCGCTCATCTCCCAGTACCCGCCGCCTCACCGCCGAATACTCGGCGATGAGCAGTCGACGGCGACCGGTGGGAAGAGGCGACAGGGCGCGGCCATGGGGCGACGACGGTTTCTGCGGGCCAGCTGCTACGAGGCGACGACGGCTGTTGTGTGATCCCACCATCGCCGGGTTCCCGTGCCGTGCCGTGCCCGACGCCGCTCGGGGGTATGCCAGGCACCCGCCGTCGCCCGTACGTCGTCGCCTCTGCGCCTCGCCTGCCAGGAAGCTAGAGATGAAGCAGGCGGGAGCGAAGCCACCATTGCCGACACTATTGCAAGCCAAGCCGCCGTTGCCATCACTACTATACGCTGCATGTCCGTCGTTCACGCACGCACGCACCCGTTGGGGTCGCCTCCCCGTCGTCGTCGTTCCGCCGCGGCTTGGTCGGCCTCCTCGTCGTCGTCGTCGAGGCCGCGCAACGCAGCTGCGGCGACGGCGAGCAGACGGCGGCTGGCAGGCCTCCCTCGCGTAGGAGGCGGCGACGACGACGACACGGGCACAAGGCGGGGGAGGGGCGGTGGCACGGGTGCCTGGCGGACCCCGTGCAGCGGTGCCAGGTGGCGACGGGCGATGATGCGAGGCCCGGCGACGACGGGATTCGGTTCCGGTGCGCTGCGGCGACGGGTGGCGATAGGCGGCAACGCGGGGGCCCAGCGCCGGCGCGCCGATGGGGCGCGGGGGTCCGGCGGCGGCAAAGAGAGAGCAGGAGGGAGTAGAGTAGGGGGAAATTTTTTACATATATTTGATTGATATGTGGGCCCTCATACTGACTAAGTCGAATCCATGTGCCACATCATCTAAAACCACCCGTAATACTGCCAAGGGATCTTTATACTGATTTTATGAGTTGAGCCCTCTCGGCCAGCATCCTGCAAAATAATTCCAGATCTATACTTCCTTTTGCCTCGCACATGAAGATAAGCTTAAGGGGAAAAAACTGTAGTTGTGCTTGCCATCACAGCATCGGCGTGACGAGCAAATGCAATTATACAACATCTGTTCGTTCTGAATATTAGAATCTCAATTGGCTACATGAAACGTTTGTATATTTCTCATCTTCTGCACATCGTCGTCTATAACCAACAAAATACTCAGGATTCAGGGGTCACGTCCCTTGTGTAAGTAATTAAGAGCATTAATTAGAAGAAAATGTCAGCAAAATCCTGATGCTATGTTAAACTTGGACAGGAATATGGTAATGTTTGAGTTCACTTGCTTTCGTTAACAGGCAGATAGACGCCCTCTGCGGCCAACCAAATGTTCTCTGCTCGCTTCTCCCGAACACCACATACCTGCAAGGGAAAAAATGCTTTAACTCAGAAAACAAAATTTCAAAACTGAAGAGGGATTTTTTTTTTTTGGGTCTTGTCTGGAGGTTGTGAGCCTCGCCCACACAGGCTGCAATAGGTCCAGTATTGCCTAGCTATCTCCCATAGTTTCCCTAATCCAAAAATTTCTGCGCTCTGCTTGCAAGTCGCTGTAGGCAATGCAGTGTAGCCAGCCTTTTATTTACTGTTGTTTACTGTTCCCTGTCTGATTCTTTGTAACAGACCATCTGTGTTTCCCTTACAGGAAATGGGAGAGCATAACTCTCTTTGATAAAAAAAGAAATAAAGAAGAAAGCAAAGTTTCAACCAAATCAAACTAGGCACCTAGAGAGTTTTGTTTTCGCATATTGCCTTCTTTTACTTTGCTCAAATTACCACATACAACAGATAGTATAACTAATAAAATGCAATGAAAGCAGTATGCATTGCATTAACTAAAAGTTCATACCAATTATAATAAGTAAAAACACCACACTCGCAAACACATTAAAATATCCTAAAAAAGTATTAATAAAACTTTTGTTTAGATAATACATGTGAAACGATCTACGACTAGTTGGTTTCTGCTAATTAGCTTGTGGAATAGGATTTAGCAATTTCTGGTAACTAGCCTGTGGATATTCGTGAGGATCTTTCATTCAGCAGATGAAAAACCCTAAAAAAAATCTGAAGCTCAGCTGTTTTATAAAATTCCTCAATTTCTGAAGATCACCCATAGCTATCAATTTAATTTATCAAATAAATATGATGTTTAAGCATGCAAAAATGAAGGCATGTACGGTTCAAATTTTTGTAACACGAGCCATCTGGAGATCCATAGGATGCACAAGTCAATCACACTTGCTCATAAGGCTAATATATGCCCACTAACACAGTAACCCCAACCTCTCGTCTAAAATTCATAATCTGGAGGCGGGAAAGAACCAATTTCTAAACTCACCTCTTGCTGCCCACCACCAAGTCTGTTGTACTTCTTGTTGTGACTGTGTAGATAACCTCCAGTATCAATATGTCGGAGCCTTACTTTCTGATCACGTTTCCATAACTTTCCACTTCCCTCAATCTCCAACCTGCAGGACACCAATTAAAAAAAGGGCACTAACTCATATTAGAACTATGAAAACCAAACAGCATTCATATTGTGAGACTTAGTATTGCACCTCCAATAGTCACCCGTATCTGATTGTCCATCCCCACCAAAACAGCTAACCTGTAAAAAAAATCACACATCCAAACCTCAGGGATCATATTTAATTTGAGAAAATAACACAAAAGAAACTTGCAATAATATCCTAAATTTAGTGCAAAGTAAGGCTAATGGGGTATGACCACTGTAAGGTGTAAACCACTATGTTTCAAATCAGGAATGCTATATCTTCAGGACAAAATTAGCTCCAAAACAAGACAACAAGGCAGCCTACTAAGGGATACTAGCCTAATACTCCCTCCTTTCACTTTTGATCAATGTATTCTGTTTTTGGGCTTGTTCAGATTTGATCGTCACATTAGCTAGCTACATTAATTTCCGTCTTGGGTGGAATGAGCAGGCTCTATGTTTTCCTAGCGTCACCAATGCATCTACATGCAGCTTTAATGCTTTAGTTGGCTGTTCACAGGTAGGGGTGTGGGGCCGGCTACTGTACTGCAACAGACACATGGGTCAGCTGCATGCACGGGGTAATCAAAACGTAGATGCATGCTTGAGAGCTGCAGAGCATGTAAGTCTTGGTCTTGCTGCCCAAACGCAATACACTCATCAAAAACGAATGGAGGGAGTAGTATTTTTGGCCTCGCTAATTGCAAGGAATTCTAGAAACTGTTGACCAAGTGGTTCATGAACAGCAGCAGAGCCAGACAATGGGTGTGTTCGGATGTGTTGGTTTGGTTCAAACATGAGAAATAGATTAATTTACTTTTTAAAACAATTTTCATGTAGGAATTTTTTCTAAAAAACACACCATTTGATAGCTCGGGAAACGTGCACACAAAAAAGAGGGAAAAATACTGTGCAAATATGCCGACACTGTTTTTTCTATCCCAAACGAACAGGCCCAATGGATGGCTGAATTATTTGCAATAGTTGCGTGTTATGATAGAACATAGATCAATATTTGCCCATATGCTGTATCATTTTCACCTGGCATGTGCAACAATATGAGATCAGATAGACACGTACACAGGGAAGGATAAAATTAGACAGTAATACCTTAAAATCCCATGTACTATTACTGATATTCATTTGATGAGAGCTCAACGGTATGACGAAAACTCGAGTTTTTACAACAACAACTTTCAGAAAATTGCTATAAAATTTCAGAACTAGATGCTGCCAAATCAAATGGTACATTTATGTTTGAACTAACCTCTAGGTTACCAGATAATGGTGAAGCATGCAAATGGCTATGCAACCATTTCCTCGTCCTCATGTGTTGCAACCTGATGATGCTACCAGTTTCAATAGCATCACCCTGTTTAGCTGACGAATCTGGAGCAGGCCGCACAATCTGCATATACACAAAATAATCAAGCCTAGATCTTAAACAGCATCAAAACCAAGCTTGCCTAATTGGATTACATGAATGGGAATCATATATATTTCAGAATATAACTGCTACTCTGCTAGCTCTTCAGACAGTAAATAAATAAAGTTTGGGCTTGGGTTGAGACATGTGATTCATCTTGCAGTAGCTACATAAATATATAAAACATATCCATTGACCATTGGTGTGTTTCCATAATTTGAACGATATAAGTGGCATTGCTAACAGTTTTTAGATATTTATATTCCTATATCACTATTCTACACCCTCAATACACTCGACTACTCGAGCTCATTATTTTTAACAGAGAACTCACAAGCATATGGCAATGAACTAATCAATGTGTATTGTATAAAAAAACATTTAATGTGATTAGATATCTGCATTCAGAACACAGATCGAATGGTTGATTCAATCAAATGTTTGTAAAAATTTAGGTAGGGATAAAATCAAGAGCCCTATTATGACATGAACAAGGGAAACTGATGAAATTACGGATCCACCGAACGAGACGCACCCAGTAGCTATTGGCATCGTCGACTTCGGGGAAGCCAGTGACGGACTGCTGGCCGCTGCCTGATCCGTAGGGCACGTCGTGCGAGTGCAGCCGGTGCTTCGTCTTCTCGTGCATCAGCTTCACCGTGCTCCCATACGTCACCTGCAACGCCAACACCACACCAAACAGATCCAGATCACACCCGAATCAGATGATCTCTTCCGCAGATCTCGAGATCGGACAGAGAGGCGATCCCGCGGCATACCTCGAGGCCCTCCACCGCCGCCGCGGAGGCGGCCTCGGCGCCCCTATCGACCCCGTAGATGGAGGCGCCGAGGAGGACCGCGACGGCGAGCGCGAGAACTGACAAGGCCATCGCGACGGCGGCCGTGCGACGGGATCTCTGCCTCGGCGGCGGCGAGGGGGAGGATGCCGTCGAAGAGGCCGCGGCGGCGGCGGCGGTAGTGGATGTGCCTCTCCTCTTGGCGGCGGCGACGGAGGCCGGCGGTGCCGTGGCCGCGGGCGGGGGAGGCGCGAGGCGCGCGCGGCTGATCTCTCTCTCGTGCCGCGGCCGTTGGGATTTTGCCGAATTGGGGAATCAGCTGCTTCGCTTCCGTCTCCGTGTGTGGGGACGAAGAGAAGACGGGGAAGTAGAGGAAGCTACGGGTTTGGGTCGCTGGGGAGTGGGGCCGGGGTCGTCCACGTGTAGCGGGCGAATGCGGGGGTGGCACGTGTCCGTGGGACGTCACGGGTTGGTGTGTACGCCGTTGGATGCATGATGGGCGGTTGGATTCAGCGTAGCAATGACATCTTGGATTCAACGGCCAGATGGGCCATGATTTTGGTGGGCTTGTTTGATCGATTGTGAATTGCAGTGGGCTGGCCTAATGGGTAGGTAAATTGGACCAGGCTCAGTTTTATGGGTTCCGTTTGTCGCTTTTGTTGCACACGGTTCTCTTTACATGATCGCTGAGAAGTTGAGGCAGCCTGGTCCGTATCTATCATCCAGGCTGAGTTTGGCCTGGCTAAGAAGATACAATGCAGTTGTTTGGTTGTTTGTATTGCTTGATTGCTTCAGCCTGGCCAGGGATAGATTTTGTTTGGTTGCCTGCATAGCAGATACGGGTTTGAGCAGATCTTGTTTGGTTGATTGTATGGATCGTTGGTATGGATACCTCTTTTTTTTAGGTAGGGTATGTTTACCACTTAGAACTCCTGGTGAAAATGTCAAATTCCTAAAATCTTATTTTCTACATTGAATTAATGGTATATTATATTGGACCTGACACATGCCAAATATGCCACGAATTATATTAGTCAATATATTTCACTAGAAAATCAAATCCTTGATTTTTTACAGGGAAAAAGGGAATAAGAAAAACATCAGCTGCTACACCATTATTTTTTTTTGAGCAGAGCTGCTACACCATTAGCATCAACGTTTCAACGATTCATTGAAGCGGTGAGGAAACAGCAAACAAAAAAGAAAAAAAGAAAAAAAAAAGAAACAGGTGAAGATGTGTCGACGAGCTCTCCGATGTGCCTTCATGGCTTCACCAGCATGCACCACAGCTAGAGCCTGGATCCGACAGCAGCGGGGTCCTTGTGGTTGGATCTAGGGCGGTGCTGCCATGGAAACCGGATCTGACCGCATCATGGCTCTAGTGGGCCGGATTTGATCGAGGAGAAGAAGAAAGCCGTGAGAAAGGGGATCTAGCTGGGGGATGATGGCCAACGACGAGGGATGAGGAAGAGTGGTGCGGCGGCTGGTGAGCCGAGGTGAGGTCGCGAGGAGGATGTGAAGGTGGAGACGGCAACGGCTGCGGAGAGGACGAGGTGGAGTTCGCAGCGAGCGTATGGCGATGGAGATGGCGGCTCGTGAGCAAATGGGAGAGAGGGAGGTGAGGGAACCGTGATCCCTCTCGCTCCCTGCACCCGCGCATCCGACGCTTGCATCCGCGCAGCCTGGATGAGGAGCGAAGCTCACCTCGCGCGTTTCTACCGGTCCTGGCTCGGGAGGCATTTTTGCATGCGCGGAGCCAGGCCCCATCTTGCTTAGCCTTACTTTGGAATATAAATAAGCGATGTTAAACGCTAAAATTTTTTATTTCTGAAAATAATTTTATGTTACAAATACCTCCGTCTCAAATACAAGTCTTTATATTTTTTAGAGAGAGATTAATGTTGAGGTGTTGAGAGAAGAAGGTACGTGAAAAAATTAAATAAAGAATTTTGTATGCGCGGAGCCAGGCCCCATTGGCCGTGCGGCAACCAAACATTTGCGCTCTGCACCGCCCATACGAGCCAACGCCAGTGCATGTAACCAAACACACCATAAGTAACATAATAAAAGAAAACATATTTCCTTCATTTTAAAATATAACTACTTAAACAATTAAAATTTATCTCAAAATACAACTACTTCTATATCTATCTATCTCATTTCCACCAATCACAAACATCCTTCATTTAATTTTTTCACATACCTTCTCCTCTCAACACATCAATATTAATCTCTCTCCAAAAAAAGATATAAGACTTATATTTTGAGACAGAGGTATTCGTAACATAAAATTATTTTCAGAAATAAAAAATTTTAGCGTTTAACATCGCTTATTTATATTCCAAAGTAAGGCTAAGCAAAACCTTCGTCGGAAGAATTCCAAAAATCAAGAACGAAGTAGTGGGTGACGATGTGGTGGTCCGGTGGAGTGTGACTTCTTTGTTGTTCAAATTATAATGCACATAAATTTTACATACATGCATGACGCTATAAATAGAAATTTAGTTTGAATAAATATTTGTTGTCGGCATTCATCTCTCTAAGTTTAGAGCAGTGTTCACTTAGTCGGTTGTCTAGTCCGACTAGTCAGTAATTGGTAGCTCACCGGCGCGATAATATAAAAATCGATAAATTAATTGGTCTGACCAACTAGTCAGTGACTGACCAATTCATTAGTCGGTCTAGTCGATCAGTATTAGTCACCGACTTGTCAGCTATATGGGCCAACTAGAAAATGACAATTCGGTGTGAGTTAAAATTTTGGCCTGAAAAAACACACGGGCTAGGAGATAGCATATAAAATCTCAGTTTCATGAACTTTTTTGTTCTTTCAAAAATCAAATGACCAATAGTCAAAACCGATTTGCTCAATAATCTAAAATTTTGGTACAAAACATATATTTTCTTTATATATTGTAGCCACATCGACTAGTCGGTGACTAGTTGCTAACTAGTCGGTATTTAATTATGGGGTTACCGACCAACTAACAAACATTAGTTTAGAGATGTGTTTCCGTGATTTGTGTGCGTGTGATGTGTGCTCTTATGAGAAAATTGGTATTCTATGCTTCTCAGAAGTGAGTTTCGCTGGAACACCCTTTCACGAATGATGTCCCTATCAAATGATGACATCCCGCCGGAGTACCCAAAACCCATCTGCTTGCCCATTTTAATTTTTTCGGTCAATCTCCATTACGAAATGTCCAAATTGCCCATGTTGCCAAACCCTAAATCCTCAAGTCGTTGTCGGCCGCTGGCTGCCACCGCCATGGGGACGAAGGTAGCTCCGGTGGTGGTGTGCTATCGTAGTTGGCGAGGAGTGGGAGCACCTCTACCGCCGACGCCGACGCCAACGAGGGGAATTTTGAGTGCCTCTGTCGTCTTGTCCTCTCCTCCGCACCTAGCTTCCTCCCGTCACCGCCGGCTGCCGCCATGGGGATGGAGGTAGCTCCGGTGATTGTGCTCTATCGCAGTCGACGAGGAGGAGTGGAAGTACCTCTGCCGCTACCGCCACCGACAACGAGGGGAAGTTTGAGCGCCTCCACCACCTGCCCCACTCCCCATCACCTCCCTTCCTTGCGCCACCTGCTGCGGCGCGGCGCCGGCCGTCATCTCCTTCATCAAGGTCACCGGCAGGGGCATTCTGCTCCAGCCATCCGAAAAAATGACCAAAAAAATTAAAGATTTGCTATAAGATGAATTTTAGGCATTCTAGCGGTATGGACTCATTTGATCAGGGCATTTAACGAAACCCAATTGCGAGAGGGCGTTATAACGAAACCTTGAGAAGTCTAAAATGTCAATTTTCTCGTGCTCTTATAATGGTGTGTATGTATATGTGTTTTTGGTCTGATTAAAAAAAAAACAATACGGAGTAGAAAACAGTCAATGAAAAGGTACGGAAATGTCACGCAAAGTCAAATCCAGGCAACACAGAGCAAATTAAGCTGAATATGTTTTGTAGCAAACCGTGCAAAGTGCAAAACAAAGTGCTGTAGACCCATCCAAGGCAGACAACATAACACATCATGATTCATGCACACAGAGAAGCTCACAGATCCGCATAGAGACATCGAATTAGGATCAATAATGGTCAGATGCAGCCCAACGGCCAACGTCGTCGCAACCGTACGTGCTAACGTGCGTTCATTCCAGAGTCCAGACAGACCACCTGCAAACCTGCCTTAGCCACCTGACCATCTCCCTCCCTTCCCAGCGTGCTGAGCTGCATTCCGACCCGCCGGCCGCCGCCGATCGAGGCCAAATATTCATATTCCGACCCGCCACCGAATCCAAGATTCATCGAGCAGCGCGGCAGCAAAAACCCAGCAGCACACAGTAGCGAAAACCAAGCACACAGTGCACACACCACGCGCGATCACGCACAGCAGAAGCAGCGGCCGCACCGGCATAATCTAATAGAGAATTTGATTTCTTCTAAGACGATGTATCTCAACAAGAAATATGTCCAGATACACTTGTATAATGTACTACTCCTACCTGCGTGCCCTAAGTGCCCAGGCAATCAGCCTGACACTTCTTTCTGGTGATGGTATACTAAAGTGGAGTACTACACTAACGTTAATTAATTCACACACCTGCCTCTGCAGCTGCAGCGAAGACACACACACAGTGGGTTTGCGCGAGCATATCCGTGGGCATTTCCATGATCGATCGATCAACGGGTGGTTGGTTGCAACCGCCGGCTGGCCGATGCGACGACGCACTGATCGAAAAGTTGAAAAGCCATCCGGCTGCAGGTGGCATCCCAATCTTCGAAATCGGTCACTAGTAGACCTTCTGGGACCAAGAAAAGTTATTGGCATTCAGATGCACGGCGCGATCGCGGGTGATTCGCTGCCGGACGCCATACATCATACATTCCGGCTGCCGAGATCGAGACGACGTGGATGCCGCGGGCGCCATGAACGGCAGTCACAAAGGCAGTGGGCACGGTGGTCCGGCTCCAAGTCGGTTGGGCTGCTGCACGCTGTACTCTTGCCAAATTTGTGGCATTTTCCAAGTTACTACTACTTGGTTTAGTACGCTGTACGTACAACTGTACGAGATGAAAGTGAAGCCCGTCTTTCATTGCTGTTTGGGTAGTAGGTGTGTGCTTGCTTGGAGGGGGAAAAGGCAGGTTAACAAGGAATGTCGTGGTCTTTGAGGTTGGTTGTAGCGTTGTTCTCACAGTATGGTCCCTAAGCACTGAGGCATATATGTGGTTGGGGTCGTAGTGTCGCACTGTCACGTATGTGTCGATTTGGATTCGTGCCTCTTCAGAAGAGCGATAGTGATAGGCAGCTAATGCAAAAATGCAATGGCTAGACGACGTTATCCAGTATATGGGGTGGGGGGTGTTCATCATGTATGGTTCCAATCTCTCTCTGTTTGCAAATATCCAACGTAGCTAGCTTTCGTATTAAGAAGATGAAATGCTGTACAAACTAAGTTACATCATATGCTAAAAATCCGTGTGTTTTTCTTGAAAATCAACACAAGATGTATCATATATAGCAAAACTGAAAAACAGGAAAAAAAAATATGCATAGCCATTTGCTACACCTCCACAAACCCCCAAAACTAAGACAAGGATCTTGCTAAACCTTTCGCCCTGTCTCACCCATTGAGTAACCTCTTTCGAGATCCTCTTGACAATTATATTTGTTGGGATTTCTTCGATGTCAAAGACATGTTGGTTCCTTTCTTCAAGACCTTCCAACAAACTAGCAAATTAGGATAAAGGTCTATTCCATTCCTTCTTGTTTTTTTCCTTGATTGAGGAGTCATGTTTTTCCAAAACTCAATGAGGTTGTCAGGTAGACAATGTTGTGACTTTAGTTGGGGGCATCCTATTTTTGATGCCCTAACATCGCAAATGATCTTCGTTATCGAAATTCCTCGAACATATGATGCGTCATCTCCAAATTCCAATAGAGCACATCTGGCAAAAATAATTGTTCACATATCCTCTTTGTTGTTGCTGATTCACAGTTCACAACTGGCCTTGAAGCAAAAGGCCAGCAAAGATTTGGCATCTTTGAGGAGCCTAACTTTTTTATATATATTTGACTGGTTTAGATTGAATCAAACCAACGAACAGACTCCAAAAAGCCAGCAAACAACTGTTCATTTCCAATGTATTGTATCTTGTATACACTTTTTGTGTCATTTGCATGACACAAACAGTCAAAAATATCAAAGAGCTCTACCACCAATGTTGTGTTAAGGTCAGGCAGTATATCTTCCACTCATTTGTTGTTATTGATGGTAGTTCTTCCTCTTGAAACAACAATGTGGGTTAGGAGCCCAAGGATTTTAGCGTTATAGGCCCTACCGATGTTGACTCCCATAAGGAGGCTTTGTTTCCAGACGATTAGTAGCCACCTGAAGAGGCCTCTGTCCAAATCATAACCACACTCACGGCTTGTACTCTTCACCACATTCATACCAAATCCATCTTAGATGCAAAAAGGCTGTTTGCTAAATGATCGATGATTAGAACTCCCAGTCCACCTAGAGGTTTGTTGGGAAGCATACTTTTGGCCAAAACTTACATAAATAATTAGACTTCAAGTTTCAGAACTGACGAACAACAAAATAAAATTTCCTTCGTGCCCAAAGGATTTCCCTCCGTGGTTTGTCCATCTAGTTAAAAGAACTTTTTTGTGGCTTAAGAACCATTAAAGCATAGGTTAGGAGAGAGTTAAGGACGCTAATAACATGTATTCTTCTTCCACCAGTCGGCACTAGTTTTGTCTTCCACCTAGCAAGACTTGGCATCACTCTATCTAGGATGTATGGCATTCTCACAAGCTTTAACCTGAAAAAGAAAAACAGCAGAGCAAGATGCCAGCGGATAAGAGCTGCCATCGTATGAAAGCAGCAGTAGACAATAAGTAAAGTAACTTGTGCAATGGGCTGCTGCTGATCAACGTCAGCCAAACAATGACAACCAAGGTCATCTGATCACCGTTAGATGAATATGACCAGTTTCATTGGTTTAGTTCAACCCTAAGTAAGTAGGACAGCCTTATAACAGCCCTGATGCACCCTTTAAGAAATTGCCTTAATGATGTGATGTTGGCCAGAGGAATCTAGCCAAGGTTTGTACGCAATAGTCTTTGTAATTTAACTGTCACGTGTGTACTGTTAGGAGTAGCCCTACTTATTCATCTTCATATTCCTACAATGTACTCATATAAATATGCGGAAGACCACATCACTTCTCTCACGTCTCATACGCCAATCTTCTTTGACATCTCGTCTTTGCGCCACCTCTTTTCACCATTACTAAGTAATGTTCCGTCATTTGAAATTTAAACTACTCGATCTGACCTATTGCTTTACATCTTAGCGTCTGCTTGCCACCTACGGTTTTTCTCTAAACAATTCCATGGTAATCACAAATCTTAAAATCTAACTCAGCCATGATTAATATGATTTATATCACATATTTGCTTCAAATCTACTATGAGTAATATCAAGTAAAATTCCCAATAGGTTTTTGGCAACCAGATAATTACTAATAATAGTTTCAAACCACAATCCATACTTTTTTCACGTGAATTTGTTACAACTCCATCCACGAGTCTATGATAAATTAAGGTCGAGTTTTTTCCAGCTAATTTAGGATTTTTCACTTATCGGATTATCACGTGCACGCTTCCTAAGTAGCTAAAGGTACATTTTTTAAAACACACTTTATATAAAATTTCTTTTTAAAGTCAAATAAATATATTTTTTAAGTTTATAATACTAAATACTTAATTAATCATATACCAATGATATTTCTCGTTTTACATGTCCGAAATAATCCAACTCTCGTCAGATTCGAACGGGGCTAGTGGAAAGATAGTGGAAAGATGTTTTAAGTATCGAAGAAAAACGCTCAACTAATAAAGCAGGGGTAGTATACTTCAAATAAGACGAGAGACTGGTTGGTAGACACAGAAGTCTGATTAAGCTGCTGTTGACATGAACCCAACGCCCATCAAGTCTCTCCCCTGCCCCAACTCCTGCGGCCAGCCACCAGTCTTCACCCGGCCGTGGTCCGCTTCTGCTCAGCCTCTCACCACCACCACGGTCCCATTGTCCCAAACCACACACACACGACACACCAAGAGAGCGACACGGCCGAGAGCACCTTAAACTAAAAGAAGAAAAACAGCCTCCAAGAACCCAAAGAACAGCATATAAAATCCCCCAGGTCGCGAAGACACGAAAACCACCCTCCCTCCTCAGTCCTCACCGGTGGGCCCCCCTACCATCCCACGCGTCCGTCCTGTGGCCTCCTCTCCTCCCCGGCCGATCACTCGCGACCTCGCGTCTCAGCTCTCTCTCTCTCTCGTTCTCCTCCTCTATTAAACCCGCGCCTCCGCCACCGCTCCACCACTCGCGCCCCCATCACCACACCCACTCCCTCCCCGAGCGCTCACTGCCACTAGCTAGCGCAGCTAGCTACCCTGTGGTTGTGGCAGCGCTGTCCCGTTCAGGCTCCGGAGTTTGAGATGGCGGTGGCGGGAACGGGCGTGTTCGCGGAGATTTTGGATGGGGAGGTGTACAGGTACTACGCCGACGGCGAGTGGCGCGCCTCCGCCTCCGGCAAGTCCGTCGCCATCGTCAACCCCACCACCCGCCAGACTCAGTACAGGGTGCAAGGTGGGTACTTCAGTTTGCATGCCACGCTTCTTGGTTCCGACGACTCTCAGCTGCTGCTGCTGCTAGTGAGCAGCGGGTGATTCTTGCTTCCCCGGACGGGATGGACGATTGATTGGTTGGTTGTTTGACTGCGACAATCCTTTCCTTTCGATGTTTACGAAGTTAGTTATTACTCACTTGATCAGCGCCACTAATTATAACTGCGTGCGTGCGAGCTTACCTTCTTTAATTCTGATAGCTCCCTTTACCTAATCGATTTCCCAATTGCTCCCCAATTTGGTGACCGCGCACGAATTTCCCCTTTTGTCGGCGCAAGAACATGCTACCTCGGATTCATCGCCGTGTTCATGCTTGCTACTGCAATTCGATTGTGCTGCGAATTACAAAAGAACTTGACTTGGGAACAATTAGCTGAGAAATTTGGATTCTTTGTGTGCAGCATGCACCCAGGAGGAGGTGAACAAGGTGATGGAGTCCGCGAAGGTGGCGCAGAAGGCGTGGGCGCGCACGCCGCTGTGGAAGCGAGCGGAGCTCCTGCACAAGGCGGCCGCCATCCTCAAGGAGCACAAGACCCCCATTGCAGAGTGCCTCGTCAAGGAGATTGCCAAGCCGGCCAAGGATGCAGTTTCAGAGGTTCAGTGTCAGTTTGTGCTTGGTGATTTCTACTTTTCTAGTGCCATTCTTTATCTGGAGCTAACTGACAAAGATGACTTGTGGGTTTTGACTTCGACAGGTGGTGAGGTCTGGGGATTTGGTGTCATACACAGCTGAGGAGGGTGTTCGGATATTAGGGGAAGGCAAGCTGCTGGTATCTGATAGCTTTCCAGGCAACGAACGGAACAAGTACTGTTTGAGCTCCAAGGTACGTGGGCATTTTTAGTTTCAGTTATGTTTGTTGCCATGTTGTTTCTGTCTCTGATTTGACTGGAAATAGTGATAAAGAAAATAGGCTTGCAGTTTAGTGTTGTTTTGTGGTGTTAATTGATCAACCGGTATGTGTCGACTAATGGAGAACAGATAGACAAAAGTTGAGGCCTACGGGCACCTGTCTAAATCAAGTTTTAATATGTGCTACCTGTAAGTCTGTAAGATAGGTAAAATCAGATTGACATAAATTATGCAGCTCATTGACATGTACAGTATACATGAATCCGGTATCATGGAATATTCCTTGGATGCTAGTAGCCTATGTCATCTGGTTTTCTTTCATCGTCATGAGGTAATCTCTTGGAATAGCACTTCTCCTGAGTCTGGGATAGGGATCGGCTGCAGTGGGACTGTAAACTATCCAATTCATCCATCTCTCTGAAAAGGAACAAGATTATCAAAACTACGTTTGCACTAAACCATATACAGTACCACCTACTGTACCTGGATGAATCTATTGTGATCTACTCCTAGTGAGATTGTGAGAACACTGCAAGTCATCTTCGGTGTCCCATTTGGCTGTCATTGCTGTTGCCAAAATTGGATACTTCCCAGAGAAGTAAAGTACTAGTGGTGCATGGCAGGAAAGCATTCAGCTATGATTCTCTTGCTCCTGGGTCCTTTTCAGAGATTGTTAGCATTCCGGTGTTGATTAGATCTTTGACTGTCCAACTCTGCATTAAGCTAAATATGGTTTCAAAGACATTATTCCTTACTAGTACTAATTATCAATACCTGGATGGTTTTGAAATACGAAGATTGCATATATGGTTTGTGCAAGGAATTCAATTCCAAAGATTGTGGTTTTTCTTTTTTTTAATTTAAAGATACCAAATTGTTGAAATTGAGTATCCTTACTCTTATTGCATGTTTTAGAATGTGTGTTCAAGCATGAATATTATGGGAGGTTGACACATTGACTGTCAATGATCCTGAATTTGCTTATCCATCATTATGTTTCCTCCAGTGTCTAATACAGCTTGAATTCATGTAGGTGCCTCTTGGAGTAGTTTTGGCCATACCACCATTTAACTATCCTGTCAACTTAGCCGTCTCCAAGATTGGCCCAGCACTAATTGCTGGCAATTCTCTTGTTCTCAAGCCTCCAACTCAGGTATATAATTCTTTGCATATAAAAATCTGTCTGTGTTTAAAGCAGATACATTTTGAAGTAAAATAAATAAATGAGGTACTACTGTCATAAACCAGGGAGCGGTGGCTGCACTTCATATGGTACACTGTTTCCACCTTGCTGGTTTCCCAAAGGGCTTGATCAATTGTGTCACTGGGAAAGGTTCTGAAATTGGTGATTTTCTTACAATGCATCCTGGAGTCAACTGCATAAGGTACTAATTATCAGCACCTGTTTCTGGTGTCTGCATTTTCAATGAAATGCAGCCTGACCATTTATGCCGTGTAGTTTTACGGGAGGTGATACTGGTATAGCCATTTCAAAGAAGGCTGGAATGGTCCCACTTCAGATGGAGCTTGGAGGAAAAGATGCTTGCATTGTGTTAGAGGATGCAGATCTGGATTTAGTCGCAGCAAATATAGTAAAAGGAGGCTTCTCTTACAGGTACGAAATAATGAATTTGATCGATTGATCTATAGGTCAGAGAAAAATTTGTCTTGTCATGTAGTTTGATCTTTAGGCATTTGGACATGCCAAAATGTGGCCACCATACTTCCTAAGAAAAGTGAAAGCATCCACTGGAAATCATTAAAGCTTTCAGATAAGTTAAAGTTATAGCTAACAGAACATGACATGTGGCATCCAAGTTGTAACATCATGTTCATGTATACCAGATAGCGTTGTCATATTCCCCCAAAAAAAAGTGGTTTCATATACTCATATGCTTTCCTTGCTTCCATTCTTGTACCATGTTTTGTCTATCTGTGCCAGTTTCTTTTGTTGTTCTTGGCCTCTATTGTTTTTCATGGAGGCCAAAATCTTTGATTTGCACTAGATTTTACTCTGAACGTGCACTGGCATATCTTATGATCAACAGTGGCCAGAGGTGCACTGCTGTAAAAGTGGTGCTGATCATGGAATCCGTTGCTGATACCGTGGTAGAGAAGGTCAAAGCCAAGTTGGCAAAACTGAAAGTTGGCACACCTGAGGATGACTCTGATATCACCCCAGTTGTAACAGAATCCTCAGCCAATTTTATTGAGGGTTTGGTCATGGATGCAAAGGAGAAAGGAGCAACATTTTGCCAAGAGTACAGGAGAGAAGGCAACCTTATCTGGCCGTTGCTACTGGATCACGTCCGGCCTGACATGAGGATTGCTTGGGAGGAGCCATTTGGCCCTGTCTTGCCTGTGATCAGAATCAATTCGGTTGAGGAAGGCATCCACCACTGCAACGCCAGCAATTTTGGGCTGCAGGTGTGGCACACTCAAATACGTAGAAATGGATATTGATGAAATTTGTTGCTATGTTGCAACATGAATACCAATGCACAATAGCTTATTCATCTGTGCATTCTGCCATTTCAGGGATGTGTGTTCACTAAAGATATCAACAAAGCAATCATGATCAGCGATGCAATGGAGACTGGAACCGTGCAGATCAACTCTGCACCGGCTCGAGGACCTGACCATTTCCCCTTCCAGGTACAACTAATTTACCATTCCATTGATTCGGTTTAATCAGTGACGTACGGAAGCTAACATTTTCATTATCGACGAGTTATTTCTGATGTGTTTTCTCTGGGTTCTGGACATATATAGGGCCTGAAGGACAGTGGAATTGGATCCCAGGGGATAACTAACAGCATAAACATGATGACCAAGGTGAAGAGCACGGTCATAAACCTACCATCTCCATCCTACACCATGGGCTAAGGTGTTCATGTAGATGAGTCAGATTTCTATAACCACATGAGTACAATGTAGAGAATTCAAATGTTTTGTAACCACGTGAGATTTGTACGCTATAAACATTACAGTTCCCCTGTATGTTGTTGGCTCTTTTACAATAAAAAATAAATCATGTTGAAGTACAAGTTTTCTTGTTTGCTTCTTCTTCTTTTTTTGATGGAACGCTGCTGCATCCACTGATTATTCTTCAGAGAATAAACAATAAACAAAGCACGGTGAAGTATCGTGTAACCCGCTATAAGATTATACAGAGGCAAGTGGTACGACTTTTCAAGGTCAATCAAATGCTGTATGTGCTGTGCATGCTGAATTTGTACCGTGGCTAAGTCGAAGAATTTGTAAGAGGACAAAAGATTTGTTCCATCGTCATCATGAACGAACCAAGGTACAAATCAATGGTTGCTGGTCACTAGCAAATGGCTGTAGCACTAACATCCGCATTTTTGTATCCCAGGTATATGTTACATATTTCATGTACAGAACAAGTGGCAACCTTTCGAAGACTTTTTAACATGGTTGAAGCTGAGTAAATCAGAATAACTTCTGACAACCTTTTCTTCTAAAAGAACCTTTGGCAACCGCTCTGAAGCCGTGTAACACAATTCAACAGAGCAATTTGCAGTCAAAATTTCGGACGTGCGCCGTTGCAGTTAGAATTTAGGATATTACTCTTTGCTAGGTCACTATAACATTGACTGTTCTCTATGCAAACAATACTTTCAACTAGCGAACAGTAGCAATTGCATCATGCATAATCTGGCATGACCTTCTTAAGGAATTTGATTGGTTGGGAATCCTCGGGCACTACCTCATCAAAGGGAGCGTAGTATCTATCCTTGTCGTAAACATGGCATTTAGTCATTATTGTCTTCATCAACCGCCAATTCCAGCTGGCTTCATTGATGTACTGTAAATGGAAAGTATCAAGGGATAAGAGGAGAAATGAAACTGATGCTATCAAAAGAACCAGTGAAATGCACAAAAACAGGAGAAATATCGAAGTACCTTGCCCCAGTTCTGTTTTAAGGAATCATAAGCAGCACGGAGGTTGTAACTTGGAATTCTTGGAGAAATATGGTGTGGAACATGTACATTTATGTCATGGCAAAGGATTTCTATCCTGTAGAAGTCCTTTAGTCAGATAAATCCAACTCAGAAGCATGTTCCAGGATAATTTTGGCTAACCAAGAAAATGATGCGGTGTGTTCCAGTTGTACAAATGTTTAACCCTATATGACAAAAATGTTTACATGGTATCCCATATTTACTATTGCACTTCACTGAAATATTTATCCTATGCTAGTGCTAAACTGGGAGTAGAACTTGACTTTTAAAGAAAAAGTATGGTCTATATACACCTGCGGCACTTCTACAAGATACAAACATGATGGAAAACTTTCTTATCTTCAAAGATACAAACAAACAACAAATGAACTGTGACGGTCATTTTATTGGAAGTGCCAATGTTTTATCTTGAAATATTAACTAGGTTAATTTCTGAGGATTATAGTGTAGAGAAAGTACAGTTGTATAATATTTGCTATAACTCTCCCCTTTATTTTAAAAAATACAATTGTATTCCTCATGCAGTTGCAATACTCAATATATATCCAATCAATCTACAGCATTATAATAAGGATCCCGCTGGTACCAGGGTGTAGACTTTTCTCTTTTTCTCCAATTTTGCATAGTACTTTCTAGCCCACAAGAGCAAAACTGATGGGTTCTTCACCAGTTTAAATAATATAACAGATAGATCCCATGTGTGCCAGAAAGTAATAATAAACCATCTTGCAAGTTGTTTAGCATATCTTACTATATACCCACTTGATGGCAAATATTCTAATACGTAAGAAAGAAAACTAAAGAAAGCAAAATGCGTACCACCGAGGATAGTCACAGTGAACTGTGCCATTTAATTGTGCCTGTGCAGCATTCCACTCTTCTGATCGCTTGAATGGTATATGAGGAGCAGTGTGATGTACCATCGTAAAGGTGCTCATCTGAAGAGAACAGCTTACAGGGTAAATAAAATAATAAAAATAACTTGCATTCTACAAACTAATCAATAGTGCAACAAGTAAACAATTTTGAACACAAATTATTGTTGTTTAGATAAGTAACTAAGTAACCCCTCTCTATCAAACTGGCAAAGGCAGTAGAGTAAATTATGGGTAGTTACAGTGAGTTAAAGCCACTCTAGTCCACATAAATAATTATGGATGCTTCTGACCCATCACCCAAGTGATGGGTTCCTGAGACAAATTCATGAACTGGAACATTGGTGGGGAACGAGAAGTCGAGAATCTGTCTGTTGCTAGTATGTGAACCGTGGAAAGGAACATGATAAGATCTGGAAAAAAAAAAGTAGCTTGACTGCTGGTTTGCTGAAGAATAACGTAAAAATACAATATCACTCTATTCTATGAAATGCCACCTTATAATGCAAGTATAAAACCAAATACTGTAACATAAACTAAAATTCGGTCAGGTCCATTGCCAGGAGTTGATAGGGCACATAGAGTAGTGCCCTGAAGCAATACAAGTGTTGCAGGAATACAAAATTTAAAATATAGAGACTTTGGAACTAAGAAAAACAGTACAACACAGGCTGGCAAATTCTAATAGTCACAGTTGTCAATGACCTGTGGTTTACCAAATTACTTCTATACTTTTCTTTGGTGAAAGGTTCCGCAGAGGCTATATGGTTGGGCTGGCTCCATGGGTCGGAGATATTTTATATCCAAGCACCAATTATCCGATTCCCATAAGTTTCTACTTGTAAATAAAGAAATAGCACGATATACTTTTTCATATCTAAAGTTCTAAACATTTCCATGAACTTGGACTATACAATGATTTCCAGTGAATGATGGTCACGAAAAACAGCAGCATTACCCAAAAGTGATAAACCACCCATGGCATGAACCAGAACTTGAACCATCCAGCTATTCCTGATTTTAAAATAATCAGTGGCCATCCGATTGCCATGAATGCAAACACAGATGCTAAGCTTATTTTCACCCTTGAGAGCTCATTTGGTCTGAATTTTTTTAGATCGAAGTGCCAAATCAACCTGACAAACAACCATAATGAACAATAATGCTATTGCTTAGAGACACCGAAGGCAAATAATTCATTAAAAAAATCCATTTATAGAAAGGAAGTTGGAAAAAGAAATACCAGTGAGCAATAGACATCCATGGCCTGATAGGACCATATCCATATACAATTGCCTTCCTTAAAATGGAGGATGTTTCAATCTCCTTTTGGAAAACGGGTTGCCATGCAGTATCTTCTACCAACCTGAAGGTTATGCAGCACGTAAAGATTTGAATGACCAAAGAATAACCTGGTTGGAAATGTTGGTCTTTCAGATTACAAAGTGGCTTTTAATCCATATGCACAGAGACTACACAGATAAAAAAGTTGATCATGATGTTAATATTTGTTTTACTTGGACAATTGCTTCAACAGTTTTGAGATCTTTAGAAATTGACAAGTGAACTACAATTAAAAAATGGCAGGTAAAAATGTTTTTTGGTATGCCGTATGCATTTACGCACAATGAAGTGCATAGCTGTTCTTACAGTGTAGTGCATAAGCATATTGAAAAGAGAATTGTCTGGGACCAGTGGAATATTGGAGACGATAATACAAGGTGGTATGTACATACATGTTTGTCTTGGCGTGATGTCTATCATGCTTAAATCTCCAAGGTTCATAGGGGTATATCAATGGCAAGAAAGCTAGAGTTCCAACAATATCTTCCACCAGCTTATTCCTCGAAAATGATTTGTGGGCACAATCATGACCTATGACAAAGAACTTTACAAACCATCATTTAAATTGTGGGCAACAAACCAAACAGAAAAAATAAGCAACCATGTAACACGTGACACCTTGACAAGGAACATACACATGCGCTTATAGAGGGAGGGGAAGGTTCTTACCCCTGTAACTGCTGTACCAGTCCATGCCCAGGCTAGGGGAAGAAGATACCATGGAGATTTTGATATCAAGAAAATACCAAGAGCATAAGAAGTAGCTGATATTAAAACAGATGTCCAAGCTTTTAGGTCATCGATTTCAAATACCTAGTGGACAAGAAAATTCACATTAAAGAACTTTGAGAATAGAAAGCAAAAGCAACATATCTGGTGTTGGTAGCTCGTACCTCTTTAGGTAGACTATCCATTACATCTTTAAGAGTAACATTATCTGGCAATTGTTCTCCAATTTGTCTGAATCCATAATCATCAGACATTTGCTTCCGTTTTTCTTCATCATCTAACAAAGGTGGAGTAACAGGCAAAACTGCTGCCTGCAACCTTCCTCTTTGTTTCAATGGTAAAAAATGATTACAACTCTGTTCCTTGTATACAAAATCTTTTTTCACGAAAAATGTACCAGCTGGAAATACGAGAATGTAACATCTAGTTAGTGAAATAGTTTTGCCGGATAAGAATGACAGTAATATAATCAGTTCTTTAAAAAAAAAAAACGAGGCCCAGCTTTGCCGGCATTATGTTAAAAGCAGAAGAGCAATGTACATTGTAAAGAAAATACAGCTTATATTTGAGCCAACTGGCCAAGTAGCTATTGCCAACATAAAAAAAAGGGGGAGAAATCCACTATCTCCTGCTAAGATCATTGACATCCCTTTAGCTCCGCTTACACACCACATGTGCAACTCATCGCTGATCCTATCTAAAACTTGTTGCGCAGTTGCTTCTACGTTCTTTTTTTTTCGAATAAGCAGGAGATCTGCCTATCATTTCATTAAGAAGGAAAGAAACGGTGGGAGGGCTAGAAAACTAACCAAACCCCCACCAACATCCATACAACACACGCCCCCAAACAACAAACAAGAGACTACAAGACCCCACTCAAGGAGCAAGAATAACAGCCATAGCCAACAAATCCCGGAGCTTGGAAGCCCCGGCCATGCACCAAAGCGCACATTCACTAGCAACCGCTTGGAGAACATCATCAACCCGTGGATTAGCCCCATTGAAGACACAATTATTCCTGGGCTTCCAAATCTCCCATGCCACCAGAATGATCAGGGAGTTGAGGCCCTTCTTATCATTAGTAGCCAATCCCTGCTTTGCCCTTGACCACCACCTAGCAAAGTTAGGAGTATCATGGCTTCGCAGGATAGAGAAGAACCCCAGCTTCATGAGGACAGCCGACCACACCTGTCTACTGAACACACATGAAACCAAGATGTGGTTGATAGTCTCCTCCTCTTGGTCACATAAAGGGCACACCTCCGGTCGATCGAGCCCGAACCTAGCCAACCGATCCGCCATCCAACAACAACCATATGTAGCGAGCCAAGCAAAGAACTTGCATTTTAACGGGGCCCAACTCTTCCAAATCCTTTTCCAGGAAGAAAATCCCACTGTACCAACAAAGAAAGCCTCATAGGCGGATTTAGCAGTGTAAACCCCGGAGCTAGAAAACTTCCAACTGTGTTGATCAGGAACATCAACCTGTAGGGCCACACCACTCACCAAGTCCCAGACCCGAAGATACTCAGTAAGGACTTGCACGGACAGGGTTCCCTTAATGTCTGAAATCCACCTATTATTGTGAAGAGCTTGAGCCACGGTACACTTTTTAATCACCCTTTTAGCAATCAACCCATGAAGGTTTAGAGCAAGATCCTTAATAGATGCCCCATTCAGCCATCTATCCGACCAAAAGTATGGTTTCTACGTTCTTGAAAATCCAGCTATTTCACTCTTTCTAAATCTCGCAGACGACCAGCATATAATCAATATTTTATAATCTGGGCCTTTGGGCAAACACCAATGGACACTACTCCCTTCGTATTTTAATATATGACGTTTTTAACACTAAAATTAGTGTTAAAAACGTCATGTATTAATGACCGGAGGGAGTACTAAGTAGACGGTTAGTCATATTCTTCCATAGTACAATCCAACTATATATATATATTTTAAATATCGCATGTTTCCGCAATATATCATCTAATCAGAATGGAATCCACACCTATATAACCAAGAGAAAGGACACCCAAGTATCCAACCACACATTACGGCATGCTATTTCCAGAGCTACTGCGTCATGAACTTCTAGTGTGTGTGTGCTACCCTCAAGCCTCCATTTAAAATCCAGGGGCCAGAGCTCATTCAGGCACTAGAATTAACTAGCCTGCTCAACACCTCTCGAAGGGTCTGCGCTCTGAACAAAGAAAACAACTCCCCACCAGGGAGACACCAGCATAAACTGCTAAGGAAAAAGGACCATACCTGCCGGAGCACCAGCTACTGCTGCTCTCCGCGAAAATAAGTTCCCGGCCGGCGCCTGAGCATCAACACACACAGATAAATTACCTCTTCACAGGCATTTGAGCGAACAGCTGGTGGGCATTGCAGAATAGCCAGAGCAGAAAGCCTACCCGGCGCGTGTAGGAGAGCTGCAGAGGAGACGGAGCAGCGGAGACGCCGCTCGCCGTCGCCATCCTGTCTGGTGGCGGCGGCGGGCTGCGGAGCGAGGCGGAGGGCTGGCTGGCTGGCGGCGAGGGAGGAGGAGACGACGACGACGGTTTGGATGGACGAGGTGCGTTGGTGTGGGTGGCTGTAAAGCCGCCGATGCGCCCGCGCCCGCTCGTGCGATGCGAGCTGCGCTGAGCTCGCAGCGGTGGGGTCGGGCCGGACAGGCTGCCCCAGAGCGGCTACTTGTGGACTTGTGGTGGCGAGAGCGGCCGCGACGGCGCGAGCCGCTATGCTATGCAGCTGGCGTACCGACCGAGGCGGTGAATGAATCAATATAACAACCTATATACTCCCCTTCGTTCTTCCTCGCTAAGTATTCGACGTCGTTCATTTTTTTATAAACGTTGAATGCTCGTCTTATTCAAAAATTTACGTAATTATTAATTTTTTTTTATCACTTGATTCATCGTTAGTTATATATTTAAACACATATGTAACTTTACATATTTTAAAAAAAAATTGAATAAGACGAGAGATCAAACTTGTGTCAAAAAGTCAACGGTGTAATTTAGTGTCAATTAACATCATTAACTATTTATATCATTTTGTTGACATGGGTTAGACACGCTAGAACAAGTATAATAGTAGCACTCTAACTTATCTATAAGCTTATGTAAAAGAAAGAGACAATAAAAAATAAGAAATATGTGCTCTCACACAAGAGCTAGCTCCACACATGCTTCAAGATAAATACATTTAATGGGTAGAGATATCCATAGATATATATGAGTTATCTTATATAATTTTTTAATACATGAAAAATAAAAAATATCTTTTAATTAAGAAATAGTCTCTTGTACACACTTCAATAATAGGTGAGAATGAGAATGAAGAGATATCTTATGAGATGTTTGCTAAGAGCTAGACCATTAAAGAAGTTATCTTTTAGAATACTTAGAGATAGTTTGCTATCTCTGTTGTTGAAGAAGGTCTTATCTCTAAATGATCTTTATATTGGTTTTAGTGAAGATATCAACACAATATTATATGTCACTTAATTTACATCAATCTATCCGCATAGTCATTACTGCAATATATTGTTGGCCAATTAAAACATACATGCATCTAAAAGCCATTTACTTCTGCACGGAGAAACGTATAGACTAGTAGGAATATGAAGATCAATTAGAGACATCTTAAAATTTCAAATATGAAGATCACTTACAGATGGAGGGAGTACTAGTTATAAAGCTCAAAAACACCTACGACATCTTTTTTTACATGGAAGAGAGAAATAGAAGGAAGAGAGGGGAGGGGGAGACAAATCTGGCACCTGGCGACAACACAATTCCACACATGTATCAATGATAAAAAAATGTATTTTGTGGGTCCACTCCCATCCCTTCTGATCGAATAATTTAATCTTTTGTCACTCTTATGAGTATTTGAAATGCCATACAGACCCGTTGTATTTGACTCAGTTAGATCCGCTTGTCAGTGACTCAGCTAAAGTATTATCCGCAAGAGGGACAAATAGTTAAATTCCCCCTTCTGATCCGGTGTGATTTTTCTCTTCCATTTTCCTCTTCTGCATCTAGATCTTTCATATCTGAATAGTTTGTTTTTAGTTAAATCTAGTCTTCACCTAAACTCTACTAATTTTTCATCATCTCTGTCAAACCAAAGAATGGGATTAAAAATCAAAATTTCTTTTAAATCTCATCATTATTTCCTTAATCAAAACTCCCGTCCCTCATCCCTTAAATTACCAAACATGTCGACATGTCGTGAGGGGGTTGGCCCTCTCTCTCTCTAGCCACATTGCCCCGACAAAGAAGCAGAAAGTGTGCAGATCAAGGATGGTTGCAGATATGCGGGAGTACTTGTGTACAACATGTAGTAGGCTTGTAGCTATATGCTTAGTTTCGCGGGAAAGAATTGCGTCGTGGTATAATGTTTTGTTTTTTTACTAAACACAAAAAAAGAATATTTAGGCTCCGGAATACACGTTCACATCACCATCATGACTCATAAGCAACAAAACTTTCTTGAGAACTGCCATCAAGGATGAGGTTCTTATGAGTCAGTCCAATGGTTCAAACCAGAGCATCCAGATGCCAAGGATTCGGCCAGGCCACACAATGGTCCGACCCTCACCCAAGCTAGGGCCCAAGTTAGCCCAAAGGAGACGCTGGGCCATTTTAAATTAAAGCCGAAATGTGTCCTACCAAAACTTTGACGATTTGAATAGTGATTATGTTATCTTGGATTGAAGCCAAACTTTTGGAAGCGCCTATGCTTTATTTGGCTATTTTCTAGAAGTTTTCTCACCACACTGTGAACATGTGGCTTGATATCGGTAGCAAACCAAACAATGACTATCTAATTTTGCCCTACCAATTCATTGGTAGTGTCAAAATTTACCTATATTTTGACACTACAAATGATTTGGTAGGGTATTAAACCAAATAGGCCCGATCAAAACAGCAACAACAACTATACATAGAGAACAGAACGGAACATAGCATCGGCCAAGGTGGCACGGGGGAAGGCGGCGACCTAGGCAGTTGATGGCGTCCTTGTCGATTCCTCTCTATCCCTACCTTCTCTGTTATTCTAGAAGATTCTGGCACCTTTTCGGCTTGTATTCCCATAGTTTTCTTCCTTCCTTCCACATCTTTGTTCTCATGATTGCCACTTATTATTGTTTTTCTGAGTTGATATTGTGAGTTAGAGTTGGGCTGCTAACACCAGCCAGCCAGCCCAAATTAGATGGCTATAACCATACCGCCCGTGAAATAGCCCAGCAACCCATGTGCACCCAATATCGACAATCACACGGCCTGGCCCGGAAACAGGCATACAGCCAGTCAGTTCGGCACTTCGCCACTTCGGCTCCGGCTGTGCAACGGGCCAACGGTGTGAATGATCCGATGCTGTGATTGGTGTCAGTGTGTCACGGGCAATCCACGCCGAGCCGCTGAGCCGCTCAACGTGGTTGCCTGCGTCGCACGGATTCTAGGAATCGACAGGACAAGGACGGCGACAAAGGAAGGACACGACTGCAACGAGCACGACGTCGATCGGCCGCGGTGGGCACGCGGCGAGGCGGCCCCGCAGCCCGCAGGCCTCAGCACAAAAAAAAAGTACACGACGCTTCGTCGCGTATCCACCGGACGCCGCGCGCCGATCGTACGAGCACTCGAGCAGAGGAGACAAGCGAGCGCCGTGCCACCTGTCGCCGGTGCAGCTAGCGCGCGGTTGCGCTCGCTAGCTCGGCCCGGTGTCGTGAGTACTTCTGAGTGCTGATCACGGCGCGTCTCACCGAAAATCGTTAAGCGGTGACCGTTTGATGTTAGCTACAGTAGATACGGCCGGCTATCGCCTATCGCATGGCGCGCGCGATCAAATTCTCGTTGATGAAATGATGAGTGCAAATCCTTACCTACTCGTCGCTACATATATATATCTACCAGTCAATACAATGATGTATCTCTCGTTGGTTTACTTTCACAGCTCAATTATTGTTACTAGCTAGCACAGCGATGGAGTAAATTGCTGTACGTGGAGGGTGTGACGACCGGCCGGGCAGCGAAAGTCGCTGCGGTTTTTGTATAACGAAGGCATTGAACACGCGTAACACAAGGTTTCCCGTGGATAACATTTCGTCGCGTGGCAATTTCCTATATACATCGCCAATACCGCTGTGAGTTTACAGATGAAAGCAGCCCTGACTAGCTAGGCAAGTAGGCGTGCGCGCAGGTTGATCTGTGAGACAGTGAGAGTGATTGGACTTATTACGAACTGATCAAGGGGATAAATGAGCCGATCGCTTTATCGTCCTGCTCTATTATTATCACAGAGAAAAAATGCCGGTTGAATTCTTCGGTTCATTGTGGCTATAAAAAAGCAAAGCTGAAATTAGTAAGGATCATCTAACACGGGACACTATAAGAGCACACTCAAAGTTACATCTAGAAATATATAAACTCTAAAGTTTCAGTACTATGCACGATTAAGTTATGCATTTTCCACTTAAAAACCTCATTGTGTGACAAAACCATATCGATCGGCTCAAAGTTGAAAATATAAACTCTAAAGTTTCTTTCGCTAAAGAGTCAGTACTATGCACGATTAAGTTATGCATTTTCTACTTTAAAAAACTCATTGTGTGACAAAACCATATCGATCGGCTCAAAGTTGAAAATGTTTGGACATAGCACGACATTATATAACTATGTATATGGCAATTAATATGGTAGTATTTAGAAGTAAATAAGAATTGAGATATCATATGTTATAAATTTATGGTGTCCCACCTAGCATTAATAAAATAGGAATATGAATGTTATTCGTAACACATGCCTCATATGGGAGCTAGCGCAATGCTAAACTTTATGACTTTGCGCCTTTTGTTCATCCAATATAAGTGTTGTATGTAACATGCATGTGCTTACTTCACAATGTTTATTCTTCATTATTTTGTGGCCGAATTTAAATTTTCTCGACATGGTTGGAGATACCTCTGCTTCTACAAACTACTGTCCCTCTCTGTTATCTCTCATATGTGTTAATTGATATTTAGCATTATTCTTGCTATATTAATTTCCTTCTCCTTGTATCTTGTGTACCTTGTATATTACCACTAAGCTTAATTTTCACTATAAGGTCACCTCTAATGAGGTATGTTAAGATGGGTGCTTAGAAAAGAAAAAAAAAGTTAAGCACCTTACCAAGAGCCCTATCTTCCAACACTTCCAACACAAATAACTTGAGATGGATGCTTCAAATCAGCAATTACCTTATATGTGTATATCTATTGATTTGTCGTTTCAACAAAATAATAACAAGTCGGTCTCATGAAGCCTCTCTAGCATCAGACCTTAGATCAAAAAATAAAACCTTTTTTTTCGATAAGCACTCGTATAGAAATTGTGTTGGAGATGGCCTAAGATGCTCCTTCAACAATAGGGATGACATAATAGATTCAAGGCTCCAATCAAACCACGAAACCTCTACTCCTGCCTCCAATGTACCATTATCATCTTGGTGTGTTAGTTACGACCACTAGCAAGCACCTAAAATAATTCTTTGTGTATGAAAGCCTTCAGATTCACTGAGACATACGAAGTATCATATAGTAGCACGTATCTTATTGGGTTGAGCTCCTGCCATAAGGATGACATAGGAAGAGCGGTTTGACGAGGACGAAATAAGGTAGTGTCAATGTCTCCACGAAAGGATGAACAGATACCGTTGGGATAGAAGAATCATTTTCCAAACTAATAAAGCGAGCAATCAACTTGGAAATATAAAGAAAAAAATCACACCTGTTGCAAATTATTGAGGATGCCTTCTGAAGTTTAAACCGTTAACGCGACGATCACTAGATGAACATAGATCACTGGATGAACAATTTTTTCTCCACTAAACAATAATCACAAAAATATCTTCTATTTTAAAATTGAGATGCCCCGATTTAAATTCCTACAAGAAAAGATACCCTGTATAACAATTCTGCAGCTAGACGCAACGGCAAACAATGGGCTAACCGCTCGGAGATACGACACCTGCGATGATCACGCCCAACCGTTGCATAACGCGGACCACGGTTTTCCCGTATGCCCCCAAAACTACACCAGTACCACTGTGCCCGGTGCCCATCTCCACCACGAGAGCACTAGATCCAAATCGAGCCGTCCATCTCGCCTCAGACGGTCCACCCGAACCCACCCCCACCCTTCAATCATACAGCCCACGCGGCTCCCGATGCGCGTCGCGACACGCGAAATGCTCACCATCGTGATACCTCCCGAGCCGTCCGATCCTCATCTGACGGCTCAGAGCCATGCAGAAACCGTCCTAGGGCGCTGCTGCCCCTAGGAGGCTACGACTCCCCTACGCCGCCGCCGCACCCCACCCCCGCATCGATCTCCTCCCTCCGTTTATAAGCCGCGCGCCGCAGCGGTAGGCGAATCACACAAATCGCACCGCGCGAGAGAGACCACGCTGAGTTATCGCATCGATCTACACCGATTTCGCCATCGGCTTCTTCCTCCGCGACGACGAAGACGACGCCGCCGGAGCCCGTCCGGCCCAAGGGAATGCGGAGCGATGAGGTGGAGACGAGGCACTGACGTCACCGGCCTGCGCACCCTGCGCGGCGACCGCACCTGCCACCGCAAGCACGTCGAGGACGGGTAGCCTCTGCATCTGAGTAGTAGATTTCTAGTAGAAGGTAGGTAGATTTTAGTAGGAGGAGAGTATCGATGGCGGCGGCGGATGAGGCCGGGAAGAAAGGCGGCGGCGGCGGTGTGGTGTTGCAGGGGAGGTACGAGATGGGCCGTGTGCTGGGGCACGGCAACTTCGGGCGGGTCCACGTGGCGCGCGACCTGAGGACGGGGAAGAGCGTGGCGGTGAAGGTGCTAGCGAAGGAGAAGGTGGTGCGGGCCGGGATGATGGAGCAGATGAAGCGGGAGATCGCCGTCATGAAGCGAGTGACCCACCCGAACATCGTGGAGCTCCACGAGGTGATGGCCACCCGGTCCAAGATCTACCTCGCGCTCGAGCTCGTCCGCGGCGGGGAGCTCTTCGCCCGCATCGTGCGGTGCGGCCGCGTCGCCGAGGACGTGGCGCGCCGCTACTTCGCCCAGCTCGTCTCCGCCGTCGACTTCTGCCACTCGCGTGGCGTCTACCACCGCGACCTCAAGCCGGAGAATCTCCTCCTCGACGAGGCCGGGAACCTCAAGGTTGTGGATTTCGGCCTCTCCGCGCTCGCCGACCACGCCCGCGCCGATGGCCTCCTCCACACGCTGTGCGGCACGCCGGGGTACGCCGCGCCCGAGGTGCTCCGCGATAAGGGATACGACGGCGCCATGGCTGACATCTGGTCGTGCGGCGTCATCCTCTACGTGCTCCTCGCTGGCTCGCTGCCCTTCCCCGATGACAACATCGTCACCATGTACCGCAAGGCGCAGCGCGGGGATTACCGGTGCCCGCCGTGGATGTCCACCGACGCGCGGCGGCTTGTCCCGAGGCTGCTCGATCCCAATCCGGCCACTCGCATCACCGTCGCGCAGATCGTCGATTCGCCGTGGTTCAGGAAGACGTCGATCTCAAGGCAGCCTCCTCCTCCTCCCCCTACGGCGCCGGCGGCGGAGAAGGAGAAGGACGAGCCGGAGACGCTGAACGCGTTCCACCTGATTTCGCTCTCGGAGGGGTTCGACCTCTCGCCGCTGTTCGAGGGGGATTCGGGGAAGGGGAGGCGTGAGGGTGGGATGCTGTTCGCGACGCGGGAGCCGGCGAGCGGCGTGGTGTCCCGCCTGGAGGAGCTGGCGGCGCGCTCCGGCGCGGGAAGGATGATGCGGGTGACGAAGAGCGGCGCCCGCGGCGTGCGGCTCGAGGGCGCGGAGCGCGGCGGGGCCAAGGGGCGCCTCGCCGTGGCCGCCGACATCTTCACCGTGGCGCCGTCCGTGCTCGTCGTCGACGTCAAGAAGGACGGCGGCGACACGCTCGAGTACAGATCATTCTGCAGCGAGGAGCTCCGGCCGGCGCTGCAGGACATCGTCTGGGCCGCCGGCGCCGACCCTCCGGCGCCGGCCACCGCCGTCGTCTGATCTGATGCCGCCATCGACGACACCGCAATGCCATTGGTCGTATTCTTTCGTGCTTCGATGTTAATCTTTGAAACACCATTGTTTTTAGTGTCTGAGGTCATTGTGTCACAGTAGCCGACGCTGTTCTTCCTTCTGTTCATGATTCGATAGCGACTTGCATGAAGTAGTATCACTGTTAGGTGGGGCAATTGCCAAGGAGAATCTGTATCTCTGCATCAAAAGCAGCTTTTTGCATAATTGCATTGTTTTTGTGATGGTTTTTGCTTACATCTGAATATTCCGCGTCTCCTCTGGGACATCTCTGCATGATTTCTGTTTATATATTCAGATTCAGACGCCGTGCGTATGATTGGAAGGGTTCAGAAGTTCAGTCACTTTGACATACGGAGTGTATTTCTTTACAACGAAAATATCAGATCGACCATGGATTAAATAAAATTTCCGACAACTCTGTATGCTGGATAAATTCTCATAAACAAGGAGTTTGACAGCTTTTCCATTTAAACAGTATAAATGTGTTTTATATCTTTAAATCAAATTTCAAATTTACAGTAAATGTGGGTCTTGTTTGGAGAACAATATAATATTATTAGTCAATGTTGGCTATGTTTGGAGTGCAATCTATATATAGTTCGTAGAATTCAATAGCAGTTAATTCTATTTGAATTAGTATAGAATTAAGTTAAATCAATCAGAAAAGGAAAGATGTTTACAATGTGTGAGTTGTGTTCGAAATTTTAAGAGCAGTTAATTCGATTCGCTCATCTTAAAAATGTGTGGTTTTGGTGGATCTAGATGACACCAAGATCAACACACTTGCTCTGTATGTAATGTTCTAGTTTCCCCCGTCGTTCGGGCGGCCACTATTTTTGGCTTTTGATGTCGGTGGGTGGTGACGAAATGAAGGCGAAACTTTAGAGGTTCAGAGAAACCAATTTTTCTTCCCGTTTTGATCTATGAACACTTGTCACTCGTGCACTGCTCTCAAACAGCAGCTAGTTAGAGCGACTAACTATGGCTTTGTTTGCGTGACAAACTTTTATACGAGGACACAACTTTCGCTTCGCTTCCTTGTACAAAAGAGATAATACAGCACCTGCCGAAAAGAAATACGTAGTACTACTATACCTCAAAGTTTCTGCGACAAACCATCAGCTTAATTAGTACGGAGTACTAGTAGATTTTTCTAAAGCGTCATACAATAATTAGCGTATTCACGTTTCATCAGAACGTTCTTCTGTCTACATCTCTCTTTATGTAACGAAGTGATTGTTTTGAACTTGTTCAGAGCAAGTTCCTCTTTGTTACTGATCCCATCAGTTGACATGCATTATCATGCATGATTTATGCATTGTATCCGTTCCATGTTTTGCACGCGGGACAATCAGACCAGCTCCATTCCTGGATTCTTCCAAGTCGATGTCTCTAGGACATTGTCCCCAAAGATTATCTTCCTTTTCTTTTTCTTTTTCTATTTGGGATTAATCATCTTCCTCTTGGGGCTTGCTAGGTTCAAACTGAATGCCTGTCGTCAACTGTACTGCTTCCAAATCTGCGGGGTTTCTTTTTTCGTCTAGAGTAAGTGAAAGCATTTAGCTGTACCACCATTTCTTTTTTGAAACCTTGAGCCAGCTTAGCTGGTGATATACTAAGAAGAAAGAAGGTGGTGGTACAGATTTTGCGGATTTATAAATGGAATTACAACGGCGCGGTAACGCGCCAACAGAGATTCTAAGCCGATAATCTCGCGATATTACGTTCACCACAGATTTGCCAAAAACTGATCTCGCCTTCGATCTTCACTATCAGCTGTACCACCATTTCGTCAATTGTACTGCTTCCAAGTTCCAAATGGAGCTAGTGCTAACTGATCAATACCTGGCTCTTGAGAAAGATGGATACTGTATTGTTCATTCTGCAGATTGCAACAGCCAACACTTCCTTGGAGCTGGGACTTGGGACTTGGGAGACTTTGAGGGGCATGTTCAACCGCGAACCTCATTCTTAGCCCGTGAATCTGCGATCAGATAGTTTACAGTCTACAGATGAAGATTTTTGTAGAGAATGATTAAGGGGAAACTCTTTTTAAACCTAGGTGTATATACATCTAGACTTTATATACGGTTCAAATAGTTATATAAAAATTTAAAAATTTTTGGTTAGATGTGTTATAATGATATAAGTTAGCTCACAAACATACAACTTCAAATTTGACATATTTAGAGAAACTAAAATAACAAATTTTGTCTACACTACGCAGTGCCAAATTTTATTATTTTCTATATGTCCAAATGTAGGTCAAATTTGAAGTTGTATGTTTGTGAGATAACTTATATTATCATAACACATCTAACCAAATTTTTTCAAAATTTTATATAACTATTTAGGCCGTATGCAAAGCCTAAATGTATATACACCTAGGTTCTAAAAATTCCTGTCCAATGATTAAGCACCATACTAATAGAGATACGAAGGAAATAATACAGTATAGATGGTGTAAGCGTGCATGAGGCATGTCACAAGACATGCTTGTCAGGGTATCTCCAAACCTGATTCTTCTGCTGTGCTATCCTGTCCACTAGTGTGCTGTACTGCTATGCTCACTGATAACCCTACACTTCCTGATGTATTTTCTGCCACAAAAATAAGATAAGCTTCATACATCTAGCTAGCCTTATCGGTGCATAATAGTCAGGCTTACATTCAGGAATGGAGGGAGTTTACTGCACTATAAAAAACAGGAAGAGACAGGTAAAAAAACTGTGATTTGTTGAGCAATAATAATTTACTAGCTCAGGTGCAAGCAGATAAAGAGTAATCTAGCCTGTACTTGTTCATGGACAGTTCTGAATTTTTTCGTGAAGGAAACTTTTACTCAGGCACAACCACTTACTGGTTCTCTTTACGGGCAGACAGTCCACATATTGCAAGATGGCCAGTGGCAGAGAGTCCCCGAAAATGCATGATTTCCCTTTGGTTGCATATGTCTGAACAAATAAACATGATGTTTCTCTCATTCTGTGAATGGAAATATATAATCTGTATTATTGAGGCGATCTCTACATGATAGGGAAGAACAGAATGAAGAAACGTCTAGTAGGCCTAACTCTGCCCATGTGGGCAGCTAGCTCATTGCGTCAAGAAATCTAATTATCTCTTACCGGTGACACTGTATCTCCGTGCAAAACAGAACAAATGGCGAACCTCCCTTCAAACAAAATGAGATGCACCACTCCACAATAATGCCATTTAAAAACACTTAAAAGACAGGTTCACTGTTCCCTAAAGACAACCCCTGATTCATGCATTGAACACACAGCCTGAATGTATAATCAGTGCATATGTTCTGTTTAGAAAAGATTTTTGTCGAGTAAAGATGATATTTTTTAGAAAGGAATATTATAGTTGTCTACTTCTGATAGGCTCACACATTGAATCTTGGTTAAATTTTCTAATCAAACATCAATCCCCATTGATGAGAAACTGTTCAATTATTGTCCTTTGGGTCCATGCATGTGTCATCCTCTCCACGGTGCTTTCACCTACCATGGGGGATGTGACATTGGTCACAGGCTGACAAGTGATGACTTCACTGATGAGTGTCAAGATAACACAACAAGTGCCTCTTTGATTCATATGATTGGAAAAGGATTTTTATAGAATTTAAATTTCTATGAAATTTTTCCTATATAGACGTTTGATTTGTAGGAAGAGAAAAGAAAAATTTCCATAGGATTGCATTCCTATAGTTCAATTCCATAGGAATTTTAACAAGAGGTCTTACCTCTTTATAAACTTTCTTTGTTTTTCATGTGCCACTGTCAAAGGGTTGCTACTCTCTTTTTCTGTGTTTTGAATTTCTATAGGAATAGAAGGTATACCATTTCAATTTCTGTGTTTTTCCTATCTTGCGTATCAAAGGGGGCTTAATTTTGATTCAGGAGATGAAATTTTGTTCTGGAATCATCGAGGACGACACTGACGCAACCAGATAGGAGAGTAGTAGTACTAGGGAAGATGCAGCCACATGATAATGAGAATGACTGATGAATGGCAGACTACTGTTGCTAGCCAGTTTTGGTCCATGGCACAGGTGTAAAGAGCTTGTGGGTAGTGTACATGACATTGAGATAGACAGATAATCCACGGCAGCATTATTGGACAATAATTGGGGAATTATATCTGTTTTTCGTCACAGCGGATCATGGATCATTTTCGACTGGAATAACTGGATCATGATTCATCGTAGAAGTAAAAACAAGAGATGTGTGATGTAAATCTCACCGTGGGAGCAGCCAGGCTCATGCCTACAGCCTACCTCAGCCTAGATATACTGAGATACTCATAAGATTGACGGCGGCAGTAAGCCGCGTGCCTGGATCTGGGCCATCTGCCCTTCTTCTCCGGCGCCGGCAGCTGTCGCCGGCGAGGAGAGAAAGTGGCCTCGTTTTGACGGAGTGGGACTGTGGGAGGAGGAAAGCATGGCGACGGACGTGACAGGCGGAGTTTAAATTTGGGCCATAGGATGGATGGCCCAGAAGCTAACTGGGCCTGCTCACTGCTCAACGCAGACAGCCAGAATTGGATCCAATTTCCGTTGCTTTTTAGGACCCCACTCGTGAGGGCGGGCCCTGAATTCGCTCGGCCGCACGGTGAATTTGTGTGCCAAATCGAAATGTACGGACCTGAAGGATGCACGGCCGAGATTGCGATCCAATTTCCGTTCGTTGGACCATATTGGTTAGGCCGGAACGTGAAATGAATTACGATCCATTGATATTTCGTTGAAGCCAAACCATGTAAATTGTTTGTTTAGGATGTGAATCTTCTGCGGTTCCTAAATTCATTTCATCACCGTACATGAAATGAAACATCGCCCGGTCAAAACAAAACAAAAAAAATGAAGCATCGTACGCATCAACAGGTTTAATTTGTCGGACGGGTTTTACGAACCGGATCGACCTTGGGATCAGTGATACTATTGTTTGTCGCGATGAACCAAAAGCTCGAGGACTGTGAGCTTGCATGATCGATGCATCAGCAAACAAGAAAAATACTCACCAAAACAAAGGTTCTCCCTAGGATTCTAGCAACGAAAACATGCAATATATTTGGCTGGTTCGGCTCTCTATCTCGTCGTCGATCGCTTTCAAACATATGACATATCGAATTATCGATCCTCCTATAAATTCATCACTTATCGATCACAGAGAGATTTTTATATATACATTCTTCGTGGAATTGGGATCGATCTATGGATCGGCGGATCAAGATGATCGAACTGAAGTCGTCGTGGCCGGAGCTGGTGGGCGTGCTGGCGACGCTGGCGGCGACGGAGATAACCAAGGAGAGGCCCGACGTTGCCGTGGAGGTGCTACCGCCGGGCGCGCCGCTCACGCCGGATGTCAACGAAAAGCGCGTCCGCCTCTTCATCGACAACAGCGGCATCGTCGCCAAAACTCCCGTCATCGGTTAACTTAATTGGGCGCTCGCCCAACCAGCGACCATACATGCTCATCTCGTCGATCCAATCCACGTCTGCTTCCTGGTTAATTTTAATCACAACATCTGTACCTGCAGCGAAATAATGGAATAAATGCCGCCTTACCAGTTACCGCTTACGTACGTGTGTGTGACTTCACTGACATGTGCAGTCTACGCATCGCCAGCAAGTTCTTCGATGCGCATATATTACTTGGGCCGAAACGTTGCTGCCACGTATCTGTGGGCTGTTCCCCATATCACTTGGGCCCAAAGGTTATTGCTACCTAACTGTTGTTTGCGGCCCATATTGGTTTGGCTGGAACGTGGTGTGGCCCTTACCAGAGGCCCATAGTTATTGGGCTGGAACGTGTGGACCGTCTAGGCTGGCCTGGAACGTTGACTGGGCCTTAATATGATAGCGACGGTATGTGCGGCCAGTTAGGCTAGATTAGATGTGCGCTTAGTGCCGTAGTTGGGCTGATCTACTGATGAAACGGGAGGACGCTGTTTTAAAGGTATTGAAACTGTTGCAAATAGTGATTAAATTAATGTGCCTCGCTAGTGGAGAATAAATCATTCTGATCCTGGCAGTTACCGCTACAGACATGTGAGATTTTAGTAGTGTGCCTTTGGCTCTGATCACTTGATCAGCGAGCACAGGTGCACGCGCATATATACTACTACTATTTTCATCCATAGCATGCATGCATCTCTGCATAGTATAACTGAAGATTCCTGCATGCGTAACCCTCTTTACTGCCTCCATTTCAAAATATCAACTCCTAGAGTTTATGCTTGGTTCTAAAATAAACCAATTGCTGCCTTCTTAACAAGTCCTCCGTATAAACATAATGGATTTTGAGTCTTCTCATTTGTCCATAATTTAGAGTACTCGTACCATCATCAATTGCCTGACGATCAAATTTGAGCATAACCTCTCCTCTTCTCTCTATCATTACTCTCTCAAAAATACCTAAAATTTATGGACAGAGGTAGTACTATCCATCCATAATTTTAGTTTTTTCTTTTCAATTCAATATACTTCTTACTTAGGGCGTGTACAAAAGGTAAAACCTAGGATGATCTCTTAGACAACGGTTGAGAAAACAAAGGCTCTATTTTAATTAGGCCCTGTTTGGTTGAGGTATGTTTATAATAAGCACCCCAAATAAGCTCCAAATAAGCCTTTCGGTTTCTAAACATAGGGGCTTATTTTTAGCAATCCATAAGTAAATAAGCACCATGAAGGTGTGCTTATTGCGCTTATTTCTTGTAGAGCCCACCATACCCTTACTTGAAGAACACACATCCAAACAGATTTGAGGATTATTTTAAGACCCTTATAACATAGGGTTATTGGCTTAAAATAAGCCCCTGTTTTCCAAACAGGATCTTAATACACATACATATATTTACCTTTTTTTCCCTCTACAGTCATGCATCAAAAATTTTCTTTCACGGACATTAAGAATAGAGACGTTTTAAGCTTAATATTGATGTTTTTCAATTCTCTTCTCTTCTCTCTCCTCTATGTTAGCACTGTATATGCAGGGTATGATTATTTTTTTTTGTTTCTCCATATGTATACGTACAAAGGATTTTGAATTGGTTTTTTTTATGGACATGCATTTGCATATCTCAATTTATTTATTGTATTTTAGTGTGGTAGCAAACATACTATGTGGTCGCACATGAGATTCTCTTACTATGTTTGATGGCTACACCCGAATCCTAAAGTGGTTTTGTGTGGTACAAAGTGCAGCCATGATGCTTCCAAAAGAAAATATTAAAATAAAACAAAATTCTCCTCCATACTATTTTATTGGCACTTAAGAAAATATGGTTTTTATTATCTTGCTAATATATAGTATCATAAATAATGCATAGAATGAGACAATAAATTGAAAACTCCAAGTTTCTAGTCTATTATGACGTTCAAATAGCACAAAATAATGTCTAATGAAGCCAAAGCTCTCTCTATTCATATAAAAACATACAAGGAAATTTATCCTTTTATTATCCGTGATATCTACGCACGCATAAAAAATATAAAAATATAAACATACATAATAGAGAAAACATCAAACAATAAAATATGTGAAAAATAATAAGAGCTCAATCTAAGGAGCGAATACAATACGTGTCGACCAACGATTAGACCATGGAATAAAAAACAATATCTAGCCGTCTCTATCATAAATGCAGACGTAATATATCCATATAATAGACAATCCTCGTCCACACATTGAAATATGGACCTAGTGATATTAATCAATCTGCGGATGGGTGTCGCAGACCGGATGTGCCGGTATGACGGAAAGGCATTTGAGAAATATTTTTCTTTACAAGGAACCCCATTCCCGGCCGGCCCAGTCAAAGCTGATGACAACATAATAGCATGAGATATGTATCTCCAGGGGATACGGCAGCAGCCAAACCCTAGCTAGAACAGCCGTATATGGTAGATGATGAGAAAAGCAGAAAAAAATATGGGGAAAGGGTGAAAGAAACGACAATTCCCCCTCTATATAATGCGGCGCGCACCAGGCTATAGCCACACACCACCAATCAAGGCAGATCTTCAGGAGACTTAGATCTGAGAGCCCCCTTTCTTCTCCCACTCCGGCGGCTCATCTCTCTGGCTATTCATCCCTCCGGCGACCGGATATATGGCGGCTATATTTTCCTCTCTACCTCTATGGCTCTATCTAGCTAATTAATGGTTTTCTTTGTTGGTTTTGTGCTAGCTGCGTGGTGGTATGCATGGGGTAGTTGACAGAAGAGAGTGAGCACACAGCGGCCAGACTGCATCTATCTATCGATCCCTTCACTTGAAGGATTAGACAAAAGAGATGAAAAGATAGAAAGGAAGAGAGAGGCGACCGCCATGGGAGGAGACATATGAAATGATGATGATGATACAGCTGCTGCTGCGTGCTCACTTCTCTTTCTGTCAGCTCTTCCACACACTCCTGCATGCATGCTGCCACTCTCCATTATCTACTGCTCCGGCCGGCCCCTTTCTCTCTCTCACTCTCTCATGGTCTCGCATCGATCTCCGATGAGATAAGAGGCATGCTGCCTGCTGCTGCTGCATCATCTCGGTGGTGATAAAGCAAAACAGCTAAGGTGGTGGTGGGCGGGACCTCGTCCTTATCTTGTACTGCAGGTTGGGGGTGCCCTACGTGCCATGAGCTCTCTGATCGAGGACGAGGAGAGGAGGCCGGCTTTGGGGACTCTTATTTTGGCATGAGCTACATGGCCTTGCAATAGTAATATATACTCCTTTTGCTCTTATGCTTTGCAGGTTTTTGTCTTGGTTTCTCAAAGATCTGGGGGGAAGGAAGGAGTACGACACCCTCCCTCGGGGGAAGAGGAGAGAGATGGCCGGTCCCCTTCGCGCGTGACGATTTGATTAACTCGTAATTGCAGGTGTTTGTCTTACCGCGAATTTTTTTACCATGCACGCAATCGAGATGGTTAATTAACCGGGCGAGAAATTACCGGCGGATATCCCAAGATCTGCACGCCATGGTACTTACTTACCCTTGTTTGTGTTCTTGCAGCGCGCTGTACTGCTTCTTTCTCTTTGAAACGCTTGTGCGTTTGTGCTATCATCTCATGTGCTGCAGGGGGAAAGGAGATGTATAAGCCCATGATTCATGGCACCAACGGTTTCTGGAGGAGGTAGATCTGGCGAGATGATCTCTTACTAGGCCTGCCCTGAGAAGAGAGGATGAGCTTCATACCGTGACTGCCTTCCAGATCGATCTCTGATCGAATTGTTTGTTTCTGTACGTACTCGTAACTGAAGATCTAATCTTATGTTGCTGAATTTCTGCTGATAGTTTTCTTGAGGTTTTTTCTGCATGTTGTTGTGTATACTGAGTGTTCCATTGGCCGCTTATAGAGCAACATGACTAAGAATCTAAGATTCACTATTACTATGAACAACCTGTTCTTGGTTTTTATGCCTTTTATTGATTCATCGATGTATGATGACAAAATTATGCACACAAATCAATCCCTTTACCGGCTTGTACACAGCAAAATTATTGCTCAAAACAGATCAAGTGGTATTCTTATTTTATGAAATGATCGAGATATGATCATCAGTTACATGCACGATGATGATTATTCTGTGGTATTTAATTTGTAAGGTTTTTAATTTGTGTGGAGTCTGTCTAGATAAGCAAACTTAATTAGGAACGCATTGTATAAGCTAGCAACGTCCATTAATTCATTCACACATGATGTTATTCTCGAAGCAAATTTTTAAGATCATTTTTCTGCACTGATTCAATTTTTCCGTAGGTTCTCTCCCTAATCAAGTATTCCAGTTTTTTTTAACTGGAATCCCTAATCAAGTAGTTCTGATATGGAATGAAATTCTCCATTGTAAAAACCATATCGACTGCATTGATAATAAGATCTGATTAACCAGGAAGAATGCAAGATTTTCTTTTTCACAATGCAATGGGCTGCAATCAAGCTAGTTTTGCTCATATATATCCACAGTAAAATGCAATGGTCTTTTCTATCTTTGTTTCATCTCAAATTTAACCACCCTGATTTTTTAAATACAATTGGCAAATTTTTTTCTGCATGCTCTTCAGCAGAAAGATGTAAGATCTATATATTCTCATGGATTTAATTTCATGCATGTGGTCCCTTAAATTCCTAGAAATAATATAGCAACTTAGGACAATCTATCTAGACATTGCTTATTGTAGGTTGCTATATTTTAGGACGGAGGTAGTACCGACTTAACTTGTGGGTTGAATAAAAATTTCATGCATTTCCTATATGAGGTGCTAGCCATTTTTTATGTTGTCACACCACCTTGTGTTATCATAACAGTGAACCACTTTTGTGACCTAAGCGCTACAAGGTTGTAGCGCCCACTTTGTAAACTTGTATATGTGCCTTAGAATCTCCAAGAAAATGACTAATTTAATGGCTCAATCTCCATCCTAATAAGAATAGCATACATGCATGGAGATTATGGAGAGGCTCTCCATATATATGGAGTTATGGCCACAACTAAATTTAGCCAACTCTCTTGGTGTTACTCTCTAATAAGCTTGTAAACCTTTGATTTATGTCCTTGAACCAGAGGTATCGCATCGTTCCTTTAAAAGAACGTAAATCTCGATTCGAAATCCATTTGTAATGGACGTGTTCTTAACCTTGTGTACTCTTAGTCTTTCTGTAGCGGATTCTCCATACAAATAAACCAAATTCACATGATTGGATGATGCAATCCTGTGTTACAATATTTATACAAATAATATAGAGTTTGTAAAACAACATAATATTGACAAAAGCTCACATGACTTCATGTTCAAACCACAACGTAGTAAAAATATTCAGCATTGAATATATAGCAACCATATATACTTTAATCCATGATATCATAAAACTACAGTAAAGCAATGAAATTCTAATAATATTGCATATTTTGAAAGTTAGATCGCTAACACTATTGTCTTGATATCAAGCCAAAGAACTCACCAAAAATCCTGATAGATTTATATTGATTGAGACGAGATTACTTTTTTTTTTACTGCGTACGAAGCGCTTGAATTGGTTCCTATGGTAGAATGCATTCATTTCAAGGCTATATATATAAGTAGGGCTGAACACCCCGATAAAGATTGATACAATTAATCTAAAATACTTTTATCAAAAATAATTATAGTTGTACATGAATTGTACTCAATATTATACATTACGATAATTAACAGAACTGAAATAATGTATATAGTACAGATATAAGTTGTCATTTTGCCTATCTATATGTGCATATCATTACAGTCATAATGTAGTTTTGATTAATTGATGTTGTTTACAAATAATATACAGAGATCAGCATCAACGAAATATATATGGTATTTGTTGTAGCTGGCTAATTTTATATACCCCTTTTTATCTCTGTGCTTATAACAGATCGATGCTATATGTATGTAGACCATTAATTTCTATTATTAAAGGACTATCTAAACACCTTCATTGGTTTGACATATAACAGTAATTTCAAAGGGTACGTGTTCATTATTGGTCCGTTAGTCATTCGTTCAACAGCAAAACTGCCTTGATAATTTGAAATGCTGGTTTTCCCTCGATCTAACACACCTGAGACCGATCTGCAGTGTTAACTTCCATCCTTAATTACAGTATTAATCTGTATTTTCTTAAGTGCTATAGTGCTAGCTCGAACATATGTCAACTTGCTGACACTTTGCACTAGTGCAGATAATCGATCGCCATGTGGATGTGTCTCGCTGTAACCTATCCATATGTCCCAACAAACAGACAATACGGCACGCGTGTTGCCAAGCCTGGACATGTGGAGACGATTGAACTTTGAGTGCATGAATATATGAGTCAGGATTCACCTTTTGTTGGTCCCCAGATATGTAATGTGAATGGATAAATGATTGATTGATTTCTACGATTTGTATGACTACTTTTGTAATATCAAGATACGGAGTATATGAGTAACAATTTGCAGGCTAATAAACCATTGTTTTTTTTTTGTTACAATGTGTATATTACTTTTGCATGTTCTATATGTATATCTAACAAACTATTGTGCAGTTGACACCATTTCAGATTGCCAATTAATTAAAATCGCCTTTTGATGGCATGCAGACAAGAAACCGCTGTAGAAACTTTATATTCACATATCATGTGTCCTCCTTATCCAACATGAGGCTGCTCAATTGAATGCTATGATCTTCTGGGATTTATTCGGAGCTGATCCGCCTTCGAGTCATATCAGGAGCAGGTGATGATAATGTCCTGAGAGTTATGAGTGTGTTGGAAACAAAGTCTCAGTGGATAAGTTTTCCTGTGGGCCGATCCGAATTCATAGAGAGAGATCGGTAACCTGGTGATCTGTTGATCGACGACTTCACGTATGCTTGCAGTATACATGAGGTTAGGAAAATGCTGGATTTGTGCCCTTTGAGCGGTCGATCTGACAGACATACAATCTTCATTTCTTATCCGTGCGCAAGTTCAATTTTGTTCTGGCAGGTAGACAATATAGAATAAACTTCAGATGGTACACGTACTGCTGCTTGCCTGCAGCTTCTTCATAATCTGTCAATCGATCTAATGTCTAATATATACCGATTAATTAGCAGCTATATGATCTTTCAAAAAAATTAGCAGCTATATATAGGTACATGATCAATATGAGGTTGGATCATATAATGGATAGAAGGGTAACCGTCGAGACTGGTATGTTAATTCGCATGCATTTGGCCGGAGGGAGGATCAGGAAAGCTCCAGCCAACGAGGCATGTGGTAATTAGGTCATGACAACTGCAGTAGAGAGAGAGAGGAGCTGGTAATCAAGCAAATGTGACTTTCCGTGTAATTATCAGTCATGCATTAGTTTCAATATCATACATGCATCCGGAAAAACTTGCTAGTGTAACAGTGTCATGCTACCTCCCACTCTCCCAGCTGTCAAACTTATAATGTTCAGTACTTGTTCCCTTGCTGTGTCAAACTTGTGTAATGGATATATATCTAGCTGCTGACCAAATGACACGATTCGAAAAAAAAAACTTACCATGCTCTGGCAGAGAACAAATCATTTGATAGTTCACAAAGAACAATTTTTACCACATCAATCTGTAACATGTTCAGATTCGGGGAAGGCCATTGGATGACAAGGATGACAAAGTGAATCTGATTTTTGAATTGCTATATATGTATATGCAGCCGCAGCCTAAGAGCAAACCCAACAGCTCATCTATATTTAATCCTCCGTATGCTAATTTGGATGACCATAAAAAAAGAAAGATTTCTCTTCTATATCCCTATGCACTCCAAAAGACCATTCATCCTATATCATCCATATTTTTTTTATTATTATCTTTCAACTACCCAACAAACCAACATAGTTTTTTTAAGGATGTCTCTGTTTTTGTTTAGTGCTTGTCATTCCTTTTAAAGTGCATTGAGGATGTCTTACAGTTTATGTTTATAAGGATGTAAGCTCTAAACTATGTAATAAGTGGCTATAGTTTTTTGAAGTAAAGGCCGAATAATCCATGATCTAAAAAACAAACCAACATAGGTTTTCATATTCTCACTTAGCATGAAAAATCTATTGAGAAAAAAATCAAGACTACTACAAGAAAGACAATGTACTAGCGAGAAAAAAAATCAATAAGAATAGTATACTAGCAAGATAAAAAAAATTCCCCCATTATCCTAGTCTATCTCTTTCTTCTCTCTGCTCTATCTCTTCTCTTTTCTTCAGCAGCACAGCATCACGATGAGCGGAGGGAGCAACGCCGGTTGGCAGAAAGGCGGGCGCCCACGACTGGCGCCGGGAGCGGAGCCCGCGGCCAGCACGGCCACGCCTTCGGGCGGCACCATCAGCCATCTGGGGATTCGCAAGAGATCGCCGACGCGGGCGAGCTGTAGCAGCAGTGCAGGAGGAGGCAGCGTCCGGAGGGGCACGACGCAAGAGGCGGCGCCGTAGCAGGTCACGGCGGCCCGGAGGGGCGCCGGAGAGGGATGCGATGGCCGAGGCGCCGAGCCCTCTCTCCACCTCCAGATCCGGGTAACTCTCCCATCCACTTCCAAATCCAACCTAATTCGATCCCTGAATTCGTAGCAGCAAGATTTGGGCCGCGGCCTCAGGCCTCGTGCCCACGGAAACTGGCCCAATTTCACGTGGGCCTATCTATGTGGCAGGATCGACAACGACACGGCCCACTTGCTACTCTTTCCCCTCCCCCAAGCGAAATCCGCAGACAAATCCAATCCCCCACCACCGCTGCTGATGTCCGGCGACTCCGACCACCACCACCAAATCGGCGAATTCGACGGCGGCGGAAGCAGCGGCGAAGGAGGCGGAGCTGTGATGGCCGACGTCCTCTCCAAGGCCAGGGAATCCTGCTACAAGGTGAGCGATCTGCGATCCCCCAAACCCTAATCCCACCTCGCGCGTTTCGTTCCCGTACTGATGGTGGCGGCGGTTTCTCTTGATCTCTCTAAACCCTAGGCACGGGACGCGTTCTACACGTGCGTGGAGAAGCACGCGGACAAGAAGCCCACCGAGATCGCCACCATGGGGTTCATCTACCCCGCCGACTGCAAGAAGTCCCGCGCCAACTACGTCAAGAGCTGCCGCCCCTCCTGGGTAAAACCCCCCAATCCGCCCCCGCCGCGATTGTCCCTTGCGCGATTCGCGTCGTTCTCTTGTTTGTTTTGACGATTGGTGTTGGTTTCGTCTTTTGGGTGGCAGGTGAAGCACTTCGACCGGCAGTACTGCGCCAAGAAGCGGGTGCAGCGGCTGCTCGACAGCGGCGAGGATCGCCAGGGCCCCATCTCGCTCCCCCAGCCATACACGTTCAAGCAATAGGTAGCTCTGCTGCTGGTTCTGTCTCTCGTAGCGGGCTGAATTAGATCTTTGTTTCGGAGATTGGATGCGACAGTATTGGTTTTGTATTTGGTGTTTTGTTAAGATGAAGGAATAGCTGCTCTGTAGTACGTTGCTAGGTATTGTGAATGGATGAGAAAGGAACTTGCCTATGACTTTTATCGGTATCAAGAACTTCTGTATGTTATGGTAGCTTTGTTGATATCTTTGGTGCAATACAGTTGTACTGTCCATAATCTCCGCCAGAACTTCTGTTCTTTCGTGCTATATTCCAATGGGCGATGTTTAGAAGCAAGAAATCTGTGTGAGGTGTGGTTTTGTTGCATGTTTCCATTTAAACCATCAGATCAAGAAATAGTTCTACACACAGATCTGCTTCATCCTTTTCCATACCACCTTGAGCAAGCAATTCGATAATTTTTTGCTGTTTCATCATCCACTAAAATGATAGTCTGGTTAACATATATTTGTAGATCTTTCCTGTTTGCTGGGGAAGTTCCTATGTGTGACCTCATGAATCTCATTTGAGGAATCAGCAAAGCAAGTTCAAGCGATAGTTGAGGAATCAGCAAAGCAAGTTCAAGCAATAGTTGAGTTTGATCAATAAGTTAGCACTTCCCCGAAATCCATAGATACCTTGCGGAATATATCGATTTAGGGAATCAGAAGAAGAACAAAAGAGAATCCCAAGTATAGGGTAATATTAATGAAATTGAAGAAGAGATCAAGTGAATCTACGTCAAAAGAAACAGCTAAAGCTATCTGGTTGGATGCAAGTACTTAGAAGAAACTGTTATCCTCTGCACAAGTAAATTTGAAGTATTTCTCTTATCTGATAAAATGCAAGAATAAACTTGTCTTGGAACATGATAATTCAAAAGTTAAGTTGATTTCAATGATCTTCCACTGTTCATTGTTGTCAAATCAACACCTCGTCAACTAGTTAATGTCTAATTTTGTGAAACTGAACGCCATAGTTTTTTGTTGAGCAACAATCTATTTTTTATGCATGATTTGAGAGAAATGGCAAAGTTACAATGTGGATTTGATTTTGTTAAGTAGAAATTGACCACTTCATTGGATGCTAGGACAAGATTTGGGCATGCTTTGGCTGTTTGCAACTTGTTATGACTTTCTCTTGTAAATTTATTAAACCCAATTCTCTTTGTAGTCCATGTCCAACATCCCAGTTGGTCCTAAGGACGTGAATTCTGCTTGGATTTTTGCATGGGGCTTTCTGTGAATCTTGCTTTGGTAGTTCAACCCATGGTTGATGATTTAAACCTTTGTTTTAGGGTAATCTGAAATAACTAGTATTCTGTTATATTCTTAGGTTTCTCGAATAATCCTTGCACTTGCATTGCTATGCTTTATTCTGGTAATATGTTCGTGATCTGCAGTGTTGTGCTTTATTTTAGTAATGATGTGTTTATTGGTACTTAGATTCATAATGGCTTTATACTTTCTAGTAAATGCAATGTCCTTTACCATGCCACATTCAACTTACACATCTAGGATATCTAGTGTCAGGGGTATTTATAGCTGTGAGAGAGTATAATTTGGAATGCAATAACCAAAAAGGAGGGTGTACTTTAGTTCAGTGTAACAGGAATGTAACGCTACATAAAAAGATAAACCCTTTGTGATTAATATGAACGATAAGTTTACATGAAAGTATATATGAGGATTTGTAAAATTGTACTGGTATATACAATACAATGAACTAGATTTTTATGAATTCGTTTACATGAAAGTATATATGATTTGTAAAATTGCACTTAATATACAATGAACAGATTTTTATGAAGCTAATTCATAAAAGTACATATTTAATACATTTTGTGTGCATACTGATTTAAGATAAGCAGTCAAATATTACCTCTGCGAATTACTAGTGGGAATCCTTCTTCTCAATCACCAGGAGGGCAATTTTGTATCTGTGTCATGATGAAGGCTATTTTAGATTACCTTTTGTCATGATGAAGTCTGCTTTAGATTGCTTAGTCACACAAGTTTTGTCATCACTTATGTTTGGAATTGGTTATTAGTTCCAATTTTGGTGCAACATAGTTTTTCCTTGCAACTTGTGGGACTCCCTACTTATTGATAGGCTTTTGGTTTTATATGTCCTACTCAGCGAGAGGCTTGTCAAAGACTCGATGCTTTCGTAACCAATGGAACTGGTGATAGTATTTGTTATATAACTTATGGGAAATCTTATATTACATCCCTACCCACCCCCAAGAGGATTTCATCATACTAATATTGGGAATGCCTCTTATTCTGGGTTCTGTCTTTATCTGGATAGGACTCTGTATGTTGTTTTCATGTTTTAGGTTTGTTTTGGTTGGGAAGGTTTATGTCTCTGCTGATTATGATGGTGCACCACTCAATTTATAAACAGAGTTGAATTGATTCTTTCCATTGACGCAGATTCTAATGAGGGGTTAGTAGGGGCATTTGTGTACTGCGTGTGCTTTGCTTTCTACTTCTTCCTTTTTCCCCCACCAACTCACTAGTTTAACAGTTCCAGACTCGTTATTAAATGCTCGCTGTTGCGTCTTTTCCCTTTGACAACACTTTTAAAATCTATGAACCTTATAACAGTGATTGTTTTAGTGCTTTATATGAGCTGTGGTGATCATGTAGCGTATTGTGATCTTAATGGTACAGGCAAACAAGGAATCCAGGTTGTTTTTACTATAAAGTAGCTCTCACATCAGAAAATGAATAGCCCATTATTTTGCACTGCAGTGCTTAAGACGTTTATTCGATTTGATTTGTAATCCTTCCCTTGCCAAATTTTAAGCTTTTTTTTTTTTGAGACATGCCAAATTTTAAGCTTGGATTCCTACCACATGCATTTCCAGTTTTCCCTTGCACTGTGCAGCACTGTTATTTTGATACCGAATTAATAATCTTTGTGGCAAGATTATGAGTGTGTATGTTCAGAAACTGCAGCTTTGGTAGCAAATTATACACAATGGAACTTCATAGGAATACTTATTCGGTCATTGGTTCACATGTAACAGCAGGGGTGTATTACAGGGTGTAACAACCAAATAACACTACTTGGTTTTACAGCACAGTAAACACTAACACAGTATGAACATTTTTGGTTGTTTTCTCTGCGTTTTCGTCAACCCTTCCTCATGCTCGGATGGCGATCCCGCCCTGCACCTCGGCGGCGGCCTCCTTCTCCGTCGCCGCCTCCTCTGCCTTCTCGGCGTCGAGCACCGGCAGGTGGCCCTTCTCCTGGAGGCACTTCACCGTCTCGTACAGCGACTGGCTCGCCGGCCGGAATTCCAGCCCCAGGTCCCGGAGTTTCTGGTTTGACATCTTGTATGGCTGCTTCCGTGGGTTCTTCTCATCGGAGCACCTGATGGCAACACAAAATCAACAGCAGTTCAGCGTAAGGTACAAAGACTGAATATATTCAGAGTTTCAGGTCACTGCAATGATCAGGCACAATTTTTGTTTCTTTTTTTCTTCCATTATCTTGCAACCTGTTAACTAGAAAAGTATACGTTGTACATTGATTCAGGTGTAAACACAATGGCTTGACTTTGAGAGAAGCTGGGATTCCATGGTCTCTTTGGAACCAAAGCATCTTGACCTGACATCATGCTACGTACTGGTGGTCCTTAGTTGGTGAGATTACGACATCGAGTTGACTGTCTATTCATTCGCGTACAGTCCAGCATGGTATCTTTGAAACAATCATAGGGACAATTCAGGATCATAAATATATATGAGCCAATTTCTGCTATGTTTCTACGGAATATACCAGTTGAAAAGTAGCAAGCGGCCGGGGCACTCTAAGTCCAATCCTATGTAACGACGTTTTGATAAAAGCAGAGCTGAATATTCCTGCGTTTTAGTTGCTTGTCAGTTTGTACTTATAAATTAGCGTATCCCGATTCAGCATCTATATCTTTTCTTATTAGTATTTTGAGTTAAGCTTAGTCGTGTCTAAATAATCAAGAGGGCTAACACATACTCTTGCTTGACACGTAATTTCTCCTCGATTATTATATCATTAGCTGAGTCGGCATAGACATAAGCAGGGGCAAATGATTGCAAGAGAGACGCTCTTATGCGTGCTCTCAAGTAGGAGTAGTATTTGTGTGGCCCTAACAGTTTAATGATTAGGTGATGCCCAATAGGACTTGAGGGTTTCATAATTCATAGACGTACTGCTCACCAAACATGTACGGCAGTTTAAGGTGTTAATTAACGCAGAGTTTTTCTATTCATAAACAATCGGCAAGTTAAAAAAATGATATGAGAGAAAAACTGAACTAGAAAATTTCATTGTTCCAACCTACACTTCCAAAATGGCCAAGATTGGTAGGACTCTTCCTAAGTCAAGGGTGTGCATTTTTGTACGAGAACTTCTCATTTGCATAATCTACCGTGTTTTTAAATTGTACTCCAACGCGTTAACTAATAGTAATAACAACTATCAGCATTTGATGCTATTGTTTCTTACATAAGTAATCCTGTAGCAGTTGGATACGGCCAGTTCCAAAATGTCTACGATCGAAACGTGCAAACTGAAACTTCAGGCTTCTGAAGTCATGCATGCATAGGTGATGACAAGACACTCAATGTAAGTACTAGCCGTACGTGCGAGCGTTCGCAAAGTCGGCAACGACAAATGCAGCCCGTCGAAACGAATAATCTGACAAGCTGGGATCGCAACGCAACACCACCACCACACTAAATTTTTTCAACCTCTTGATGCTACGCATTCTACCATTCGTGATCGTGATCGTCGAGGAGCCTTTCCTTTACTGTCTCGTCCTCCGATATAATCCAGTGGGGCCACATCGCTGCTGATGTAATCGAGGAAGGAGACAGACCAGAAGATTAGCAGGGGTTTGGTTGTGGCTTACAGGGGAATCAACTCACCAACTTTGGTCGAAATGGACGTGTGCAGATGTTGGTTTCTGTGTTTGTGTGTTTGACAAGTTGCCTGGATAATTGAACTGTGCCAAACGTACAATTAAGCTCTATAAAACTCATGTATATCAGTATATGATCGTGATGTTGCTAAATATCATCTTATTTGTTCATATATGTATGTAGTCTAGTGCAATGAACTTGTTTAAAAGTACAATTAGTCCTTTATTGTTGCGTTTTCTTGACTCTTGAGTAGCAAACTCAAACTGAAGCAGAGCTAGCAGCGTCAGCTAAGGGAACGGAGTTGGTTCACCTGAACCTGATCGAGCTGATGCCTGATGATGCCATAGCCATAGGTAGGCAAGTCTTATCCATCCTTCCTTACCTACCAAACGTACGCTTCCACCTAATTAATTACTGGAAGTTGCTACCTAATTAATCCTTCCTCAATGGCGAAACACTCCTTTCACGAGGGACTAGAGAACAACGACGAACTAAACACGAAGTTCATAATCAATTTAGACGATGTTTCTCGTGACTATAGACGCACCAACCGCCAGTACTATAAATTAATTAGCTAAACACAAAATCAATGCTAACAATTAAGAGTGTACTTAATACTGCGTGACACTAACATAGTTCCCTTAATTAATTAAGCTTCGCTCCGGTGGTTTTTAGTCTTTGTTATCAGTAAAACCAATCTAAATTAAGCGAAACTAATACTCCCTCCATCCTTAAATGTTTAACGCCGTTCGTCTTTAGACTTTTTTTTATATGTTTGACTGCTTGTTTTATTAAAAAAATCATAAATTCTTTTCATATCATTTGATTTATTGTTAAATAAACTTTTATGCACACATATAATTCTATATATTTTATAAAAGTTTTTTAATAAGACGAACAAAAAATTAACCGTGTTAAACATTTAAGAACAAAAGGAGTAATAAATTACCTGGTGGGGACGGGGTACTCGGGGAAGAGCTTGGCGAGGATGCGGACGACGCCCTCACGGTGGAGGACGGACTCGGCGCAGAGATAACGGCCGGAGGCGGAGGGCGACTCGAAGACGAGGAGGTGAGCGGCCGCGACGTCGCGGACGTCGACGTAGGCCTGCACGGCGTTGGCGAACTTGGATGCCGAGCCGTCCAGGTACTTGAGGATGTGTGCGACGCTGGCGTTCACCGTCGGTTGCAGCAGCGGCCCGATCACTAGCACCGGGTTTATCACCACCAGATCCACCCCTCGTTGCCGTGCTGCTTCCCATGCCGATTGCTCTGCCACCGCCTTCCCGTAGCAGTACCAGTTCTACAGGATTCAAAAAGTTAAATTAGCTATTGTAGATATTGGTGCTTTACTATATATGACATGCATGGTGACGAAATTATGACGTGATAATTGGGTTTTTTCATTTCAGAGGGCATGGCAAGAACTGGGAAATTAATTACTCCGTGGGGCCCATGAGAAAATTATACAGAGGGGTATAGGTTTGGGTATACGGTATGTAGTTAAGTTTCGTTTTCATATAATGGCAGAAAAATAAAATCGCTTTCACATGTAAATCACAGAAATTGAGTTTCGTTTTCATATGCTCGTGTTAGATTTTTCTCTTTTTTTTTTTCATAATTAAGACGAGACCAATATCTTCCACTTTCTTGTATTTCTGCTTAAAGAAATGAAAGGTGCGTTACCTTCTCGATCGGTCGCAAACAAATTTTCTTCACCACAGCTAGTAATATCTATGGAGTAGCTTCCAATGAAAACCCAAAACTTGAAATGCTCAGGTCATGGTTCATATATAGTAGCTCTAAAAATGGGCTTTTCTGAAGCGGATTAAAACTATATGGTGCTCCCTTTTTTATACGGACAACAATACAACACGATTTACCGAAAAGGCAAACAAATATCCCCCGGAAACTAACAAACTGATGACCAATCACACAGTTCTTGAAAATCGTGACCATGCATGCATTCAGCTAGGAGTACAAAATTGATTAACATTTGACTGTTGACGCACAGGTATAATGACGTGCCAGTGTTCAATTCCAGTGGCTGGGTGGGTTGGACTTCTAGTTGTAACCTCTACGGCGCACATGTATAATGTTTATACCATGATTTTACTGTGCTTCGACTGTTTTTGACACAGCCTTCAATATTGAACTTTTTTTACCATCAACTTTTTAAAAAAAAAAATCAACAATTGCAAATTAAAATCATATGAGCACTTTTATATACAAATCTATCCATACATAACACACATGCATGCATGGCATTAAACATACATATTGATAGAATAATTATTTCTTACAAATATTAAATTTTCCGAATACATACACATCTTTATGTTTTTGAAAGAGAGAATATATATATATGTATATATATGTATGTATATGTATATGTATATGTATATGTATATGTATATGTATATGTATATGTATATGTATATGTATATGTATACTTATACTAGTGGCTGGTATGAATTACAGGAGGCACGATCTTCCAGTGAGAGAGTCGTACGTCAAGCCAATCATGATCTCTTACTAGTCCTCAACTCCTCATTGCAAAGGCAGCTGAGAAAGGCTCGGAGGTGTAACCTGTAATTAAGCTATAGCTCGTGACTGTTAATCACGTCTGTAGTGCCCCTATTGATCCGGATTGGTCACATGCTTTACGTGAGTAACACCCAACTTAACCTCGCCAGGTCCATCCATGTCGCTAGTGAAAAAAGAAAAAAAAATCTCTCCGAATCTTAGTTCTCACGTCGACACAGGCAATCGATCAATGAGCACTCGTCTCGGTTGGCTCAAAAGCCACAGACATATCTTTGTGTTGGTTGGTAGTGGTATGTAATAATTCATATCTACAGAAGCTCTTTTTCCCCTCTCTCAGAAAAGAGAAGCGATCGAGCAAAAGGTAGGTAATACCAACATGCATGATGCAGCAAAAGGCACACAACTACAAAGGCAGGGGTACGTGATAGTGCAGAGATGAAACAGAGATTAAAATGCAGTAGATTTGCAGATACACCTACCCTGGTTTCCTTGCAGTAGTCGAGGTCACTCCAGCAAGACTCGTCGACGACGACGTCGGGCCCACGGTTCGGGTCCATGGTCACCGCGCCGATCGACGACGTGAACACCACCCGCCTCACAGTCCCGGCCTCCGCCGCCGCCCTTATCACGTACTCCGTTCCCCTCACCGCCGGCTCCACCATTTGCTCCTGCATATATCCACATACACATGCCACAATACATTAGTAATCTACATACTGATACTGATAGAGAACGGAATTTATATCTAAAACTTTAGTCCCGAACAACGAAAGAGTCATTGAGAGATCAGAGACAGACGTACAGGGTCGTCGGTGACGGGGGAGGCGGTGTGGAAGACGCCGTGGCAGCCGGCGACGGCGCGGCAGATGGCGTCGTAGTCGAGGAGGTCGGCCTTGCAGAGGATCAGCCGCTCGCCGGCGCCGTCCAGCGATTTCAGGTGCGCGTTCTTCGGGTCATCTGCACCATGCCCAAATTAAGTTAGCTATTGGCTAATTAGAAACGGGTCGATTATATTAATTAATAGCTTAGTATGGCGTCCATGCATGCCTGGGTTCCTGACGGTGCCCTTGACAGTGTACCCCTTCTCCAGAAGCAGCTTGACGAGCCATGACGCGATGTACCCGGCAGCGCCCGTCACGCACACCGTCTGCCCGTTCCCCGGATTCACCGCCGCGGCCGCGCCGGCGTTGGCAACGACGGCGTCGATCACGGTCATCTTCGATCACGAACTATACCAATCTAGCTTACCACACACACTACGTACTACACTCTAAAGGTAGCAGAGAAAAGTTTTTAGATCGATCCGGGATGAGGGAGAGGAGTTGTTGGTAGGTTCGATTTGGTAGCTAGGATTCTTATTCTTCTTCTGTGGAGGGGATTGTGTTAGAGGCGTGATGCCGAATTTATAGCCCAGGAGAAAGAAAGATAACGCCACTACTGTTACGAGAGACAACGAGATGGACGGGCGCGCACCGCGTGTTTGTGTGGCCCCCGGCCCCACCCGGCTCGAGCGACTGCGACCTGGGGTTAGGTGAGGCTCGCGCGAGCGAGCGCCGTCACGCGAGCCGGTCTACGCCGTCGCCACGACTCGACGCCTCATCTATGACGAGTTTTACCTGAAAACGCTCGCGACACACCGGGTCGCAGGGATGAAAACAGCTGGAAACAATATCATATTTTAATAATATTTTTATAAAGATATCGATACGTTAGGAAATTTTCATATTTATGAAAATTTATGAATTAGAGACGTCAAAAAAATTTAGACAGAAATAGAAAATATTAAATTTTACAAAAGGGCAATTCTTATATGTCCACGAGTTTTCCCTCAATCCCTTATATGCCCCTGAAATTTACTCAATCACTTCTATATCCCTGAGTTTTCATCTCTATCCCTTCTCTCTATACCCATTCCGTTAGTTGACTGCTGGTTGACCGTTAGATTTTGTTCAAAATGACTATATTGCCCTTATATAAGTATGTACGCTAATTACTCTATAAACATAAATTGCAATGCGAATAAAGAATTGAATTCATAGTAAAGTCAAACAAGCCATAATTATTTGACTTAAATTTTAAAAAAATAAATTTATATTTTAAAATAAATTTACAATATTATAAAATGCACATAATATTCCCGAGAAATTGAAACAATAGAAATTTTTATTGAGGTTTTAAATTTGAATACAAATATTTATACATATTTCATCAAATACAATTTAAAATTTAATTTAAAAATTAAATTAAAAATTTTAAATTTGTGGATCAAATAAATATCTGTTGTTTTGTTCTGCTAAATTAAATTAATCTTTTTTTATCTTTTGGAATTGTATTTTTCTAAATAAGCAAGCACATAAGTATGCGATAGATGGAAGAATAATATTGTTATTTTGGAGAATATTTAACGGTCAACTCACGGTCAAGTAACGGAATGGGTATGGATGAAAATGAAAACTCAAGGGCTTAGAAGGGATTAGGCAAATTTGAGGGGTATAGAAGGGATTGAGAGAGAATTGGCGTGCATATAGGAAATTTTCTCTTTTAGAAACGATAATAATCAATAAGATATTATTTTTATATTATTATTTTGGAAGACGGCATCGATACGATCCGTAATTTTCGTACCGTTTTCATCCTACCGGGTCGTCTCGCGCTCTCATGCGACGCACCGCGCCGTTCACCGCGCGACCCCCCGCGCGCGCGCGTACGGGGCGAAACCGTGAAACCCACCGTGAAACTGCCTGAAACGCTCGCGCGATCACGGCATGGTTTGCTGAACCGTTAGCTTACGCACCTATTACGTTACTGGCTGCTGGTGCATGCTGCTGCTGCTGCTCTGGGACAGGAGAATATTTAGTGGGACTTTGAATTAGAGGATTAATTGATATTACTGGAAATATCGAAATATAAGTAAAGTAGTTAATTAAGTAATTAAGGCGTGGGTAGGTTTCGTAGATGGACAAGAATTAAGCGACATGTGGAGTTCAAGAAAGGGGGCCACGCACACGCAATGTTTCTCTATCAATTTATATAAATAATTTAGTGAAAGCAATGTGCTCGTGTTTAGAATATGAGAGGATGATTTGATCGGGATTCAATCGGGACCAGCGATGGAGAGGAGAGATTGATATAGATGCTCACTCACTGCTTGCGAGTTGAGGATATGGTAGTTGTGCTAGCTAGATCAAAGAGGGAGCCAAACTTCACGTGAAGGATTGGTAGCTCAGTTAGACCATCAGCGTGACGTCAGCAAAAGTGCTTATTGTAAACACGATATATGTACTTATCACAACTAACCATGCTAATTAAAAAGACACATTCTTGACTCCATGCAGAAGCTAATGCAGGAACAGAGAACCGCATTTAATAATTAGTTGTTTAGACAAAACAAAAGAATGTGAGCGTGTGTATTGGTGGCCAAATATTGCAGTCGCATAATTTAATCAGAGTTCTCATGACAAAAGAAACACAGTTTTGTTTAAAGCTTCCTAAACATAGTTTTATTTTCAAAACATGTATATGATCTAGTCAATCTCCACGTACGTATTAAGAGTTGGTGCTGGTTCTATTGATCAAGATTCTTCATTTGATTTTATCTCTATATATTGACGAAGATTCTTCATTTGATTTTATCTGTTTATGAGTCGGAACGTATTCGGTGAGATAAACATCAACATAAAAGCTAACACCTAAACATTTGAGGTCGCATTTATTGAAAAAATGTTTCATAGAATTCAATTGTTGCATAACGAAATTAATTTCTACTATACGATACTATGAAATACATCGTGCGTTCCAAACAAGTCATAATTAGATGAGAAAAAAGTTAACAAAATGAGCATCGCTCTGGTAATCTCTTCTTCAAGTATTATACTACCAGTAGGAATAATCTGAATACAATGAGAATCGCTATGGTAATCTCTACTTCAAGTATTAGAACAAAACATTGTTCTTTTTTTATTTGTGAAAAAAGTGACAAGTCCTAAATTAAAAATCAACACTTGGTGACCTCATCGAAAGTGAAATTTATTCTGGAATACCGCCTTGGTATACAGTATTGTTGCTGAGATTTCGAAACTCCTTAGTTTTTTTAATTGGTCCGGAAAATGAGTAATACGATGTAGCACCACCTTCATGCATATCACCCTGATTTTGTTTGGATATTCATGACGTGCATTGGCTAGACGGTCTAACAACCGGAATCAAGGAGAGGCTTATCGGTTTGATCCCAATTAATTCATCAGATTTGGTTGTTTTGTAAAATTATTTGGTTTGCTAGTGGATAACTGGGTTACATATACATCTTGACATCTCGCTCTCTATCTCTTTACATGATTGTTGATTGATGGAGGCATCTAACGCACAATTGGATGCTGACTGGCTAATTAAGTATGGTGCAAATAATATTAGTAACTGCGCTAAAAATGGAAAACTTGCAAGCAAAAATGAAATGAATAGGAAAGCAAATAATTATTGGATTGGCTAAATGCATGGTATTCGATAGAAAAACCTCCAAGCAGTTCTTACTGACTCTTATCCTTTCGATATGCTCTATGGTTTGTGCTTCACGATCACCTTCTTCTACGATAGGAAAGCTCGTTTCCCCTTCTTCACGAGATCCGATAGCCATGCCCCGACCAGCTAGTTTCCTAGGTTTACATCTAGGTGGGAGGAGAGGGTGGATAAAGGGGAATTATTTTGTCCTGGAGATACGGAGCAGGTGATGACCGGTCGAGAAGGTATACGAGGTAGATTGAAGAAGCAAAGAGGACAGTCAGGTTATGAGTCAACAATGTATTCAGTGAGAAAGTTGTCAGAGACATAGAAAATATATTGGACGTCAGAGCTAAGGAAGATGATGGGGGAGAGCAAAAATGGAGGCGGTGAGACAGAGAGGAAGTCACTGGAGGTGGGGCGACTGGTGGACATCCGTTAGTATCGGAGACGGACGACGGTAAGAAGGCAGAGCGGCTGTGACGTATGGGTGAGAGAGCAGCAGAAGGAGATACTGCGCTGGTTCACCACTACGTGTGGCTCAAGAAGAATACCATGGAGAGATAAGACAAACAAGTGAGGTAGGGCTTTAGGGCATTGGATTAGAATCCGATGGTCTTCAATTTATGATATGGAGTGGAAACTTTTTATAGATAAACTGATGTACAATATATAAGTAGTCTTAAAACTACAACGTTTGTCCACAGCTAGAGACTAAAAAGAGGGAAGGTATTTTTGTATAAGAAAGACACATGTTTAAGTAACCAATGACTCTGTCGTAGAAGTGGCATGGAATGGCAATATCCTAGTTTTTAACCAAGAGTTACATAATGCACCAAGTTATTGGAAGGTAAATAAGACAACATGATAAATTTCAATAGCATGAATCGATTTTCTTTCTGAAAATACATATAAGTAGCATGGCCACTCCCGATATAGGGTTGTCAACGAGTCAAGCTCGAGCGAGCTATGTTGTGTAGGCTCGAGCTCAACGCAATCTTAACCCGGTTTTATCTTCGAGTTCCCAAACAAGCTCTGCACGATATCTGTTAGCCTCGCAAGCTCGACTCGAGTTAGTAAAATATTAACATAATATTTTCTTTATAAAGTTTAATTATATGTTAATCATATTTAATGAGGCCTTAAAAATAATATATGATACATTAATTGTGTACTAATTTTTTTAGAATTACAAAGTACAAGGTAGACACTCACAACCCATACACACTTATCCCTATAAACGCACACACGTAAACCCTACCCCTATGAGTATCTTCGAAGACTGGGCCGGCAAATTCTTGAAATTGACGAAGTCATCACGGGCGCCTCGCTTACCACTGAAAGAGCAAAGCTGTTAAATTCTAGAAAATTTGTTCCCATGGGAAATCGAACCTAGGTTTTTAGGTGCTACTAAAGCTATTGTAACCACTAGGCTACATATTCGTTCGCTGTGTACTAATTAGCTTATTACATGGATATATATTAATTTATATATCATCAACTAGTTTATTAAATAGAGCACAAATACTTCACATATAGTTAGGCTCGCGCGAAGCTCGAGCTCACCTCTACTAAACTCGCTAGTTTGAGAATGGGTTCCGGCTTGGCTTGTTAAGAGCTCAAGTTCGAGACAGATGCAAGCCAAGCTCGAGCAACTTGGTAGCTCAAAGCTTTTTTTTGACAATCCTTCCGATATGCCTAATACGACAAGTTAGACCATGCCCATTGTTTAATTCATGGGCAAGGTCCTATGGTGGGCCCCATGACAGAGTTAGTATCCAGTGAAAATCTCTGCAATGTAAAAAGTAGTACTGCATGATGCTTTGAGTGGGACCCGCGGGTTAAAGTAAGAGAGTTGGTGGAGTTTGCTCCCTATGACAGCTAGGACCAGAGAGAGTCTCTCCCCTATAGAGTTGGGCACCAATACTACTGTCCGGTTATACCTTGAATCCGATAAAAAATCTCACACAATGTGTAGTACCAGTTTTATCTCTCTTCTATAGGTCCCTCTAAATCCCACATTGTGCATGCTCTTATCCCACATCTCCCCTATGGAGATTATCATGCTCAAGAGAATTATACCGTACTAGTTAGGTGAGGCGGCGTGGGTAGACAAACAACATAACTGCATAATGGCAAACTCCTGGAACATGCATAGCATGAACGCAGCACAGCGGCAGGTCAGCAGCAGAGGAACGCACATGTAGATCTAGTGATCACCTACCTATTCATCAGTCAGCACCCACCTAGCACGCCCTGGTGCCGGTGCTGGTGCAAGAGGGCCACAGATGGCGCATGCCCGATCGACCTGCCTGCCTGCGTGGGCCCATGCATGTTGATGCATGCATGATGGCGAGTTTGTTGTGGAATCCGGCCGTTTTCGCTTTGCTGTCCACATAAACGCCCCGTGGCGGCGTGGCGATCGATCGACCGAGCGAGCGAGCGCGATCATGTCGAATCTCCTCCGCAAACGCGGATCAAAGTAGCGCAAAAGGCAAAAGATGAGGAGGAAGTGAGGAACCCATGCCCCCTCGCGGCCCCTCTCCCCAACAAATCGTGAGCGCGCCGAGCACTCGCGCTCGCTGCCGGTTAAAGCCACCGCGCGCTGATCACCAACCCGGCCGAGCCGCGGAAAAGAAAGAGAGCGCGCGCGCGGCTGGGCCGGCTCGCGTTGTGTGCAACGACCGTGCGTCACGTGTCTGCGCGCGCGGGGACGCGTGGTTCACTCCGATCCGGTGCAGCACGTACCCCACGCGAACTGTAGTGCGCTGACCACGAGAGACCAACCCGGCAACAAACAGCACAACCCCCACGCGCGCGCCCACGTCGAAAACCCTGTACTAAACTCACGCGAGGGGCATTGGGCGCAGTGTGTGGTTGTTGAATGGGAGCTCGGCGGATGGCAGCGGTCGCCGGTTTTGACGCCGGTTTATTACTGTACGCATGTGGTAGTTGTAAGGTTCTCGGTATTTCGATATGTATCATAGCATCTTAGATATTACGATCCTATAAAACCAAAATGATGTTGATCCTAATTAGTATTCTAATTTTCGTAGTACCCATATGATTCTATCAAATTTAGGTTGTATTCCGATAATATGATCCCTGCGATACTACAATAATATCGTTTAAAATAGAGTGGATTGATACTATTATTATGAATAAGTCCATTCAAAATTAAATAAATACAATTAAATTTGGCAAGATATAATATTATGGGCCTGGGTAGTAGGAGTATATTACCGGAGTGGGCAGATGCGCCCGGCACTAGTTTTCCAACCACAGCCCACAGGCTGGTGGCTGCACGGGCGCCGCGACCGAATGAGTGGCCGTGGCGGCGAGATTGGCGTCAATTTGCACGGTGGTCAAGAACACGACACGACCTGGTTAATCGTAATCTTTACTACTCTTTTAGACTTTTACCTCTGCTTTCTTCGTCTTTGAAGTTTGAAGTCTAGCTAGGAGCCTAGGAGGTTAGTAGACGAGGGAGAAAATGGAGAGCCTCATGCTGCTGATCATGAGCTCATTATCGTTACTTTTCTCGGGATCAGAATCTTTCAACACGGTACAATTACAAAAACGTCAAACATGTACACTATACAGTATACACACTACTCCCAGATGCTACGACAATGAATCATACACCCGTATGGGCTTAATAGCTAAGCTAGGTAGGAGGAGTAGATCGATAGCAAGTTAGCAACCCGGACGCGTCTCGCGTGTGCTACCGCAGTGGGATAGGAACAGTGCGACTATGCTGGCAACGAGTGCGTCAGTGCGTGGTCTCGCTAGCCACTGTTCGTTTGATCATTTCTGTAGCGTCCTTTTGCGGCGATTATTCCCGGCTACTCGGCAACTGTTAATTTCTGTTGCGTCCTTTCGCGGCGATTATTCCCGGCGACTCTGCATGCACAAGAGAGAGAGAGAGAGGGAGCAAAAAAGTGCTTTGCAAGAGAGAGAGAGAGAGAGAGAGCAAAAACGTGCTTCGCATCACTTTGCCGTGGCGACTATTCTTCTTGGTGGATTTTAGCAGGCCAGGTTGAGATCTCAAATTGTCATATGCCCGTTTGGTTGTTTCAGACCTTCAGTTGCTTTGGTGTATTTAGCTAGCTTGGTTGATTAACTTGGGCAAAAAAAATTGGCATACAGCTTGAACGTGACAAGTAATGAAAGACCGATACGGTTAGTTAGCTTCATGCGGTTAACTTGCAACCGGGATTTTCTAGAAGAGAACAAGAACGTTTCTACAAATTAAGTTCATGCATGTAAAAAAGGAACCAAAAAAAGACTCGTACGTGTCATCTTCATCAGGATTTCGTTTCCCGTACGTCAATCGGTGGCTAGCTCCATTTCCCTCCTTTTTTTTCTCCCAACAACAACGGCAACAACGAAAGGACACACTAAATTATTACCGGGTAACTATCGTCTTTGACAGCATGACAAAACGAGAGGTTCTACCGTGTACACCGGTCTGCATTGCGTCGCACATTACTTCAGCTCATCCGATTGGAGAAGAGATCCAGCTAGTGAAATACTGCTGAGATATATAGTTCTTGTTTAATTCGAGGAAGGATATATAGTTCTTGTCATGCATCTTTACCCCAAGCAGATCCCGACAGTGACACAACATCATGATATGATGGTATGTAGAAAACTCCACACGTAGAAAAATCATACAAAATTCTCTCACGACGCAGGAGGATAAATCTCACCAGCAACCATCACCGATGGCTGCTCCTCCAGTGTGATGCCGACCTGTAAGAAAACTTGATCAGGAGGGATAACACACGTGTTCCATTGCTAGCAAACACATACACGGATCAATTAATCTTTGCAAAGATCTCACTTGCGGCCGAGTTAATTTCCTTACAAAATGACTTTTAAGTAGCTTCCATTGTCACTTGTGTGTAATTGATAGAGACCAGCCTTGCTCGGTGAATACAGGGATAGTGCTTGAAGAATGAAGATGTCCATTTCATTGCCGGATCGAATCATGTACTACTACTGTTGGTAGTGCTTGCCATTGCTTTCCGACAGGGCAAACAGAGCAACACCGGAGCATGCATAATTGGCACTTTGGCACTTGGGCATGGAGACTACTCGTTGTCGGAAAGGCGACCGGCCATGACCGGCGTTGCATGCAGTCCGCAAAAGGTGGCTATTTGCTGCCAAGTGCTATTCCGATCCTACACTAGCTAGTAGCTACCCCCATCTATGTGCATTCCCCACCTGCCTTTGTAATTTATTCCACAACATCCGCGACGACTAATTCGAAAGTGGCATATAGTGGAGGCATTGTACTGTATGTAGTGTTCTTGTTGAAGATACTCTTATCTCTGCCTTTTTCTTTTTCTCCTTTTTTTCAGTTCTTTTTACTATTGATGGAGTATAGTAGTTGTGCAGATTATTATTGTCAATTGTGTCCTTGCTAGGACGTACTGATGACTGGATCTTGATTCGATATGGACCAGCTATGTGGGAAATTGTTGGTGAATGGAGATTAATTTGGGGCATTAGGATTTGATTAGGAGTAAGTTTGATCCCGTCCTGTGGGCTGTGGGGGACGCTGCACGTTCTGGAAAAGATGGTGAAAAAGATGGTTTGGTGGTAGGGCAGAACATTCTAGGCCTTTCTGAAGCCATTACCCAGGCATTTCTCCGGGAATTAAGCAGCATTCCAACTAAAAGATCGACTTTCGCCTTAAGGTCCGCATTCGTCAGGGACCAATTCAGGGCACGAGCTCCATCAAAGTTGTAAAAAGGTGTAGACAAACCAAACAACGGCTAAACTCCACTGTCATTAGCCATCTACTACGCTGAATAGCTTGCACCTACCAACAACATATTATCGTCGTACCGCGCATGGCTCATGTCAGGTGTACCCATTTATTTATTTACTACTCCACAGTGCCACATATCGCCGGAGGATATGTGATCTTTACGCATAAAAAAATGGCGATATGAATCTGATTGATACGGAAATATCACAGTCATCACTGCGCTTTTTTGCACTCTCTACAGTGGCGGCAAGCAGCTAGTGCTCCCTGTCCCCTCTACTCGAAAAGCTTGATGGCGAGGCATAACCACCATCAACCACCTAGAGAGTACAAAAGTGAGAGAGATGAGAAAAAACCAAAGCCGGGTCTAATGCTTCTTACAATCTCACCTATCCAAAACTCTCCCAAACCTAGCTTTGCTGCCAACTCGGCATTTCGGCCGGAGCTACTGAGCCGTGACGGCCTGATTTGCAGCGTGCGGCCTGGTTTTCTCAGCCCATGTTCCTTCCGGCCTTTTGCGGGAGATGGCCAGTATTGTTGGGCTGGACGCTGCTGCGATGTGGAAATGGATGGAGCCCAGTGGGCGTGGGAGCAGCTGAATGTTCGTGTGGTGGAGAAGGGGGAGGAGCCGAGGAGGGATGGCCCGTTAACACCTCTTTTGTTTGATGGGGCAAATTAAGGCAGCGAGTACATTCCAGAATCCAGATTCCTGGTAGATGAAGCATGTAATTTTGGTTTTAAAAATCATGGAGCACATGGCCTTTTTGCACCGGATGTTTGGAACCTGACACTATTTCCTTCTTTGTATCTTTTAGTTTATCTTATTAGGTCGGATACTGCTTTGTGTACTTTAATCTGCAGGTTGAGGGTGACCGGAATGCCACCTAGCAAGCACGCCGGACACTACTATCACATATGACAAAATTTTGGCATGTTATCCTTAATGCTACTAGTATTGTTTATCATTTTCTTCCCGATGATGAGGATCATAATACCCTAATTAAAATGACATCATTAATTCTATTAGGCTATCAGGGGATAAGATCTGCACGCTGTTCGTATGATCTGCGAGCATATTAAGACTCCACATTTGTTCACATCCATTTGACTTTGCATGCGTCCAATCATATTCTGACTTATCACCGATTCTGAAGCTTCAATGTAGTACGCTGCTTACGTTTATTCAACGCTAATTAAGGCGAGTGGATGGTGACTGATCCACAGTTACACGCTGTGCACACACTGTCTAATCGTCTCTTCCTTTTGACCATCTCCCGGAGTTCTTTCCGGCGACAACATGTATATAAATCGCACAAATCAGAATTTCCGAGCCGGCAATGCAAACCATCTCTCAGTTTCTTCTTCATCCTCCATTTATCTCGCCGTCTTTCTCTGATCAATACCAATGGCGGCGATGGATTTTTACAGGTATCTAACGCTTGTGCTGCTGCTGCATATGTGCAGCGGGCTGAGCCTTGACACGGTGAGGGAGTTCCTCACCCGGGAGGAGGACACAATCGTGTTCAGCCTCATCGAGAGGGCCAAATACCCGCTCAACACGCCGGCGTACGACCCCGCCGCTGCCGCCGCCGCCGCCGGCCACCTCCACAACGCCTCCTTCGCCGAGATGTTCGTGCGCGAATCCGAGGCGGTTCAGGCCAAGGTACGTACATGCAGCCGTTTTTTTTTTCATGGAACTTTTCTTTCTGTCCTTCCTCTCTCTCTCTCTCTTTTTTTTTTTTTTGAGATGGATTCTGTCCTCCCTCCTATGTTCTTGTATTAGTGCAGTTTTTTATATGTCTAAATCTGAAGCAGCATTGAGCTCATCCCATCTGATTTTTTTATGCACTCGTCCTGCTTGCATTGTCAAATGTCGTTATGTCAAACAGTCTACTGTGGCATCTAGCAGTTGGACAATTAATTATCGAGATTACGATGACCTGAAGTTGTCTTAATGTTTTGACTAATTGCTCTATGAAAATCTTACTAGTCAAATGTTGCATGCTCCCAGCGAACTTGTTGACTAGAACCAATCTATTCCTTTTTAGTTATAAATATAAATATGAAACCATGCATGTGGTGGGGGATTCCTGGCCAAGTTAGGGAAGTCTTGAGATGGGGAGAAAGATCAAACTTACAATGTCTGAACTGAAGGAATACTGGAGTAGCTATGCCAAAGATTCTTTTGTTTACGTAAAGCGAAAATAAAGCATAACTATCTTGAATTGGATTCAGTTTATGGTGTGATAGATAAAGCATAAGTCAATATTAAACGGCACGTTAACAATGTGCTACTACTACCATTAGCCCATTAAGCAACAGCCATTGCGTGAATTGTGACAGAAGATATGAACCCAGCGTTATTTCAGCATCAATAATCCACACTTTCTGTTGGACTTATCTACAGGCAGGAAGGTACCAAAGCCTGCAGGAGATTCCTTTCTCCCCTTTCAGAGTGCCTTTCACATTGGCACCTCCATTTAACTTCACAAGAGTAAGCGTCCAGCTTCATGTGGAACAATGCTGAAACAATCTCAAAGTGAACTTACTGAAATCATGGTTCATGGTACTATAAAATCTAGGAGCTATATCCTGCGGCCGCATTCGTTAATGTGAATGATGACATATGGAGCATGTACTTCAATCAGCTGCTCCCTCTCCTGGCCAAGAATGGCGATGATGGCAACTATGCTGCAACTGTTTCATCAGATCTTGTATGTCTGCAGGTAACAATACATGCTACATGCTACACTATATATGTTGAGATCATGTAACTACAGTACATAATTTCAACCTAAATTTATATGGACAACTAATTCTTACTGTAGGCCCTCTCAAGAAGGATCAACTATGGGAGGTATGTGGCAGAAGTGAAGTTCATAGGCGACCAGCAGAACTACACGACTTTAATTCGTAACAAGGTATTTTATCATTTCACCTTGATAAGTTGATTAGTGTTGATGTGATCATTATAACTGCACAGTTATTTTGGAGATGTATCATACAAGTGAAACCTATCATTCATAGGACAAGGATGCTCTGATGAAATTGTTGACATCTGAAGCCCAGGAAGATGTGGTGAAGAGAAGGGTTCAAAAGAAGGCCATGGTGTTTGGACAAAATGTGACGTTAGATGGTCCAGTTGAAACTGGCAACAGCAACAGTAGCCAAGCCAATTTCGAAGCCGATCCTTCATTAGTGTATAAACTGTATGACCAATGGGTGATTCCATTGACTAAACAAGTGGAGGTCGAGTACTTACTCCATCGTCTTGATTGAACGGACTGTATCTAGCTAACCTATTTGTTCACAAGTGTAACCAGTTGTCACATGAAAGATTGAAATGATACACCAATAATAAACATGCAGCAAAATCTGCTGAATTGTTAAATTCATTTTTTTTTCAATATGTGGCTGCTATTTTAAATGCATGTATGATTCGCGCCGGTAACTAGCAGCAGTTCACTGGAGCATTGCCAAAGGACATAACATACACAGATGAGAAGAAATACAATGCCTTCGAAAAGCCGATTGGGTGAAGGCTTGCATTTCCCATCTGTGCAAGTAACAAATGTGCAAAAGGTAAAGCAATATAAGATGCTTTCCGACAGCTGCTAACAATTGCCACGTGCCAATTCATAGTACCATATCCAACAAAACATACAACAACAGTTAGTGACAAAATAGTTGGAGTTCTAAAATCCCTCCAGATGTCAAACACTCTTGTACCTTCGGATACACTGTTTAGATCGGTGAGGCAAGAGACGAATTCTTCATCAATTACCCAGCAAACACCAGCAAGAACCTAGCCGTAGCATCCTCTCTAGCAACTATGTCTTCAGGTCTGCAACTGCATCTCAGTTGTATGCAGTTATGCATGGAGCATTACCATCTTCTGTCGGTTCCTTCTGCCCCGGAAGTGATTCTTCAAGTCAGACGCAGATGTGCAATTAGCCTTGCAGGTGCTGCAACTCCATCTTGGAACAAACTTTTGGTTCTTCTCAGCAAGTTGCAGAACTTCCTTTGCATACAACTCTGATTCCATTTCCTTGCCTTTTCTCTTCAGGGCTTCTAAGTTTTCTTGGTGCCTCCGACCTCTTAGATGATTTTCTAAGTCCAATTCGCTTGAGCAATTGGCTTGGCAAATACCACAATTCCATGTTGGTGGATAGTACCTTGTTACAGATAACAAGGTTGCTTCTGCTTTCTTCTTCATCCCAATAGTTTCCTTTCTTGATTCCAAAGCTGCCACGTTTGAATGGTGCCTATTGCCAGCAGAGTGCTCCTCAAAATAGAACTCATTGCATGAATTCACCTGGCGGACAACACAGCTCCTTTGCACACATATTTTTTTGTTATTTGTCTGGAAAGTTTCTGCACACCGTTTCCTCTTCATTCCAGATGACACCTTTTTGTCTTGCCTGGCCTGTGTGATGATGAAATTTCATAAGAAAATGGAAATGATACAATACATCTTTCTTTTTTTACAAAAATGCAAGAATAATCTCATTACTATCTTCGACATAAAAATCAAATCTACGAACATTATCGGGCACTAGAGAAAGAAGCAGGGTTCAGTACTATGATATGCATAGGGAAATGCCCCCATCTTGTGAGAAACATCGATTCACTTTTTAACACTTTAGAGTCAAACTAACACCATATGTTAACAACAAGGGCCAGTATTAATAGAGTCCAGATAGAAAATTGTTTCCCATTACAGATGATTCATAAGACACTTGTATCAGCGAAAGATGCACACAACATATCAATGGCCTGCTCAGTGGCTACTGGGTAGTCACTTTTTTCACAAAAAGTTAAATCAAACATGTTTAGAAGGTATGGTCAACTAGATTAAAAAAACATAAAAGAGTAAGAAACAACTCTATATATGCTGAGACAAAGTGAGCAGTTCCAAAATAATCAATTAGTAACACATAGATAATCAATTATATTTTCGCAGGACACTAAAAGGGAACAGGATAAGCCAATCATGGGATCGTGGCTTACCCGATTGAAGGACGGATCCTCTTCATCTGCTGTCCTATGTCATGGAGGTCGATACCATTCCTCGATTCGATCTTTAACAGGCCTAAGATCGCGGCTGAACACGACCTCCAGCCCTCGCCGCTCGGCAATTTCAGCTGCAATGACTTCCTGACGAATGCTCTCCTTCCAGAGCTCCCGGCGGAGCGCGTCAATCGTCATCTCCGCTGCATCTCCAATGTCACAGCTGTTAGTTTCTGCACCACCGCAATGTCCACAGGCTGATTTCGTACGGTCACTCTTTTAGTCAAGCACACATCATTTATTCATTTTTTTTATTCTCGTGTTCTTCCTTCAATACTGTGTAAGAAGCCAAGAAATGCTCTTGATCTTGCCAAAAACAAAACCCCAGTAAAGCAGAGCAAATTGCTAGAGATAGTAAAAGAATTGTAACTGAAGAAGCTCTAGATTAGCGAAAACAACATGCTTTCCCCTTATTTCTGATGATACGAACCCACATTTCCCACACAATGACTGATTGAGGACAGGGAAGAACTAGAGTACTAGGCCACATTACCGCGCGGGGATGGGTGTCGAAGGCCGTGGCCGTCGTCAGCGTCGATCGGGGCTGGAGCTCGTCGGGCGGATTCCATTGTTGGGGGTTAGGGTTTGGTTGTGGGGGGAGAGTTGGAGGGATTCGGAATTTTGGATGCGATGGATCGGTGTCGAGTGTCGACGGTGTGGCTTCTCCACTGATATAAAACGCGATGGTTCAGCTTCTGGGCTTGTCAGGCCACGTGTCGACCAAGGTGCACGGGCGACTGCTACTCTGCAAGCTGTTGGATCAGACAAGAACTGATCCTAACCGTCGGATGGAAGAAGCCTGTCAAATGCCCTCCGTTTTAAAATAAAGTGGATGAGACACTGTAACAATGTATCTACACATGCATGTGTCCACACACGTTGTACTAGAAGATGTCTCATCCTCAAAAAAATTGCTATATTTTGAGAGACAGATGTAGTAATATTTTGAGTAGTACTGGCTATAGTTTGAGGGATTATTTGGTTTGGAGGAATTTTACATCCACATAAATAGAAAATATAGAGAAATGGGAATGTGTGACACTCCAATCTATAGAAATTTTTTCATGAGATTGAAGTAGATGGCAATTTTTTTATGATTTCTTTCTTGTATTTGTAAGAGGAAAATTTTCCATTGGTTTTTCTTTGGCTTAATCGTACAAAAGAAATGACATTAGTAGGAAATATTCTTAGGAATCCAAATCATCTATTTTTTCTCCAAAACAAATAATAAGCCCTACTTTTTCTTCAAAACAAATAAGCCATGAGACAGGCGAACATATGAGATGGACTCTAAAAAAAGAATTATTATTTTTCAAGCAGAGAAGAAATGCTAATGTCATGTACTGGTGTATTTGGCTATATTTGGAAGTGAAAATGGGAAAATCATAAGAATTTCGTATGATCTTCACACGAAATCATTGAATTACTGGAACTTAAAAAATAATCACCCATTTTCACTCTCCCTTTTCCCATTTCCTTTCAAATTGTCTTGTTGAGAAGCAAAATATACAATGGAAATATGCGAAGAGGACGGCACTCTTCAGTCATCACGAGAAACTGCCCTCACCTGTAGAGAAACACCAAAACTAGTTGCGGATGGAATCGAGTGCGATGTACGGCGAAAAACATTTACATGTAAATCAAAGCATCTTCTATCTTCCCTAAACACAATAAGAAGGACGTGAGCCTAACACTTGGTGAGAGGTGTGGGTAAACAAACACTCCCACCACCCACCCGAGCTAAAAGTCTTCTTGGGTTGAAGGACACCTGTGTCCTTCAACTTTTTTATACGCTGTGAGATGTTAGCGGCAGCTTGCAGAGCATCACGCCATGCATTGTCACCACTCCCCAGCCCCAGGGGATGATACTTGAGGATTGTCTGTATGCTCCATATGTACACTGTACCTGTACCAAAAGCACGAATGGTTTCTTCAATTCGGCTTTCCAAAGTCATCCTGAAACTCCTTGCTTCAGTTGCATCAGATGCGTATGGAGGCTGGACTCCTGTACCTGACACCATGCAAGCATTGAGCTGATGAATTTGTACAGTGCACAGTTTAGTTGGGCAGATCATGTTCTACAATGCAGATTCTGATGCAAGGAGATAGATATTTCCTGTGATTTATATGGTACGAAAATAGCCCAAAACTATGGCCACTGATGCCTACCGGAACTTGTCCGTTTCCAATCACACAAGAACAGAAGTTCGTCCCATCAAACAAATCCAAATCTAACTAGATATGCGACTATTTTAGTGTCTACAGGAATTTGTGGAGATCTATGGAGCCCTCTGGCTGTTTCTGCAGACTGTTTCCGGCAGGTTGGCCAACCAAAGCGACCAAAGTCGTTGGATTAATGCAGAAAACAAGTTGAGTAACCAACATCTGGTAGGATATTGCCAAATGTTCTTGAACATAAAAAGGGTGGGTAGCTACTGTGGATAACTAATGGGGCGTTTTAAATTGAAATATTCATTACCTAGGAGCAAATGTTAATACCTGTAATTTTGCTGCCGTAGCTAAGAGCTCTCTACACTCACCAAGGGCAACCTTTTCTTGTCTTGCCATGTCTAAAAGTTCAGAAACCAAAGACGTCCTACCTTCAACCTGGTACACATCCTAATTAATGTCAATAAAAGCAATAAAGATATTGCATCTTAATAAATTAAAAGGTACTCTTGAGCTTTTAATTTAGAAGTGTTACTTTATCAAACAATCTTCTGAAAATTTCGAATGTTACAACCTGAGCTGCTCCTCAGAGATAAATATATCTAACCTTTGATAGCTGGTACAAAATTGAGGAATTCAAAGATTGCATAACATCAACAGCTGAGCTTAAAGAATTCTTAACTTCAACAACATCTGCCTGTTAATATAACAAGATTGTCAATATCCCAGACAAACAGAGATAAGTGTAAGAGCAAATGCAAGATCTCTTGACATCAAGTAACTATGCCTATACCACTCACCTGTGCTCCTGATGTAACTGGAAGGCGAAGTGTGGATGCTTGTAGAGCTTCAATAGCCCCAATTAAAGTACTACCGTTCTCTCCTTCTAGTGCCGGCCAATGTTGAAGATAAGGAATCTGAATCACGACAAAATATTAAGTAACCTACCAAGGGAAATTTTTAGATATAAAACATAATTGGCGTAGGCTAAATTATCCAAAATCATGAAATATTCATACTTTCAGCAACTTCAACCCAAATTGAATTTTCCAATGAATTCAAAGCAGGGGGCAAAATCACCCAAATCACTGAAAGTTTAAAATTTACGATATTTCCACCCTGAGTAATAATAAAATTAAAAGATTTTGGAGACGAAACAGTATTACCTAATCAATTCACTTTTTTTAAAAAAAAAATTGAATAACATTGAATCAAATTTTGAAGGAAGCACTTTACAGGACAATTTAAACTATACCTGCTCTTTTAAAATGTAGTAAAGCTTGAGCTCTTGCTGCAGGAGTTGCACATCAGTTCTTCTCACCGTAACAGAATCCCGCAGCTTCAATATATTTTTCCACACGCTATAAGAAATACTCTGTTTTCCATGGTAGGAAAGAAACACTATATTAGTTGAACACAGTCCCCTGGTTGAACATTGCTTGCATAATGAAGCAATACTAAAGATAATGCACCCACTAAGAAACAACAACTGCAGCTTTATTTCACACTCAAAACTGCAGTGTATCACTAAAGAGAATATTAAGCATACATAAAATGTGAAGTAACAGGACAAAATTATATTCTAATATCTCTTGTCCTTCACAGCTCAATATTAAATTAACCATATAGTTGTGTAAAAAAAACTGATAGTTGTATATCTAACACAGGAGCTACTCTTTTGACCATCTCATAGAAACAAATTGTAGAATATGCATAAACCAAAGTCAACTTCAACAATTAGAGAGCAGGCAGGAGCAAAATTAATGTAGCATACCTCAACACTGCTTTTTTGGAAGGATAGTGTATCTTCTGAACGAGCATTTACAAATTGCCACTGCAGGTATCTATTATGCAGCAGACGTAATTGGTGGATATTCTCAATCTGGCTTGCACTCTTCTTCCCTTTCCTCACATCAACTATATAGTTAAACACAGGTTGTGCAACGCCTGATTGACCAGTTGAACAACATCGTGATCGACCAGGTGCCGAAGGCCTTGTCCTCAATGGACTTTGAAAGGCCGTAGAAGTAGAGGATGAAGCTGAAGAGACCTTGCTTGATGACGACGAGCGATGTAGGATTGGGACAGGAGAAGACAGGGTCCTGCTCGGTCGAGTAGCAGATTTAGAGCTTTCTGATGTATGTGAAGAAACATCACTGCCAGATTCTGTCTTATCCTCTTTTCTGCTCTCATGCATAGCCAATCTCCTCTTTGCCAATCCGCTCAATGGTTGATTCACCCCAGTGGCTGTGACTTCAGATGGATATATCCTCCTTGGCGAATGCCCCCTTGCAAGGTTTGATGGAGTGACTGACCTGATAGGCGTGTCAGCAAGACCATTGCTTCTCGAAGTTAACCCAGAAGAGCCACGCCCACTCATCATTGCCGCTGGCCATCGGTGTTGCTCAACAGCCCTCTTGTTGGGAGTCTCTGATGGCCTAGCATTCTCACATTGGTTGCCAATGTTCCTCCCTCTGAGAGGACTCCTTTTCCTCTCATTCTCAACCAAGGCTCTTGCCTGCACCTTGGTCTGGTCAGAAGATGAACCAGGGGTGAGCTTATGGCTCTTCTTGGCCGGTGTTGCCATTGCCACCGACTCCGGCTCAAGCAATGAAGACGAGCTCCGAGATGCTGCCCATAAACCATCAGGGGCCTTTGTACTGGTTGCACGACGAGAGATGCTATGTACCTCAGTGGCTGTCGCATCACGCACTGGAGTCCTAGACCTTGACACAGCGCCAGCGCCGGTGGGTGTCGAGTTAGAAGAAGTTGTGGAAGATCTCCTCCTCTCAGCTGATTGTGCTCTGTTTGTTGATGCTGTGCCTTCAGCTGCTGATGCTCGGCTCAGACTTGGAGACGTGCAACGCCTCGCCGGAGAAGCAGCAGCCGCTGGCATCGGCGGCACAGCAGCCTTGAACCTGGAGGCCACCTCCCTCCTCCGACCTGCCGGAGCGGCAATGTTCTTCTCGGACGGCACCAGCGGCGGTCGCAAGGCGCCGTCGGTGAAGGTAGCAGACGCCTTCCTCCCCTCGGTCTTCATGGCATCCATGGAGTCGAATAGCCACTCCAAGAAACGCCCACATTGATGTAGTGGCCAGCTCTCATCAACCTACACCACTCTCCAGAGCAGCAAAATAGAGAGATCTACCACAAGACGACGCCAACCACCAGGATAAGCTGACACGGAATCGAAACAAGCATGCGTGCATTAACCTCTGACAAAATCACACAACAAAGGAAGAAAGAAAGAAAGAAACAAGCAAGAGGGCTCCACACCCCCACCAGGCCACCAAGTCAATTGTCAAGAACGGCAAATGCAGGTAACTAAACAGCATGGACAGCACAATATTCACAACGATGGATGCCGACAACCTAGTGTCACGGCCATTTGCATGCAAGAATTGTCCAATTTGTTGCTACTGGCTTCGGTCCCTCTCAGCGGGTGGTGCCATGGTCGTGTGGGCGCACAAGTGCCCCAAGGGAGAAAGGGAAGCTCCCGTGGTGGCTTGGGCCTACAGAATTGCAACAGTGCAGTAACTGCAAGCCTGCAAATTCATCAAAGAACATGGTTTCTTGCTGTGAAATGCGAACTGCCTGCTACAGGAGTAACATGTCTGAGATCGATCAAAGGCGAGGAGGGAATTAAGTTCACTTTTTGCCCTGGAGATTCTGAAGTTCTTGGGGCCGACAGGGACACATGCATCCACGCAACATGGATCTTTGTAACTAGAAAATTAATATACTATTGTTTCCTTCACAAAAAAAAACTACTGGTTTTCTTCACCGGAAGCAGCATGGAAACAACAGAAATCATCCTTTAACAATTTACCATTCCGGAAGAACATTATGAGGTTGCATTGTAGTATAGTAAGGTTTTGTCCGGTTCAATGCAGACAAAAAAAAATCCAAATCCAATAAAAATGGAGAGGAAATGAGACAGAACAATTAGCAGATGAAACAGTCGTAGCACAATACCAGGCCTACCAGCAGTCCATCATCACCAGGCAATAGAACAGTCAAATTTCCCTTGGAAACATGGACAGAATAATAACAGAACAGTCACATTTCACTCGCAAACATGGGCAGAATCTACAAAATTCTCCAAAACCAGCTTCGATCAAATCGGGCAAGCAAACAAGAACGAAATAAAGCTAGTAGCTCCCTGACGTATATACGACCCAAAACGAAGAGCCTTTCCTTGAATTGAAGGATCCACACTCACAGGACACAGTGTACACCAGTACATGGGTACAGCCAGCGAATCGGAGACCAATCGCACGGAAAGGGACGCTTAACTTTGGCGCAAAGGTTTCACCCTTTTCAAAGCGCCCCGTACGGCTTGGATCAAGACGACAGCGCACGCACGCAGGAATTAACGCGAAGCGGCTGGCCCCAACTCGAATCGTCTACCCCACAGAAAAATCTCCTTTTCCAAAGTTTTTGAGTAGTGCTACTCTCCGTAAAACGAACGGGCGGGCTTCGCGATTGCTCCAAACCGTCTCGAATTCACGTGAGCAATCGCTTAATTTTGAAATGGTAAAAAAAAATCGAATGAAATTTCGACTGTGAATGAAGAATGCTACCACGGAAACAGATTAGATTTCTCCAATATATATACTTGTACCAAAAAAGATCACGAATCGACGAACCCTTGCTAATAAAAAGAGGAAAGCGTCTGGGGTTTAAGGATGAGGGGATTAGAAAACACAGAGAGAATAATGCAGCTTCCCGCACGAACCAATCCGATCGGGGAAGCGAAGCAACGAACAGGACGCACGTACGAGTACTGCTCCAACTGTAAAGCTGGACTCACCTCGGCTCGGGGGAGCAGGAACGGGGGATCGCCGGATCGCGGCGGCGCGAGGAGCGGAGGCCCCCAACGTCGCCGGCGCGTATGGTCGGGGGATCGCTGCCTCCCCGCCCGCCGCGAGGGAGGGATCGGCGTCTAGTGATGGGATCCCGGGCGGGCGAGGTTGTGGCGTGCGGCGAACTCCTGCAGATTTCTCGCGTGCGGCGTGCAGAGGAAGGAGCTGTGGCGTGGAGGAACACGCACGGTTACTGCGCTACTGGCTTTTACTGGGATGGTGGGGCCTTGGGGGCTAGAAAAAGAGAAATCGTAACACAAATAAGGGGGTGAAAATAGCAGAATTTCTTACTTTCATTCAAACAAGAATTTATTAGAGGGGTTTCTGCCATTATGTTTGCGTCAAGATTTGTGCCCAGTTTTCTCCTCCAACTTAAACAAACTCCTCCTCTTAATTGACACTAATGATAGGCCAATTCAGACTACAACTCATAAATTAGGGTTTGGGACTCATGAAGAAAAGAGGGGTTCCTCTGGATCATCGATGGTCGATCTATTGGGAAGGGAGAGGAAAGGTGTAGGCACTATAGTTGTGGTTGTTCGAAAAGTAATTGAGATGATATGTTTTTTTTTCAAAGTGATATATCCATGTTGATTTCATCTGTCTAACATTTGTTTCATAATGTAAGACGTTTTGACTTTTTGTTTGTAACGTTTGACTATTCGTTTTATTTAAAATTTTATGCAAATATAAAAAATCATAAGTCATGTTATAATAATAAAGTAAGTCGCATAAAATAAATCATATTTTTATGATTTTTTAAATAAGATGAATGGTCAAACGTTACAGGTAAAAAGTTAAAACATATTATATTCTAAAGTAGACGTAGTATATATCTATGTTATTTTTTCTTTTTTTATCCATCACGATGAAGACATTCAACACAGTTTCAAATTAAACAGATAGATCGATCTACCAACCTTAATGAACTCATATTGAAACGAGCTAACATGTTCATAATGGTAGATTTCTTTTCTCCAACCGTACGGCCAATGCACCTACACATACTACACACAATTCACATATGTACACTTCCTCAACAAACCTATATTTAGTAGGGCGGGAAAGAGAGAGATCGCCTGCGTACGTATCACTAGCATTATTCAGGAGTATTTTCTTAACGTAACTTACCGGGACTCAAGTACTCAACCAACGGTGCAATAATTTGTATTCCCATAAACAGCTGGAATTGAAGCATACGAATCCCACAGTACGTATACGTACAGCGAACATTGAGTTGGAGAACAAAGCAACGCTCGCTTCCATGCCATCTTCTCAAGTCATACGTACAGTTCCTTGTATTGTACCACCCTCTCGAGCCTGGCTGGACCTTTGGGTCCTTGGTCGGTCGGTTTCGAGTCACGTTCTGCTCCGATTTCGCGGCGTCATCGATGCTGCATATATGTGCATGGCGCCCAATGGCCCTTGCATGTCGCCTTGGTCCATCGATCGTCTCTCCCCTCTCTTTCTTTCGGTGTGTACTGTGTAGGTCTGTAGCGACGACGTCCCAGTCGTGCAACCGCCACGAAAGCCCACCAACGTTTTGGACGGAGGCATTACGTACGTCAGTACGTGCCGCGCGGTGGGCCCGGCGTCCTCCCGTGCACATGGCATGGCATGTGGGCCCCCTGCTGGGTCGCTCGCTTGGTCGCCGCAGCTGGCTGGTCCGGTGCACGGGGAGGTTGGAGATGCAACTCAAAGGAATGGTTTTTCAGGCTCAGTACGTGCAGCTGTGCTGTCGTCCTGTCCTGTTTGTACATGACCTTTTACTCCTTTTGGACATAAAGGTTACAGGCTTACAGCCAACTAATATGTAACAGAAGAATGGAAGATGCATTGGAGTTAATTAATTAGTTGATTCACGTCCTGCATGGTTTATCACAACTCAAAGCTGATATACTCATATACATATATTGTCTCGAAACTATACTAAACCGTAGATGTAAGCTAGGAGAAGTATTTTTTTTTCTTCTGAACAATACCATTGTTGTTAAATTAGGGACGTCGGCTTTGAAGTCTTGGTCATCCGCCCATTTAATGGTATCGGTTTGCTGCTTTCCCCATAGTTTTGTCCTTCAACGAAGATGGAAACCGATCGATAATTGTTCATATGCTTTTACATCTGTCGGAGTGAGTTAGTGTTATAGCTATGCTCGTCCGTCACATTTGCTGTGTTGCAGAATGTTAAACATCTTAATTATGTATTGATAGACAGGTCTTCTGCTTTTTTTTTTTAATTTGGCAAGGAGTGATCAGAAGAGATTTTTGTGAGGGTACAGCCGCAGCAGTGTAGCAGAGTGTGTAGCAGAATTTTGTGCTGTTTGTTGCATCCCACAGCTGCCGCTGCAAATTAAGCAGAAAAAAAAATCAAGCAAAACATATTCGAAACCAACCTGTTATTACCTTTGTTTCATAATGTAAAACGTTTTGACTTTTTCTTATGATGTTTGACCATTTATCTTATTAAGAACTTTATTATAAATAAAAAATGAATAAGTCATTCTTAAAGTATTTTTAATGGTAAGTCACAAACAAAAAAAATAAATGATGTTTTCATAATTTTTTGAATAAAACAAATGATTAAATATTATAAGGAAAAAGTCAAAAAGTCTTTACATTATGAAACGTGGAGTATTTAACAATCTTTTTGTTTCATAGAAAACATTATATGTATTTTAAATAAGATGGAAACAGATGAAAATGTAAGCACAAGGCGATGACCAAGCATAGCTAGCATAGGCATGGTCTCGAGTGCCACCTAGCATGAGACCATTATTATTTTTTATTTTAGTCCTTGTATTCTTTCAATTCATAAAGAATTTTAATATTTTTCACTATATACCCTAAAGTTTAGATACAGATATAAAATCTCCCCCAATCGTTTCCCCAATCCTCTTGCCGGCCAGCGCTGCCCCCACATCTCCCTCCCTCTTGCTGTCATTGCCGCACCTCTCCCCTCCCTCTCGTCGTTGTCGTCTCTCCCCTCCCCTCCTTTGATGTAGATGATGATGAGCTGTGGAGACCAGTCGAGCTCCGGAGCAATGCACTCTAGTGGAGAGCAGTGATGACCTTGACGGTGGTGGAGGGGAGCAGAGGTTGCAGGGAGTGACGACGACCTCAGCAGCAGCAGTGGGGAGTGGGGACCCATGACAACCGGACAAGTTTTTGCTTCTTCCGCTTCTCCTTATTCCAAAACACGTCGCACGGCCTTGTTGCGGGGCTACAAGCTCGCCTACGTATGCCCTCAGTCGTGGCTTTGTTGGTTCCAGGCCTGAGGTGTGACAAGGTGAGTGTGACTTCTGCATGTCATACATGCTCACCTCATAGTGGCGCCAGACCCTGCCATCGGCTCGTCGAGAATCTGACGTGATCTGCGACACTCCATGGTGGAATGTCGAATATGACCTAAGGAGGACGAAGCGATCTTTAATCTAATCCTTTATATATGAAGGTTTTCTCGTCCATGTAATTATTATTACCTCTATCCAAAAAAAAATTATAGAATAGTGATGATTCAAACTATTCTATCTTTGACTATTAATGGTTAAAAAATAAAAAATGTTGATCATGTAAAAATATAGTATTGCTAGATTTGTTATTAAACAAACTATTGATATATGTAACTTTTTTTTATTAAAAAACTATATTTTTGTAAATATTGTTGGTCAAAGTAGTATCTCAAAGATTATACCGACGTCGAGAATATATAAACTTAGTTTAGAGTTGATTAGATTATTACTTCTTCAGAATTGCAAGCCAAATGGGAACAAATGCACGTGTGCAACTATAACAAGGGTCTACTCCCTACTTCCCAAAACACATCAATTTCTATGGATGGGTCTGGACATAGCATATGTCCAGATTTATCCCCAGAAGTTGATTTGTTTTGAGATAGAGGGAGTGTGCCGCATGCACGCCTATAACCGGTGATTTCATATTTATTTTTTTTATTAAGGACATAGGAGTACACTGTTACTAGCTTGGATGACCACTGCTAGCTACCTAGGACTGGTCGGTATGTAGATCTGCACAGTGTGTCGGGGCCGCGGGCCCGCGGCGATTTCTTTGCATAAATAGGCTGTAGAGCGCTCCTGTCGCGGCTAATCTCGGCGCCATGCCCCCGTGGCCGCTAAACCGCGGCCATGCATGCAACCGCACGTACACGTACGCCCGAAGCGCTGAGACCTATATGTCCTACTCATACGTGTTTGGTAGACTCGTGCCCGGGGACCGGCCGGCGTGCGCGTGCCTGCGTTCGTGACGGGATGCATGGACCAGTCTCGCGCTAGCTTAGCTAGAGCTGGTTGGCTAGCGAGCTAAGCTTGCGACGTTTGCGGGGATTAGGTCAGATCCAGTCATTAAGGAGAGGGCGGTGAGATATCAACTTCGCGCGGCGTGATCTTCTAGGTGCATGTGTGTGTTGCGTTGCCCGTTGGCCGTGGCTCATTTTCTCTCGTCGTAGCTAGCTATAGTCGTATGGCCACCTCCAATTTTAAAAAATAGAATGTCATGGTTTTAATTTTTCCTTAAAATAAAGGTTGTGTTCGGTTGCACACTTTTACGGGCTGCCCTGTAGCAATTGTGCTGCAGCCATGACACATTTTACTGTTCAGACTGGCTGTGCTGCACCTGCAAGTAGTGCAGTCGAACACACCCAAAAGCTGCTAGCTCTAATTTTAATTATAGTTAGTATATAATAGATTAGATATATTGCATGCATCACAATATTGCATGAGGGCCTCCTAGATCAAAGCGAGGAAACCCCCATCGAAGGGTGTGGCTCGGGGACGGGTTGCTCGTTGCTTGCACGACTCTGACGCGGCTAAAGGCTAGACTACCGTCGGTGCCGATGGTGGAGGGTGCTCATCGCGATGTTGATCGTGACTCGTGAGGAAACCCAACGGGTGGCCGAGGTACACTGTGGAGGAGGCACTCGAGTTCGCTGCCACGACGGACTCTTCACCGCCGATCACCCCTGATGGCGAGAGGCAACGGCGAGAGATTGTGGAGCGGAGGCAACGATGGGCTCGTCGTGGCCACCCTGCCTTGCCTCATCTCCTTCCACCGCCACTGTGTACCTCGGATCACCGGTCACCACGCAGCCTGCTGCCCCGACAGCACACATAGGCGAGAGGAAGAGGTGAAGGGGAGGCAATATTGAGGGCTCGTGGTGAAAGGGGAGGAGAGCACCAGTGATGAACCTGGCTTGTGGTGGTGGCCTCCTCCTTCCGTCGGAGTCGGCGAGCTCAAGCATCGGCAGGCGTGTCTGTCAAAGTTTGCAGTCGAGGTCACACCGTCAATCCTTGATTTAGCCACTTCACCTGCCATGCCACGCCGCTTCCTCTACTCCGACGACCTGATGGACATCTCTTCGGCGGTGGTCGCGTTTGTCGGAGCATTGAGTTATTGAGAGTGGGGAGAGGAGAGCGAGGTAAGAAAGAGGGGATGACATGCATGTGGGCCTTCTAATATTTTTTTTTTGCTAAATATTGTGCCTTGTCATTGTTCCGTTAGTCAAATCCAATCAAAACTGCCCAGAATAGTGTGCGAGGGGGTATTTCTCCTGCTTCCAAAGCTGAGGGTGAAGAATGTGTATTTTTGTAAGTTTGAGGGGGGTAATTCGTACTGCCGCAATAGTTTAAGGGTGTAATTCAGACCTTTTTCCTTATCTATAAGTAATCAAACAATCTAAATTATTAAAATTTTCTAAATCTATATTGAACCTTTATCTCAGTGGTGGAGCTTGATCAACAATTTGGCAAGGGCCAGCTATTGAAACATTTCAAACTAAAGACAATGTTTGGAGAATTATTAGATTTAGAAGATCTAATATTTTCATAAAAATACATTACATGTTAAATAATAGCTTGTTCTGATGAATAGAAGAGAAAGATATCTTATGAAACCATTCTTAATACAATAGAAAGTTCCAAGAGATCAAAAGATACTAGAAACAAGAAGGGCAGAGAAATATAAAAGAAAAAGATCACAAAAGGAGGAAAAACTGATATGCTCACTAGGATTTTAACCTTCAACCTACTAGAACTCAGAGGCTCAGAGCACATAGTTACCAACACAATATAACTGCAATATCTTACAAAATGAAAGTATTTTTGCTAATATGCTGGGGGGAGGCGATAACCCATCTTGGCCTCCACTAAGCTCCGCCTCTGCTTTATCTCATACCCCTGTTTATTGTAACAAGCTACCGAAGGTAGCTATAGTGAAGATTTCATGGCTCGTGTTTCATCACAAATATAGTGCCCCTATGTCATAGCCAACGGTGACCGGACCTATGCCAATAAAAATTGCAAGTGTGCAATCGTCCATGCGGTCTTGCCCTTATGTTAAAAATCACCAATGATTGCTTAATTGGCAACCAAGAAACTAAAAGCCGCTAACCAATAAAGTTTACATGCATCTCCTACAACTATGTTGGATATTGTAGGGGCCGGCTAGCTAGGTTCCAGTGTTATCTTTGTGGTCATGTGCATAAGCATAACATATTGGGCATGCAGAGACCTTAGAAGAAATAAGGAGATAAAGCATCTTGCTCCACTCTCTCTCCTATTTCAGAACCTCAAATGCTATTGTGATCCTAAATTACTACTTTCATATACCAATGAGCGATTTATTAAGTGACTAATACCTAACTTGCCCATATTAAATCATGTGCTATTTATAATTAGTAAAAAGTTGTGCTCGGGTGGTTAGAGTCCCTTGGCAGTTCGATGCAAACAGAGGTTCTTTTCTTAAATATGCAGCCAAGCAATTAAAGCAAGTAACAAGAAGCCACGCAAACAAAGCATGGAATGAGGAGGGAGTCCTTGAAACAACAATGTCGGAGCGTAAACTCCTCCACCAGGGATTCGTGGAACCCCTTTTTGTCCGGCCCAGGGGTACGGGTGGATCCGAGCTCTGTGATTGCGTGAGGAATAAGAAAAGCCCAATCCCGTGCGGAATGGAGACAAGAGTTTATACAGGTTCGGGCCGCAGGACGCGTAATACCCTACTCATGTTGGGTGTCGACTATTGTGGGTGAGAAATTCTTGCTTACAAGCGTGGGTGTTTCTTTCTCTAAGTATCGCTCATCTCCATTCTACTGTGAGCCTGGGTCTCCTTTTATACTCAAGGGAACACCACACACGGCTTTCCCCTCTCTCTCTTCCTTGGACGTCAGGAGTAGATTACTTTGTGCCGACATCGCAAGCACGCCAGCGCGCACTTCCCCTATCCGCCGTGTAAGCCGGGATCAGGAGTGGATTTGGTAGAGCAGGCGCTGCTGGCGTCGTGGGGTCTTGTCGCTTGTCTCCCCTGCAAGAGTCGGTAGGCCGTAAGGCAGGTTAACTGTAGGGGTTGAAAGAACCCTCGCCCTCCTTCTCCACGCTGCCCTCCGTCGCATTAAATGCGATGGAAACGGGGCATAGAGGACGTCCTGTCGCAGGCGACCGCATGGTCACCCACGACTGCTGTGGCCGCCCACGCCTCCTCCCCTCGGTCAGAGGGAAAGGAATGATGATGGGGGCTGGCAGTGCCGTTTCACATCGCCATTAATGCAGTGAGGCCGTGCCAGCCCTCATGAATGCTGCAGTTGGGAGTGCAGCGTCGCTCCCTTCCGCGAGTTTTCTAAGGGGCGAATTGGTGCGGGTCATCTACAGCCCCCCGGGTGCTTCCCCGGGGTAGTCTGCTTCCTCCCGGAGGGGGATCCGGGGTTCACAGGACCACTCCCCATGGGTCTAATCACTTTGCTTTGGTGGGCCCAAGACGCTTTATATTACTGCCACGTGGTACCCCTGGGCCCATATCACAGACAAACAAGTTTAGTTTTGACGACAGGCGGCCATACAGGGGTAAAAAAGTCCCAATGACCAGGTACAAAACAAAACATCAAGAATTAGCTTCTATATCAGCCAAGCATAAAACATCAATTTTTAAAGAATGAAAGGGAGTACTAGACTACTCCACTAGTTAAACTTTAAAACTTTCTATTAGAAAAACAAAGTTATAATTTAGAAACGTTCAATTGTATGTTTTGAGAAGGAAGTTTAGAAAATGGAATCAAAAGTTTTAAAGTTTGAGTTGAAACTTTAAAAAATCAACCAGAAATTTATCTATTTAGCAATCGTTCGTTATATGACGAACTAAGAAACGGTCGGTAAATAGCATCCCGTGCCCGGTGGCCCACGCTGCTTCTCCCTCAACACATCCACACCGCTCATTCTGCTCCTCCCTACCTGAAAATCGCCTCCGTCTCCTCCTGAGTGGTCGCAGCCGGCGGCGTGCGGCGGCGGCGGAGCTCGAGGTAAGCTAGCATCGGCTGGTTAATCTGGTTTAGCCGATGGCAGCGTGCTGATGTGAAATCAGGGGTGGATTTTATCGTGTCTAGCATCGTGTGTTGATGGGGAATCGGTTTTGAACATCCAGATCGGGAAACCTGAATTTTCGCCGACCGGAGATCCCCTTCTCCTCCGGCGCCGGCGAATTCCTCCCGTTTCTCGCGATCCGGCCGAGATGGGGAGCACCTCCTCCATGCTGACGCAGTATGACATCGAGGAGGTCCAGGACCACTGCGACCACGCCTGTGAGTTTGCGCGCTGATGTTTCTCTCTATTTCGATTGGGATCTTAGTTTTTCATCAATCGATGCTGCCACGATTTTTCCGCTCTAATCTGACCTGCTGTTTCGCGGTGATGGGCGCTAGTCTCGCAGCAGGAGATCGTGTCGCTGTACCACCGGTTCTGCCAGCTTGACCGCAATGGCGGCGGATTTGTCTCCGCCGATGAGTTCATGACCGTCCCCGAGTTCGCCGTCAACCCTCTCTGTCAGGTTAGGCTCCTCTCATTCCTCTTAATGCTCTTCTTGTTTTGGATTGAGAACAAGGGAATAGGAAAGGAGCGAATTGTGTGATTGGGTAGATGCTTGAGGAATGCTATGTGCTGATTGTTGGGATGTCTCTGTCAGAGGCTTCTGAGGATGCTAGATGGCTTGAACTTTAAGGAGTTCGTGGCTTTCTTGTCAGCGTTTAGTCCTCGCGCAAGCCTGCAGCAAAAAATTGAATGTGGGTTCCTTCATTAGTTCACTGCCCCGTGCTGTTTAGATGTTCTGATAAATAATTTAAGTTTGGATGTGCTATGTTTTCTCTGTAGTTATTTTCAGGGTTTATGACACTGACTGCAATGGGAAGGTGGCATTTGATGATATCTTGAGCATCCTGAGAGATCTGACTGGTTCTTTTATGACTGAGCAACAGAGGCAGGTTTGTGCTTAAGATCTCTGGTGCTCTGTGTCATCATACATGATAAAAATTGCATGTTCATTTATGTCCATAAAAGCTTGTATTGTTGCATGTAATTGTAATTTGTAGATAACTCATGTTGTTGCAATTGCAAATACAATGCTGCTAAAATGGGTACCTCACATGTTGCTCTGAGCTGGTAGTCAAGTGGTCACAACTGTTGATTGTGCTAGCATATACTCTAAAGGCCATGCTAGACTACATTTTTGTATTAATACGTTTAGGTTGACTTCTTAAAAAACGACGCTGTTTCGTAATTTCATTGTATTGTGTTACTGTGGTCCTTTTCTGCTATACTGATGCTATATTCATTTCTTGTGCATTATCAGAAAGTTCTGATCCATGTTTTAGAAGAAGCTGGCTACACAAAAGATTCACATTTTACTCTACCAGACTTTATGAAGGTGAGCTCCAATCCACAACTATATTCCCTTAGATTTCTTTAACCTCAACATACAAATATTTTTCTGTGCCAGTGTATTAGGAGTATACGCATTATGCTTACTTGGTGAATGAGATAGATGTTGTATCTCTTGATATATTGTATGTTATTTATACTGAATTGGTTCTGAATATGCTGATGATGATCTAAATTCAAATCTACTTCAATCACTTCCTTGTTTGTTGTAAATCAAGCATCCATTCACTTCAGGGTTTATGCCATTCTCATAGTAGTTTCGGTATATCTATTTAGGCTTGTACTTTCCATACCATGTTACTTTCTTCATTTTTAAAATAATGTTGGTTACTTTCTTTTTTAACTAACCAACGTCATTTAAAACCAGTGGATATATTTTGTTAAATATATGTAGTAGGGGGATCTTCATATTTAATTGGTTCACCTTGTGTACTCATCGAGCTTGTTTTCGTTTTCCAGATTCTTGACAATTCGGATATGAAGATGGAGGTCGAAGTTCCTATTGACTAAGAATTACTTTGTGTCTTTGTGCTGTTTCCCAGCATGTATGTTAGCCTAAACAGATGGATTATTTAGACCCTAGTACTTTTATCATGGATGAAGCTGTAATTAGTGAAACATCTGTATTTGATTAATTTCAGGTTTAATAAACTTTTACCACCTATGCATCCTATGAACCTTTCAGGTATTGTTACTCAGTTAGGTCCCCTTCAATTTTTTCAACATATTCACTTATTGGAAACATTTGTGATATTATGGCTTATTAATATGCTAATGCCATCGATTATAAGTGAAAAAAGAATGTTCTTTTGTGCTCTCACATCGAGGGTATATGCAAGTTGTAGCAGGAATAGTTTGGTCTTGTTTGGATCATTGCCAAACCTTACCGAAATATTGGCAATGGCAATATTTGGCATGCCAAAATTTTTGGTGGAGTATGGTTGTTTTGCTCTGTTGCCATATATTGAAGGTGTTTGGGCTCATGGTGGTTCGCTTGTTCTCTTGCCAAAAATTTTGGCCCCAAACCGAGTGCATGTCTAGCTTCTCTAGCTACCCTTTTTTTTTTTGGGCATGGCAAGTTTGGGCAGTAATCCAAACAAGCCCTTTATCTCGTCATACAATAGGCAATGCGACAATATCCAGTTCTCTAGGTCAGTAATTCAGTATGACTAACCGAAATAACAAGGGCCTTTACAACCGGCCGAAGTAAGGCAACGTTAACTTACACTTGCCAGTATGATCAGCACTACCAAAAAAAGTCGTTCAGTTCAAAAAGCACGCTGGTCTAATGTGCTTCTGACAGGACATGCTGTTCTAGCCTTTTATTTGCCATCCTCATTTTTGCTAGTATTCCGGGCAGACTGGTGAAGAGTAAATAGGTTTGCTCAGTTCAGATGACTCCAAAATTCACATTCCAAAATAAGGCACACCTTCCTGTCTTTCTCCCTCTTAAGAGGAGGCCATCCATGTTTCCTCCTATTAATAGACGCTATGCTGACTACCTGCACGTCTCCCTCGCAGTCGCAGGGAGGAAAGGAATGGCAGAACCATTGGAGAATTGGAGTTTGGCAAGGAGCATCATTAGCTCATTGCTGAGGAGTTTCAAATATCGGTGAGTTTGTTTGTGTCATGCATTTCAATCTGCTGTTGTTTATTCAGATTTTGTTTTCCATACTAAACAGTTAATCCAGTCATTTCACATTTTGTGCGCGACTAGATTAGTAAATCACCAGATCATCTTTCAGCACCTCTGGGAATCGAATGCATGATCTAGAATAACCCTGACAGCTAAGTCATATCAGAATCCTCACTCAATTTGAACCCTTGCATTGTTACTTCGTTATACAGATTTTTTATCAGGAGACTCATTATGGACATTGAGTTCCAGATTTTTAATTTACTGCAATACTTTGGCATATAATTAGATTTTGTTTATTCAATGTGCATTACGTTCTGAGCATATAAACGTTTAACCCTTCTCCATAGAAAACATGTTTCATAATCTGCTATTTACTCAACATGGTTCTTGGTACTATCTTTCTTTTACATATTCTTTCCTCTTCTTTGGCCTCTTCAAATGCACTTGATATGGCACTTCTCAAATATTTGTAGCTAACATGGAACAACCAACTGATGTTTTTCTTCAAAAGCATCTTGTCTTGCCAAGATTTGTCTTTGGTCCCCCACTCTCCAGGTTAACATGATATATATGATCCTGTTAGCCAGGGAAAATGTCGGTCATGAGATTATCATTCTTGCAGTGAGAAATTCTACCTCTTCTGATTGCTTTTGATCCTAACAAATAACTACTTTTATTTCGAATTTCAACATGTAGGATTCATTTTCCACATGTTAAATTGAGTACGAACATATATGTAGCATGCTATGATGCTATTAATAACATCTCTTTCTCTGTTTGTCGTGGCAGGATCACACATAATTCTGCACCTTTACATAAAAATGTTATGATGCTATTAATATCATTTGTAGTTTTGTGAGATTTACTCTTTGTTTAAATCATCACATAATTCTACTGGCAATGCCACTTTCAAAATTTTAACGTGTAAGTGCACGAGCAATGTGTGGAGAGTTTTTCAATAACTGATATTAACTCATAGGCTTCAAGCATTATAAGGTGCATGATATAACTTCATGGGCATTCGATGACCTGGGTGGTGCATACAGTGTGGACTAAAGTTTTACACTTAAGACAGAATTATCTAGATAATCTAACACATTTTGGATTTAAGTTTTAGAAGGTGAAAAACTGAACCTCATTCATGTTCATGTTATTCTGCGAAATCACATATACAACATGATACCAATCTACTAGAAAGAAATCATGTAGCTAGCTATGCATATATTTTGTTTGTGATAGTAGTATTACTTTTATGGTAGTGGAAGAATTTTTTTTTCCGAATACGGTGGTGGAAGAATTGTGGCAGTATTATTCTAGGCTCTAGCTTTTCTAGACATATTTACACTTTTAAACCAACTCTAATTTTCTTCCGTTGTCAGCTTCATACTATCCTTGTATGTTCTCAGATGAATAAAAGTGAAGTTTTTCGAAATATTACAGGTTCAGTAGATGAATTCAATATATTGTAAGGCAAATACTAGACCATATACTAATCAGATCCTTTGAGAAAGATGGCAGAAATTGAAGATACTCAGTTGCAAAAAGCAATATTTGCACAATACATTATGATGAAAAAGTTGTTCATGGAGCTAGAAGAGGAAAGAGAAGCTTCAGCAACAGCTGCAAGTGCAGCTTTGTCAATGATTCGAAAGCTTCAGAAGGAGAAGGAGGAGCAGAGGATGGAAGCATGGCAGTACAAGAGGATAGTTGAGGAAAAGATTAGCCACAATGACAAAGCTCTGGAGATTCTACATGAAGTCCTGCAGCAGAAGGAACTGGAGAATTCTTATCTGAGAAACCAATTGCTAGTGTATAAACACAAGCTATTGGACGTTGGTGTTGATGATTGTGATATTGCAGACGAGACGATAACTAACAATATACCATTATTTGAAAGCAAAGCAGTGGAGAATCTTTGTCGCAATATCAAAAGGAATTTCTCTCTGCCAACTTTGCAGTTGAACAAACTTTTTGCTGAAAAGGACGCCGACAAAAACGTTGAAGCAGTACAATCAGCAAAGAGCAGGTTAGGTGGTCACATTTGCAATTCGAGTGAAAAAGAATTAAAGCATTCTTCTGGAGATGCTAATGACTTCAACGCTCTAGAGGTGGTTGGTACAGAAGAGCATGGAGAAGAACCAAATCTACCAAGCAGTGGTCTTTCTGAACAATCTCATCCCTTGGAAGGGTCATCAAGTAGTTTATTATTCTCGGTGTCGAGTAACCATAAAGATATATGCAGTGAAAGAGTAATACAGGTTGGGGAAAATGCAGAAGATACACGACATGGTGATCAACCCAAGCAGTCACATTCATATGTTGAAACGGAAGAAGTTGCAGGTCATCCCTTGGAAGAGTCATCAACTGGTTCCTCATTCTCCATGCCGAGCAACCAAATAGATACATCCAGCGAAAGAGCAATACAAGTTGGAGAGAATGCAGAAGATGAACTGCTTGGTGATGAACTCAAGGAGTCACATTCATATGTTGAAACGGAAGAAGTCGCAGGTCATCCCTTGGAAGAGTCATCAGCTGGTTCCTCATTCTCCATGCCGAGCAACCAAATAGATACATCCAGCGAAAGAGCAATACAAGTTGGAGAGAATGCAGAAGATGAACTGCATGGTGATGAACTCAAGGAGTCACATTCACATGTTGAAACGGAAGAAGTTGCTGGTCATCACTTGAAAGAGGCACCAACTTGTTCCTCATTCTCAGCGCCAAGTAACCAAAGAGATACATCCAGTGAAAGAGCAATACAGGTTGGAGAAAATGAAGAAGATGTAATGCATGGTGATCAGCTTAAGGAGTCACATTCATACACTGAAATGAAAGAAGTTGTAGTTCATCCTGTAAGTAACATCGTTGATACACCCAAGATTGAAGAAAGAAGACAAGGAGCAGAAGAATCCTCATGTACTGGAAATGAAATCATCACAAAGGAACCAGAACTTTCTCCCAAGGCCATTTTGAAAGAGAGACGGCCTCATGCTCTTTCCAAGTTGTCCGCAACAAGAAAAGTTGGTTCCATGAACAACCTCTACAGGAATGTCCATAATCTAATCACCGAGAAGAGTTCAACACCACGTGCGAAGAGTTCAACGCCAGGCGCAAAGATTTCAACGCCACGAGCTGGCGTTGAGAGGACCAGATCAAGGCTGAAGCGGGTGCAGAGCGAGAAGATGATTGAGCTGAATGACCACAGGAAAAGCAAGGAGCAGATCATAATGCTCAAGGAGGTCTACGAGCAGCTCGACATGATAGAGTCACACATGAGGCCTTCGACTTCACAGGAGACCCCTCGAAATGACCAGTACTTGGATTCCGTCTTGGAGGTACTTGTTAAATTTTCAACCTGCTTTCAAAATTTTACTTCTGTAGAGTCTCAAGCATCTCTAATCGTGTCAAATTTCAAACAGGCTGCTCTGTCTTTCTCCATATAGCTAGCCCGCTTTGGCTAGACCATCTGAACTTCTGAATCATATCTTGACAGACCACCTCCAGTTTTGAGGCCACCTATCAAGGAACAATTCTTCCATGAATGCCCAACAAGGCAAACTGCAGAGGTTTGTATACAGACAGCGTAAAATTGCCAACTCATACTGTGGCGTTCTCTGAGAATAGAGAGGATTTTTGGAGCAATTGTATATTTATATGGGAGTTTGAACTAATTCTTGGGGTTTGGTGAGCTGTGACCAGACGCCCAGCATCCGTTGTAGCAACAGTTTTTTTTTTTCTTCACTGCGGGCACCGGCCTGTGACCCTGTGTAGATAGTAGTAGACGTTATGTTACTTATGCATATAAACACTTTCTAAGGAATATATGAGAAATTGGCGAGGTGCAGCCAACATGAAGCCCCTATATGTACATATACACTTGCTTTCTTCCATGGCCACCCCACCGGGCCGGAGCAGCCCACATTGTCAACCAAGAGCGATCATGGTGTTGGTGGCGCTATTGGAGTCGCACTTGACAGAGGACGGTCCTGCTGCAGGCGCCGGAGGACGCCGTCGTCAGCATCTTCTCGTCTCCCACGCCCTCCAGTCCACGCCACCGAGTGAGGGATCTTCCTCCTGGCTGGCCTCCCACGACCATCCCCTCTCCGATGCGGGTCGGGGGCGCCGGCGTGACGCGGTGGTGGCGTCATCCACGGCATCGAGCGGCTGCTGGTTGCGCGCGCGGTCCGTGAAGGATGACTTCAAACGCCGGCGAGGTGGATACCGATCCATCGCGTAGGCGAGGAGGAGGCGACGAATGGAGGAAAACAAGAGAGGGAGGATAGGAGAGAGCGCGAGCGGCGAGAATTTTCACTGTCTGCCGTCAAATTCGCACTACTTTCAGGATTGAACACTCAATTGGCATGACTTTCACTTCAAAATTTGGCATCAGTCTGCGAATGTTTTTGTGTTTAGTGCCACTTTCACGTCCTTTTCCCAGTCTCATCTTTCTTTTTTGTTCTCAATTTATTTTTCCCATTCAGGTGTCCGAATTGAGTGGTAAACCACTAAACCTGAAAGACATGCGAATTTGATGACTAATAGTGAAATTTCTCCCCAAGGAACCAGGATGAAGAGAGAGATTTCAGAACTTGTGTGGTTGTCAACATGGCCGGTGCAATGGATCCACCAGTCCGGAAGGGGGCTCTTCATTCCACACAGAATCTGAGAGGAGAAATTCCATGAGGTGATCTACCGTTGCAAGGTGTTTACCACTGCAGGAAGGAAAGAAAGAGCGTTACTCGATGGCAGTGTCGCCATCGCTCTCTCGCCGGCCTACGCGCTTCCGGCGGGTTGCAGCTGAAGCCTGGCCTTCTTTTATGCACACCCACCAATATCCCCAGGAGGACGCGAGTCCACTCATGGCCACCACCCCCCGATCGATCTGATCACGGTCAGTCAGCTATCTCATGCCGATAACTCTCAGTAAGCAGCAACAGCAGTAGAATGCCAGAAAACTCTCAGTCGCAGCAGCAGCAGCAGCAACAGAAGTAGCATGCCAGAAAACTCTCATTCGCAGGAGCAGCAGCAGAAGTAGAATGCCAGAAAACTCTCATTAGCAGGTCTACCTGATCTGATCCAGCATTACTGAAAATAACTGGGCTACAAGTTCTATGGAGAGCGATATGTTTCTTTCAGAGATAACACGATCTTTGTCACCACTGGGTACAAATCCAGTTTTACAATTTCCAGCTCTGAATATCATTACACCTTACCAAGAGTATTAGACTACCCTGCTCCTCTGAGAACAGAAGCAAAACACGCTCCCTTTGAAACCTAACAATCATTAATATGTTGCTAAAGAAAATCAATTGACCAGGGAACTAGCTTCAATCCTTTCCTTCATCATAGCACCTTCCTTAAAAACCGAAGAAGCTCAAGACGCCCAAAAACTTCGCAATATCATTGGACCAAAAAATAAAAATGATCAGTAACTTAAATTCAGAAAAAAGTTAATAGAAAGCATGTTAGAGAAACATACAATGTTCTCCCAAACAGAGTAATAGATCCCCAGCTAGTCTTTTTCTCAGAAGCTTTGACTAGTTGCTTCACCGATTCTTCAAGAACAGCTTGTCTTTGCAACATTAGGTTCAATTTTGTGTCAACCACAGAGATCAGAGGATTTTCATCATAATATGCACGTTCTTTCTCAGAGCAATCTTCATCCTATTATGGTACAAAACATTGTTTTAAATCTGCCATCAAGTTAGCAAACATAACTTCAGAGGAAACACAGTACTTCATACCTGTTTGATTTGAATATCAAAGACATCTTTAAGTGGTCCCAGCTTTCTATAAATGGATTTCAGTATATATCTCCAACCATCATGGTCGAAATTCTGGTGTCTAAGAAAGTCTCCCACCTCCAAGGGATACTGGAGAAAAGAGAAACAAAATACATCAAAATCACTACAGCTACTGGAGAAACTAACTTAGTTTATGTTAATTTGAGACATACCCTGAATGTTTTAAATCGCCTGAAAAAGGCCTCTTTGAACATCATCTCCTCTTCAGGGTCAAACGTCATTTGGTTCATATGTTTTATAAGGTCACCAGCAGTAACCTACGAAAACATTATGAATAGGGTGAAACTACAATAAAAATCAAGAAGAACATATTAGTTCAGCAATGCTGTAGCCTATAGCAGATCTAAAACTATAGAGACTGTCTTCCTATGATCTGAACAGTACATGTATTACGCGGTAACGAAACAAGTTTGTTTTATTTATGAGATCCAAACAGGGGTGCACTACTAGTACTGAGTGATATAAATAAGTAGCTCACAGGCAAGGCCTTTGTAGCTGAAGAAACAATAATCTGTACAAGATATCCTAATCAACTATAAGCACTGATCATGTTTCTGTGTACAAGAACTCCAAAAGGTAGAGGAGCCAAATCACCCATAATGAACTACTGATCAAATGCTTCGGTACAAAAAAACAATAAAATGAGGCTGCACAACTACCACTGAATGAAGTTTGAAGCTAACGAAGCAGATACAAATACCAAATTCAGAATATAAATTAATACGTTAATGTTTATTAAAGGATGGAATAATGGTATCTCTAAGTGAACAAGAATGTAAACATAGGGGACAGGTAAACCTTTTTTTTTTTCAGTTTCTACTACTAGGTCTGGAACTTCATTATATTGGACTACTTGAGTGTTAGATGCATGTCTTCAATTCTACTACATTTCAGTTCTTAAATTTAAATTTGTGTTTGAAATCAATCTGAAAAGCAATTTGTGCCTTAAACTTACAAAACGTTGCAAGTTGTTTCAGTAAGAAGTCTTCATTAGAAAAATAAAAGATTAGAAACATAAAAGGGGTCAGTTCATCACAGTTCACAATGAAATTTCAAGTTCATGAATAGTTTCAGTCTCTTTCTTACCAGAATATATGGTGATGTTGCTGGTGCTGTTGCTGGTGCTGATGCGGGAGTAATCTCAGGGTTGGTTGCTGAACTAAAGCTGCAGTAACCGTTCGGAGTAGAGACTGAACACAGCCCAATCCTCGAGGCCAACCAAGGCGAACGAACACGTGTGGAGACCATGCCCTTGTTGGCGACGAAGCATCTGGAGATCATCGACGAGGCTGGTCTTGAGGGGGAGCATGGGGAGGCGATGATGAGCGTCGCAGAGATGCCTGAGGAGTAGGGGAGGATGACGATAAGCAAGGCATGGTCCGCGTGGACACCCTCCGCATCAGACGGGATGGGCAGCCATGGCATCATCGCCTGCGCGGCAGCTGTGGAGACGAGAACCGAAGGCAACGTCTCCAACGCGCGCGGCTTAGGGCATCCGAGCAAACCGGCCGCGGGATTTGGGGCCAGCGCATCCATCACCCAACCCGACGCGTGCGCTGCGAAGATGCAACCCGCAGACGCAGAGGAGGTGTCCCATGGAGAATAGTGCACGACGCGCCCACCCTCACCATGTCCGGTCGCCGCGGCGGAGGAAAGGAGCTTCGCGGCCGGAGCCCTCGGAACGGTCGCAACCAACAGCAACGCAAGAGGTGGTGCAGAGGCAGAAGAGGTGTCTGACGGAGAATAGGGCACGAAGCGGCCACCCTCACCATGTCCGGTCGCCGCCGCGGAGGCAAGGAACTGCGCCGCCGAAGCCCTCGGATCGGTCGCCACCAGGAAGGGAAAAGGTGGAGAGGAGGAAGGTGCGGCCTCGGACAGAACCGCACGGCGAGCGGCGGCGGAGAGGCTGACCCGTATCGCTGCGAGGACCGCATCCGACACGTACACGGACATGGTGGCGGAGGCCGATCCCAGGGAAGCGAGCGAGCTCGCCGACGACGAAGACGAGGCGGCGAGGACGGCCGCTCCTCGGGCCGCGCCAGAGGACGCGGCGATCGCCGCCGTGGTAGCCGCTGGTAGGAGAGGCGCTATGGCCGCTAGGAGGTGGCGATGCGCCATGGCTGCGAGAGGCGTGCTCGAGCGGAGGTGGGGAAGGGGGGGAGATTTCAGGAGGGGGGAAATTTTGGGAGGAAGAGGGGGAGGGATGCGGCGAAATGGAATGGAACGAGGAGACGACGAGGCGAGATGCGATTCGAGGCGGTTGCTTTTGGTGGTCGCGCCGATGGCAGTGGCACCCCGCCCGCCTACGTGGATTCGAGGCGGTTGCTTTTGGTGGTCGCGCGCCGGTGGCACCCGATCTACGTGGCTGGTTCTGTGGGTTTCTTTTGTCTCTGTGTAGTGCAGTGTCCCAACGCCCGGACTCCTGATCCAATCGAAACAATATTACAGTTGTGCTACATACTTGGTTTGTACCAGGAAAAAGATGGAAGGATTTACTTGTGAGATTTTATTGCGAATAGCCCTGGTCCATCTTGGCAAAAAAAAACAATTTAAGAGGTTTTGCAAAACAAAACTTTATTAAGGCAACTAATTGCACAAATTCTAACGGAATTACCAAATGACATTCTAAAAAAAATGGGAGGTTTGTCTTATAACTTCTTGGTCGTTTGATCTACACCAAAGATTAATTTCTTGTCTCCTTTTATTCTTCGGGGCTGATTATACCATAACTCTAATTCTAATTTAGAGAATAGATATGAGTGGGTCGGTGGACGGGAAAGAGGGGTTTGACTGTCAGAGAGATGACAGTTGATAGAGGTCAAGACGACAACAGGTGTGGGCTAGCGACAAGATGGTTGCATGGAGGAAGGAGGTGGGAGGGGACGGGCAGGAGCATCATCATAAGTGATTAGGAGGTGTGGCGGGGGCATCTTCGATAGTAGAGAAGCCACTCGCGAGAAAGATGGCAGGGCGTGTGCACCTCCTTATGACGAGGCTTAGGAGGAGTAGAGGAGCGGAGAGAAGCAAGGGAGATGGATAGTCGACAACATGCTTGGCATGTGGAGGGCGATGGCACTAGCTGTGCTCGGGCGAGGGATTCACGTCGTAGGGGAGAATGAGCAGAGAAGAGAAGAAATTAATTTAGAGGTGCTACTATAGTTACACGAATCTTAACGTGATCTGGGTCATCCAAAAAAGACTAAGATGAATAGGGGTTTTCTTGTAAATGTTATATAGACAATCCTAAGTTTAAATAGAGTTCCATAAATATGACACATATCTCTACCTATATGTGCATCATGAATGATCATTTTAATTAGTGGAACGATATTTAGCCTATTCGGCTGGCTGGCTGGCTCAGCCAGCCCAGCCATCTCCTAAGGAAAAAATCATTCAGCCCAAGCAACTCTTATAAAAAAACAATCAGCATAGCCATTTTTAGTTTAGCCCAGCGAGCTGAACAAGGCAATTTTGTCCAGCATGAGATTTTACTCAAGTTATAGTAAAGAAAGAAAGAAAGTCAAATACAAGAAAAGTTCCAACTTCATTTGAGTCCATAAGCTTAGAATGAAGGGGGAAGTCTATTTTACTCCCCATAACTATTTTATTGGAGCCCTTAATCTCCTAAACTATTTTTTGGATCATTTTACACAACATATTATTATAAAAAATGGTTTACTTTGCAACTTGGAACCATTTCTCTTTTCCCTCTTTATACTAGCCGTATTTTGAAGATGAAATTTTGTGGAGCACTAGATGGGACCTTTATCAAAGTTCAAAAATATGTTCACAATTTTCAAAATATTTGTTTGAACTTTAAAATTTTGATGTTTAAATTAGTATTATATGCCTCCAATAAGCGGAAATAGAGATAGAAAAGCGATAAAAAAATATTACAAGATAAGTCAAAATGCATATATCCATCCTACCAAATTTCAGTAAATAAAATACAACCTATACTGAGAAAAAGAAAAAAAAAGAAATGTTGTTAAGGTGTACAATGAGCTGTTTTTATAGTTCATGGATGAAATAAGGAAGAAAAATAGAAGAGTACAGTGGAATTTTTCCAAACTAAAATGAGCTAGACTTGTTTTGAGATGACCAAAATATCCATGGCTGGATTATAGTAGTACTACCTCCGTCTTAAAATATAACTAACTTAAAATAAATGGGACATTTTCTATTTCAATGTGTCTGAATTGAGTAGATTTGTGGTCCATTCTAGCCATGATTTGGTCTGACGTGGCTGGTGGTAGAGCGTGGGACACGAGCTCGAACACCGCCTTGCTTGATACTCCGTGTGTCTCAAAATATATCTACCTCTGTCTCACTTCTTTAGCCTACACGTGGGTTAACGGGTCAGCGTATTTATAACCTTGCATGACTCTGGACCGGAGCATCAGAGCATGAAGCCATTGCCAGGGTCCGCGAAACGCGCGCTCGTGGCCTTGTTGCTCCGCGTCGTGCACGGCACGCTCGTCGTTTTTTTAGACGCATAACATGTATTTATAGACTAAGTTCAGAGTATACCCTAAAAGAAAGATTAGGTTCAGAGTACAGAGGAGGGAACAGAAATTCCCAATACAACACCTTAATTACAACAAAGATAACAACATAAACTAACTTACATCCTTCTTATGGAAGGTAAAAAGTGAATAAAAAGTGCAAACATCCAACTCAAACCGCACAACAGTAATGGGCACAATTGACGGGAAGCGGCAGCAATGTCACGACCCAAGGGCCTCTATTAGCACGCACACCGCTTGACAGACCAGCGATCCCTTCAGCGGCCTCCATGGAAACGGCACAATTCTTGCTGAGTTGTGGATTTCTTTTCTCATAAGCTTTTCCGAACTCAATAAAAGATTGTCACGAAGATATCTGTCAAATCTGAGGAGTACTAACTGCAATGCAATCCCGTCAACCAGAGTCGAGCAAGCGGTTGGCGATTGGTACACAACCCGAACGAAGATCTCAACACGGTCACTGTTACGATTATAGGAAATGGAGGAACCACCCCAAACCCAGCTTGCATTAAGCTTTGTAGGAGTTGGATGGTGGCGATGCAAATAGTCTATTGAGATGGTGGCCTTGCATGCATGCCTTATGTTGCTAGCTTCCGCTTTGCCTACGACGACTTCTATATCAACACCACCAGAAGCCAAGCCAGTTATAGACGGCTATAAGACCCGAGACCCGGCGGCCTGGCCCATGGCATGGCATGACCGGTGTCGGGCCTGTGCCGGCCCCGCCCGATAGCTGGGCCGTGCCTGAGCTGAGAGGTTGGCACAGTGGGCTAGCCCAACACGGCCCGGTGATCTAAAATAAAATTTAGGGACCTATATTAAACTTACTTGTCATAGTTCTTGGCCAAAATAAAACGGTCTTGGAACCTAAAATAGACTTCTCTGTAGTTTTGAGCTTAAATTAGACTTATCCTATAGTTTATAGTTTAGGAACCTAAAACAGACGTTTTTTAAAAAAGAAATTTTAGTCCAAAGCACGATGGGCCATCCGTGCCTTTGGGTCGGCCCGGCATGGCCGACTCCTAGTGGCCGTGCTTGGGCCGAAAGTGTGGCACGTGGGCTGGCATGACTAGCCGACCGGGCCATGCCGGCCCGACAATTGTTGGGCCGTGTTTGGTCTGGACCGTGCCGGACGGGCCTTTTGGCCAACTATACCACCAGTGCACGCTATAGGATCAAGCACACCATTGCCTTGAGTTACTCGCTGTTTTGCACGGCCAGCTTGTTGTTGTTGATGATGGCGTGCTTCTTGGTGGACTGCAGCCACATCGAGCTGACGGAGGCGTTGTTAGAGAGGGTGACAAGCGAGCCAACAACGATAGGGGAGTCGGCGAGCACAAAATGCTCCAGTTGCTTGGGGCCCAAGGCAGCTTCCGGCCCCTGGACGAGGAGGAAGAGCCCGAAGCCGACCAACCGGTGGACGAGGTGATACACGGAAATCAACGATGGCCGTCCAGATCCTCCGCGACACACGGCCAGCAACATCGAAACTCACAGACCACAAATCCATCGCGTGGCCTTGCCAAATCTGGAGCGCCCTCGGCCACCGCTGCCGGGGACGCCTACCCCACAGCCAGCCGTCACTGGAACCAACGGAATTGAAGTTTTCCACCGCAAAGGCTCACCTTCCTGAGCACGACTTGCAAAGGGAGTCGTCGGCGGAGGCCAGCAGCGCGCTGCGGCACCGCAACGACAAATAAGTTGCTCCTGGGCATATTTGGGCATTACGAAAAAAAAAGGAGATGGAAAAAAAGGGGACCCTTTGTATACTGGTATATCCTAGAACTCATTGCCGTCGATGGATTTGTAAAACGAAGCATTTATCATAATTTATTGTTGAATGCAGGTGTAGTATTATGTGCCCCTTTAAACATCTGAATTTGAATAAACAATACCTTTGAATCAACCTTGATAACATTCAGCACATTGCAGAAGAGAACATTTAGCACATCAGCACACTGAGACAAGCATCCAGCAAAAGGGAGAAGCATATATCACAAATTGCTTTATCCAATCTTACATCGACATAGTACATCCGACAAACTACATTACTATTTTTTCCCAAAAGAACCAGAAAGTTCACACTAGTTAACACAATAAAAGGATATTGCACCTCCTGAGTCAGCCCTGTACATGGTTATAAAGAATAAACAAAAGAAGAGATGCAGGTATCATCACAACTAATGGTGTCAAGTCTATCGGCCGACCATGCCTGCAGGTTAAATGAATGGTAGTTGGAATAACCAGGCAAAAGGTTTGCATACAAATATGTCGAATGAAACAAGTGCTTGCTTACTTGTCGGGATGTTTGTTATTTTCTTTTATCTGAGCCTCGAGATCCTTAAGTAAACATGTCTGTTCATCCAAGCCATCATTAATCTTGTCTATCTTCATCAATACTCGCTGATAAATGTCTCCGTTACTCTCATTGGCATGGCTTTTTTGTTCCATGGAGTCTCTTGAACGATTATCCTCCATGGTGCCTCCTGAACGAGTATCCGAGGAGGCAAAACATTTATGTCTCTGCAATGTGAAGAATGGAATTGTCATTTGTGTTGGAATTTCAGTGTACAGTGATCAGTACATTTTTTGTTATCTGTATAAAGTCGAGTTTGGCAGCCCATACTTCCTTTAAACGTTCATAGTGGTGGTGGTGAGTCTACCTCCACCAACACCAACTGACATGTGGGGTCATGGTATCAGTGCCCTCACAGGTGAACGCTCTGCTTGCTATCTACAATTTCCGTTCCCCGGCTGTTTCAGTTGCTATCAGTGGGAGCCTTGGGAGGGTAAAGGGCGTAAGTGGGGCCGATGGAGGAAGCTGCGGCTGCCTTGGTCAGCGGAGGAAGCGAGGGTGTTGCTTGGAGTTGCGGCCTGGAAAGGAAGCCTGGTGTCCATGATGGAGGAGTCGCACGCCGTCACAAGGAGTCGTGGCACGACAGGGGAGGCAATGAAGTTGATGCTGTGATGGGAGGTGGAGGCAACATACTGGAGAGGAGGTTGGGAGGTGAGGGCAGCAGCTGTATTCATGTTTCTGCTCTCCAGAAGTGAATTTAGGGGCACAAATGCTTGGCTTGGAGGCGGCATCAGAGGAAGAGGAATGGGAAGGAACCTGTCAATGCCTTCACTGGAACATTGTTCGAATGTCACTAGCAGGAGGTGAGGCACAGGAGATGGTGTGCAGATTTGAGATGAAGAAAATGAGAGAGAAGATAGACAGAGAAAAAAGATTTGCGTAAGCATAGGCACAGCTCTGCTGGTTGAGAAGGGATCAGTAGAGTAGCAAGAGGTGGGTTTGAACATTTGAAATTGAGGGTAAAGTTAGAACTGCCATATAAGTTGGTGGGATACCCCCTAAATAAGATAACAAATGTCGCTCCTCTCCATGTCTGGTTTATGCTGAATTAAGACACAGAAGAAGGGGTTGAAAAGACAGGCACTGCTAGTGCAGCTTTGGGGAGGAAGAAGACCAAGAGGAGACGGGATTGGGAAGAGAGGTCAGTGGCTAATTTTCTTAGTGCTTTGGTTTTCTTCACTTCAATTACATAAACCAGACTGACAAACACAAAACATATCTAGCGGATGAGGCAAGGATTATATTTATTATTGGTAGCATTTTAGTTTTTTTTTACAATTATGAACGGTGAAAAAAATAATTAGTAAGCATACTCGGATTGGATCATAGGTCTAGACTTAGTTATTGAGGTCAATGAAGCATCCAAAAGGACCAAAATATTTCCAGACACCAAGCTCTATGGATGGAAAATTATAGGCACTAATGCCCTTCCTCGATCAGGTCAATGTGGTTCATGCAAAAACTTAAGCTGGATTAGCTCCATTCTTCTACTTCTTTTTCTTGTTTAGGTGAAGAAAATCACTTCAGTCAAGTAGAGGCAATAAATTTTATGACCAAATGAACTCATAATTATGTTTTATGTTAAATAATCTGTTGCAACACACCGATATTTTGCTAGTGCAAAAGATAAAAAATCTAGTTACTATGTTCCCATTATAGGCATGGGTAAGGTTCCCTTTTACACCCATCTAGCACTTGCTCATTCCTGATCCACACTTGCACGCATTCAGGAATCAGGATTACCTATGATGATGGAACAGGTGTTTCATCCTTTTTAAAGTTTCAAATATAGTGCAAATAATCAATCAATTCATCCAACTCATTACATATAGACCATCTGCTATGTTTGAGCAAGAGAAGAATTAAAAAAAAACAACTTTCTTCAGTTTTGAAATTAATTAAAGGTGGAAACCAGAGACACTGCAAATTCAAGCCACTGGCAACGCAACCATCTTTGGCCTCCCTTCCAAGACCCAGGCAAACCCAAGAGGCCAGGACAATTTAGTGATCGGTTACAGGTCAACTCGATTAACATGGCCGAGTAGATCGGCAATCAATATATCACCTTACAAACAAAAAAAAAAACCATGGCAGTCTAGTCACTTGACAAGCCCTAGCTACTCAAGGATCCAGAGGTAGTGGAAGCCTGGCAGGTGGAAGGACGGTATTATTTACCTCCGTGGGAACGGAGCTGCGGAGAAGGCGAGGGCCCGGGGTCAGGCCCTCGATGGCGCGGCGCGCCAGTACCCGCCCCTGCGGCTCGAGAGGCTGCCGGAGCCGCGTAGCCGACCGGAGGATCGCCGCCGCCGCCGCCATGCTCTAGAGTGCTGGAAGCCGAATCTAGAATTCTAGATCGAGGGATTCGGGATGCAGCGCAGCGGCAGCTGGAATCGTCCTTCGGAGAACTCCCATGGGCCCACGGCTCATAGCCCAGCCTGACCTCTGCCCAATAGTCTTGTCGGTCCCACAAAGTTAAGGTTTACAGCCCAGTAGAACTACCATGGGCCATAAAACGTACTAAAGAAAAGGAAAAAGTACGGTCCCTCAACTTGTCATACAGATAAAAAAACGTCCTCGAACCACAATAACAGATATACGGGGTCCCCTAACTATACAAGCCAGATACCTGAGGTCCTTCGGTGGTTTGGATCCCAGTTTTGGCCTACGTGGAGGTTGAGTCAGCGTGGGACCCACGTGGGCCCCACCTGTCAGCCAAATAGAGAAAAAAACTCTCCTCTCTCCCTTAATCTCTTGTGGGACCCACCTGTCAACTTGTGGAGACGACGAAGGGGCGTGCGACAGTCGGGGAAGACGCGTGCGACGGCGACGGTGAAGGTGGGGGCGACGGGCGGGGGGAGAGGCGGTGGTGGTGAGTCGAGGTCGCTCCATCGTGGCTCGTCGTCGGGGTCGCCTACCCGTCGTCATTTTCGAGGATGCGCATCGTAGTTGTGGCGAGCAGCGGCCGGCGGAGGCGCGGCAACGGCGAGCTACGGGCTCGTGGTGGCAACGGCGCGGCACCGACGAGCGATGGTGGCTAGCGAGCCTCCCCATGGATCTGGAGGGAGAGGGAGAGAGGTGACGACGATGACACGGCGACGGGCGGGTGGTGGCGCCGGTGCCCGGTGAACCCCGGGTGGCCTCTCCTCACCGACCGTTGCCAACTCCTCCGCCACCGGTTGTCGCCCCCATCTCCGCCGCCAGCGTCGCGCGCCTCTCCCCCAGCCGCCACCACGAACGTCTAGCCCCTGCTGCCGCCCCGTGCCTCTTCCCACCAGCCGTCACCCCCACCTCCGCCAGCGGCGTCGTGCGCATCTCCCCCAACCCGTCGCCCCCACCTTTATCGCCGGCGTCACGCGCGTCTGCCCTGCCGCCGCCCCGCGCCTCTCACCACTGGCTGCCGCCCCCACCTCCGCCGCCGGCGTCGCGCGCCCGTTCGTCGTCTCTACAAGTTGACAGGTGGGTCCCGCAAGAGATTAAATGGAGAGAGGAGAGTTTTTTTTCTCTATTTGGCTGACAGGTGAGGTCCACGTGGGTCGCTGACTCAGCCGTCACGTAGGCCAAAACCGGTGTCCAAACCACCAAAGGACCTCAGGTGTCCGGTTTTGTATAGTTAGGGGACCCCATATATCTGGTATTGCAGTTCTGTTGACGTGAAATTTGGTAACACGTGCTCACACCGAAGGCCTAAGAGATCTGCTTAACTCTAGTGCAGGTCCTAATTACTCGGGTTCAGGGCATGACAGTTGATTTGATCCTGTAATCAACAAGAATTAAAATCAAGGTAGCTGATAGCACAGTATGCGATCGGTTGTTTAATCAAAGAAACCGCATCGGCTATCTGATGAAACCTAAGCCAATGGGGTAAAAGATATTATAGGTTGAATTAAAGATAAGCTATCGGATGAAACCCCAATAGAAACATGTATATCATCAATTAGCATATCTAAGCCGATTAAATCCAGTATTAACCCGAAGGATCGAGCAGGGTCGAGACAGCTTGCGCTAATACTATCATTGACCGATCTAAACATACTAACTGATGATACGCATATTGGTAGACGCATCATGTTGCATTTAGCATAGCCTTGGTATGTTATTAGCAGCACTAACCTAATTAGAATATCGAACTGAACCGAGAAAGTCCTAATTAGCATCTTGATTAGAATATTAGACTTAACCAAGAAAATCCTAACCGAATGAACTGATAACAATATATCATGGTTGATCTGCGATCTAACGATACGTATGATACGCGACATATTGATCGTCATCTAAAACGATGACGATCGGCATGAAGTTTGACGAGACATACCTAATGCCGTAGTTCAAACCAAATCGATGCAGCACGATCTTGTCGAAAACCCAGCGAGAGCTAGGGTGGTCGCCAAAATTGTATTAAAAGAGTGTCGATCCCTATTACAGTGCCTATGTTACAATATTTATACCCATAGACAAACGACTCTTAATAGCACACGATTCGATCAGCTTAACATATGTGATCGTTACATAAAAGAAAACTGACTTTTAACTTTACAAAACTAGGACTCTGATAACTTGTAAACAAAGAAAACAACACACTTTCCTAATCTAGATATAATCGGACTCCAAACCCGATACGGTTCAACTTGCCCCATTTTGACTTGGTCTCCATCGGCTTCTAGCTTCCACCGGACCAATCTCTATATTTTTTATCCAACATCAACCTGATCAAGCTCCTCATCGGATTACAAGCCGATACCAAAATCTATTGTCAACAAGTTTGAGGACGTTTTTGTATCTGAGTGACAAGTTGAGAGACCTTCGGTATACTTTTTCCTAAAGGAAATGAGTATGACCCTTCTGTTTTGCTCCAGCTCAGCTCCTAGCTCGGACATTTGGTCACACAAAAGTTTTGCACATCCATTCTTCACGTATGATACAACTGCAGAACTGCACACTAACCGTATCATTTGCATCAGGTGAAAGAGCATCTCCAACGTCTTTGCTTGCTAATGTAGTAATGTTAAGATCTCATGTTCCATCCGTCGAAATTTATAAATATTTAAAGTAGAATGTAGTACAGCCTTATACTATAATTATGTTTAGATTTGTTATACTGGACTGTATCGTATCATAAATCTAAATGTTTATATTGTTAAACGAAGGGAGTAGTAAGTGTGAGAAGAAACCCCAATTTAATAATCTGTTCATTTGGATAAAAAAAAATCTCTTCATTTGGATGGGCTTGCCATCCGGCCGGCCAAACATGAGTACATGACAACTCTCCTTTGTCGGATGTGCCTAAATCCTAATTGGCGTGTGTGCGCATAGATTCTAGCCACATGAGAATTAACAAAGAGACAATTACGTAATTGGTCCTACTTTAGAGTCTAGTTGCGGATTTAGCCCTATTCTTTTCACATTATAAATTTGGCCCCGGTTTTTAAAAATAAAACCTCCGTTTGGCCCTACTGTGAACCACTGTGAATGTACCATCAGTTGTGTAAATAGAAAAAAGAGAAAAACACGCGAAATGACAACAATACCCCTCTCTAACTCTATCCACAATTCCCTTCTCTACTCCCCGGTTACAAAAAGCCGGCGCCGGTTCAGCGGCGGCGACGCTCCGGCGGCAGGCTGCGTCGAGCGAGCAGGCGCGCGGCGGGCGGGCCAGGCGCTCGCG
>CM002486.1:14456645-14477440 GCA_000325765.3 Leersia perrieri
GCGCGGGGAGGCAGGCGCACGGCGGCGGCCCCGATTTGCTGCGTTGGGGTGTTGCTGCGGCCCGATTTGCCTCGATTTGATGTGTGGGGGTGCTGCATCGGTGGTCCGCCGTCCCTTTTCCTCGTGCAGCACGCCGGATTGGTCGCCCATGCCGGGAGGAGGATGGCGCACCGGGCGTTCGCGGACGCCGTCGGCCGGCTGCTGGGTTGGAGCGCTGGCCGGACCACCGATTTGCCGGCAAACAATGTCTTTCGGGTTCGGGATGAATATGTCGTGTTGCAGGTTGCAGAGTGGCAGTGCTAACAATGTCGCGTTGCTGAATGTTTTTGGTTTTGTTATACCAGGTGCTGGGAGATTCTGACAATGCTGGAATGTGTGATGAAGCTGATCACTTGGAGGATGTTACTCTAAGAGCACAAATGGAGATGTGTCCTCATCAGTGATCACTGGTTTATTGCCGCAACAACCTACAGCCTAGCTTTAGCTTATTTTGCTTAGGGAAGAGAATCGTTTTCTTTTTGTCGGAAATATCTGCTTCTCTGAACAATCCAAGTAATTGGGAAGATTAACTATTTGCAACACCGTCCGGCGCAGTGAGGATGGCGGCCGGCCTGCGACGGGGCCGACGCGGTTCTGCGACGGCGCTGGGGTCCGGGGTGTGCGACGGCGCTGGGGTTCCGAGATGATTATCAGATTATGTGCTAGTTTAGAGATGATTTGGACAATTTCTTACTGTGCAGGCCATTATTTTGGAGATGATTATGTTCTAGTTTTGGAGATAATTTTGGGTAATTTGCCTCGCTGTATGTTTACCTCACTGTATGCGCGCAATTTTTCAATTTTGGGAGATGTGCTGTCAAAATTTTGCGAAAAATCAGCTTGTTAAAATTAATTTAAATTTGAGCCAAATTTATTTCAAAATTTAGTATAATTTTGTCAATTTAATCAAACTTCAGTCAATATCAATTAAATTTGTCTCCAATATGTCAAACATAAATCAAATATTACAATTATTTTTTACAAGAACACGTGTAAAAACAGGGCCAAATATGCAAATAATACTAACAAAACAGGATCAACAAATGTGCAAGGGTAAAAACGTCTAATTTTTTCTCATTTAACACCGTTAACCCAACGTAACGGAGTAGGGCCAAACGTGAGCTTTAATTTTGAAAATATGGGCCAAATCTGCAAAGTAAAAAAAAAGGGCTAAATCTGTAATTGGACTCTAAAATAGGGTTAGTTATGCAATTGTCCCAATTAACAAAGACTAACGATAGGGACTAAATATTTATTTCCTCGTTTCTCTTGAACTTTTTCTTCCACACACTTTTTTTTAAACGATGCCAGCTTACGTTGGTTTTATATTGAAGGGTAGAATTACAAAGAGAGTTTACAGGGTATGAACTGGAGAGAAAGAAGAGAAAAAAGGAAAAATTTTATGCGGCGATGCATCGCCAGCCAGTGCTAGTTAGGTTGTTAATCTCACAAAATGCTTAGCTCCACACAAGGACCAGACTTTGATCTCGTCAAGGATTTGAGTAAATTTCATAAAACTACATATATTTTGCATAAACTATCACAAAACTATAGATTTTAAGAAATTGTTTCACAAAACTACAGATTTAGTGTCTTTATGTATCACAAAACTACAGATTTAAAAGTTTGCTTCACAAAACTATAGATTTAATGACTCCATTATCACAAATACAAGTTTAATGTCTCTACTATCACAAAATTACATGTTTAAATGCTAAAACATGTAGTTTTGTGATAATGTATTGCTAAAACCTATAGTTTTATGATAATTGACACACTAAACTTATAGTTTTATGATAATAAAGACACTAAATCTATAGTTTTATGAAACAACCTGGTAGTTTTGTGATACACAAAGACACTAAATTTGTAGTTTTGTGAAACAAGTTTTTAAATCTGTAATTTTATAATAATTTGTGTAATATACCTATAGTTTTGTGAAATTTACTCCAAGGATTTTGTCCCAAAGCATACGTCATGATAATTCTTGTCCTTGAAAGACTCTTCTATTGCATTCACGCCAAATCTCCCAGGAAACAAGAAGGAGAAGAGATTTGCAACCTTTGGTGTTTTCCTGTGCTTGATCGGTCCCTCTCAGCCACCGGCACCACTCCAGCAGGATTTTAGATTCATTGGAGCCCGACAAGCCTCCAGCCCAATGAAGTTTTGTCCTCGGCTCGTTCCAGATGAACTGCAAGTAAGTGCGGTCTTTGAATAGATGCTGAGTTGTTTCTATGTTGCGGTAGCACACTTGGCCCTTCCACACACACTCTCTCTAACTTTTTACTCCCCATTCTAGATCTAGATCCACCATCAATGTGGCGAGCTGGCGAAACCACCAGCGACGGGACACCGCCGACAGTCACGCGCGCCCAAGCGTTGACGCGACACCTCCCCCATGCAACCCGTCGACGGCGGCGACTCTCACCACGCTTGCTGCTCCCCACATCCACCAACTGCGACTCCCGGCGTGTCGTCGCCGATGACTTTCACTGCATGTGCCGCTCCCATGCTCACCGAGACGCCGTCTACGGTGTCCTCCACCTTTGACGGTGGCCCCGCGCCATGCGCATCGACGTTCATCGACAGTGCCGCCCTCCCCCATCGACCTCCGCCGTGCCCTCCCTACTGACGTTCTTCTATTTGAAATTTCCCGCTTTATTTCTATATAAATTTTTTTATTTTCTTTCTATGTGAAACTTTTCTTTGTTTTTTCCTTTTAAAATTACCCATTTTCCTTTCTATTTGGATATTCCTTTTAAGTGAAAAACAGAAAAAAGGGACAAACGGGAGACTAATGCCGGAAGAAAATGGAAAACCGTGCGCCAGTTGGGCAACTAGCACATGGGTGCCAAATAGCTGTGCTTGTTGGATGTGTTGTTTGGAAAATACATGATTTCTGCCATTAATAGTTATCTCATTGAGTTTTTAGACTAAACTCTAGGCATAATCAGCACGTTCCACCCGCTAACACTAGATTATTGAGCAACTAGAGGAAGGAATGGAGATCAATTTCATTAATCTTCTTGCTTTAGGGTGTGAACAGTCTTCCTATGGATTTCAGCGTAGCAAATTCTTTAAACCAAAGGCATACACAGTGCCCAATCCTAAGAATTCTGAAATCCTCCATTATTCCTTCATCGTTCCTCCATTCCAATGACCCTACGATGGGGCTCACGGTGGATCTCATCTTCTCTCCATTCTTCACGTCTCCCACCTCTCCCCTCACCTGCATCGATGCCACATCCTTCCTGATCTGCTATAGTCGTTGGCCTTCTCCCCCGCATAGCTGGCAAGCAGCAGAATTGGACTCCCCCACTTCCCCTGCCTTGGCGGTGTCCATCTTCGTCCCCATCGCAAGGATCTCAGCACGGGAGCTGCCAACGGCCCAACGATGACAGGTTGAGGGTTGTGAGGCTGGTGCGACAAAGGTGAAACTAGGAGAGTTGGCGGTGGCAATAGCTTCAGCAAGGGCGAATTCAAGCAACACAATGACATGGATGGTGATGGTAAGGAGTTCACCCTCCTCTGCGAATTGGAGGCATTCGTCGTGATTTGATTCACGCCGCTCATTTGCCCCTAGCGGAGTGAGCGACTCAGCCTCTCGGTTGTGGCATCCAAAGCATGGATAGCTGCAGGGGTGGTAGGGAATGGTGTGGCCTTGTCAACGGGACTCATATCGGAATGGAATGGGTGTACCCGGCTCCTTCTGCATAGGCAGCGTCTGCCTCAAGCTCTGTCTGGTCTACCTCGAGCCTTGCCCAAATCTGATTCCTCAAGTTTGGGGGTGGCCAGATCTTGGAGAAGGAGACCCCTCGAGATTGGGAGGAATAGGAGATGAGTGGAGTGTTTGCGAGGAGTGGAGAGTAGAGAAGAAGAATGGAAAGGAGAGGACCTTAGGGCTTGGATGAGAAGGATGGGGAGGTTCTCTTCACAGTGGCGACGCCATCACTTCGGCCAGCGACGGCGGTAAAATGGCAGGGCGCGGGAGAATTGAGTGAGCGTGAATAGGGAGAGAATGGGTGAGACAAGTCATGGAAGTGCAAAGCAGTGTCCGGCCGCTCGGGGCGCAACGTTTTCGATATATTTTTGGAATATAAAGTCCAAATCAGAATCGGGCATGTTTACATACGTTGGGCGGAAATCTCATCTTAGAAAAAAATTTATATTTATGAACTTTGTGCATACGAAGTTGAGTCTTTTTTTTTGGAAAAAAAGAGGTAAATAAAAGTTTTCATGTTAAAATAAAATAGGACGCGACTAGCGTCATGACATCTGTTCTGGAACAATTTATCAAACGTTGTTTCACTCCACATAAGAAAATGTCTCACATGTTTCACTGCCCGATAAAAAATATTTCAGATGTTCCATGAATCGAAGATGAGAATGGTGTGTGTTGCTCAGCTAGCAGAGAGCTGCCAGGAGCAAGCCTCTAGCCAGGGTTCGAATCCTGGTACTCACCACCTCCCAAAATTAAATTATGGACAGGATTTAGTTGCTTCTCTCTTAATACCATTGATACTAAGCTCCTTCTTAGTATCCCACCTTTTTTTTCCATGAATCGAAGATAATGTTTCACCACTCGGTAGAATATATATTTCAATCTATTAAAATATATAACATTTTTCTCTTGCTTATGAAAACATCAAGATTCATCTTTTGAGACATCAAACCAAAAAAAAATCAAAGACAACATCTGAAACACCATTGAAATATCACTGAAACATTGGAGTCCACACAAGAAACATCAGCATAAATTAACTAAAACATCAAAAATTACAAATCATACAATCCAGATATAGCTTCTTCTTCGTCTCCAGTGGCCTTCTCCGGCAACAACAATGATCATCATTGCCAACGTCGAAGTCCATGACTTCTCCATGATGTCGTACCTCCATGGACACCATCAGCAATCACGATGTTACTGCCACCGACGAGCTTGCATGCGTCTTCAAGCAGAACAGTGAAGAGAGTAAAAAAAGAAAAAATAAAAAGAAACACGACAAAATACTCGTTGCAACATTTTTATCTAACACAAAAAACACCACGACACATTGCTTTAAACATCAGAAAAATCAAGATCATACTAATCTAGATCTAACTTATTCTTCATATCCGACGGCCTTCTCTGGCAACGACGACGAGTTCCGCCTCATGCCGCTACCGAGATTAGCATCTTCTCCGATAATGGTGCCTTGAGCACTGCCCCCATGTTCCACCTCATCACGCAACTACGAGCGATGGTCGCCGGAGCGTCGCCACTAGTCATCGATGTCAAAGCATGTGCCTTCTCCACCATGTTATACCTCCACGAACACCGACATCAACGGCGACGTCATCACCGCCGGTGAGCTCGCATACGGCCTTGAGTAGAATCAAAGAGAGAGAAAGAGAAGGGAAAATAAATGGTTGTGAAAGAGTCAAATGAGGATAACTGGATAAGTATGTGTGGATAGCCTCATGCGGCTACCGAGATACTCCCTCTGTTCCAATAAAAAACGATTCCTGGAGATAGAGTTTTGTCCAAAAAGAATCGATTTCACGCTGAAACCAAAAAGCATTCAGTCCGGCATAAGTACTTGTCCCCAGTAAAAAAATACTACTAGTACTAGCAGTGTCCATGGAAGGGAGAGTAGTCTGACACTGATGCTTATCTTGTCAGGTCTCAGCCCTTCTCTCTCTTAGCTTTTGACATGATTTCTAGCTTTGTCAGTAGTACGAGCAGTAGTTTGGTGAGGCTATGTTGGTCTTTTAGTGCCCGGGATAATTTCTTCTTGGGCTTCCAGGAGTTTTTTTTTTGGGACGGAGGGAGTAAGTATGTGCGTGCAAGGGGCAGGGCGTCTGGAGCACCTGGTATCATTTTTCAATAAAAAACAAACAATTAATTAAGTAGATGCTAGGTGTTAACTACAGGGTCACTGGAGAGGCAGCGACACTATGCAAGGACTTCTATTGGGCCATCAAATGACACTATCCCATTTACGGCACTATGAATATTAAAAGAGAAAAAGAGAAAAAAACGAGAAGACAAAAGAGTAGATTTGGGCCACGACACCAATGTCTACTTGTTTCCACGGAGGCCCGTCGCTACGTAGGGATGTCGTCTTCCGTCATGACGCGTCGCTAGCTAGGCCCGGGTCCGGCCGTCCGGCTCATAAATCATGACGACGGTGCTGCGCGCCGTTTCGCCCCGCTACACAACTTTGCACGACCCCCGTATGACGACCGATCCTAGCGTGCCGTTCGTTCGTTAATTAGTGTGCGCGCGTCAGGCTCACAGTCCGCCTCGGTCACGAACCGGATTCCGTCGCTTCTCGGATCGGATAAGTTATCCGAACACATCACGAGTCGGAGTCCGACGACGCTTCCGACTGTACGTGCGCCCAATGCAACCCTTATTTATGCGCAAGCAGGCGCGTCGGCTCGACTCCAACAAACGGTCAAGAGGAAGAAGGAACTATTGAAGCAAAGTAAAAGCCCGCAACGTCGTCGTCACGTACTTGCATCGCTCTCGTTGCTATACGTCTACGTGTTGTAAGTATGTCTGCGGCGGCAGTGCTTCGATTCGCCGGTCGTTCGCTTCGGCTACCAGCTTCTTCTTCGTTCCCGCGCGCACTCGTCCAGAAGGGGCAGCGGCTGTCACCGCCGGTGGAGAAGTTGATCAGCACGCGCCGACTCTACAGCTCCGACTGCGTCGCCGGCAAGACTGCCGAGCTGATCAACAAGGTATGATTAATTAGCCAATTTATATACTCCATCCGTCTCAAAATATAGCTAACTTAGGATGGATAGAATATTTTTAGTCCAGTGTATCTGAACTGAGGTTCTGTCTAGATATATTGAATTAGGAAATATCACATTCGATTTCAGATAGCTATATTTTAAGACGGAGGAAGTAGCATCTTCTGCGATCATGTCACGCTCAATCTCTACGTGTTAGGCTTGTGTCTAATTCGTTACATGTATACATGCAATTAAGCAGTCAAACTTGATATATGTATGTATACTACAGTAAGAAAATTTGGAGCGAATTAATTATTAAAGGGACAAGATCTAATGTAAGCCTGTTGTTTTATGTGTGCTCAGCATACTCCCTTGGATCCTCACACAAGACTGCTCAACTCGGGACAACAACAGCATGTCATGCCAACGAAGAGGTTGAGGCCTTTGGACGAAAGCACCCTTAGGAAACTCGACGAAATAAACCGCGTGTACGATAGGATGGAGATTACGCTCAAGGAACTTGAATTAGTAATAAAACAGAAGAACGAGCGTATCTACAGGTACGTATGTAAATATGACGCTAGCACGTACACTTTGTGTCTTTGTTTCTTTGGAGAAATGTTTTTATTATACTTTTGGTTAAATATATAATTTATTTATTTATTTCGTGTACTAGTACTAATGTACTGATCATGCATATGTTTTTTTAGGCGTAGACGGACGCTGGCTGGTGGTTGCATTTTGGCTGGCCTTGGCATTTACCTGAAGCGACGTTTTTCTGGTCGAGAAAAGGACAAGAAGGAATGACGAGCAGAAATTAATCAAACCCTTCTCTCTCTTTTTTTTTCTGGGGGTACTTGATTATTGGAGTAAATTAAAGTCTAGCACTTGTGTGTGATTCGATCAGTTTATTTGTTGTTATATATGTGAAAAGTATGCATAGGTTTCGTCAAAAAAAATGCAAATATGTGAAAAGTATAAACTGTCGAGTTGGAAAAAAACAATCATTTGGATAGGTGTTCGTGTCGGCACGGGTTCACTTCCCTCTCCCCAGCGGTAGCGCGGTTACCACGCGGTAACCGCGGTTACTGCATGGTAACCGCAAGAAATTCACTATTTTTTTAAATTTTGAATGAATTTGGATAAATTTTATCAAATCATACCGCGGTTATCACGGCACCGTGCCACGATAAGGGACGGTTACCACGGTAGCCGTGTGGTAACCGTGAGGAAGGTGGAACCCTCGGCAGTCAGCTGTACATTACATTTGCACATGTGTTGTTTCAATCCTAGCTTCACTACAAAGCACCCAAAGTGCTACGACTGCACTGCATGTTAGCTCTTCTAAACCTGCAATGCCAGAGTTCACATTTCGGATTTGGATAGATTGATCCTGAATTAGTCACATCGTGCTTTCACGGAACATTGATACAGATACGTACTAGTAGATCTCTTTGCACGGGCAGCACGGCCCAAACTGAATAAGGTTGGTCAACTAAAAACTGCAGGAAGGAAAAGTTCACCGGTGATTCAGTTGGCTTTTAATAAGTCAAATATGCACTGTTTATATACTACTGTGGCATTGAACTGCACATCTGTCATCTCGATCAGTGACGAATGCCAAAGATGACCATATAACAACTGGCATGCATGTAATTGAAGGCTATTTTGAGTTTCCAATTCAGCTGCTCATGGAGTCATTACTCAAGTAATTTATGACCTGAGTCTTGCATGGATTGATGGATGATCAATTTCTCCTGAAAGTACATTGATTTTGATTCGAGTGATGGGGTTCAATTCAGTGCATTTCAGAAACTGTTGCTTTCTTAAGTACTTGAATTCAAGATCAATCCAGTTGATTCCAATTCTTTTTCCTAGAGTCACGCTCTTTCATTTGTTGTATTAGAAAACTTGAACGAATCATAGTATTAATCAAGTCAAAACCCACAGCATCTGGTTTGTCCCCGGAAAATCGAAAGTACGTTGTGTTGGCTGCTACCTGAAACTGGAATCGGTCCAGGATGGATGCTCAGCTTCCATGTCAAAATCTGTTGGCTGTACACAATCAAAAGTAGCCCAGTTAGTCTTCAGAAAATAAAAGTAACCTTAGTTGATCAGATCGAGACCGTGGCATGCACTAGCAGCAGTACAGGATGGATCATCTGTTTGACTGCTCATAAATCGTAATAGTAACTGAACAATGTTGGTGTAAGTTCAGGGTTCCTGCTTTTTATTCTGACGGCCAAATCTGTTGGAAGTTGCTACAGTATGTCATAAATCATTCATTAAATTGTGCCCATGCATGCTATCCACAAGAAAATATTAATTAGAAGTGATTCTTTTTGTATGCGAGATTTTGGAAAAACACAACATTATATCTTTTTCATTTTCTTTTTCTTGCAACTTCACGACAGTGATGTAAGTACAAATGAACAGTTTGAAATATACTAATCCCTATGCTGTATAAAATAAAGAACTGAAAGAAGAGAAAGAATTTGACCATGACAAAGACATGACTAGAGAAAAATAGGCTAGTCAAACCGCATACGTGGCATCGCTTAACCATCTCTTCCTTTAACAGTATGCTGTTTATTATGTTTCATAGTCTAATTAGGGTGGCTATATATAATCGATGATAGTTTTTTAAGTTGTCATTATATTCTTGTTTATTTTGAAGCAGATGAGGACAGTCAATAGTCACTAGTCAAATTCTTGTTGAACAGTATGGAAATCTTCCCTAGCTTCTCACGCAAAGATCGCCAAACTAAGCATGCCCACATTTCTCTCACTATTTGCATAAAAATATTTTTGTCCCAAGTTTGACGTTTTTTATGTAATTTTTAATATTTAAAGCATGGTTTGTGCTTGATGTAACAAAAATGTCCAGATCCAAGTAAATGTTTCTCCTTATCTGTAATTAATTGACAGACTGAGCTGACTTTCCGTTATAAAGAAAACATGAGCAGATATGATGGTCGAAATTCGTTCAGTTAGAGTAAAAGACCAACTTTCAGCAATGAGCTTCTTTCAGTCAGAAAAATGGTTCTACTAGTGTATGTAGAATGTGAATTCAGCATGCAGCTATTTCCCCTCTGATCTTTCAGTGCTAATTCCTAACCAGTAACTGATACGCAATTTTGCTTCAAAGCAACCCTACCGTTCAATAATAGGATGCTTGCAATTTTGACATTCGAAGGAAATATTCGCCCAATTCTGTTAATGTTTCGATGATCGAACATCGAATCGAAGAGAGCCATTCAATTTGGACCCGGTTTGCCCAGACGCATGCATGGCAGCATACACAATTTGACATCGTGTGTAAATCCTCGGCAAACTGGTCAGATTTCAGATTCAGCTGTTCAGATTCAGTTACGTACACAGCCTGCATGTGCTGGGGAACGTGAACGCTTAGAACAAATTCTGAGTTCCGACTTCCGAGTAACGATTATGCTCGAGTCAATTTTCGAGGGCCAGCATTCCATTTTACTCAGATAATAATCTTTTTCCATTTTCAGTTACGTCACTAGCCATATAATACTACTAACAACTAATCCGTTCATATTCTGCAGTAGATCAGTAGATCATAACATGTGTGCTGCTGATGGACGGGTGGAGCCGTTAAGAAATGAAGCGGACAGCTGAAAGTTGCAGTCGACAGAATGTCAGCTATGCTCTTGAATTATTGGAAATTAGCAGAAAGTCAAACCCGTACAGTGATCCTCATCATTGAGGAATTTAAATTAAAATGCCGGCCTGTTCAGGTAACCCGTGGAAGTCATTTCCATCTCGTGCATGCTTTGTAGTCTCAATTAATACTGGTATTTTTTTTTGTCATGGACCAGTAATCAAGACTAATAGTCATATTTAAAAATAATCAAGAATTAACATTCTTATCATGTGAGCTAAGCCCGTGAAAAAAAAGTGAAGCAAAAAAAATTATAAGTACTCCATTCTTCCCGTAATATATCAATTGTTGCCGAAGAAGCTTCTCTTTGGCGGCTGGCAGGAGCTCAATTCTGAGTGCTCCATCTCCCTCGGTCGCACAATTGATATCACGAGATAACAAACTTAGGCCTAATGTTTTTTCGGTTCTTTTTCAGTGTTTTACAGTGATATATAATTGTTGAACTGCCAGGATGACCATACTCTCCTTATAATACAAAAGACACACAATTGCATATTCTCGAAAAAAAAAAGACATCTCATTGAAGCAACACTCAAAAACAGTCTACTCCCTCCATCATAGAAAAAACGTATTTCTGGGTTTGAATCTAGACATAGAGTATATCCATATATAAACCCAGAAATACGTTCTCTATGTCTAGATTTAAACCCAGAAATACGTTTTTTCTGAGATAGAGGGAGTAGAGTGGAATAAACCTTAAAATCAACCATCTCACCAATGATGCTTGTTGTCTTAACTGCCGCAATCAAAATTTTAATTTGAAAACACAATGTTAGTGTTGATTTTGAGAATTTATTTAGTCAGTTTATTTTAAAATGTTGTTTTAAAAATCACTAAAACACATATGTAAAAGCTTTGCCAATAAATAATTAATATGGCTATTTAGTTTGTTTTTCCACGTACCAAACAATCATATTCGTTCATAATTCAGAATTTTTTCCAGGTGGAGCACGGTGAGTTTGAGACTGGTTTTTCTGCAAAAGTTTCAGCAACATGGGGGAAATCACGCAGCAGCCAAGTGGCCAGTCCATAAAAACCACCACGGCCGGCCCCTGGTAAAAACCAGGGAAAGACAACGCGACAGCCGAGGAGCGAGAGAAACCACTCTGCACCCGAGCCGCCTCTCTAGTCTCTCCCACTCTCCCTCTCCCTCCCATCCTCCTCGTCCTCGCGCAGCTCAGGTCAGGTCAGGTCTCAGTCTCAGGCAGCCCATTTTGGCGACTGCGCGAGCGCATTAAGCTTTGGCGGCGGCTGCAACTAATTCCTCTTGCCGCTATATTCCCTCGCCTCTTTAAAACTCTCCCCTCCTGCCTCCTGCTGCCATCTTCCGGTTGGGGTTTAGAGCGCGGCCGCTATTACCTCGCTTCTTTAAAAATGGCCAAGCGACGCACGAACGAGAGCGCCGCCGCGAGCAGCGACGACTCTAGCTCCGGCGGCGGCGGCAGCGGGGTGGACCAGATGACGAGGCGGCAGAAGCGGCCGCGGAAGAGCTCCCCAAGGGACTGCCCCTCCCAGCGCAGCTCAGCCTTCCGCGGCGTCACACGGTGCGTGCCGTTGGCCTCCTCGATGGCCGGAGTTTTCGATTTCTCGCCGGCGTGCGCCGCCTGAGCTGATAAAGTTTTTTTTTTTTGGCGCGCAGGCACCGGTGGACGGGGCGGTTCGAGGCGCACCTATGGGACAAGAACACATGGAACGAGTCGCAGAGCAAGAAGGGGAGACAAGGTATCATCATCCATCCTCATATCACTAATTACTCCATTAATCCGCCTTTAGTTGCATTCCCCTAGCTGATCATCAGAGAATTAGCCTGATTCTGATTTCGCTGCGTCTTTTGATCTCTGGTGCTTCGATTCGCGATCGGATTGGCATGGCTCGGACCAACAGTTTATCTCGGTGAGGTCCCAATTCTGAATATTTCTGAACCAACCCATGGCTACGCATGAGAAGAGTGTTTGCTGATATCATATCACTGCTCGCTGCCGGTGTTGCAGGGGCTTACGACGGCGAGGAAGCGGCGGCGCGCGCCTACGACCTTGCGGCATTGAAGTATTGGGGACACGAAACCGTGCTCAACTTCCCTGTACGTTGTACATGCCACTCCAAAATCCGTTGCATCTCTTTCTGAATTGAATTCTCTGTAAGAAATGGGTATTCTTCAGAATTCTCCAAGAAATGCACAGTGCACTAGTTCAGCCTCTTTGAGACTTTGATGATTCTGTTGGTATTCTGAGTAAGATTGTTGCTGTTGTTCTCATGTTGTAACTATCTGCAGTTATCAACATACGACGAAGAGTTGAAGGAAATGGAGGGGCAATCCAGGGAAGAGTACATCGGATCGCTTCGGAGGTAGTATTCAGTTAACCCCATATTTCACTGGCTTTCAACAAAAAAATGTTTGTTCAGATCATCACCAACTTTCAGAAAATCCAAATTGAACACCACTGACAGATGCTTCTCATTTGAAATATTAATGTCACATAAGTTGTGTTTTAATTTTTTTTTTAAGTTGTGTTTTGAAGTTCTTGATTGAGATCATAAACCTTTTTTTCACCCTGCAGGAAAAGCAGTGGATTCTCAAGAGGGGTGTCCAAGTACAGAGGCGTTGCAAGGTATACTAATCTACATAGAGCTTTCAACTTTCTACTGGACATACTAGTAGTATATCAGTTAATTTACAGATGATTTATTCAGGCATCATCACAATGGCAAATGGGAGGCTCGGATTGGGCGTGTGTTCGGCAACAAATACCTCTACCTCGGTACTTATGGTAAGTAGTATTATTAAAACTGGTCATCAGTCATCATCCTTATGGGTAAGAAGTTTTGAAATAGTATTAATTTTACAGAGGAATAAATTCTTCTTATCTGAGTCAGCATGAGTTATCAATAAGGTAGCAATCGGGTGTCGTTGTTCGTTAGGCGGCACTCCTGTTAGTTGCAAAGGAAACATACTTTTTAATAGATGTATCCAAGAACTCCAGACTTCCAGAGTTCAGACAAGTCATACCTACCTATCATCAGCACTTAGTGCAGTAAACATGAAAAATAGGAGTATAGTACTTTCGAAAAGAATGCCACTGAATCAAAATAACCAGACCCTTTTTTTCAAATTATGGTTATCCAAACTGGGATTGAAGAAATTTGAATAGGATAAAGTCCAGGATCTTTGAGATAAGATGTGCCAAGTATGTTTGAAGCAGCCGATGGCCATACTCTGGTAGGCCCAATTCATCTGAATGCCACAGAAAAATTTCGTACGTTCTCGCTAAAAGCCGACAGATGCGGTCCATGTCTGAGTAGGATGGACAACCTTTGTTGTGTTTACACTGCAACTTCGCAAAAATTCAGCACGAAGTGACGATTTTACCCTTAGCTACATTTTATCATCCATAAATCACCATTACATCCCCATGTATTATGAATTGTTCAACAACTGCTATGTACTCTGTGTCCATTGGCTGTAAGAATCGGTACATGAGACGTGCAATCCAGGGGAAAAAGAGAGGAAATTCTACGGTTGATTTATCATTCTCTAATTTGCCACCATTACTCTGTATCATGGCATGTGGGACCTTCTGCGCGTGATATTGAGTACTTTGTGTCGTGGGCAAGGAAACGTGATCCTCGGCAGTAGGGGATCCCGTAACTTGATCGCTAACATACAAAACTGTTACCTTTTGAACCCACACATAAGTGATTGAGTCCCTCTCCAATTACTGGAATGCAAACAATCATGTTCCGTGGCCAAGAGCATTCAGTTTTGGTCGTGGTGGGTATATATTGGGCAAAAGGGCGTTTGATCATTTGGTAATGGTGGTGGGCAAGGGCGTTTTGGTCATTATAGACTTCCTGTGAGTGGGGCCCACAGGCAGACAGACACCGAGCTGAAGCAGCACAGGGCCCCCGCCGGGCACCACTGGATCTGAGCACAGTACGGCAGTCCAAAGACGAACTCCAGGCAGCCACCCGCCACACCAACTCACTAACTCAGCAATGCACGGCCACGAATCCACCACGCTCATCCAAGTCATCATTTTGGATACTGTATTGTTTTGTAAACAAAATCTACCATTCCAATAGGGATTTCCTCTGTTAAGAAAAGTCTTCATCTCAACCCGAATTCGTTTTCTTACATTTTTGTTTCTGTACCGTGGTGGCAGCAACGCAGGAGGAGGCAGCGGTGGCGTACGACATCGCGGCGATCGAGCACCGAGGCCTCAACGCCGTCACCAACTTCGACATCAACCTCTACATCAAGTGGCACCACACCTGCCGCCTCTCCACCACCGCCGACGCCAATGACTCCGCCGTCCTCGACGCGGCCGACATCGAAGATCTCGACCAAGCCATCGCCGCCGCCTTGAACGAAGTCGACGACCAGCCGTCGACGCCAACAACGCACCAGCAAACAGCGGACGAGGACGACGAGTTCCTCGCGCAGCTCCCGCCTCAGCTGCGGCCGCTGATGGCCCACGCGGCGTCATCGTCGTCCACCTCGTCGGCGATCGGGTTGCTGCTTCAGTCGCCCAAATTCAAGGAGATCATCGAGCAGGCGGCGGCTTCCTCTGGTATCAGCATCAGCAGCAGCAGCAGCAGCAGCACAGACTCACCGTCGCAGTCGCCGTCGCCGCCGCTGCAGCAGCCAACCGCACTGAAGGACGACGAGCAATACAATGTTGATTCGTCGTTGTCATTGCCGGCGAGGTGCAGCTTCCCGGACGACGTGCAGACGTACTTCGGGCTCGATGACGACTGCGGCTTCGGGTACCCGGAGGTTGACACGTTCTTGTTTGGGGATTTGGGCGAGTACGCGGCGCCCATGTTTCAGTTCGAGCTGGACGGCTGATGATTGAGTACTTCAATTTAGGCCTCGTTTTGGAGGCCAGTAATCGCGGCCTGCCCCGTAATGGGCCGGAAAAATTAAACTCAATTTGGGCCTATTTCGGGGGATTGTGCTGAAAGGAAATGCCTCCAAGTTTTGGCTCACAACAAGCTAGAACTTCCTCTCAAAAAAAAAGAAGCTAGAACTGATTATTTAGTTTGATTAGTTAACTCAAAAATAGTTTGGAGAGAGAGTAAATATTGGTTTATTTGTTGCTTATCTCTGCGAAGCGAGAAGTACCGTAATAAAGATTAAATATTCCCGCCTTCCTATGAAACATTTCCAGCATTTGCATATCATCAGGTCAACTTTTTTTTTGAAAAAATAAAATAGAAATAGACTTCAACTCCTTCAACCAAGACCCACAAAACCTCCATCTCAAAAATAAAAAATCCACAAAATCCCAGCCATCCGATCAGAGATCAACGGCTGAAACAACCCTCCTTACCCAACCGCCGGTGCCACGCTCCAACGACGAAGACCAAAAACGAACCATACCCCCACTCCGCCCACTACCCAGCGAAACCAACCCCAACGGCACGCGCATTCGCCCCACTTCTTCCTCTTCCCGCCCTTCCCCTCTCCGCCTCCGCAAGCCATCCCAATCAAATCCCCCAAATTCCCCACCTCGGCGGCGTCTCACCGGAAACCCTAACCCCCCCACCCACCCTCCTCCGCTCGCATTCTCCCCCGCCATTGCCGCCGATGGCGGGGCCTCCCGCCTCGGCACCGACCACCTCCTCCTCCTCCTCGCTCTCCGCCTTCGGCCGCCGCCGCTTTCCGCACGTCCACCGACGCCACCGCGGCAGCGGCGATCACCACCCCCCACATCAATCGGAGCCTCCCGCCGCTGCGGCATCCCCGCCCAGGCGCCGCCGCGGCGGCGGCGGTGATCACCAGCCTCCGCCTCCGCATCCGCCCGCGGCAGGGGCGGCGGCGGAGTCGGCCTCCCCTCGCGGGCGCCGCCGCGGCGGTGATCGCGAGCCTCCGCCTCCGATTCCGCCTGCGGGGGAGGTGGCTGCGGCGGCGTCGGTGGCTGCTGGTGAGGGCGACAAGGAGGCGGGTCCACGCCGCTCGTTCCGCCTCCGCCACCGCGTACGCGTGGTGCCCTGGGTGAAGCCCCCGTTGGCGAGGAAGCCCAAGGGCCCCGCGAAGCCCCAGCTCCCGTCGATCGAGGAGCGCGTGGCGGAATGGGCGAAGGGGAAGGCGGGTTCCGGGGCCACCGAGGAGGAGTGCGTCCTGCCGTTCCTCCAGAAAGGTGCGCCTAAGAAGGTAAACCGTCGATTTCGTTCTCCTCTTACTAGCATTTGTTTCCTGATTCGGTGTTTCCTCATGGTTCATAATGTTCGGTTTGTTCCGTTGCGTGGGCAATTAATGCTCTAGTGCCCCTCTTCGGGAGTCATTGGCGGTGTTCTATGTTGGATTTAGTCCTGCATTACTACGAAAATTTTAGCCTGTTGCTATTGTGGTGCTTTGATCTCGCTGCGGAAGGGTGGTTTTATGGCAATCTTGTTGGTAAGACCTTATAATTCGCTAGTATTAGCAAATTTACAGGTCAAATCTTGTGTACAAGCGTTAGGACTAGTTGTGTCTTCGTTTTGGTAATATTAATATACTTATATCTATGACAATATGTTCTATGACAATATGTTGTTGTCAACTCTGTTTCGGTTGATGTGGCCTGCTAGGATATGAAAATGAAGGATAGCCACCTCCCTTTATTTTATGAAATCTTACGTTGAGTCTTATGCGAAATCATGTGTTTATAAACGTTCACGATTTTGGTCCAAGGCTTGTTCGATTTGGAGAAAGAACAAAGGATTTGGGTTCCTAAGCACCATTCAGTTGTAGGTGTCCATCTGTATAGTTTGTTTCAAAGAACCGTGTTCTTTTGCCTGAGAACACAATATGTTTCTTGTTCTTGATCTTACCTAAAAGTTAGCATGACTTGCATCATATCTAGAGCCATCAGAACTTATATAACTCTTTCTTTATTGTTTACAAATCTAGCGTACATTTGAGCATCACTGTATACTATGCTGGTTCAATGTTGGACTACCTGTATAACACCCTTTTTGTTATGATTTGTATTACAGAGTACAGAACAACTAATTACGCAAATGTTGGAGTCATTGTTAGCACCACTATATGTGTTGACTGATGAGAATGAATACAATTGTCATGGGTCATCCAGAAACTTGACAACTACAACATTAGAATTTTAGCTTTCTTATAAAGGGGTGGATGGTTCACTAGGAGTAATTTGATGGCAGAGTATTTGAGGTATTGGGTGAAACAAGCGACATCAATTTTCATAATTGGTTATTTGGTTTCATCATTATATAATCTTGATAAGCTTGACATTGCATAAAGTATTTGGATTAAGGATTTGGATATATGGATATGCTGATATAAAACATGAAGCGATAACAAGGGCTGCAACAGGGATGTAGAGTACTAAGGATTGTACCTTCAAATCTTGTAGACTCATAGGTGGAAAAGTACTCCAATTATAGTAAGAAATGAGAATGGAATGGAACTTCATTTTGTATTAGGACAGTTGGACTAAGGACACCAACTGTATTCCAAGAAAGCTGGTTTAATGAGATGATTATTAAAAGAATAACAAGAAACCAAGTGAACTGGTGAATGGTGATGGAATTCAGAAGTTCCTTACATATAAAGAACAGATAAAGATTTGTGAAAATGGTATAAATGATAGGCCACTTTCTGTGCATATGGAAATAAGGATTGAACTGATTGTGGCAAGCAAGTAATGTCTGAAGAGCACATATGGGAGAGTTAAGTCCTATGCAAGAAAGAGAGGTAAATGTATATAAGTACACGTTTTCTTAATTAAGGTGGGGATAGGTCTTGAATTGCAGTCCTAAACTACTGCACATAAATGCATGTGGGAATGGTATGTCAATCTATCTGCAACCTGAAGAAATTGGATTTTACTGAAGAGGTCAAGATCCTTCTATGGATATTCCCATGAGAAACACTGATGTATATGTTGATGAAATGTTTTCTGGGCAGCAATTATTCAATAGCCTGTATATAAATTGATGACTATGTGATTACATAAGTAAGAACTTTATAGAAGAAGGTCGTAATACTAGAGTCTGAATAGATGGAGGTTTGGAGGCATTGCTTGTCACCATTATTCAAATGTCCGGTTGCTGATAAATAACAGAAAAAGAAGCTTAGAGCTGCAGGCTGCTGTATAAATGAAATCATTGTGTGGACATGTCAGCATTGAAGTATAGTCAGATATTCTTGTTAACTAATACAAGAAAAGAGAAAATCTTCATCAGAAAATGAAGGATTGGTGACAAGAAACTCTTACCATAGCATTCTGGTCCAGCTACAAACCTTTGGCTGGTAGGATATTAATTATCAACTTGACAAATTGTCTCTGCACAGTACTACTTAGGTGTATACTCCTTATGTTACTCATCTGCTTTTAATTGAAGTTCAAAGCGTATTGTGATCCCTCCTGAGTACTGGAAAAAAGAGTCCTCAATCATTTTGGGTTCAGGTTGAGTGCCTGGTTTGCTCAAAGAGTATTTCACCTGGTGACAAGATGCGTTGTTCAGTTCGTGATTGTGATGAAAAGCTGCATAAGGCTTGTTCTGAAAAAAACGATGGATGCTGTCCTCGACATGTAAGCTTCCAAAACCAGGCCATTGACTTTAACACATAAGCTTCCTATGTTTCTGAATTTTTTCTCCTTTTTTTTTCCTAATATAGAAATGTAAATGCCAGATTATCTATCCAACTAAAAAAATGCTACTTTTTATTACAGAAGTTGTGGTAATTTTTCTTGTTAAGTGAATAGATATGCTTTATCTGAAAAAAGAATGCACATTGGCACCATATGGAACATAAAAGCCTGAATGTACAGAATGTTCTTTGCAACAGGACAAGATGTTTGATTCAGTGGATCTTACAAAGAAAATGATTTCTTGGAGTCTTTGGCCGTCAACATGTGAGGTTGGTTTCATGTTTCATACAACTTTTTGGTGCTTACTTATAATTTCCCAAGTACTTTGAACCTTCATTGCCAAAAAAACACAGCAAATTGAAAAATCCATATGCACAAAACTGAGACTTTTGGCACATCTCAGGTAAGTTACTCCTAGATAATAGCAACCAATAGTTACAGTTTACTGATAAAAGAAATTGAGAGTTTCCAATTATATGTGCATGAACCACTTAACCTGATCTGTAAATGTTGCTTATTTAATATAGAGGTCAATACAAGAGTTGGATATTGACTGATCAGAGAATATGGACGTAACTTGAAGCCTCTAAATCATTAGCATAAAATTGTTTTGCACTCAATGAAGATTTCATAGGTCTAGTAATGTCATGAGAATAGAGTGCCTCATTAAAAAATGCAATCCTTTCAGCTATAAGTTTGTGTATGTTATATGTGGCAAAAGATTACTGGGTTGACTAGAGTTTTTTTAAAATATTAAGCATTCTGTACTTGTACCTGCTTTATTTCTATCGATATTGTTTGCACATCTTTTAGATGTCTTTATTCTGCAATTTTTACTGTCTTTTTATGTAATTTAACTAATTTCATGATATCTGTTACTTACAGGATTCAGATCCTGCAGATGGTATAGAGGTGATCCATACTTCCTTTTCGTACTCTATCATCTATATTATTGAAACTAGAGCCTATCTATATGTCTAAAGTGCATTACCTTTTCTGTAAAGTTGGTTGCTAAGATGTGGCTGAAGATGCACGGCACTATGTTAGATAATACTAGTATGTTTTTGTTTCGCTTGCTCAGAAGAAATTTATCAGTAGCTAGCTTGAATTTTTTTACCCCACAAAAGAACTTGATTTTTTTTTGACTTTTTTACTTGTTCTATATGGCTTGTATGAATCTGGGATGATTTATATTGCAACAGAAATGGGTGTCTGTCTAGTCTTTCAGTTCAATATTTTGCTTATAAATCATTTTCTTTGATGAGTGTTCTAATTCATTTACAGGAAGCCTTCAAGCGCTTACCTCTCCCATACACTTTCCAAGAGTTCAACATTGACACTATCAAGAAAGAGGATTTGGACAATGGGACAGAACCACCTCCATATGTACACATGAAGCGTAGTATCCTTTACTGTTTACTTTAAATTATTCAGTTTTTTTAATTTACAGCTTTAGTAAACGTAAAAAGATTCTGGACTTATCCAGCTATTACGTATTTTTCTTTGAATACTTCAAAAACTGGTGTTCCTTAATGGACTAAGGTCTTTATCTTGTCAAGACCAAATTTGATGATGATTCCATTGAAGGTGGATGCAATAATTGTCTCCCTCCTTTAACTTGTAAACTAAGCTGTTCATGCAGGTACAAAATATCCGTTCCATTTATTTTTTTTGTGCAGATTATCAGACTTTTGCCTGTTGCTCATTGGATATAAATGTATGTGAATTTTAAAAATTAT
>CM002486.1:14477540-14537002 GCA_000325765.3 Leersia perrieri
TATATATAATTCCTTCAGGTCTCTATTGGTTAGCTGCTCTCGGGCTTGTCACTGCTCAGACGAGTGCACTAACAAACCATTTCGCCGAGAGAAAAAGATCGGGATTGTTAAGGTAAGGCTTGCCATGGACTACTGTTGGAGTTTTCAGTCAGCAGTTAAATTTCATAGTGTGCTTTGGATTATAATCAAAAGCTGATTTCGAAATTATTTCTGTTGCTATTGCTTTTCTTTTGATAATTTACATACGAGTGGAGTACTTTTGCAGACGCAATATTGTGGATGGGGTGCTAAAGCACTGGAAGCCATTGAGAAAGATGATTTTGTGATAGAGTTTGTTGGAGAAGGTGTGAGATATATATTTGGTTTGCTTATGCTTCTCTTTTTTTTTTTTGTAATTTATCCAGATTACTTATTTGTTCTTAATTTGTTTTTGTGGACTTAATTTATAGAAGGTCCTTTCATATGTTCCTTGTAACTCTCGTAGTGCAGGACTCAAGGAACTTGACTGAACTTTCTAACTCTGCCTAGTTTGTTTATTGCAGATCAATAGGCCTACCTTTCACACCTGTTAACTTTCCCAATTAACGTATTTAGATGCTTAAACACACTAACAATTTGGTTTTGTTTTCAGCATGAACTATATCCAGGACAAAGTTAGATCCATTTTAGTTTATTTCATACTTAAACATGGGAAAACACCGTTTAACAGAGCAGTATACTGTAATTCCACATGATAGTGTTAACATAGTTTGATGTTCTCAAACAAACTGGCAGTGTTAACATAGTTTGATGTTCTGTAAGATTGGCCCAGCTTTCTGGGCACTGACAACAAATTTAATGTTATGGTCATGAGTCATGCATCATTTTAAAAAAAGATCGATCAGACAAACCTTTTACGGTAAAGAAAAACCTAGTAAATAATCCGGTTGACTAGTATAACTAATAGAGTTCTCAGTATTTGCAAGGTTAGTTTAGCTAAAGTCTTGCCTGTCCAGTTGAGCCAAGATCAAGGCTCATTATTTTGGCCCTCTTTGAATCAAAGGAAAAACGTAGGAATTCTAGAGGATTCGAATTCTATGGAAAAGAATCCTATAGAACCTTTTGAATCAAAGGATTGAATCCTAATATCCTACCAAATCCTACAAAATTCCTATGGAATGAGCTATTGTAGTAAGATTTTGGAGGAAAAGAAGCATGAGCTCTTACCTCTTTTTTCACTTCCTATAACTCAATTCCTGTGTTTTTCCTATGTCTCAATCAAACGACAATTTTTAAACTTTCCCGTGTTTTCATTTCCTGTAGGAATTCCATGTCTGAGGCATTCTATTCCTACGTTTTTCCTATTCCTGTGTTTTTACAATCCCGCGTTTCAAAGAGGCCCTATCCTTTTTCCTTTTTGGCCATGTCAGCCGAAAGGTTGGCCGACCAATTTCGTTAAGGTTAAAGAGAGGAGTTTTACAGACCAGATTACAATAACGATAGTATACTATCATTTGGTGCACAGGAACTTAGACTTTTTTTTTGTGAGTTTGTTATACTGTAACGGGCCTTACCATCATTTGTGTGGATCAACTCTTACTGAGGATCCCTTCTTGGTTTCATGTCCAATTTCCATTGATATTGGAGCAAATGTCTGCTGTTGTTGACTATTTTCCAAGTGTTTACTGATACTAATGAGAGACTATTCATATTTTTCTTGCAATTTTTGCTATAGTATTGAGTAACACCAGTCTGACTGGATCATTAAATACAATCTTATTTTCTCATATGTTTAAAAGGTAATGGTCCGTATCTTTTTCCCAAATAAACTATTGAAACAAATATTTTAAAATTTAATTGTCCTGACAAATATCAGTTCTATTGAAGACAATGTTTGAGTGATGCTCGCCAATATAATGATACAACTTCCTTTTAATTTTCTGTTGTTAACATGCCATTCCAGTTATTGACGATAAGACTTTTGAAGAAAGGCTTGAGGACATGAGAAGGCGTGCAGATAAGAATTTCTACATGTGTAAAGTCAAAAAGGACTTTGTAATTGATGCAACATTCAAAGGAAATGATTGCCGCTTTTTTAACCACAGCTGTGAACCTAATTGCCAGTTACAGAAATGGTTAGAATGACCTTACTTGCTGATGCATTATATCATTTTCATAGTTTGCTCAGGGTTACTTTTCTATTTAAATAGGTAAGTTTACTAGCCTTTGTTTCTGCTTAAACTAATTAAATAGATTATTATTACTATTTTTGCCAGGCAAGTCAACGGCAGGACAAGGCTAGGTGTGTTTGCTTCAAAAGCTATAGAAGTGGGGGAACCCTTGACCTATGACTACAGGTACTTGTTCTTATCAACCTGAAGGATGTTGTAATTTCCAGCATCAAAACTTTAACCTGATTTTGGAGACCTGTCTTTTTTACCATAAAAGGGGTTTCATATGTACAATAATGTTAACTCAGCCAACAGAATATTATGGACATTAAAAATGTAATATTGAGAGTTTGAGACTTTTGTTCAAATCAAATATATGATCACTGCCTCACCGGTGTTCCTACTTGTGAGTACACATACACTGGTGGTACTAAGTACTGAATATTGGTACTTATGTCTCATTTTTTTTTCATGTTCGTTCCAGTTTCATTTGGTAAAACCTTGAAAAATGAATATTACATATCCTTACACAACTGTGGAGTCTGCTCCCTCTGGCCACAAAAATATATCTTACATGCATGCAACCAGAACTTTGAAGCTTTGAGTATCAACTTCTTTCAATATTTTGATTCGTACCATGAGAATCATATTTGCATATTTGACTTGAAAAGCACTTTCAGATATTAATTACCCTCCCTCTGGTTTTTAAATATAACTTTTGGGTATAAATGCAAGCAACCAAAATTTCGAAATTGTGAGTATCAATTTTTTTTAATATTTGGATTCCATATATGAAAATCATGTGTGCACATTTGTCATGAAAAGTACTTTTATAAGATTAATTTAATTTGGGCCTTAAATATACATTTTTGCACAAATTAGTGGCCATCAAAAGGATTTTTCCATAAAAGAAAGTTGCCATCTTACTTTGGGTTAAAAGTTGTTGCTCAAAATCCACAAAAGATATTCTGTTTTCTTTATATAAAAAAAAACGGTTTTCACTTCATGACCACAGTATTCTTGCTTTTGTTTTGTAGATTCGAGCAACATTATGGTCCTGACATACAATGCTTTTGCATGGCTCAAAATTGCCAAGGGAAGTTGTCTGTGACTGGTAAAGATTGACCAAATATATATATGCTGTTAGGAGGTACATAGAAGAAAGGTCCAAAGGCATAGCAAATGACAGTAAATGCAATATATAGTGAAGATTGATAGGGAAGCACTTTTTCTTTGTTTCATCAGCTTGTAAGAAACAACATTCACTGAAGCATTTCAGTTTCTTCAGCATTTACAGACATTTGTCAGTAGTCATCCTTCTGACCTAGGCTTGGAGTAGTGTTATATACACTGCTCTTTAAAGTGTACAGTTTTTACTACTACGTAAATACACGACAAATGCATATTTTAAAGATTGATACTGTTCCTTAGGGCATCCTCAACGTATCTTTCCAAAGTGGGTAACGGTAGGACTCACCAAATTATATAGTACTGCATCTGTTCCAAAATATAAGGCACAATCATTTTAGATAAAAAACCAAAAAATATTTAATTATACATTTACTTTGTACAAACCATCCAACGCATAGTATTTATTTTTGCTTTAGTTTATTGTTTTGCCAATACATTAGCAAGATAATTAATGTGCGTCTTATATTTTGGAACATAGAAAAAAATAATAGCGTTGTATATTTTGGAATGGAGGGAGTAGTTGTTTTCTTCCTCAATATGTAGGTAATAAGTTGGGCCTCACTATATTGGATAGAGATGAGAGAGGATGAGAGATGAAAGAGTTCTATTGTTTCTTTATTGCTTCTTACCCGATGGTATGGCTATTATCTGGTTACAATTACTACCACCTCTACTACTCATCCCATAATAGTAAAGAAGATAGAAAGCCCTCCTATTACCTGTTTTTATACACATTGTAGATGCCATTATGCAGCCCCCCCCCACACACACACCACACCCTTGACCGTGGGGCGGGGGGTTATGTGGTATGTGTACTGGACGAATTAAAATTTACGTGCTGTTTGTATTTGTTATTAGAGTAAATTACATTGGTGGTACACAAACTTGTCAGGTGGGTGCAATATAGTGCATAAATTTGTAAAATGCTTGTTTGGGTGCAAAAACTTGTCTTTGTGTGTGCAAACCAAGACCAAAATGGCACAATATAACTAATTTTATTGATTTAAATGTTGATTAGGATGCTACTTAACATCTAAACATGTATGTCAGATTGATGTTGCGTTAATAATCTATTCAGTTACGGATGGACAAAGAAAAATATTTGCATGGAAAAAGACTTGTAAAACACAAAAAAAACTATATATGCAAGGGATAGAAATAAAGAAGAATAAAATAAACAACTCATACATAGTTATTTACAAATATATGGCATCTAATCACTGCTCTCGTACATGCACATTATATCTTACGAAGTGTCCAACTTACTAAATATTTCTTCTTGTGCACACAAAGGACAAGTTTATATATCAATATGAGTGTTTTGCAAGTTTATGTACTAGATCGCATCCACCTGACAAGTTTGTGTACTTCCAATACAATTTACTCTTGTTATTATGGCTGAAGTTAGGGCCTCTCGACGAACCAAGTTTTTAGGAAGGTTGCCTACCAGGCTGCCTCAAACAGGGAAAGCTGGTATGGAAGATGGAACTCAGTGAATGAAGCATTATGCGTTATCATTTTGGTTATTCAAAGCTCATACTAGTCCAGTTGTACCATACAGATTCCTCATGAATGACCCACTGACCGAGACAGCTCCAAAGAAATCATCTTCTGGGGCCATGGCTGGGACACATATACTAACCTTTTGCAGATTAAGGAAAGTGACAATGCAGCACTATAGAATTTCGTGAGAGCAATATGCATCCTACATTCCTACTCTCGCATTCGGTCACGAACTGTTACAAATCCAAAAAAGAAATCGAGTACGTGATTATCTTTACAGGTTACAAAGCAGTCGAAATGACTCCATGTCTCTCTCAACTCTCAACACCTCTCCTCTACATACAGATAAAAGAGTTCAGAACTTCAGCACCAGCCCATACATATAAACAGGGGTGCCCTGCAAAAGTTTGCTCGAGATCAGGGCCAGAATGCAAACCAAGTCTGCACCTCTGCATGTGCCATGTCCGTCCCCAAATCAACAACGAAAGAAAGAAAGCAGCAGCAAAAGATAAAGAAGCCTGTGAAAAGAAGCAAAAGAGAAACCGGAGAGGAGCCCTTTTTCTTTACATCTTTCTCGGGAAAAGGGCCTCTCTTTGATCATCAGACAGAAACTACACACTGTGGCCTAAATCTAAAGCATCTCACTTTGAAACTGCTACTCCTAGCTAGCAACAAATCCAATCCTCCCTTCCCTCTGTAATACATATATTTTTCTTTTCTTTTTTCTGAAGTAGTACGTACTCTCTTCATATCTGATTCTCTGAATTTTTTTTCAGTGCTCTGGATGGATGCTCTACTGCTACCTTGGTCCTGACAGCTCCATCTCCTCCACCATGTCGATGGACCTCACCTCGTCGCTGCTAAGGCTGCTGTCGTTGTCGTGGAAGTCGTTGAAGAAGACGGAGCCGTTGGAGTCATTCCGGTGGTCGTAGCCGAGCTCATGGGGCGCCACCGTCGTCTCCGGCCGGTGATTGGCCTCCCATTTCTCGGCGAGCCCATCTCCTTCCAGCATCCGGACCACCTCTGACATCCTCGGCCGGTGAGAAGGCTGGAATTGTGTGCAGAGCAGCGCCACCTGCACCATCTCGGCCACCTCTATCCTGTCGTAGTGAGGTCCCAAATCTTGGTCGACTAGCAAGTCATGCATCTTCTCCTGGTGCACCTTCCTCACCTTCATTTTGATGGCACGACACGATGAGTAAACAAACAAGAACAGTAGTAGTAGCAAAAGTTCAGGTCATTTACACTTGGAAACTAGTTTTTTATTATTTTTTTATTTTTTTTGCGGGGCACTTAGAAACTAGTTAAAGGCAACGGCATTCGCAGATGCAGCAAGAACAGTACGTTAGAGGACGATCATCATTTAAACATGCAGCAGCTAGCAATGCAAATGGTTGCAGGATTGCGTTAGTATGTCAGCTTCATAGTACTCCCAATTAATCTAGACTGACAGTTGGTGGCCGCCGCCTACTGTCACTCGAGCATCAGATTCACTAGAAGTTGCCATTGAATGGCCACCACCATCTCAAGTGCAGTGATCCCTCCCGTGATTGCAATGGATGCACATGCTAGCTAGAGTCCTGGATGGATCTTTCCTAAAAGATTTGCGAACTTTACTTCCAAAAAAAATGAACACCATCAAAGCTTTTAATTTTTCAAACAAAAACTAGTGCCACATCTTTTCCATCACGCTCACGGCTCAAACAGCATCCCAAAAGCTCAAATTGAAGTAAGCAAGGTGAAGTACTGAAGTGAAATTTGGATGCGAAATGTATGTGTAAATTAATTACCCAATCAAGCATGACACCCTTCTGGTGCTGGATGACGCCAGAGCCCTTGCCGACCTCGAGGGCGCGCTGGCCGGTGACGAGCTCGAGCAGCAGGATGCCGAAGCCGAAGACGTCGGTCTTCTCGGACGACTGGCCGGTGGAGAGGTACTCGGGGGCGATGTGGCCGACGGTGCCGCGCACGGCGGTGGTGACGTGGGAGTCGCCGTGGTCGAGCAGCTTGGCGAGGCCGAAGTCGCCGACGACGGCCTCGTGGCACTCGTCCAGCAGCACGTTGGCCGCCTTCACGTCGCGGTGGATGATCTTCGGGTCGCACTGCTCGTGCAGGTACAGCAAACCCCGTGCCGTCCCCACCGCGATCCTCTTCCTCGTCTGCCAGTCCAGCGGCGGCTTCGCTATACACATTCAAAACCGAAATGGATTTTTAAATTTGCTCGAATGTCATCTGAAACAATATTCCAATGATGTGTTGCGTATCATCTGAAACAATATTCCAATTTCACAGATGTGTTGCGTATGTGAATGCGGCTACACGACTTTTTTTTTTCTTTTTTGGAATTTTCGTTCCCCACCTGAATTTCCATAGCTTAGATAGACAAGCAGCGCAGGTATATAGTTTCACACCGCTCAGGGCTTGTTCTGTTAATCCCCAAGAGAGAGGGATTGAAGAGGATTAAGGGAAAATAAATCCACACCAACCGAACAAGCCTCATAGGGAATTAATACTACACGACTAACTTGACACGATCACGACGAACACGACCGTACCGTGTGCATACCCTGGCCCTACGAATTACGATAGTGTCAGACTCAGACACGACAAAACATCCGGTCGGATACGAGTAGTATCTGCTTCAACTATAGTAAATGCGGTATATACAGTACCAGTTGCTATGTTTGAACCAGCAAAGTACGTAGGGGTATACAGAACTCGTCCCCCCTATAACGTCAACAAAAACCGCGGTCCTACGTGCTGCTCAAAGCCTGAAACAGCACCAAGTCGTGCCACAAACTGTTGGCACATACTCTGCGATGCGCAAGCCGGCAACAGCGACCAGACACACGGGACTCGTAGCGTAGCTGGCTACGTAGCCCTCTGCCTGCCCCCCTGCAGCAGCTGCTACACTACTGCTGCGACCCCCTGCCGGAATAAAAGAAGAAACAAGCGTTTCCCTGCTCCTGCCACCCCCTGCCATGTGGCCCCCCCTTACCCCCCGGCCGGACCACCTCACCGCTCTATCTCCAAAGTCCAAAACCACACCACAGTGGCAGTCCTACCCCCACTGCCGCTACTGTAAAACCATCGGCAACTCGCAATCATAGCCTTGCACCCAGACCACAACCCTGAATAAATGAGTCTGCCTCCGCGGCAGCAGCGCCGGCCGGTGGGTGAGAAAGAACCAATCCACCAAGCTTGAACGCGAGACGCGAACCGAAGCGTGCGCGCGCGCGTGATCCACCAAGCTTGAACGCGAGACGCGAACCGAAGCGTGCGCGCGCGCGTGGACGGGCGCGGTTGGAGCGGTGCGCGACCGCGCGTGCTCGCTCGATCGATCGGTGGCGCGGTTGCGGTGCGCGGCGCCAGGCCAGCGGACAAAACGTGAGCGCGGTGGACTGGCGCGTGGGCCCATCGTGTCAGTATTGCAAGTACAGCACAGGGGGCGGGCGCGACCACGCCTGACACAAAGGGACGGACGGACGGGACTACGACTGATCCATCCATCCCCATGACTCCTGCGTGCACCCCAACTCCCAGGCCCACCACGAAATCGACACAAACTCTAGTACAGCTTACCTCGGAGGCGGGAGGCGACGCTGCCGTTGGGCATGAACGGGTAAACGAGGAGGCGCTCGCCACCCGCGGCGCAGAAACCCACGAGGCGGAGGAGGTGGCGGTGCACGGCGAGGCTGATCATCTCCACCTCGGTCCGAAACTGCGCCTCGCCCGACGCGCTCGGGTCCTTGAGCCGCTTCACCGCCACCACGGACCCATCCGAAAGCTTCCCCCTGTACACGTCCCCAAATCCTCCCTTCCCGATCATGTTCTTCGCGCTGAACCCGTCCGTCGCCACCTGCAATTCCCTCAGCCCGAATTGCCTCACGTTCCCAAGCCTCATCGCCACAGCCTGTTCCCCTCCTTCCTCCACATCTCTCCCCTTCTCTGTCGACACATACACGATCACATATTTTCACATTAGTTAGCCATGTAATAAGACTGTTAATTTCAGTATATTTTGTTACAGTGGGGGTTGATGGGGACGTGGCTTAGTATAGTACCGAGGATGCCGAGGACGGAGGAGGGGCCCGTGAGACGGCGCCTGCGCCTACAGAGAAAACAGGAGACGGCGACAAGCACAAGGGCGGAGGCGCCAAGGCTTGTCCCTACTCCAATCGGCAAACGCGCAGCTGCTGCTGCTGCTCCTCCTCCACCCTTTGACCTCCCCTCTACTGCCTCCCCTGCACCGTACAATGTACATACACATACGACCAAAAACACAAACAAGATTACTAAAACTCCTCCGAATCACCGATCGGTCGCTATAGATCGAAGAGGAGAGGGGATTGGAGAATGGACTCACTGCTGTTGCTGCTGCTTGGAGTGGAATCCAGCGGGAATGGCACGGTGACCGGGGCAACCACGGTGGCGCACTCTCCAGCATGGCTGCTGCTGCTGTTGCCGCATATCATTGGATTGCCCACGATGCTGCATGCGTGCACGCATAACATAATTGAAATAAACCCCGGCATCAGATTCGAAAACAACCAAGGATATTTAAGCTAGTGGCGGCTGGAAGGAATAATAATAGAATAAGAAGACGAATGCACGAGCAGTCCATACTTGAAGGTTCTTGTGGGGAAGCGAGGGACAGGGCCAGTGAGGTTATTGTAGGACAAGTCCCTGCAATCGCATGGGCGGCATGGCACCAACGATACCGAAATTAGTCACATCGATCGATTCGATTGTGCAAGACAAAACAGAACTGAGACGATTATTGGGATTAATTATCATACAGGAAGGATAGCTGTGGGATCTTGGCCAGCGACGACGGGAACGCCCCGGACAAGCTGTTGTTGTTTAGCCTCCTGCGGCAAAGGAAAACAAGTGGGGCACAAGTGAGACACCATGAAATTTTTTTTTTTTGAGTGTGACACCATGAAGAAATTAACTAAGTATTTTTTTAGCTTAGTGTAGACTAGTAAAGAATGGAATGGATAGAGGTGAGAAACTGACAGGTATCGTAGAGTGGAGAGGTGGCCGAGCGTGTCGGGCACGCGGCCGGAGAAGCGATTGTTGGATAGGTCCAGCGTCTGCAGCCTCGGCAGCGAGCCCAGCTCCGGCGGCAGCCAGCCGGTGATGTTGTTGTTCTGCAGCAATCTGAAAACAAGCGAACACGAGTACACGACGACGACTTCAGTATCGCCATGTGATAGTGATAGCTCTGCTTCTTCCTCCATTTCTCCCAAGAACACAAGCAACTAATTAATCAAGGGGAAAAAAGTTTCATTTTTTAAAAAACTTACACTTGTTCAAGGTTGGTGAGGTTGGCGATCCGGCTGGACAGGGTCCCCGACAAGCCCTGGCTGGGAGCTCCCCTGAAACGAGAGAGGCAGTACAAAACACGCATTAATGGACCTGATCGAGCTGGTCGGCTGCCGTTTCCGGTTTCTTGCAAAGTTTCTCAAACAAGCAACCGATGAACCGAATCAAGAGGTAGTGACTAGACACTAGTGAGCTACTGAGCTTACAAGCCGATGACGAGGTTGTGGGCGGAGCAGGTGACCATAGCCCAGCTGCAAGGGTCGACGGAGTCCTCGTCCCAGTTGCTCAGCACGCCGTGCGGGTCGACCAGCCCCTGCCTGATTGCGATCAGCGCCTCCACTGCACATTCCCGTGGTTCATCAGCCGCAGCCAAGAAATGAATAGGATGGTATGGTTTGCGGGCACGTACCTTCGGCATTGAGGGGCTCGGAGGAGAAGGCGAGGAACGGAGCCGAGGAGAGGAGGAGGAAGAAGAAGAGGATGAGGGGGAGGAGATTGGAGGCCATTGGAATGAGGGAGGAGGAGATGAGATGATGGGGGGAATGATGGAGAGGAGAGGCGCCCGAGAGGGGGGGAGAGGAAGAAATCAAGAAAAGTGGGAGGAAGCAGGCAATCAGGCGTAGAGCGAGCGGAGTGGCTTTGCTTTTTCTCGTGTCGTGGGAGAGGGAAAGAAAGGAGACCGGGGGTGATGTGATGGGGGTGCTCGTTGCTCCTGCATGCCATGGCAATATGGCATCTCTTTTGGATGGAGATGAAATGATCATGCCATGGAAGCTGACATGTGGGGCACATGGGGCCCACTATGCAGTGAGCCATTTTGGCCTATTGGGGGTGAGAAATGGGAGAGCTATGTTTGTCTTGAAAGGGGACCATGGGGCAGTGATTATGTGTGAATGTATATAGAGCTGAGTTGAAGCTTGTTTTGTTCTAATCGTCTTCTTAGGCATTGTATGGGAGGACGTACGTAGAATGAAGAGTCATGGACATGTCTACCGTGTGAGGAAGAGGCGAACTTGGAATCAACAGTGCCACGTAAGGAAGAGGATGCTAGCTAGACTTGTAGCTAGTGGTAAATACTCTCTCTGTCCCAGAAAAAACGCATTTCTGGGTTTGAATCTGGATATAGCCTATGTCAGAAATACGTTTATTTTGGGATGGATGAAGTATACAGCTAAGAAATGTTCTAATATCATGAGTAGCCTCACACTAACACATCGGAGCTAAGCCTCATAGGCTCAAAGAGATAACAAGAGCGGTGACTTGAAGTGTCGAGGTGTCTATAGAGGCCATCAATAAGCTCCTTGTTTATAGTATATAGATGATACGATACCATCTAGAATCACAAAGCAAAAGAAACTAAAAACGAGGAATAATCGAAGATAAATGTTTTCACAAACTATAAGTGCACCTAGCTTAGACAGCCAAGACCAAATATCGACGGCTACAAATCAAAGCTTTGTATCATAAGATTGGAAGTTCGTGGCACCAGATCGGCATCGACTTCTACTTGGTTGACGTTGTTATTAGTAGACCTGACCAAGCAATCTCTACAGTTCCCCAATAAAGAGAGGCGGCAACATGTTGAGCAAAGGGCAAGACAAACTCGGATTGAAGGTCATGTCTCATGTCAAATTTATCCTTGGAAATTTTGTTGTCATTAGGATCATGAACTAGTGTCATCATGTGTTGGGTTTAATTGTGGATCGTTGGGAACACATTACGCGAAAGGGAGGGGGTCAAAAGTTTTGTTTCTATAGGTTAAGTTTATGATAGAACGTAAAACTTGATGCAAATCCTATAGTACAAGAAAATAAAAGGTCAGGTCGATGCATATGAGCATTTTACTGAAGTACTAGTTCCAACTTCTATGCATGTACTTATTCGTTAGTTATCCAATTCGATTCCGTTGCCTAGGGGCCTAGGGGGACAATGGAATTCAGAATCAGTGGCGTTTTGATTCGTATTGTCAGGGATACAGAGCTGCTGAGCCTGGCCCAGAGACCAGGGTATCTCATGAAGAAACGAATAATAGACCTTCGATTAAAAAGAAAAGAGGAGAGAAAATCATAAGAGCCCTCACAACATGACAAGTCGACTCCCATAAAAGATCAGGGCCCATGTGCCAGTGAAACACGGTTCGCAGTCGCGTGTAGCAACAGGTCAGGTCAAAGGTCAGAAGAGGCTTGTACAGTTGTACTGGCCGAGTGGCCGTAGCCCGTAGGAGTTGTCTGCCTCTCCAAGTCCGAGCAGTTGTACTCAGGCAATGTACTACTACTACTAGCACTACGGTACCAGTACTCCAGATCAGTACAGATCACACACACACACACTAGAACGCAGATACGAGTACTCCTACATAGAAAACGCATTGTTGATCCAGAGGCATTCCCGGCTGCGAAACACATGATGTACGTACGTGAACGTGATGATCTCTTTTCACGTACACCTCTCTGACAAAGGCCAAAGGGGCAAAAGATGACAAGAGGGGGAAAAAAAAAAGGAACAAAAGAGAGAAGGAAAGGAGAGCGTTTGCATGGAAAGAGAAGCAAAAGCAAACCCAAAGACGAGCAAAGAAAAGAGACATATGCATGCAGTAGTAGGACACCAGCACTACTGAAATGGTGATGTGGAGCGGCAGGCAGGCAGGCATATGCATGCAGAGAGGCACTGCGCTGCTGACCGCTGTTGCTATCTCGGTCCGTGGCTCTCGTCTCCCCGGCCGGCCAGCCGGTTGCCGGTCGGCGAATGCTCTGTCCCATTGTGTGCCCCTCTCGCATTCTCCCGGGGCGAAAAAAAGCAGTGTGATCAGCTGGGGCAGCGGCGTGGCACAGAGCCCTGCCGGCTGGCCGGAGGAGGGAATCATGGCCGGCCAGGGGGCGGAATGGACGTGCAGAATGATGCGTGTTCGAGATGCGCGCTCGCGATCGATCGATCGATGCGAGGTTGTCATAATACATTCTCCGCGCGCGCGCGTGTTGCGTGGATTATTACGGGCGAGTTGTTCGATCGTGTCGGCCCAGCGGGCTGCCCGCGCCACTACTACCAGAGGCAGGGGACGCAGAGCTGCGCCCTGCGTGCTTGCTTCGGCTGCTCCGTGCAATGGCTGGCAGCCGGCCGGTGCACGCCGGGGCAACCGGCTACAGTGAGCGCAACCGGCGCTCATACGCATAAGGTGACAAGATTAAAGGCGAGGTTTCACTAGTAGTACACTACAACTTCCTCCAGTTTTTTTTTAAGGCATGAACTAGCTAGCGTCAAACATTTCTATCCAGAGGGAGTATATAGTACCGGTGGATTTTCTATCCAGAGGGAGTATATAGTACCGGTGGATGGATGTGCGCTGGTTGAATTCGTCACCGTTGGTCGGTGTCTGACACTGAAACAGACAAGTTTCAAATAGAGATGGATAAAAAATGCATCGATATGGTTTCGGTGTTTGATCTGGCTACCGTGTTGCGTCAACGAGCATTTTGGTATATAAGGCCATAATTATAAGACCATGTACAACACTCGAGGATCAATGGACCGTGATTCCAACCCTCCATGTAGGTTGCGAATGTGAGACAAGGTAGGGGACCATGGCTTTGGCAAACCGCTCGGGGCTTCTGCAAACCTCGGTGGTTTCAAGCAACAAAGGAAAAAAGTGAAGAAAAGGGAGAGCTTGCGGTCCCCTCCACCTTCCCACCTCGCAAGAACTTACTGTTGCCACGAGCTTGCGACGTTGTTTGGCTCCGCCACCGTCGGCTCATCGTCGTCTGGATCCACCGTCACCGCTGCCATCAGCTTGCTCCGCGCTGCCATCGTTGTCATCGTCGTCCCGTCTCCCTCATTAGATGCACGCCGTTGCCGTCCCATCTCCCTCGCCTGGACCCGTGTCGCCGCCCTTGCCTCACTCCACGCCGTCGTCTCCTAGATCTGCACCGCAACCCTCGTCTCGCTCCACGCCATCGTCGATCCAAACGTTCGCCATCGCGAGCTGGCGAGGGAGCTCCAGCGCCGGGAGGGTCGTGAAGCAAGGAGTGTCGGCGACGGAAGGGGTGAGGAGCGCCGACGACGGGAGGGGAGGGGGGCGATCAAAGTAGATGAAGAAATAGAGATATCTTTGATTGCAAAGGGTAGATGTGAGGAAGCACCTATTTTTTTTTTATAGAGGTGGTGTGTTTTTATTTTCTTTTAGAATTCTTTTCACACATTATTCTCATATTGATGCCAAGTGGCTTAATCACATTGCAAGCAACTGATATGAAGAAAGCTTCTGGATTGTACAGACGGTTATTTCTTTATATATGTAGGTTTATGTCTGATCGTAGTAGAGTCTGTATTCTACGAAGAATGGAAACTTTCTTATAAATACTGGTATTCAAAGTACATATCTAAAACATTACCTAGGTTGTGTTTAGTTCCCAAAATCTTTTTTACTTGGTTTTCACATCAACGTTTGATCAGATGTTGAAAAGCCGTGATCGGATGTTGGAACGGCTTTTCAGACAAAAAAAACTAATTTTATGGCTAGCATAAAAATCATGAGACAAATCTTTTAAGACTAATTAAGCCGTTATTAGAACATATGGGTTATTGTAGTACTTATGGCTAATCATGGCCTAATTAAGCACAAAAGATTCGTTATTGCTCTATTTATTTGTCTAAAGTTGTTTTGGGGAAAAAATTTTGGAAAATAAACAAGTCTCTAGTTTAACATCTTGACGACAACATGCATAACCATTTGCTTGTTGTTTCTATATCTTCAACACTATTAATTATTTCAACAGAACTATGAGAGAAAAAATAGTAATTTTAGGTTTGTAATGCTGCGGGATTGTGTGTTATTACATTACATTAACTAGTAGATAGTTTCATTTGACTCTGAAGTGCCAGCTAAATAAAGGTTTGATTGAAAACATATTTAAAAAATTCAAACCTTTATATGTTCACCAGAGCGATGTTCTATGTCTCCAATGGTTGCACAAACCAGCAGTGCATCCCTTTTAATAAATATTGTTTCAACCCTAGTCTGTAAAAATATTGCATTTTGAAAATATCCATAAAGCATATTCAACAAAGAATAATCCAGAAAAATGCCTTTTGAATGATATCTTGGATAAGTTTTCTAGCTCTCTAATTTTATCACTGTAACCCTTCACAATTACTTTCCTGAAGTCATAGCTTACTATTCCAGTGATGTGAATAGATGCTCCATTTAAAATGAATTGTTATAAATATAAATGAAGAAATAAAAGGAGAAAGAAACAAATTCATATTTATCTCTCTTTATCCAAATCAAATTAATAGCAGTATGATAAGTTACTTAATATCTTACTTGCTATTCTTATTATTGCCTTAATAAAATCCAAAATTTACAATTTTCTTAACTTGATGATTATTGTGCTCTGGTAGTTGACTACTATAATAGATTTATTATGTTTGTAATACATTCCATTGAAATTAGACTATATAAGTAAATACCAAGTGAATCATATGCATAAGAAAGATCTTACGTATTGAAACATATGTTATCCATAAGGATCTTTTTTCTCCGAAAAGATCGCACTGTAGTTAAGTACATGAAATACAGACTCATTTTTTTAATTAACTAAATCTCTGTGTTCAATGCATTATAAAAGGTTATTTTTAAACCTCGTTAATGCATAAATCATGTGCTTAAATATATTATAACAACCATAGTTAATAAATCTTATAGTATGATTATAATTCAGCCCATGAATCACCCTTATTTTATAGTTATAAACTAGCACATTAAATATAGAATAAAAATTCATCTATTATACTAATGACTACATTTGGTGGATTTGTAATCTCCCTATATAAGGGTTATTGAGATCAATAAGAAATGGATTGAGGATTCAATTTTCAGCTCTCCCATTGTATCTACATTTTATATTCTAACACGTTCTTAAGCATGCTCTAAGGACTGAGCAAGAAAAAAAAACAAATAAAGAACTCACCTGCAGCTTTCCCATTGTATCTACATTTCATAGTTGGAAGAGTGCGATGTGGAGCGAGATTTTGATGGAATTCTCACACATATGTGTGAAAACAACAAGAAAGGTGATATAATTAGGGGCGAGGTGATAGAGTTGGATCTTATAGTTCTCTAGCAATGTGCCGAGGAACTCGGAGAAGAGAGAGAGAAAGCCACATTCGACAAATGAAATTAAAGTAATGATTTTACCTAGGATAGCCTCTGGACTTTCCCTCCTAGGTTCGCTATTGAGAATTGTCACAGATCGGAGCGATCCCTCCTACTCCATCTTTGTCACATCAGCCTTTTGGACATTTGATCCACCTAATTCCATTTGGAGAGTTTAGGAGCCGGAGGTTTGAAAGTGAAAGATGAAGAAGAAATAGATTCTTGAAAATTTGGGAAGAGTTAGCCAAATGTGCTAGATTGCAAACAGATCACATAACTTAAGTTTATAGCTTCGCATCGTTTCGAATTCTCCAAATTTTCTTGTGCAATGTAGAAATGATTACTATTCCTTAAATTAGATCTACTTGAAACTCTTGAATTGTACTCGATTTATTTTTAATTCGACTATAGACCTACTCGATTTGAAGCGAAAAATGACTTGCTTGGATTTCGACTATGGTAACATCCTATGGCCAGTGGCGGAGCACGGACAAAAATTGAGGTATGGCTCATGGACCACCGTGGGAGTGGATACATAAAGTATCGGCGTTCAAAATTCACACTAATTACACAACATGTCAATGTTTTATTGCAAAAATATGTAAATAAAGAGTAGGTGCTGAAAAATACCCCAATCTCCAATTGCTTATCTACTTGACTATGCACGGAAACATCCTCCACCTCTGCTGCAACAATTCTGCATGAGTACTTGGATTTGCACTAGAATCCTCAGTTAAAATAGTTCTTCAAATCTACATGTTAATTGTAAAACAAGTACACAATTAACAAATTGTATATACATTTGGAATTTCCTAAATCATCAATAATATTTACCTTTGCTTTTCCCTTCCCCTCCACTGGTTGGCTGGTCGTTGGCTGTTTAGTGGTGGCGCTGCCACTACTGTCGGCTACGGGATGCAGGTGGCCTGCAGCTGCCACCTGCCGGCCTCCCGAGTCCCGCGCGACAATGACGGCGTCGCCTCACCGGTCAGCAATCACCCGGCTTCCCGCTGTGCACCGCCTCTCGGCCTCTTGAGTGCCGCCGGCCGCCGTCATTGATGCCGAATTTCAGATCGACACGAAGAGAAGAAAAGGGAAAATGTAGGTTTTCTTTCCCTCACCGCTGAGTTCAACATTTTGACCCCACAACTCCACAATTGGTTGTGCCAAATGGGCCTTTGGGCTGAGGCCTGCTCACAACTCATCGATGTGCTCCATGACTTGCGAAGCGGCACACCGCTCATAGCAATCTGTGTGTGCGGCGGCGCTGCCGCAAAGCTCAGGGAAGAAGGAAGGATCGGGGGTAGGGGCATCCGCGCCGCTGGCGAGGTATGACGCGTGCCATACCTCGCCATAACAGGCACTTCGCCACTGCCTATGGCTTGATAATAGGGTCTGACAACGTCATATGCTTTTAAGTAGACAGTGATAGTCGAGGAATCATACGTAATAGAGTTTGGGGGCTACTGTCATTGTTCTCAAAAAGAGGTACACCGTACTTGTTGACGCAAAATATCGTCACCGGCCGTTGAGCGTGCTGAAAAGATGTTGGCCGATGAAATACGTTGCGCACGGATACACAAAGGACTAGGAGATCTGCTTAGCTCCAGTGCAGGTCCTAAATCTTAGAACACAGGCATGCCAGTCAGTTTGATCCTGCAATTAACAAGATGGTTGTTTGTTGATCGCCAAGTAGCTGATCCGCTATCGAGCCGATAGGTTGTAATGTCTCCAGCTGTTGTTAATGTTGATAATCTAGGTGTCAATCGGCTGAAGAGCTGATAGGATGCGCTTGTAGCCAATGTTAATAGAATGTCGATAATCAATCGGATGTATATTAGACGTAGATCCAAGTAAACAAATAAATAAGTGAGCTCAATAATAGTATCAGCTGTAAATATGATATAATGAGATAAGCCGGTACAAGAGTTAGATCTAATCATAAGGTAACTCATCGGCTAATCCTCCGATGTGATATTGTATAAAAACCCACCGACTTAATAGACATAAACCTATTGCTAGCAATCTTGATAGGTCGGACCCAACCGATGCAACATAAGATTAAAAGCAATAGGAAAATAAATATTTAGCCAATAGATCTACACAAGGTGATGGATAAAACCGATCTAGCTAAAACAACAACGTATCTAGAGAAACACCGACTCAGTCAGAATATCAGATCTAACCGAGAAAGTCCTAATCAAGCCGATAAAACACTAAATATTACAAGAGATAGAATCAATAGATCTGATAGGCAACACTTGCGTTAGTTGGATCGATATATCAGACCAAACCGAGAAAGTATCAATCATCGCTGATACAAGCGCAATCGACGGAACTTACTTCTTCGCCGGAGGTTGGACCTACCGATGCATCCCAACTTGGTAGCACGACCCCGAATTTGACTTCTTTTCGGGGGGTTCGGACCTAGCCGATGCAGCAGCGAGCCGAAGCGAGAACCCGTCAAGTAGGTTGTAATTGGCGATGCGCTGAAATTGTATTGATCGAGAGATAGTTTGTACAAGGACCTCCGACATACAAGACATACAATTTATACCCTTGGTCGACTGAGTCCTAATATGATACGACTCAATCGTCTTGTTATATGCAGCCACTACAAGAAAGGAAACTAAGACTCCTATACTTACAAAATTAGGAAACCAATTGGCTTTCCTTAATCTCCTTCCTAATTACATAAGGAAAATAACTAATACATGACTCATTAATAGATAGAATTAAACTGTCAATTCGCGGTCTTCACAACTCCTTCCTAATTCTGGCCTATTCTTTTCATCGTCTCATTGCATCCTTTTCTTAACCAAATCCAGCAAAGAACCTATCAAATATGGTGTTGACTCATCAACTGACCGATCCAAATTCTGGTGTCAATAGTACTATTGTGTATACTGTAACCACTTATAAAATGTACTTTAAGCATGATTTCTTAATTTTTATGTTTGCACTAAATTTTTAAATAAGACGAATGGTCAGACATTACAAGTGAATATCGCTTGTATTATGGGATGGAGGGAGTAGATGATTGGGTGACAAAGTAGTACAGTTTGGATCAGAGGTTTGGTGCACAACGGAATATGAGCCGACTATTTCTAATCGGACGATCAACATCCCCTAGTTCGCAAACCTGGGTTAAGCCCCTTTTGCTTTGCATCTTCCCTGGGCCAAGCTCCGGCCGCCTCTACGTTTGGTAGGGATGGGTATATTTAGGCTGTGTGTAGTTCCCCAAAAATATTTGTTATTTTTGTTTAAAAATGTCACATCAATGTTTGGACATATATTTAAAGTATTAAACGTAGACTAATAACAAAACAAATTATATATTTGGGTTGTAAACGACGAGACGAATCTTTTGAGCCTAATTACGTCATGATTAGCCATAAATACTACAGTAACCAACATGTGCTAATGACGGCTTAATTAGGCAGAAAAGATTTGTCTCGCAGTGTTCAGTCCAAATATATAATTTGTTTTGTTATTAGTCTACGTTTAATAATTTAAATATGTGTGCAAATATTAATGTGATATTGATGTGATATTTTTAAAGACCCATATTTGAAAACTAAACACTGCCTTAACCGAAACCCAAAAACCAAACAAAACTTACTGGTCATGAATTCTGTCATCAATTGCTACTGACCGAATTTAATACGGCTTTTTCGGTTATGCCTGTCTCGGGTAACTGAAAAACCGAAATTACTGTACAGCCTAATAACATCCCATGTAGCCCACTAACATACCAGCCCACCAACTAAACCTAACCCTAACTCCTCACATCCCTTCCTCCCCCCGCGCCCCCTTTTCGCTCAGCAGTTACGCCGCTGAGTCCATCCGACGGTGGACGAGCACGAGCTGCACGACTGCACCATCGTGCCTTCACCCTGTGAAGGCAGACGATCCAAATCCCGCCGCCAGTCCGCCACCTCCTCCTCCGCATCACCTTCTCATCCCCACCCGAGTTGCGCCGCCGCCTCCTGCTCTCCTCCGCGCGGCGCCGTCGCCGCCTCCTCCCCCAGCCGCGCCGCCGCCTCCTGCTCTCCTCCGCGCGGCGCCGTCGCCGCCTCCTCCCGAGCTGCGCTCCACGCCGGCCGCCGCCTCGTCTGCACGCAACACCAGAGGGTGGAGGCCGCAGCTCCCCCAGATCTGCTCGAATTGATTTGCAAAGGTGGATCGATTGATTTGCTCGTTTTTTGGGGATTTTTGTGATGATTGTTGGAATTTCCTTGCCCATTTCTTTTACTGACCTTGTATATTATTGAATGTGGAAAATGTACTGTGATTAGTTCGGTCATTCCCGAAGACCGAACCGAAATATCCGAAACCGTTTTGCTCGGTCTTCATTTTTTTTTAACGAACCGATCGGTCTTGAACTAACCGAATTTTGCAAGACCGAATGCCCACCCCTGACGTTTGGCTCCCCTTCTCCAAAAACTAGGGTTTACCATCCCGCCGCCGCTGCCACCAGTCGGCCGCCGAGCGACTTCAGCTGGCCGCAGGATGAAGCCGGTGGTGGGGATCGTGGTGTCGAACAAAATGCAGAAGTCGGTGGTGGTGGCCGTTGACCGCCTCTTCCACCACAAGATGTACAACCGCTACGTCAAGCGCACCTCCAAATTCATGGCGCACGACGAGACTGAAGACTGCAACATCGGCGACCGGGTCAGTAACCGCTCCCCTTCTCGAGCCCCCTTCCCCTGTTCTAGCTTTCTTATCCATGCTAATTTGCGGCGCGAGGATGTGATTAGTATTGTTTATTGGATCTCCCCTGTCCCTCCCAGCCCATTTCGGAAATTTTCTAAGTTTGGATTTAGGCTGTAGCTTGAATGATCGATTGCTCACCCATGTGGAAGGTTAGATCATTCTGCTCTTTTGTTGGGTCCATGGTTGATATCAATAGGGGATATGAATATATGATGTGAAATCGTTGTCACTGTGATATGAGGATTTAGTTGTTGTAGTGTTGTGTATAGGTGAAATGTTATTCCAGCTAGTAATTGAGGCCTGTAGGGACGTGGCAATCATATGTTTTACAGCATTATATGATACCTGAACCTTAACAGTTCACATTTCTCTGTTTGCTTGCATAACTGCTCGTCAACATTTCAACAATTCCATGATAGTATTTCTGAAAACAACTTCGATTAGTGTTAACTTGATTTTACTATTCGCCTCATTGAACAATTGTTGGGATAATATGCTATTGGAATCTACTTATGATGTTTGTATATGACACTACTAGGGCTCTACTGCACAGTGGCACTCTTCAGTTACTCTTTTCTGTTCTTATATTTCTTACACGATAATAAGTTATCTTAAATATTTTGTTCGTGCCATTTAAATTTGATAGTTAGTCTTGTACATGTCACAAAAAGAAGAAATTTACAGGTTCCTGTCAAAAATGAATAAAACTGTAGGTTTATCAAAGCACATAATAGAGTTGTTGACCAGCACACTGATAACATTTTGATGTGTCGACTGTCAAGTATCTATAGCCTCAACCTGTTACATTAGCAACTGAAGCAAAGGCACAATCTGCACTTTTAATTCTTGGCGTATTTAATACACCAAACAATAAACTATTCCTTAAACCAGAAACTCTAGTAGTCTAGTTACTGATAAGAGAGTCTGGCTGCGTCTCTTTGGGGCTCATAACTGAACTTACGATAAGCTAGTCTGTTCATCAGATGCAAAACAATCTTGCAATTAGAGAAATTTTGCACTGATGGCTATAATAGTGAATAATTTCTTGTCTCTGAATTTTCTAATTTAATGTGGTATGGCAAGCTTGAACGGATGTCTGATAGACAACTTGTTGCAAATAACTTTGTTGTAATGTTAACATGCTGTATTTCTATTTAATTTTTCTGTGTGCAAATGTGATAACAATGTTGACATGGTAACATGTTGTGTATTCCAATTAATTTGTTTTTTTAATCCCAAAAATGGACATCACCAAGGAACTAGATTTAACAGAATCTTATGTGTTCTGACTATTGCTTGCATCACCTTTTTTTTAAAAAAAAACAGACATGAAATTTTTTCTTTACATTGTGACGTCTTATTAGTTCAAAAAAACGTTGGGGCTTCCATATTTGCTCTTGAGCAGCTCTTTAATGATGTTGACCAGTTCTTTCCTACTACATCTATATTTTATTGGCTCACTGGAGACTATTATAGCCTTTTATGGTTCACAAAGTGCAAGCGAAGACCACATTAATGTTTCCCTCCATGAAAAACCTTTTCAGTAATGGCTGAATTCATTTATCTTCAGGTTAGACTTGATCCTTCTAGGCCGTTGAGCAAAAATAAGCACTGGGTTGTTGCGGAGATCCTACGCAGAGCTAAGGTGTATTCTCCATCAGCTGCTGCAACTGCAACAGCTTCTGCTCAACCTGGTTCCACAATTCAACAGGCTGAAGTTTCAAGCAAACCATCGACATAAAGTTCGTCTGAGGCAAAGACACATGTGTCGTTTGCTTTCCTATGTTCATCTGTGTGATGTTATGTTTAATCCGAATTTGCTTATGGAAAGAGAAATGACACCGTTGCTGAATTTTAGTTGAATTTAGTTTTCTGTTCTGCATAGGAGTGCCCCTGTTGAATGAGGGCATGAGGCCTAATGAAGACGCGATCAAGTTAACAATTTAAAAGACCTGACCAACGGATTAACCACTTGTGTTTTAGGTTTTTCATAGATGCCGTTTGTAGTTCAGTAGATTGTTACTGTTTGCTTGTAGCTCACGTCGCTACTGTTCACTATTCACTCTCTTGCACAGCCACGCCATCATCAAAGTAAGGCCGTTTGATCGGCATCTTTCTTTGCATCTGAACTGTGCATGTCATGTTTCCAGGGCCTTCTATCTTGTCTCCTCTATCTATCTTTGCTCCTCAAGCCACGTGGTTTGCCGCTGCGCTCATCTCCTCCCCTCCCATCTCTCTGGCCTTCAGCTCGATCATCGATGGCTGCTTTCTGCTCAGCACCTCTAGCTATGCCACCGCATCGACGTCCTCTTCCTTCCCCCACACCCTGCTTTGTTAGTTTGTGACCCGCCCTTGGCCTTGGGTCTGCAGGTTCACTCAACCAGCTATGTCGCTGCCCCCGAGATTGATCTCATTGGCTATTTCAGCTCTGTCGCCGCCTCACCACATGTCCTCGAGAGCATTCACTTCCGTTGCACCGTGCTTTATTCAGCCCTGTCGCCGCCTCACCACATGCCCTCAAACTTTTGCTGCCAGGAGATTTGTGATGTTCCTGCGTGGAGACATCAAGGAGGTTGTAGAGGCGTCGGTCCAGAGATTTTGGGAAGATGATTTAGAACATAAGCAATTTTGACTGAAGTTTGGGGATTTTTCTGTGTATAGGATACATTGTTTCGACTGGTCTTGACTAGATCTGACCAAAGTGGTGATGATGTGGCAATACTGTCAGCATGAAATAATGAATATTATGGGGCCAGCTACGATGTCCTCTAACGCCGTAGAAACGAGAGACGACGAGTAATTAGGGATCGAGGAGAATAGATTTGGGATAGATAGCAATAAGGAGGGAGATGTAGATGGTTGTAGGATTTGATTTTGACGATTGATTGGTGGTGTCAACTGGCCCTCGCCTTCTAATATTTAAAGGAGGGGTGATCTTGCAATCCCATTGGTCTAGGATGTCTTCTCCATATCCAATTAGGCTTAGAAAAGTGCTAAAACTCGAGAAACCCCGGCCTCTAAGCAAGGAAACTCGAAATAGAAAAAATTGGATTCGGGTTCAGGATGTTGTCGGTCTGTCCGCCCATATACCTGTGGTTTGACCGGTCGTATACATGCGGTCCGACCTCCATTGTGTACCCGGTCTGACCGGCCTCCGCGAGATCTCCCCAATCCTTCTAAATTGTTGATTCTTTCTAAATTCAAACTATAGCCAAATTTAGGAGTCAACACTATCGATTTGTGTGATAGTCCATTGCGTGAATCTTTTCTCCTGGATTTTTTTGGTCTATGTGGTTCGATATGAATCTGATCGATGGTATGGTGTTTTTGGCAAATGCATGAGCCAAAATCGAATTTGTGATAGAATAGAATAAAGGAGAAAGCGTACCGACAACTCCAGGATTCCTCCGACTTCTTCTACTCTACTCTCTTCCTAACTAGTATACAAAATGTGTACTAAGAGCCTTTTATAATTCAGCTCAAGCTTGGTGTGTGTTTTCTAAGTGTGGGATGAGTACTCCTTTTATAGGCTCCAATGGCGGCAACTTCTGATATGAATTGACCTTCATGCCCCTGGGAGCCGACTTCAGGAGCCAATGGAGAAGTGACACGTCGAAGGTCGGTGGGTTTGGCGGCAAAGCTGGTTCGGCCAAACCAGAGTCGGCTCCCACCGACTCCAGCTTCGGTCAGATCTCTAACAGGTGGGCCCTTGTGTCAGTTTCACATGCAATGGCGGATACTTCAACCGTCATCTCTGTCAGGTGGGTCCTCTCTTCCTTGGAAGTGAAGTTTTCTCCATTTCTTCTCTATTTTGGGTATTTATTTCATGCATACAAATATTCACCAACCTTGTGGAAATGATAAATAATCCCTACCACTATGTTGAATCATTATTTCCATGTATATTTTGCAGGAGTTGACGTTATAAAATGATGCTTTAAGAGCCGTCAACAAAACCCCCCACACTTAGCTCTTTACTTGTCCTCAAGTAAAGGTAGCGATAAAGTGTATAACAAAATTCCCCATGATATAAAACAGGTACATAAATTATTCAGAAACTATGCTCATACCTGTGAACTTTTTGAAGTGGCTAGCTTACCATCTTGGGTAATTGAGGGATGGAACGACTTCGACTCCAGTCCTCCTTGCTTTTTTTTTTTCATCAGACTATTGGGGTTTTGAATTATTTTCGCAAAGAAGCATTACTCCTCAATATGACTTGCTCTCGAGGCACTCATATATTTGGAATTTTTGTGGATCCTCACCAAGGTTCGTGTGTTGAACCCTTTTTCCCTATTTTAATAGGCTTTTGTGGAGCTTGGTAGGGAAAAGCAAAACATACCTGCATTGTATATATTGCAAAACCAAATACATGGACTCAAGAAGATAGATTGTCATATCCTAGGTCAAGGATTATGGTGGATGGAAATGAAGTGAAAAATATTTTTGCTCCATTTTTGGAAAGAAGGAAATCCCTACCTTCAAAGTCTTTTTTAGAGAGAGTTATTTTTGGACAAATATTTTTTTATTTTTGGAGAGGTATCAAGGAGAGAGTTTTTGTCCTCTCTTTCTTTTCTTTTTTTTCTCCTCTCTCACTTTTTTTTACGGCCACTCTCTCCTTTATTTTGACTTTGAAGAGGAAAACAATGGATATTTTTGTGGAACTTTTGGATGGAAGAATGATGGCAAATGGAATGGATGCTTTACTTCCAGAATAGAAGTCAGCTTTATTTTGGAGGATGTATCCTTGACCTTATGAATATGAAAAGAATCTACCACGAGTCCAATAATTTGATAAAGCTCAACACTTTGCAAGCAGTTAAACCTATGCCTAAGGTTATGATCATGAATATCATGGCATATGGCTTTGATAGGTGAGGATGTGGTCAAAATGAGGAGTAAGCTTTTCAAAATATTTTTATTTTCGAAAACAAATTCCCAAGTGTCAAGACAAAAATCACAAGAATTTCTTTCATCTTAACCATATCTCATCCATCAATCACTTAGATAAGTAAGGTTCCCTAATCATGATAGTGGTTTCTTCAAAGGGTATACGTATAGTCAACAATAAAATATGCACAAGTTTAATCATGGCAAATTCTATTATTTGGAAAATTTTATCTTTTATGATGCTTGAATTTTATTTTATTTTATGCCCTTTAGTACAAGATTGCAATCAAGGGGAAAACTGAAAGAATGAGATGTACTTACGTGTGAAAACTTGGAGCGAGTGGGGACATAGTGGGTTCGGCTGCACCAGAGTGGTTCCGCCGAACCACAGTCTGGCCTTCCTTCTCTGCAATTTTCTGTCGATTCTCCTGGTGGCCAGGTGGTACGTGCAACATCTGCATTTCTGAAGGATTTCCCCCACACTTTCTTGCAAGCCTATCTTTATTCAACATAATAAAATAAAATACAACATTGGGGTAAAAATACCAATGTGCCAAAATTTTATTGAATTCAAATTTTGGGGCGCTTACAATCTTTATTGGAAGGGAAATGAAATGAATTAAAACTAAACTAAGCGCCAATCCTAATCTAAGACACTAGATGGGGAGAAAACTACTCGATGAAGTACTTCTCCTTCCCCATCTCGCGGAATGCGCGCTACACCTTTTCGCCCATCCCGTGGCTGAGAACCCTAAGCTCATCCCTGAGCTCAGCATCTCAACCCTCATCTCCATATTCGCATCGGAGAGCTCGATGTTCTTAAGCCTAAGCTTCTTTACTTGCTTAGCGAGCTCTTCGACGGACGGTGTCAGGTCCCGTAACTCCTAGTATTTACCAGGTGCGGCACGAATCGGAGGCAGCGAGGCGAATCGCCAAACCCGATCAGGGGAGGAGCTCACGGACTCCTCAGGCTTGACCGCCGGCGAAGCCGAGCGATAAAGCCATTTCCCGTACCCGCCATTCGGGGTGCGAACTCACTTCACCACAAAGCGGTCTCCGCGGGGAGTGGATGGAGTTTCATAGTTATGAAACACCAGATCTCCTGCGCCGGTGCGCAGGGTTCCGACGAACTTCTCGCTAACCGGACTGTCCAAGTCCAATTTTCGAGCGAGCCGTGGTTTTAATCCGACAGTCGTCGGTCGGCGTGCTGGAGAGTCACCCCGCACCTTGGTGGAGATGCGGCGTGGCGAGAGCAGTCTCACAGCAGAATCGGGAGCCGAGAGGGCCAGGCCTGGGTTCGGCCAAACCAGAGGCGGCGCCTCTCGCCTCCGTCCTTGCAGGTGATGGTGGTGATGATGCAATGGGGTCCACCCAGAGTGCGCTCACCTGCTCCAGCTGCAGCCCTTCCGAGCAAACCAATTGATTCGCTGGAGTTGGTTCACCCTCCAAATCAAAGGTGTTGGAGGAGGGTGCACCATGCAACATCAAAGCCTTGCCCATGCTAGCCATGGAGTGGATTGAAGAAGAGTTTGGCAAGGGTTGATGTGGTGGAAAATGGAGAGGAGAGGAGAGGTGGAGGAAGAAGAAGAGTGTGCAGGGTTCTTTGGATCTGGATCAGAGAATTGCCGGTGCACTCGAGGAACGGGGAAAAGGAGCGGAAAAGAGGTTGAAATTTGAAAACGGGACCTATTGTAGCTCGGGCTGACTCTGGTTCGGCCGAACCCAATCTGGCTCCAACGGGTCCCAATTTTGAATCACTGACAAAGAGGAACCAGAGACACACAGAGAGCTATGCTACACGCCGGGTTGAGCAATTTTTAGGCAAAGAGCTAGGGAGTAAAGTCAATTAACTCTACTACATCTATTTCTTCATCTAATAATTTATCTGGCTCAAGGAAAAGCTTAAGACGTTGACCATTTACCTTGAGCATCGTACCTGAGTCGTCACGGAGTGTGATGGCTCCGTGTGATGAGGTGTCGATGACGTCGAATGGTCCTTCCCATTTGCTCTGTAGCTTCCCGTGGCCGAATAGCTTGACCCTAGAGTTAAACAGTAGCACCTTGTCTCCTGGTTGAAAGGTTTTCACCTTTATCCTCTTGTCATGCCATCTTTTGGTTCTTTCCTTGTAGAGCTTGGCGTTGTGGTACACCTTGTCTCTCCATTCCTCTAGCTCAGACAGCTGCATTTTCCTCCATTCTCTGGCCCCCTCAAAGTCCATGTTCCAATATTTGATGGCCCAATATGATCGATGCTCCAACTCTACAGGAAGCCGACATGGTTTCCCATAGACAATTTGATATGGTGACATCCTGATGGGCGTCTTGTACGCTGTATGGTATGCCCACAGAGCATCTGATAGCTTGTCCTTCCATCCAGTTCCCATCTTGTTGACGGTCTTCAGCAGAATATTCTTGATTTGTTTGTTGGATGTTTCTGCTTGACCACTGGTTTGAGGATTGTAGGGTCTGGCTATGTCATGCTTGGCGCCCATCTCGTGCAAGAGCTCCCGAAAGGTTCTGTCAATGAAATGAGATCCTCCATCACTGATGATCATCCGAGGGGTGCCGAAGCGTGGGAAGATGATGTCGGTGAACATCCTCTTCGCATTCTTGGCATTCGCGGCTCTGCATGGCATGGCCTCCACCCACTTGGACACGTAGTCGACTGCCACTAGGATGTACTCGAAATTATGGGACCTTGGGAAGGGCCCCATATAGTCGATGCCCCACACATCAAATATTTCTACTTGAAGGTTGTAGGTGAGAGGCATCGCATCTCGAGTAGTGATCCCTCCAGTTCTTTGGCAGCTGGCACATCTTCTAATGAATTCCTTGGAGTCTTCATACATGGTGGGCCAATAGAATCCACCCTGCCACACCTTGGCTTGCGTGAGGAATGCTTCATAATGCCCACCATATGGTGCTGAGTGACACTGCTCAATGATCTTCATGCCCTCATCTGTTGGCACACCCTCATCTGTTGGCACACACCTCCTTAACACTCCATCTGAGCAGACTCTGTAGAGGTATGGCTCATCCCAAATGTGGCGGCGACTCTCGTATTTAAGTTTCTTGGAGCTCTCCCCTTGCGGTACATATTTTGTTACCATGTAGTTGACGATGTTAGCATACCATGGGTTGGAGTCACGGACGGTCATGAGCATGTCGTCTCGTAGGAAATCATTTTTCAGGGGCTCCTGCAAGTTAGTACCCTGCAGACGAGACAAATGATCTGCTACGGAATTCTCTACTCCTTTCTTGTCTTTTATTTCTAGATCAAATTCTTGAAGGAGTAGGATCCACCTCAAAAGGCGGGGTTTAGCATCCTTTTTAGTTAATAGGTACTTAAATGCAGCATGATCAGTGTGGACAATCACCTTGGCACCTACCAGATAGGATCTAAACTTGTCGATAGCGAAAACCACTGCTAGGAGCTCTTTTTCAGTTGTTGCATAATTTAGCTGGGCTCCGGTAAGGGTTTTGCTAGCATAAGAGATCGCATGATGCTTCATATCTTTGGTCTGTCCTAGAACAGCCCCAACAACATAATCACTAGCATCACACATTATCTCCAAAGGTAGCGTCCAGTCAGGAGGTTGGATGACTGGCGCTGAGACGAGTGCCTTTTTGAGGATTTCAAAGAATTTAAGGCAAGCATCGTCAAAAACGAAGGGAGCATCTTTAGCGAGAAGGTTGGTCATGGGCCTGGCTATCGAAGAGAAGTCCTTAATGAACCTCCTATAGAAGCCAGCATGGCCAAGAAAACTTCTAATGCCTTTGATGTTAACGGGGGGAGGAAGTTGATCGACGACCTCAATCTTGGCTTGATCAACCTCGATCCCTCGGGCGGACACTCGATGAGCAATAACTATCCCTTCACGGACCATGAAATGGCATTTTCCCAATTGAGTAGCAAGTCCTTTTCTTGGCATCGTTGCAAAACCTTGTCCAAATTTTGGAGACAATGACCGAAGGTTTTCCCATAGACTAAGAAGTCATCTATGAAGACTTCCATGATGCTTTCGATCATGTCTGAAAAGATGGACATCATACACCTTTGGAAAGATGCGGGAGCGTTGCATAGCCCGAATGACATCCTACGATATGCATAGGTTCCATATGGGCATGTGAACGTGGTTTTGCTTTGGTCCTCCGGATGGATGGGGATTTGATGATATCCGGAATACCCGTCAACGAAACAGAAGTAGGAATGCTTTGCCAATCTTTCCAACATTTCATCAATGAAGGGAAGTGGAAAGTGATCCTTCCTTGTTGCCTTGTTGAGCTTCTGGTAGTCGATGCACATTCACCATCCTGTGACGATGCGTTGCGGGATGATTTCATTCTTGGAGTTGGCAACGACCGTCATTCCTCCTTTCTTAGGGACTACTTGGACTGGGCTGACCCACTCACTATATGGCACGGCATAGATGATCCCAACATGTAGGAGTTTCAAGACCTCCTTTTTCACTACTTCCCTCATTGCATTATTGAGCCGTCGTTGAGGTTCCCGTGAGGGCATACTCTCGGGCTCAATTGGAATTCGATGGGTGCATAGTGCGGGGTTGATTCCCTTGAGGTCTTGGAGGGAATAGCCTAGAACTTGGCGATGCCTTTCCAACACAGCTAGAAGATGAGAAGTCTCGTCCTCAGAAAACTTGTCACTTATGATGATAGGAGCTTCCTTATCGCCATGTAGAAAAGCATAGCGTAGTCCTTGAGGAAGGGTTTTGAGCTCAAGTGGAGGTCATGGCGGCAGCTCTATAATTGGAAGCTCAAAGGTCTCTCCTGGATCAGCTTCCTCTTCAACGAAGTCTGGGACTTCGTCTTCCAGAAGGGACTTAGGGGACTCATGAGGTAGAAATGCTTCCACTTCCTCTATGAACTCGTCTTCTCGGAGAGGGTCGGTTGTAGCCAACCTTGCTTTTTCGAATGGAACTACGAAATTGCTCCCTCCTAGAGTGATGTGGAGGCTGTCTAATCGGCGTGTTAATCAACAGCTGCCCAATTGGGTGCCCGATAAGAACATCAAAATCCTGGATCTCAAAGATATGAAAATCCAAGATTGCCTCCTTGCCGTCATGAATGACAGGCACATTTTGGACAACCCCAACTCCTTCAAGCACATTCCCATCAGGGTGTTTGAAGAACTTGTTTGTTGGTGCAAACACTTTGTCGCCCATGTATGCGATGGCAAAGGACTCTAAGACGATGTTTGCTCCTACAATTGGGTTGTAAAGGACACTCACCCAATTTCCCTCTAAGAAGCAATGAATAACTTGAGGGGATCCTCTTATCCGAAAGATTTTGGATGATGATTCACCCTCTCGAAGCCATTCATCACTCATGATGGTTGTTAGCTCCCGAACCGTTTCTTGTAGATATTGGAGTTCTAAAGGGTCAGGGGGTGCTAAGGGAACTGGTGGTTTTCTTCGAGCGAAATAGTTCAAGGTGTTCCCATAATCTTCATCATGGTCAACCCTGATCCTGGGAGCACATCCTGGAGTGCAAATTTCTTCACACTCAGACGATGGCTTAGGAGCTTGTTCTTCTATTGAGCTGGTGGAAGTGGATGGCTCGAGATCTACTTCGGCAGTGGAAGGCTCCTCTATCGTAGACACGGAAGCTTGTGGAGGGAATTCTTCACATTTCTCCATGAAGGAGGTATTTTCTAGAATGCGATCTAGAATAACCTTTCCTTCGGATGGAGTCTTGTGCATGAATGACCCTCCGGCTGTTATGTCTAGATGGAATGCAGACTCCTTGTCTAGTCCTATATGGAAATGTTGCAAGAGAACATGTTCGGGAAGAGACAAGCTTGGTCCTAATTGCACTAAATTAGTGAACCTGGACCAGGCTGCACCGATTGATTGGAGATTTCTCTGCTGGAAACTGAGAATTTCTACGTGGAGTGCAATAATACGGGTTACCGGAAAGAATGCTAAACAGAATCTATCTCGCAATTTCTCCCAATCACCATTTACGCATCCAACAGTAGATGTGTACCATTGTTTTGCTCTCCCTTGAAGGGAAAACAGAAACAATTTCCATCGAGTGGTTACTTGCTTCATGCCCTAAATCTTAAGGCACGAGAGAATCTGCTCAAATTCCCGCTGGTGATGGTAGGGATTTTCTTGGTCGGAACCAAGAAATGGTTTTCCCTGACCATATTGATGAGCTCGGGACGAATTTCATAGGCAGTTGTAAATATTGGCTCCGATGAAGGAGGTGGCTCACAAAATTTGCCCTGAGGGGCAGATATCTCAAAGAGAGGCTACTCCATAGAATCGGGAAAAATATGATAGAAACTTCTCTGGGTATGAGGTGGAAGAAGTAAAGAAAAAGAAAAGAAGGATACGAGGATGAACAAGGTTCGGATAGAATCAGCAACCGTTCCCCAGCAACGGCGCTAGAAATGCTTGTTGGCATTTCTTATCGTCACAGATATAAATTCGCAAGCGAACGGACTTACCGTTGTAGCATTTCCCCTAAAGAGTATTCCTAGGTTATCGAATCCACAGGGAACAGTGTGACTAATCCTGACCAGGTTCAACCAAGGACACAAAGCTAATGGTAGGCCAAAAGGTTGAGAGGGTTCACTCGTAAAAGACAGTGTCTACAGGAAGCTTATTTTAATCCTAGCCGAGATACTTCAGGCACCGGCAGCTCGCTGCCCCGGGTTCCAGCTCTACCACACACCCGGACAGAGAGGACTACGTGATCTCGAGGGCTGTCACCACCTCTACACTTGCCTCAAGCTAACTGTGGGATGAGCGGCAACTACTAGAAATTAACTACCTAGACACCTTGCGTAAACAGATTAATTACTACTTAAGTGGTTATAAAGCACTCAAGCAATTACTATAGGTATGTTGTTTATAGTAAGCAGCAATCTAGTATTCGACTAGGAACTAAGAGATAATCTTACGAAAGTAACTCAATTACTCAGAATAATATGAATATAAATGCAGGAGTAATTGATAGAATAGAATAAAGGCGAAAGCGTACCGACAACTCCGGGATTCCTCCGACTTCTTCTACTCTACTCTCTTCCTAACTAGTATACAAAATGTGTACTAAGAGCCTCTTATAATTCAGCTCAAGCTTGGTGTGTGTGTTCTAAGTATGTGATGAGTACTCCTTTTATAGGCTCCAATGGCGGCAACTTCTGATGCGAATTGACCTTCATGCCCCTGGGAACCGACTTCAGGCTCATCGTCATGGGCACCGTCAATTCAGGCTCATGGCCTAGCTGCTCTAGCTATTGTGTAGGCTCTAGCAAACACACAACCACGAAACACACAGCGGTGGGGCCACTGCAACGCCTGCAGTGTCGGGCTCGGCATCCTCGCCACACTCGAGGCCCAGCAAAGCAGGATAGAGAAAACGGAACAAGTTTATGATGGGTGGGGCCGGGGCCATCATTTTTTTCTGGGTAGGGTGCCATGTGTGTCAACTCGGGTCAAGACCATCTAAATTAGTTTTCCAGGGGGTATTCTGTCCGGTTTGAGAAATTCAAGGTGAGGAATATCTGTTTTTTTAAGTTTAGGGGGTAATCTATACTCGCTCAATAGTTTAGGGGATAATTTGGACTTTTTCCTTAAAAGCATTTCTTCTTGTTTCTGAAGACCATCCATTTTCTCATCTTGACTCTTTTCTAGGTTTTTTCTTTGACTCACCATAGCATTATGACAATTAAACATGTTAAACTACCTTTTGAGGGCAAACATGATGACAAACAAATGTGTAAAGAAAAAACATACATAGGCTTCCTGTTCATCATCATAGGCTTCATGTTAAAGATACGTGCACATTTTAAAATAGTTTCCTCATAGACAATCAAGACAAATGAACATATTGATACTAAACTTGAACACACGTGTTACTAATAACTCTTATGAGTAATAACCCTCATTGCCATTCGAGACATCCTCCCAATTCTCAAGAGAGTTGCATTCTACCATAGATGATGTTACACATTGAATCACCCATAATTATCGTATTTGCCGTCTCGCTCATAACTAACTCGACACATTACACTTATGTATGGTACTGTTAGTCCCCTCCCCTCCCTACTATAAACAAATTCACAAGCAAATTATTTCCAAAGTTTCTTAGATTTTCTTACTTGAACCTATATTGACTTGGCCACTGACACATGGGCTCATAAGCGGTGGAGTGTACATGTAAGTGACAATGCATCTTGCCTCATAATCCGTATGGTGCTGGACCAAGACACTGATCCATTGGATATGCCTTGGCAATTCTTCGAACTTGGAAGGTTACACCATATCGCTTCTTAACTTCTGGACCTCTACATGTTCAACACGAGAATGTTTCCTCATCGAGTCATCGGCAACCTTGGAGGTTGGCTATCTGCACACACAGTCGTGCTCCTTTCTTTCTTCCTTTGGTGATTTATTACCAGCTTTATACACAAATTTCTAGCTCTATAGGCTCCTTTTTTTAAGTTATGTAGAGGAATATGGTTCCTCTAATTAAATTTCAACCCATATATTGCAATAGCGGACCCTGAAAATTCACATTGGGTGTCCCTGCATGCATACATCTAAGGACCCCATTGGTTGGTTGTGGCTAATCAGCCAGAGTCAAAATTTAAAATTTCAAAATTAAATTTAGATATCATTTTGAATTTTTTCGTCATATTTTTTTCAGCCTTGAATTTCAAACTGGGAATGATACAAATGTAAAAGTTATGTTCAGAAATTTTTTATCGTTGCTTCGCTCACGTTGCTATGGCTTATCTACAAAAGCGAAACGATCAAAGCATAATTAGAATTGAAAATCAAAGGATGGATGGATACATTAAAAGTTAAATGTAAATGTTGCCTAATATCAAACTACGATTTGGCGGAAACATAACACAAACAATCTGGCTTCCGATCAACAAGACCTGAACCCTGTAATCGTAGCACCACATCTCCTCTGATATCAACCGTGCACTATCCGGTTAACCTCGCCGAGAAGGCTAATCCCTGCATGCAAATTAAAAAACACAAGCAAGAACAAGGTACAGGCAATCTGAATATATTGCTAATATAGATGAAGCTCACAGTTGGGGTTCCACAGATCGACTAAGCGACAAAAACTGCAACAACAGAATAATGTAAGCAAAACCTACCCTGAACGGCGGCGGCTACTGAATATATATGAGTTAGAGATGTCCTATGGTTACAAACAACCAGGAAAGGGCGTCCTCCTCATGGGCTTAGGCCTACAACACAATTACAAGATCGGAGACCCAAAGTATGTGGCTTGTTTCGATGATTCTCATTGAATCAGGATGAATTTTGATGTGAAACAAAAGCTATCTGAAAGTAGACTCCATAAGCTTTCCAACAAGTACTCGTGGGCCCCGAGAAACCTTCTAGATAAACGGCAATGTCCCTTTGAAGTTGATGCTGTTAGGAGGCCCGAATAAACATGTAGAATTTTGTCTCTTGTCTTCTATGGACCAAAAGTGACGTGATGAGGTAGGAGTGGACTTGGAGAAGGTCTTGGTTTGGTCCCCAATTGTGACATCCTGACCCAGGGCTTAATAGGATTGATATAATACTCATATCAACAAGTTGCAACTTCTTTTCCGGGAGCTCATCTCGAGAGAACTCCAAGGTTAATCGTGTTTGGCTTGGAGTAATTTCAGGATGGGTGACCGACCGAAAAGTTCATCCCGGGTGCGCATGAGTGAGGACAAAGTGCGCAGAAAAGACATGTGTTGGTCTATGAGGAAAGTCTTGATGTCCTAGAGAGCAGCCATGTGTTAGCGGGCCCGACCCAGCCCGGGTGAGCGGGGTCGGGACGTGACAAATGGTATCAGAGCCGACCCTCGCGGTTTCACGGGCACGTGTGGGTGCAGGGGCGCGGGCATGTTGCACATGGCGCGTGGGCCTACGGGGACACGGCATGGCACATGGGCCGGACCTGGACACACGGACGTGGCTAAGAGGGAAATGTTCATGGTTGTTTGCCCAAGTGTGGGTATGTTGGACCGACGGGGACATCGGGTCCTTTGAGGGTGGGTGTATGTGACATCCTGACCCAGGGCTTAATAGGATTGATAGAATACTCATATCAACAAGTTGTAACTTCTTTTTCGGGAGCTCATCTTGAGAGAACTCCAAGGTTAATCGTGCTTGGCTTGGAGTAATTTCAGAATGGGTGACCGACCGGGAAGTTCGTCCCAGGTGCGCCTGAGTGAGGCACAAAGTGTGCAGAAAAGATATGGTGCGCATGAGTGAGGACAAAGTGTGCAGAAAAGATATGTGTTGGTATGTGAGAAAAGTCTTGATGTTCTAGAGAGCAGTTATGTGTTAGCAGGCCCGACCCAGCCTGGGTGAGGGGGATTCGGGGCGTGACACCAATCAACTTCTTTGATCATCCATGCATTCCTTGCGCTCAGTTTCTTTACCATCACCAAAGCAAATATATAGTAAGTAAATCTAACATCTTATATATGCACTTTTGGTTGATGTATATATAAGATAGTCATGGTCATATCCAAGCTAGTTATGTCCTCATCATCCTCTCCTTCTTGATTGAAAACCGTCCTCGGTTTCATCTTGTCATTAAAAATATTGAACTTTTCTTTATTTATCACAATATTAGATGCGGAACATTTCTTCATGGCCATATGGTTGGATCCTGAAATCTTTGTAGTCGAAAAACCATAACACTCTCCTTCTTGCAAACCAACCTGTAACTCATTTATACAACTAGAGAAACTAGATAGAAAATTACTTATACACATGCGGTCCTCGAGAAAATACATCTTATCATGAAAAGGAGGTTTAGTCAAATTTTAACAAATATATACTCGATGCACATTATATTCTCCTTTACAATCATAATTGCCAATACATAACATGAAAAATCACATTAGAAGGACATGGCAATTCAAATCTAGCAAATAATTTCTTCTCTAAACAGTTGAGTGGACAAAGATCATCAAATTGAATCTAGCCCTAAGTATTTGAAGAAGATAGCAATTTAAGCTCTTCATTATCGCTAACAATGTGAATAACATGTTTAAACTCAACACATGGTAGTTCAATAACATGACTAACATGCTTATTCACTAGTTGTGGCATGGAAATAAGTAAAGCATCGCACAACTCTTCTTTATCACAAGAAACATCAAGCGATTTGTTTTGTGATAAAGGTATTTCAACAATTGTTTCCTCTATGGGTTGCTCTAATGTAGCATAAGTATTGGACATAATTGGCACATCATAACTATGCATACCTTCAGTAGTTGTAGCACCATTATCATTACCTTTATTCACATCTTCATAAATTATAGGCGCTTGGTCAATTAAACATTCCTCAAGCATGCATGGAGCTATGGATAGGTCTTTTTGCTCTCCGTCTTTCTTTTCTTCCTCATTACCTTAGTTGTTCTCATGTACCTGCAAAATGTTAGTACCACAATCCAAAACTCGTTTAGTAGGCGATGGTGACGACACTGTTGCAATGGTGGAGGAAGGTCGTGTGTTCGCTGGTGGAGGCGTAGCACTAAGGCCCCGTTCGTTTGTTGCCAAAGGGTGCGTGGCAAAAAAGAATAGTGATAGCACGTAAAACGAGAAACATCATTAGTGTGTGATTAATTGGATATTAGTTATTTTAAATTTGAAAAATGGATTATTTTGTTTTTTTAAACAACTTTTGTGTAGAAAACCTTTTTAAAAAATACACCGTTTGATAGTTCGGGAAGTATGCGCACGAAAAAAAAGGCACTATTTTTTCAACCATGAATGAACACAGCCTAAAGCTCGTTGACAACTTAGCTGGTCGAGGTATGATCAATGTTCTTGATGTGAAAAAGTTGCCAATCTGGTTCTTTTGTTGGCGTATCTACAACTCTTTATCTGTAAGGGTTTCAGTCGATAGCTTATCTTTGTAATTCATCTGTGTTTATTTGCCTCGGCTAAAATACTTTCTTCACATAAATCTGAGATAGTTTATCTTTATCGGTTACAATCTTGTGCTGCATCGGTTAGGTCTGACCTACTATGATTATTTCTTATAAAGATTTGACTATCAAACAATTTATTTTATTAACAATACAACCGACTCAATTTTATGTCTAATATAACCGATTGATTCCCAAACTCTTGGCATCGGCTACCAGTTATCAGTCCATTACCAATAACGCTCAGATCTAACCTTAGATGTTTATCTTATTGATTGCAGGACCAAATCAACTGGCATGCCCTGAACCCAAAAATCTAGAAGTACTTGCACTGGAGCTAAACAGATCTCCCAGGTTGGTGTAGTACATGTAACCAAATTTTACATCAATACATCCCTGGTGCTGGCCTCGCTATTTCCACCTCTAGCTCAACATCCTTCCCCAGCACCAGGCAGCTCAGCCTCCTTCCCCGACGCCAGCCAAGCGCCGCCTCCTTTGCCGCCGGCTCACAAGCGTCGCCAGCAGCGCCGCCACCACCAACGAGCGACCGTGGCCATGGTGGAGACAATCATCGGCGCGAGGGCAAGCAACAGCTAGGCGGCGGATGGTGGTGTTGAGGCAGTAGCAGGTTGCCGCCATCACTGATGGGTTATAATGGAGTATGTTCTTGTGGTCTGGTGCTGTATTTTTGTCACGTAGATTATGGGCTTGGCTAGGATTGGGAGGGATATTCACTTTGTGATTGTACCTTGATGTATGCAATGGATACAAGAGCACGCCACTACTACTCCTGGGATTGATTGATTTATGGATCTGGTTATAAATTCGTTGATGTATGCATGTGTTTGCTTCACTGAACAATGGCAATGTTTGTGCAAAATCAAAAGCACCAGAACAACAATTATTTGGGGTTTGTCTGTTGGGAACCATGCGATCAAACAAACTGCCGATAAAACTAGATGAAAGACATACAAACTGACAGGAAAAGATATACCGGCAGGAAAAAACTAAACTACCGTTAACACTAGTTTAATTTGGTGGCAATTTAATTACATACTCTCATCTTACCGCTGCTCTACCTTAAGCACATGAGGAATATGATGCTTTTTGAAAATACAGAAGTTGCAATATCATTTTTCACTTGTGGCTATGCTCATATTATAATCTTGTTGATGCAGAATTTGTCACATATTTAGTCATTTGTATTATTATTATGACTATCAGGTCAATATATGGCAGTCTCATTCAACGTTGTCCCAGGGGCAAAATCGTCTTTTCTCCTTTGCAAACTGATAGAAGTGGACGTCATGGTAAATGATGGAGGTTAAGTTAAGGTAGATGGTATATTATGGAAGTAGGCAAAGTAAGGGTATATCGTTGAACGGTGACAAACTCAATGGTATATATTCTCTCCGTCCCAAAATATAGTAAATTTTAGAAAAATCATATTCAAACGTTATAAACTTTAACTATTAATATGGAAAAACTTAAAATGAATTATCATGTAAAACCAATGATATTAGAATCATCATTAAACAAACAATTATAATATATTACTTTTTAAATTTAAAATAGCATACTTTTATAAATATTGTTGGTCAAAACAGTATCTCATCGTGAGAGTCAAAAGCTGCTTATATTTTAGGACAGAGGTAGCAGTAGAAAAGCCCTTCATTGATAGGTGGGTCTTGTTTATTTTTTTTATTTTATTTTGCTGACTAAAATGTAACGTTAGTAAAACTGCCGCCCCTGGGACTTTCTTTGAATAGTTTTTGCAACTTTGACGATCAAATGATAATTTTTTTTGAGGGATGATTTTGAGACTCGTATAGACACGAGGAACATAAAGAAAACTTAAGGGCTGATCAGATTATAGCCATTTTTTATCATTCTATTATTTGGCAAATTGCCAAAATTTGGATGCATTTAGTTTGTTACCAAACATTGGCAATGCCCACAAAATTTGGTAAAATTCTATAAACTTTTTCTCATAAAATCATACCAATATTTGAAAAGGTAGCAAACTAAACATCACCTTTACATTTTGACCATGTCAAAATTTTGACATTATCAAATTTTGGCTTTGCCAATAGATGGTAAGGTAAATTTTGGAACAAACTGAACAAGCCCTTATTGCGTTTATCTGTTTCACTGCACATGCTGGTGGACGTTGATCGGAGGCCCGTATTATTTAGCCCACCCCGTCGGCCGGGCTAGCAGCCCGCAGCCTGCATACGCCTTCTATTTATTATTCGCCAACGCCCTGCCTGAGCCGCTGAGCGCCTGATGAGTTCACCGCCGTCCCCCTCTTCTGCCCCCCCGCCCCTGATTTCTCCTCTCCTGCCCCTTTGTGTCTTCCCTAGCTAGTGCCTCACGGTGTTGTTGCGGGTGACCATATATACATTGTTCATGGCGAAACCACATCTATTGATGTGCACGAGGGTGGCCCGATCTTTTGGTGAGTTGGACAATAACTACAATTTGAGGAAAGAAGTTGTCGGCCCGACTACAACCGTACTAGACGTTGTTGTGTTGCGCCTTAGCGATCGATACACCTCTCCTGCGATTGTTGATCTTGCCGGTGCAGATCAACTTTACTCCTGCAAGCAATCGAGAACTAGCAAGAACAAGATAAAAGTGAGCAACTGAACAACTGCACAACAGCAACCAAAATGTTCTAGTCTCCCAGGTGCAATGGTCTTGACGCAACTGTGCAGAGACTTCTCTGCCTTCTTCCAGGTGCACAGCTCCTGCATCAACCCACATTCTACCTGAAAGTTTTGAGATGAAAATCACTAAAAATGGATTCACATATCAGCATACACATAAGCATAATGTCACCTTAAGAACATTGCACTACAACTGACAGCCAACTGTTACTTCCGTCTCTTTTTTTTTTTTACCGCGACTGTTACTTCCATCTCTTACAACAGAGCAATGGCGGATGGCCGCCTCCACGCGCTTCCGGCCGCGGTGGCACGGCAGGGCCCGTCGCCGGCCTGGCACGACGGGGGCTCCCCTCCCCACTCCCGGCGGCGGCCTCTCCGCTCACGGCCTGGCGCGGCGGCAGCAGCCGCTCCCCTCCCCATTTCTGACGGTGTCCTCTCCGGTCATGGCCTGGCGCGGCGGCAGCAGCCGCTCCCCTCCCCATTTCTGACGGTGTCCTCTCCGGTCATGGCCTGGCGCGGCGGCGGCCGCTCCCCTCCCCACTCCGGCGACGGCCGCTCAGGTCACGGCGGCGGCGCCCTCCTAGCGAGGATGCGAGCGCGCGGTGGATGGAAGAAGGATTGGGGCGCGTCTCCGTCCGTGAATGATGGATTGGGGAAAATATTGACCTGCAGGCAGGCCCAAAAAGAGTAGCCATTGGATTAGGTTTGGAGGGCTAAGATTTGCTCTATGTCACGTTGTGACATGCTGTAGGCATGTCACCCAATCTGAGTCCATTTCGGGAAGGCGTCATCCGTGATGAATAGCACGCCTCCTAGTAGGGAGGACATCCTGTGTAGGTTATGTGCCATCCTGAGCTCTGGTTTCGTGGATGCTCGTTTCGCAAATGATACCTGAGGCACAACAGAGAGAGTTACAGTTGTTTGTGAATTTGATTGGGAAGGTAATAGATGGGTGCAGCGAGAATGAGAATTAAATCCTAATTTTTATTTGCTGCAGTCAGAAAACAAAATGTTTTGACTTCTGAGCTTTGAAGTACTTGCCTCCATTATCAAAATGTGGATGCTGCCATCAGTAATTTTGGATGCTCATTTCGGAGCGCTCTGCTTAAACACTACACGAAACATGACAAGTCAAAATCTCGACAAGATAAAAAAGAAAACTTTGCACGAACCATCCAAGTTGCAGTCATAATGTTAACACAAAAACAGCTGTATAATCTAAGCAACATGGTGTAATATACAACTTATAGTGATGACATATCAAATACGCAAACAGGAACCTGCACTCTGGTTTCATGCAACAATATACAAGTACTAACACTTATGACTTACGACCATACGAACAATGATACCATAAAACAAGTTAGTTCAGTTATCCAGCAGTTGAATTAACCAAGTTAGTTACATGTACGCCATGTTTCTTCTTAGAATGGACAACTTTACAGTATACATAGAGCATAGATTCCTGTTTAAGTTTAACAATTATATTACGAGAATATCTCACTTACAAGTGTTGTAGTGGCAATCATCGTATAGTCTGCCCACCGCATATATTTTCTGATGTGTCCTCTCGATGTATGGTACAAACTAGAAGCTATTCCAACTCCGGTTAGCGAATTTGCATAAAGTGCAGCGTTTAAGTTCTTTCTGCAGGACTGTGTTTGTAGTATAATTTGGCTTGATTGGAGTACTAGGTAGTTTAATTTGGCAGGCCAAATTATTTGGTCAATGGGCTCATTGCTAATTTGATATTTAGAGGTATTAGCTGGCCGGCTCGATAAAATAGCATAATTAAGAACTAGCATGAGCCAAGAGGAAAGCTCGATCAGCCATAAAATACGTATTGCATTCATTAATCTATGTGTTAACCTTAATTACGTGATTACCGAGTTTGCGAAGACAATCCAGAGATCAGCAAATATATATATATACATGTTCGTGGATTCCTGTTGCTGCACATGGGCCATACACAACATCAGAGACAACCGATTCCTGTACTGCATCGGACACTGAGCGATAACCGACTCGAGTCGATATTTTGTATGTTTGATCTTTACCTATCCTTTTGTACGTCGTCGCTGACGTCATCTTTTAGTTGGCTTGCGTCATACCGCATCTTTCTGCGCGCACGCGCAAACGGACTCAGCCGCTCGCATCGGCGCAGATCCGGGAAAAATAGTGAGGGGGAGAGGAAGAACTGAAGAAGTGAATCGGGAGCTCCTTCACCCGTCGCCGTCGGCGCCGCTCGACAGGGAGGAGGGCCCGGCCTCTGCGCCGTCCTGCCGGCCATCCTCGTGCGCTCGCGCGCTCCGACCACAGCCTCCCCCATCCCGGATCGGACTCGCTGCCGCATCCACACCGAGGCACCGGCCGCCAGGGCCGAGCCTGTCGTCGCCGTGGGCGGGGTCGCGGCCGCCTCCGCTCACTTCGGGCATCACTCAAGCTCGGGGTCGCGGCCGCCTCCGACGCGCCGCCACTGCTCGCCGTGGGCGTCGCCGAAGCTGGGGTCAATAACACCGATCTGACCACCAGCAAGGAATTTTTGTAAGAGCCAAAATATGCGACCTTTCCAAGCCAGGGAGACACTGGATCTGCCTCTCCCATGGCCAAGCTCTCCCTCCTAAACTGATGCATCTATCCGGCAACTGAAGCGACCCGCTGAAGGAGGATCCAGTCTCCTCTTACCTATACATCCTCTGTCTTCTCCATGGACTCAGACGGCCCTACCATCATTGGAAGGTACAAATCCAATCCAATCCATCATCTGATTGTTTTGAAGTCTAAGCAGATCATTAATAAATCCGTCATGTTCTGTTTTTTCATAGTTCTGAACCATGTTATGTTTGTTTATAGTTCTGAACTATGCAGCAAGGCTCTTCATGGCTTTTAGGTTGTGTTGTGACTTGTGAATAGGACGCTGACTGCAAAACAAACTGTTTTATGGAAGTTGGGAGAGAACAATATGCGGGTCATAAACAGATTGATGCATATGAGGATTCTCCCGGCAGCTATGTATGCTAAAAATCATTGGCTTGATTGGAGTACTAGGTAGTTTTACCGAAAAACAGGAGGGCATGTGTTTGTAGTATAATTTGGCTTGATCGGAGTACTAGGTAGTTTTACTTTGGCAGGCCAAATTATTTGGTCAATGGGCTAATTGCTAATTTGATATTTAGAGGTATTAGCTGGCCGGCTCGATAAAATAGCATAATAAAGAACTAGCATGAGCCAAGAGGAAAGCTCGATCGGCCATAAAATACGTGTTGCATTCATTGATCTATGTGTTAACCTTAATTACGTGATTACCGGTAAGATTACCAGGTGTGTGCGAAGAAAATCCAGAGATCAGAAAATATATACATGTTCGTGGACTCCTGTTACTGCACATGGGCCATACACCACATCAGCGACAACCGATTCCTGTACTGCATCGGAGACTATGCGATAACCGACTCGAGTCGAAGATACTGGCCCTGTTTGGCTTGTTGGGCTGGGCTGAAAATGACTAAGCTGATTGGATTTTTTATAAGATCTGACTAGGCTGAATGATTTTTTCTTAAGAGCTGGCTGGGCTGGCTAGAGCCAGCTAGCCAGCCGAACAGGCTGATTTTGTATGTTTGATTAAGGAATAAACTTCGGTTGGATATGTAAGCTGCCAAAGACCGCGGCAACCCTATATATATGGGCTTATGGCCGATTGGAAAGACCCCCAACATCCAATCGAATACATCTACTATTTTTAGTTATTTTATCTTCTTTTTTTTTTTCTATCTTGTTCTTATGGCCGAGCTCTAGCAACCTTAGGGTTTAGTTGATCTTTGTCGTTTTGCGCTGGAAATCGGTCGTTTTGTCCTCCACGATAGCGAGGATTTTTATTGCTTTGCGGGGAAAGTGATCGTTCGTCGTCACGTAAGTACGATATTTACCGTCTTTGCTAATTTGCTTGTAAATTAGTCGTTTGATTCTACGAAATTGAATTGATCTCAAAATCGGTTCTGCTAGCCGCTTTTGATCCCGATGATTTTAGCGACTTCATTGGTTACACCGTAAATCGTTAAGTGTTCTTGTGTTGGTCACGAAAAAGTGTCAAAACAATTTGGCGACTCCGCTGGAAAGATTGATTCGGTTATTACGACCAAATTTCCATATCTAATCAATAGATCGATCTTTTATATAATCCACAGTTTGTTTCTTTTGTTTCACCTCCGAGGACCGATCGAGTTGATTTGCCACTTTTTGCTGCCGCCGGCTGTCAATAGATTTGTGTTTCGCCGAATTTATCAATTCGGTGGTAGGGTCATCAGGCCATACGCACGCCAAGATCAAGCCGCAGCTGTAAAATTCGATCGACTGTTTCGACATCAGGAGAAGCAGCAGCGTACTCGTGCAGGAACAGAAGGAGAAGGACAAAATACATCTCCGGTGAGATCTGCTACGTACACGGTCCAGGATTTCAAATCAAATTTCTGGACGTACATGGATACATACTGGAGCGCTACAACGTCATCTTCCTACATCAAGCCTGAGGTACAATTTACCAATGTGTTGCCTGATTCTCATCAGAATAATTTTGCATGCAGTATGAATTATAGTACGGATGTTGCTAAACCTATTTTTAATCAATATATTTCATCGGCTACAGATTATTCAAACAATTATTTTAGATCATTAAATTATGAATCCAATGGAAGTTATGCTATGTCACAGCCGATGCAAATTAGTAATTTAAATGCTAGTAGCATACAATCTGCACACGTTACACCTTTTAATTCATCGACAGTGAGTTCAGAACCTATGATGTTACAACAAAGCATGCCGATGAATAATGGATATGTGTATGCTAATCATTTAGCTAATTACTCTGAGCCGCTACATATTGTCCCGAATATTCCATGTGTTCAAACATATGATAGATTGGCTAGAATAACAAGGGAGCACTTCTGGAGAGAGCATATGGGAAAAGTTGGTGACTATAAAAAGCCATATCCTGATGAATTTGATTCAGTTCCATGTCCCCATGTCCCTCATTTTGTTAAATTCACCGGAAAAGATGATAGGACTGCATAGAGCACATAGAACAGTTTCTTGTACACTGCGGTGAAGCTAGCTCTAACGACATTTTGAAATTAAGATAATTTCCCTTATCATTGTCAGTAGTACCTCGTTTCTCTTAATAAGATTTATTTAATAATTTAATTGTATCTGGCCCCACCTGTCAGTCTCTAGGGATCGGTTTGACCGAATTCAAACCTCAGTCAACCGTGCACAGTAAACTTTCCCAATTATTTTGTTTAATTCAAATTCAAATGTTAGAATGATTATATCTTGAGCATCTGAACTCCAAACTTGATGAAACTTGAACCTAAACTTTTATAAAGTTAATATCTATCCAATGGAACCTATTTTACAACCTTCAGAAACATTTTTATAATATGAACAGTAGCTCTTCACCTTTATTTGAATTAGTTCAAATTTGAATCTCTAAAAGGCTATAACTTTTAAACCACAGCTCCAAATGAGGTGAGACCAGAACCTAAATTCATCTAAAATCAATATCTATCTAATTATGTCAGTTTAACAATTTTTATACAACGTTTGAAAACATTAACAGTAGCATTTCTCAATTAATTGATTTAATTCAAATTTGAAACTTTGATATAGAATAACTTCACTATCTTAAGTCCAAATAGAGTGAAACTTGATTCTAAATTCATATAAATTCTGAATCAATCTAATAAGGTGAGAAAAATAATTTTACCAACCTTATTACATTTTTATGAATAAATAATTATTAAATTAATTAAGAGATAGTTAATCCATAAATTAATGGAAACAAGGATTAAATGTACTAAAGCTAGATGAAACTGTATCATACCTTTATCCTATTAAGAAACCTTGTAAACAAACGTAAAACTACAAATTAATTCAATATAAGAATTGGTAAGATTCCAATATCATTAAAAATACAAATGACATATGGATTAATACAATAATGTTAAAACCTTATAGAAACCTAATTTACATATAAATAATTATAGATTGAGTCAAATATTTATTATTGGGATTATATAACCACCAAGCTACTGTATACACAAATCACACAAGTTACATTGTTGAGAACAGTAAGACAACCATTGATTAAGTTACCTATCCTAAAGTATCAAACTCTTGCATATTGTTAAACTAGTATACAGCACACATTGAATCGACTCATATAGAGAAGATACCATGCAAATAGGATTTATAGAATCGAATGCTGAAAGAACTAAAAGGTGGGAATGCATAATTATTAATTACAATTCATGACCCCATTTAAATTTAATGTCTATTCGATATAAAATTGCCAACAAGTATTAATCTTTAATCTTTAAGTATAATATTAATCACATTAAACCAACCTACAAAGCATGGTAAAATCATTATATGTCAATATGACAAGTGAAATTCTAAGCATATGAACAATCCTAATTGATAAATTAATTATATTAATAAGAGGAAAGTAATAAACATTAAACCATATTTTTTCTAAAATAAGTCACATGACAACTAGTGATAATAGACCTTATCCATTGAGTTTACTTCCTACTTAAGTTATCCTCCACCTAAGAACCTTCCTTGAAGCTTCCTTCAAGCTTACTTAACCCCTAAGCTTCCTCCAAGGAAGCTTCCTTGAAGCTTCCTATGAGCTTCCTTCCCTTGTAAGTAACCTCATGCTCCCTTGCTTATATAAAAAGATGCATCTCATAGTTCTCTTGCAAACAATTCAAGTAGTTTACACCATGAACCACTAAGTTGTCTTGCCCTTATAAGAAGATGAATCTCATAGCATCCAATGGAATTTTAGAGCCATTTCACAAACATAAGGCTTTAAGCGACCCTAGGTTGGTTATTTATTTTTATTCTCTATTTGATGGTTTATTTGGTTGTTACTTCAATATTGGTTTTTCCCGCGTATTATAGAATATGTATATCGGTTAGTGGTGAGGCAACATATGCAACTACTTGGAGGAGAGGGTTGTTCAAGATCTATATCAAGAATAAGGATTACTTGAGCAAGGCAAGTCATTATCAACATCAAACCCCTCTCATGTTGAACCTATTATTGCAAATGTTTTATTTATAAATAAATGTGCATGCTTATGAATTACTTATATGCTCGTATCCTATTACTATGTCAGAAATCTTGATTATCCTTAATTCTTTGTCGTTATGATGAGTCCTTAGTTATTATGCAAATGCTTAGTTGCTATTATAATTATTCATACTTCAGGACAACATTGTGGTTGTTATTATGTTGTGTCACTCCAGGGAGGAGTGGTCATTATGGTATGTGCTGCAGAGCGCATCACATAACCATTTGGGATTAAAACCTAGGTTAGGATGATCACTAATTCAACTATTCATAAGGTTGGGACGGAAAGGTGAACAGAAGGGTGGCTTGCAGAGAGCAAGAGAGTAAGAGGGTAAGTTCCGTCCTAACCAGTTAAGGACCGAGCCTTGGTGCAAACACATAAAACGATCCCAGTACGACCGTGTGTTTCTTGTATGGGTATAGACATAATAAAGTAAGTGGCCGAGTGGGGGTGATAACCGATCATGGTGGTGGTGGTAGTTGGGTCTGTAAGTATGAATCGTCGGGAATACGGGATTTAGGACTTACAGACAGTGGAGTGCCAGAACTCCTCACTTGCATGGAAATCGTATGCGCCCAAAGTGCATGAGGGATAAAGTTCATGTAGCGGTTGTCGTCGCCACGAGAAAACTGTAATGTTATGCTGTGACATATTCCATTCGTTGGAATTTAGTCTCATGTGTTGGGCAACGTCACAGAGAACGGGTAAAGTGTACATCCACCGGTGTGAGTAAATCAATCTATTCGAATAGCCGTGCTCGCGGTTAAAGGAGCACCAGGACATATGGAACTCTTGGCTAGCAAACTTGACTAAAACAAATGGGCAAAGAAAGAGGATGGCCTATTTTCCGAAGACTTCTCAGACAGTGAGGAGGGGCTATCAGAACAGGAATGGGGTAAAGAGCCGGCATGGGTAGCCTATCCCAGAAGACGGGATATGGTTGACAGAGCCATGCTGGAATAAAAACATGGAAAAAAAAACTTGACACAAGTCTTGCTAGGTCTTAAACTTTGAAATATTATTTGAGTAAAATTTTGAGCAATCGCAATACCTTGCCAATCCTTTGAAAGTCCCTATGCATATTGCACTTGGTGTTGGTGATGGCTTGCTGAGTACTTTTGTACTCATAGTTGCTCTATCTATATTTTTAGCAGAGTAATTAAAGAGAAACCTTTGCTAGTACGCTTGCGTATCTAATAAGATGATCGGAGTGTGATGCTTATCTAGGTCTCGTTTCCCCAGTCGACCGCTTGTGGGCATGTCAACAGGGCCTTATATTATCTTTCTTCCGCTGCTATTTTCTCTGATAAGTTGGTTGGTCTATTTAACCCTAATGTAAGTATTTAATCCTTAGTCCTATTTAAATCGTGATATGTTGTGATTCAACTATGTGTGTGTATCAACTACTGATCCAGGGATTGGTACTGATAAACACAGAATGTTTCCAATACCCAAAATCGGGGGCCGACGGTAAAAAATGAAAAAAGGGTCAATCTTAAAGTTTTAGAAATGTTATTGCCTTGGTGTCTGCAACCCAAGAACAATGAAAGGAAGAGAGGTGACAACATTAGCAATAGTTTCGCCTGGATATTTATCGCCTGATCCAAAATAAATTTCAAACTATCAGTTGTCCATACATGAGAGACTACAGTGGATGGGCCTCAAGCATGGGGTTCTCTGCTGCCAGAGTCGCCTGTCAATACAAAAAAAAAGGGTATCAAGTTAGGTGCAATTCTTCGTGTAGGATAATTTCTCGATGTATTTCATCGTTTTGGTGCACCCAACTATGAATCACCTGATTAGTAATCTTCGGCTTGTGCTAACACCCTCCTGCGGTTTACGAGCCGAAGTATCCATAATGCTAGTTTTGACAGCTTCATCGTCCTTGTTTATTGACCGGCCTGCAAACTGTACCCCATAGAGTCCATCTTGACCTCCCAAAGGTGTTGAATCTTCATAGAGTCCCATTTATTCACCTTATGTGAATACTATCAATTATCAACTACGAAGAACAAATGGTACTCCTGTTGAGAAAAAAAAAAATAGGGTCACCTGTTGAAGTGCCCCAAAGCACAATCCATAGTTCCACAGAACCACAAAATTCGCGTACAGAGTGTGCAAGTGGTTAACACATCCATACATTATTTTAGATGATGAATGCATCCATACATAGCACAAAATTCCCTTTCTAGCTTACTAAAACTTAAAAATAAAATTTGACAACTGCTTGAGTGTCACTAAAATCCCCTCTCTGGCGTACTAAGATTTAAAAATATTTTTTTGACAACTGATCCAGTAAGCTAATCCGATGTCACGAAGAAAAGGAAAAGTTTGGTCATGCGGCATGCTCCCTGCTCACATTTCTTGCTCATTGAGCTCCACAAGTCCAAACAAGCTCATTGTAGCAGGAGCGGCCACGCGTGCACGCACTGCAACCTCTCCCCGCCGCGCCGCCACCGCCACCACGGATAGCACGCGCGGGAGATGGGGGGCGAGGAGGAGGGGGAGAGGATGCCGATCCCCGACAGGATCTTCCCCTCCCTCGTGGTGGGGAAGAAGACAGGAACGTCTCGCTCTCTTGCGCTTCTTCTGTCTCCTTCCTCTCTACTGGACCCGAATATTCTCGAGCGTTATACTATTCCGCTTACTTTTGGGCCGGGCCGTAGAGGTTTGGGCCCATGGGATTGTTTTTGCCGAGCTTAGGGCCTTCTAAATGGTCCGCAATTTAGGCACATGCAGATGTGGGTCAGTATTTCGGCCCACACAAACAGCTCCTGATGGGCCGGGCCTGCAACTCCCAGGGCTCTCAGAAAGTGAGGGAAAAATTGATTTTTATTTTCCTTTTTACGTTAGTTCCTCCTGATGAAATTTCTAAGGTTGCTTCTGTGAACAATTTTAGTTCAGAACAGGACTTGGATTCTTGTGAAGCTCCTGCGTGCGGCATGCCAACCAGCCAGGTCACATTTCACATATGAGGAGATCTTTCTTTTATTTTCTTTTTGTGGGACAGGGGCATTCACGTGAATTTTGTAGACTTTTCTAAACCAATGCCCTTTATTTATGTGGAATTTCAATTGTGAAAATCAATTTCTATGCACACATGAGGAGCTTGTGTTTTTAAATTTTCGGTGATAGGGGGAGCCATTAAAAGGATAGAAATAGAAATGAGAAGAAAAAGAGCAGTAGACAGCTTACTCTTGAAGATTGCAAAGCAAGTGTCATCTTGTTTGGTGATGTGATAGGATTAGCAATTATTAAGATTTCATTCGATTCGCCGCTTTTATGTTGCGAGTGTCGTTGTCAAATTATAAGGGAACAACGCTCTAGCTACTCTTTCCATTGATTTCGAAAAGGAAACAACGATATTAATTAGTTCCTTTCACATGTTTTCCTGCCTTTAATTTCTTTTCGTTGTCAATTTGTCATTCAGTCTAGCAGGGTGAAAGTCCTAGTTCTCAATAAACATTATTTTTTCTTCTATTTTTTTAATGCAAAGTGAAAACACCGTTTGTTGTATGCTTATTTGGCCTTAAAAATATAAATTAAAACGCAGTACCTGTTGGCGTGTTCATGGACACTTTTGAGTTTTGTCAGTAACATGGTCATATTCCAAGTACATAAAGAAAAGTACCCTCACAAAAAAAATATGGAAGCAATGATTCATCACCTCTATAATTATACAATTGTAGCCTTATTTAAGAGTAAATTTCACAAAACTACATATATTTTGCATCATCTATCACAAAACTATAAATTTAAGAAGTTGTTTAAAAAAACTACAGATTTAGTGTCTTTACCTATCACAAAACTACAAATTTAAAAACTTATTCAGAATAATAAATATTTAGTGTCTTCATTATCACAAAACTATATGTTTAGTGTCTCCATTATCACAAAACTATAAGTTTAGTGTTTTTATTATTAAAAAACTACAAGTTTAAACAATGCTAAAACATGTAGTTTTATGATAATGTATTGCTAAACCCTACAGTTTGTGATAATTGAGACACTAAACTTATGGTTTTATGATAATAGAGATATTAAATCTATAGTTTTGTGAAACAATTTGTTAGATCTGTAGTTTTGTGAAACAATTTGTTAGATCTGTAGTTTTGTGAAACAATTTGTTAGATCTGTAGTTTTGTGAAGTAAGTTTTTAAATCTGTAGTTTTGTGATAGATTGTGCGAAATACCTAAGTTTTGTAAAATTCTAAATAATACTACACTTGTAACACCGAATCAATAATCCGGGCGCCCGATACCTAGTTACGTCCTATTTTTAATCCAAGTTATCTCAGAGGAGATTTAAATTCAATACCTTATCGTTATTTGTACTCCATGATGGTTATCATGACGTATATAGTTATCACGAACAAGAAATATCTTCCTTTTGTTTTGTACTTGTGCAAACCTTACTTTGACTTTGTGTGAAGTATCTAAGCTCAGTTTAGACATGCTGTCAATTTCATTAATTGAAAAAATGTCTGTGTTTTTTTTTCGCGCTTCTATATTTGTCATCTAATGGCATCGATTCAGAACCAGATATCCATGAGACGGCAAGTCAAATACCAGATGCATTTCATATTGGCATCACCGGTGCAGTAATCTGATAGAACTAGCATTTCCCACGATGAAATTTATTTCGTTTTGTCCATCTTAAAAAAAGTAATTTTATTTCGTTTTTTTTTAAAGATGTGACAACATGCATGGTCGTGGGTGGCGTGCTTGTCGTGCTAAGCAGGGGTTACTTTTCTTTAAGTAAGGCCAATTCTTTTAAACACATACAACACAATCACTCGTATACGCATGCACTTACGTAAGTAAGGAACACACCCATAGCCTACCCATAAACGTCTCTTTGGGTAGTATATCGCGTCTACCACTTAAAAAAAAAATAGTTAGCACATCCATATCAACTCTAACACTTAAATTCGAATTGACAGGTTCCACCCATGAAAATCTAAGAGTAACTCCAACAGATTGTGTATAAGTATTTGGATAGCTAAATTTATACAAAATGTCCAAAAACATGCATCCAACAGAATGGCTATTTTGCCTCGCTCGGTATCCTGCTCGGTTAAAATTTTTCATCGTTCGGCATTGTCGATGATATGGATATAGGGGTATCCCGAGGGCGTGACAAAGGCCTCGGAGGAGGTGCATTACAGTACACGCAACGACCAAGTCCGGTACGGAACTTGGAGGCCTTTGGCTTGAGCCAAACGATTAGGCCCCGAGGCAGCCACGTGGCCACCCGGAGGGGTTGACCCAGTGTGCCGCCCGGAGGCCAAACCCCTACACCAAGGGCTTCGGGTAGATCCCAAAGACCCATATGTTTTACGCCGAGAAGCTCGGGTCGATCCTGAGCCCCCTGTGCACCCCGCACCCCTCTTTTTCTCTCTCTCTACCCACCCAAAGGGGAGGAGAGGTGGTGCGGGCTGTCTTCAAACCACCGCGTTTAAGACTGCAGGGGGAGACGCCTGCCCCGTCGCATTAATGGCGATGTGAGGCGCGGCTGTCAGCCCCTCATCATCACCTATTCACCTCCTTTCTCTTGATTCGAGGGAAAGGGGTGGGCGACCAAAGTCTTCTCTCGGTGACAGTGCGCTAACAGCGCTGTTGTCGCGGGACAGCACGCCTCTCCACCCCGTCTCCGTCGCATTTAATGCGACGGATGGCTGCATGGCAGAAGGGCATGAGTACTCTACTCTCCTACTCCCTGCCTAGACTAGTCAGTGGGACGCTGACAAGCGGGCTGGTTGGGTAGGATGACATCTCCAAGCATCAAACCTTCGGTGACCTCTCCGCTTGTTTCCTCGCCGACCACCGCGACGTGGCAACAGGAAAGGAAGGCATGGCAGCACAGGCGACAAGATAGGGCAGGCATGCTCGCTCCAAGTGGGAGAACATCCCTCACACATGAAAAAACAGTAGAGGACCACTGTGGTGTCCCCTTGAACTATAAAAGGGGGCCCTGGTCCTTTGTAGAAGAGAGAGGCCGGTTGGACCGAAGAAACCGAGATCTCGCCTCAATCACTAGCTCTAGCACCACCCGGGAGAGAACTCCTCCTTGTAATTCTTCATTCACCACATAGTGCAAGAACAGGAGTAGGGTATTACGCTTCCTTGGCGGCCCGAACCTGTATAAATCTCTGTGTTTTGTGTGCATAGCGGGATTTTTCCTTCCTGCCCACCTTCTTCTTCCCCTCAACTCAGGCCTTGGCATTCCACACCCCTGTGCCGAACCGAAAAGAGGGTCCCCCGGATCCCCGCGTGTCGTGCACACGCACCGACAGGCATCAATCCAGAGCGAGAGGCGCTCGCTTTTGCCCCCTCCCGCGCACACGACAGCTCGCTCCTGCGCTCCTCCCGTGACTCCACAATTCTCCCGCGCCCGTCCCCCGCTCCACCTCCCTCCCGTGCCCCTATATACGCGAGCTCCCAAGAAACCCTCCCCAGTCGCCCCTACAAGATTCCGCCACCAAGCCCTCCCGCCGTTGCCGCCAACGCCGAGCAGTCTTGCAGCCACCACCGACATTGAACCCTACCGCCCCCCTATGCCCCTCCGCCATCGAGGTAGAGAATGTTCAGCCACCCCATGCCAGGTCAACGGCGGATGGTGATGATGTGGAATAGATTCAAATATACAGAGTCCTGATTTTGGATAGGCTGTTGGATTATCCACCTGTTTACAAACCTTTCTACCTTTACAGATCTCCATGCTATTCTGTTGGAGTTGCTCTAAGTAGTAGTGCTACACCCAGTTTGTAAAGTGGTGACTGTTTTAATACTACGCCTAAACTTATGTTTATTATCCAATAAAATTCTGAACAAATTACTTAACCTCTCTGTTACCATAGGACCGGGCTGGAGGGCAGTGCCCTTTGTTTTCGTTTATGTTTATTATCCAATAAAATTCTGACCAAATTACTTAATCTCTCTGTAACCATAGGACCGGGCTGGAGAGCAGCGCTCTTTGTTTTCATTTTAATAAGAATGAACATCCAGGTTCGTACCCTTTGGTTCAAAACAATTGGTTCCAAGCTGCACGCGGCATGCGTGAGCATCCTAGAAGGGCCAAACTTCCTCTATCTCAGAGAGAAAGGAAAATCAAACATGAGTGATTGAAAGAGAACTCGCTTGAGATGACATGGTATATATATTTAGTTTTTTTTGCCCAGTTTTCTTATAGCCCCAATTTAAAAAGAATTGAAGTAAAAATATAGCATAGACAAGGATACTATACACAGATTATACGTCGTTCGCACAAAATACATATAATAAGTTGGAAGACAGGAAAAGACAGAGTTTACCAAAGTCAATCTATCACCATAAGACAAGAACATAGAGATAGAAGTGGAGTCTTCTTTCAATTCTATCAACCAAAGGTGCAAAATCAATTACTTTTTGGCCTTGTAGTACCAAAAGGTAGGCCCAGATAAGTGAAAGGCAAAGTACCAATAGTACATCCAAAAAGGCCATCTAAATTTTTAGCTTTATCACTTTCCAAGTTTATTGGAATCATACAAGATTTGTGATAATTAACTTTGAGGCCAGTGGAGACTGCAAAAGTATTAAGTATTGCCTCCAGAGCCAAGAGATATTTTAAGCAAGCATTCATAAAAATGAGTGTATCATCAGCATATTGAACTATGGGAAATCATCATCAGGTGTTGGTATTGGCATTGAAATAACTCCTCTAGCATAAAGATTATTAACAATGCTCTGAAGTAAATCGGCCCCTAAAACAAAAGGCAAGGGTGGGAGTGAATCACCTTGCCTAACTCCTCTTCTGCACTTAAAAGTATTACCAGGAAATCCATTGAGTAGAACAGGAAGAAGTTGCTGATGAAAAAAGTTTATCTATCCAATTAATCCATCTCTAAGGAAAGCCATTATTGTCAGAGTTACCGATTAGGGGTGCCCTCATTACCCGGAGATATGGAGTATAACGGATAGGTATATCTATACGGATAAGAAAAGGAGATCAAGGTATACGGAATAATACGAAGGCCCACAACGTTGTTAAGGAAATAAGGCAGAATCCTATTTGTGTGAGACACGGGCTTTCCTATCGTGAGTGATTCCTAATTGGAGTCCAGTTCAGGGATTGCAGGGAACCCACGGTATAAAAGGATTGCCACCTCCGTGGGTTCGGGGGAGTTCAATCAAGCCGGAAGAGAAGTCGAAACCGTTCCGATAGTTTTAGCCACTAAAGTCGCCGAGATCGTCTTTCGGGTCTTCTGAATACGATCCCGTCGACATCCATCTTTCCACATTTTGTACTCTATACTCGGGGAACCCCCCTCAGCAATCTCATATAAACTGGAATAGGGTATTACCTTTTGAGGGCCTAAACCAGTATAAAAAATCTTTGCCTTAGAGTAGCATCACGTCGTATTACTATAGTCCTTACGCCAACGTTCCCCCGTCTTATACATACCCCGTCTACGGATATCAGCCGTTGACACTTATGTTTTAACATCCATAAAATTGTGCTATGTTCTATGGTGTCGAAGGCTTTTTCAAAGTCTAGTTTCAGCGAGATAATTTCCTTTTGTGACTTTTGACATTGATAGACATATTCAAATGACCAAGCCAGACAATCCTAAATGGTTCTAGACTTAATAAAACCATATTGATTTTGATGGATGATTGGAATAATTAATTTCTGTAATCTATTAGTTAGGATTTTAGTGATCAACTCGAGGGAGATACTGAGGAGAGAAATTGGTCTGTAATCATTAACTCCCTCTGGATTAGGCTTCTTTGGTACCAAGGTGATTAAAGAAGTGTTCAGACTGTCCAACATCAAGGAACCATTACAAAACTGTGCACAAAGAATATAGAAGTCCTGCCTGATAATTGGCCAGCATTTTTTGAGGTACATCCCATTAAAACCATCAGGTCCTGGGGATTTATCAGTAGGCATTGTCTTAATGACATTATCAATTTCCTCCAAAGAAAAGCTATCAAAAATACTGCCCAAGGAATCAGAATTGCGACGTACTCCGCCAAAGCACGAAACGATCGATTGGCTGTTCTCAAATTTGTGACTTGTTGTGGTCTGCTAGGAATGACATTATGATTTTTAGAGATATTATGATATCCTCTCCTTTAACTCTTCTTCTGCGGGTTGTTTGTTATTTGTTACAGTGGAAGCCATTGCTGATATCAAGTGAAGAAATGACGGTGGAAAGCTGGATTTGTGCCCTACAGGCTACAGGAGACGATATCACAGCTGAGGGGGTCGGCTAGTCCCCTTCTTTTGCTGCTGCTAGGTCCTTTTGCATTTGTGTGAAGCTGTAGGTGCTTCTCAGTGAGCTGGAGGCCCCAGCTTGTTGACTTTTCTGTATGATTCGCCTGGCTATTTGCTACCCTTAAATTTGCCCGTATAGTCTGTCTTGCCCTGATCAGAAACTTCTATGTAATGGCCCTATTTGGATGGAGGGGTTAGTGTTAGTTTGGGTTATTTTGGCCCCAAATAACCCATTAGTATCCAAACAGGGGGTTAGATTGGGCTATTTGCATCTAACCCCCCTAAAAAAATAGCACCTCAAAGAGGTGCTAACTAGGGCTAGTTTATGTGGGGCCTAAAGAAAAATCACTGTACCCTTTCCTTTTCCACCGCACGGGATCCCCATCGCCGACCTCTCCCTCTCGCTCGCGACGTGCTGCAGTCTCTGCCGATCCACACCACTGGCCGGCAGGCGCACCGCCACCTCTCCCTACGAGCACGGCGCCGTCCTCCACGCGCGCCGAGGCCTCCCCCACCCACGGCGCCGCCTCGCACCATCCGCACCGTCGCCTCCGACAATCCACCCGTCCGCCTCCCCGATCTACGGCGCCGGCCGACAGGCGCGCCGCCGGCTCTCCTTATGAGCGTCGCACCCTCCTCCACGCCCGCCGCAGCCTCCCCCACCCACGGCGCAGCCGCCTCCCACCGTCAGCGCTGCCGCCTCCCCAAATCTGCCCGCGCATGGACGGAGACGGCTTCGACTTGCTGGTATGGAATGATGAGAGCACACAATGATGAGAACATCAGGTTTAGGGTGGTTCAGTGACAGATTCATCTTGCTGGTATGGAATGGATGTTTTTTTGTGTTGATGATGTATTATGAGATGAGTTACACGAGATTGCTTTGCGCAAGGTTTGTATGTGGCCTTCTTTTGGCAATCTTTTAAACAAAACAAAATATAGGTTTGCAAGGTTAGCACACTACACTATATATTGCTGTCACGTCATAATCTTGAACAAATCCAATTTCTACTAGTGGCATGTTTAGGGACAATCTTTAGTTTTTTTAAAATCATCATACAAGGGCATGTTTAAAATTCTAGGTTATTTTCCTGGGAATGCATATAGTAGTTTAGGGACAATCTTTTGTGTTGCATACATATTATCTTTTAAAAAAGCATATGCATAATGAAGCAGCTCTCGGCTGCTGGGCTGGGGAAAGATTTTATACTAAGTTGACCTAGTGCAGATATCTTTTATACTGTGTAGCCGCTACTGTTAATTCTTGCTCAATTCAAATGCTTGCTAGCTGAAAAGATGTTGGATCTATTGAGTATACTATTCAGTAACAAGATGAAATGATTTTGAATCATCCAATGTAGCAAAAACTGTAGAAGTCTGATTTTGATGCATATTACAGATTATTAAAAAGACTTCTTGATCATTTTGCATGAATCTAGCAGTGTACTGTTGGAAGTCAGACCCTGCTGAGAATAATTTAAGCTAAACCTGTAAATTAATTCATTCCGGCATCAATGAAGTCAGACTCTGGTGACAGAACCAAGTAAGATTGTGTGAATGGATTTGGAAACTGATATGACTGAGCTTATGAAACAATTGGAACAATGGATTAAGTAGTTCTACCATTTAATTTTATATTTACCTTCCATAATGAAACGTTGGGTTTCTCCTTGTGCTGATTGAGATTAACCTGGCCTTCCATCATTCAGAATGTTGTAGTTTGTTCCTTTTTGCTCGAGTGGCCATATTTTTGACAGAGTATTTACAGTTAATCTTGTGTGCAAGGTTTTTATGGTGCATGTTTTAGCCATTAGCTGCACGTTTATTGTTTTCCTTTATTTTATTTTCAGTTATGCATGCAGAATAGGCTGAAAACTAGGAGTTGATTCATTCTGTTTTGTACCTTTTTTTTAGCTTGATTTCTGGCCATAATATGGCGTTATAATTTGTCATGATTTGCTTGTAATTAACCCCCTGTAAGGAGGTGAATAAAAGTGAGAGACCCAGAAAAGTTGCTTGAGCTTGCAACACAAAATCATCTATCTTGTTTTACTCTGTTCTACCATGTGTTCTTCAGTTTCGTAATATCTGAAGATGCCCATTGTTTTGTTTCAGTAGGCCACAAAATTCAGAGAACAAGCATGAGTTTGTGGAGGTGGTTTTTGCTGACAATTTTCTCCTGGGTTTCAACGGTTCAGTTTAAGCTTAAATTTGTGAGAGAGAGAAGGCCACACATGAGCCGGCCACAGAAAATCCGGCTGGAAGTATTGTTTAAATTAGCTAAATAATTGAAAGAGTATTTTTATTATCAATTTAACTCTTCATCCAAACACTTACTTGGTTAGATAGTTTAGGGTTAGTCATGGGTTACAAAATAACTCTAACCACTAACTCTAGCAAGACTATTCAACAGACCAATATGTTTGCTTTCTATATAAAAAGTAGGGCCTTTCGGCCTTTTATCCAAAAATTTTGTGACTTTTGAGACTGTCATCGAGCAATCAAAATAATAATCTAGAGGAGGAGACGATGGGATATGATTATAT
>CM002486.1:14545056-14586866 GCA_000325765.3 Leersia perrieri
TATATAATATCTTTGCAGGAGGGGGGTGTCATCTTGACCACCTACGAGCAATTCAGGGAACATGAAATGAAAATATCGAGTGAGCTTACAAGCATTGACTACGTGTTCGCTGATGAAGGCCACAGGATAAAGAACTACGAGACAAGTACTTCAAAGGCGCTTGAGCGCATCAAGAGTAACCATAAAATCGTGGTTGCAGGTACTCCTGTACAGAATAATCTAATGGTAACCCTCTCCCTCATTCCTCCTTCCACTCAAGAACACATCCAATAGAATTAAACTGAGTAAAATTTACCCTTTGTAGGAATTTTACAACCTGTTGAATTTTTGCTGCCCAGATTTGTTGGGCAGCCTTGAAAATTTTGTGGCTAACTTCCTAATACCTATTGATCGCGGAAAACACAAGGAAGCAGATTTTAAACTTATGGCGAGTGCAATTAAAGCTTCAGAGGTCTTTTCTAATAATTATGCTATTTTATTCAATTTTTGTTACATTTTTAGTAGTTCTGCTTCAGTTATTTCACTCTCCATGTTACCTATACTAATTAGGCTTTCTGGCTCGTAAAAAATATTTTTCGCAGCGTTTGAATGAACTTGTTAAACCTTATATTCTGCGGAGGACAAAATTACTCCTGCAGGAAGTAGGAAGGCTTACCTCAAATAAATTTGAGGTAACAGTGTGGCTCAAGATAAATCCTCTGCAGGTATTATCTATAACTTGTCAATAAATTCAGCCTAACTGATATACCTTCTTTCACTTCTTCTTTCTGACTATCTTCTATACAGCAAAAGCTTTATGAGACATTGATTGATGATGATACATTAAGGTTGCATGGCAGCGCACTTGAAGCATCAAAAGTAAGCGTTGTCAACTTACTCTAATTCTGTGGATAGATATATTTGATATGATATGATTCTGTATCTGCAGATTGCTAAAGGAATATGCATGCACCCATCTCTTGTTGTGCCAAAAAGTGATGGTGAACCATGCTCTACACTCAAGATTTCACAGCAGCTTCGAAATAATTTGTTGAATCATTTAAAGATATCGTGCCCAGATCTGAAACCAGATGACTTCACATCGAGCAGAATGGATCTCATTCTATATTTAGTGGTAAGTTTGCGTTACAAATGCCTCCCTAATTTATATACACTGATATTTAGAAATGACCATTAGTTTTCTTTGGCTGCAGCCTATCCTTACCCAAAAAGGCCACAAGATCCTGATATTTTCCAAGTCTCCAGCAATGCTGACCTTTATTCAAGTTATTTCCTACCACTTCTGCCCTTTGATTGTGACTAACTAACCACTCCTTGGTGTACCCATAGCAAATGTTTAACATTTTCTTAACTAACAGAGTGCCCTTGGAACTGTACTAAATGAAGAAAAGGTCATCCGTATGGATGGAACAACACCTAGAACTAAAAGACGAAAGCTAGTTGATGTAAGTTTTTGCCCTTTTATGTTAAGTCCTCCTTTGAATTGTAGGAATTTTAGAGGATTAAATTCTTATAGAGTTTAAGTACTGAGCAACATATACCATGCTTTATAGACAAATAACAGAATCATATGTTTTTACTATTGTATTCCAAACAAGCAAACTATATTTTTCAGTGTTTTCCAATTCTATGTTTGCATATACAATCTTATCCTATTCTTACGTTTTCCAGTTCTATGTTTTGCATATACAATCCTATCTTATTTCTGTGTTCCAAAGAAGACCTAAACCATTTATTTTTCTTCATCTTTTTCTGCAGTCATTTCAGGATGTCAAAGGACCATCTATTTTTTTGATGACCCCAAAAGTTGGCGGAGTTGGCATCACTTTAACTGCCGCCACCCGGGTTTTAATTGTTGACCCTTCTGACAATCCAACGTATACTAATCTTATTGACAAAACAAATTGCAGAACTAATCTTTGTAACTTTAATCTCGCTAACGTTTCTTTTTAACAGTGACGATAATCAGGCAGTCGATAGAGCATACAGGATGGGGCAGAAGAAAGATGTAGTTGTGTATCGCATTATCACATGCGGAACAATTGAAGAACATACCTATCGGCAACAGGTATACCACCCGTCTTCTCCCTCATCAAACTAAGTATCCTCCCATTGCTATAAATGGATGTGGTTACACGCCTAGCTCGTGCAATAGTTTTCATAAACTGCTTCAAGCTGCTATTTCTTCCAACATAAGATCCAAGCTTCAAGGTGTCCAATATAATTTAGAAAACCTCTGCACTAAAACAGTGCCTGCAGCTTTGAGTTAGCACCATTGTCGGTAACAATTTGCACTACATTCTCTTTTCCAATAGCTTCAATTCTCTTCTGGAGCCTGTTATGTGGGGCATCCCTTTCCAACGCTGGTGCTGCGAGTGAAGGGCAGCGGCGCTTATCCATTGCTTGCAATTAGGAGGATTTGCTTTTCCCTCAAGTTTAGCAGTTTGTTTACAGGATTAGTTCCTATTGTTAAGGAGTGTTAGCGCCTATATAAGTCTGTTTAATCAATGAATAAAGCAGGCAATCTTATCAATCAATTTACCTCGTTCCAATCTAATCACGGCTCCGGGGCTGTGAGGCGCCTGGCTTCGATTTCCCTTCGAGCACGACTACCACCTAAGGAGTCGGGGCCCTCCTCCGCCAGCTCCTTACAGAGCCCTCTTGTTCTTATTCAAAGCAGCTTTCATCACATCATTTATTTCTTTGGTAGTGCAAGGACACACTACCACATCTGAATAGAGACCACAAGATGCTCCTTCAACCTAGTGATCTCTCCTTTAGTCACTTTGCCACAAATTATGCATGTCACAAGATCTTGATTGCTAATTACAGTCCAGTACCCAACTGCCAACCATGATCATTTGATTTCGGCCTCCTTTAGGATCTTTTGTAGGATCATAAGTCTCCAGAAGCTGCTGCAGTGGACATTTCTTCTGCACAAATAAAAATAATAGGCACTCAGCACCAGCACATCAATTATTTTAGTAGTCTAAGCACAGAGCACAGTTGAGAAAGCACAAAGTATAACAATCGATAGCATTTTATAATTGCATCATGGAGACACAAGAATATCCATAGCATCATATTCAGATTTCGAGACAAGTCAAGTATAAAAAACTTGAAAAGCAGTTCTGGATGTCTAGGATGGACTATATTGAAAGGGTGGATGCAGGTTAGAGTAGAGAGGGATAATGTGGGAGAGGGTGCAGGATGAAAGCAGAGGAATAAAGATGCATAGCAGGAGGGAGAGAGAGCATGAATAAATTAGAGGGAGAGGGAACTGGAAGAAATCAGAGCAGTAAAGAAAAGCAGAGAGAACATAGCCAGAGAGATTGAAGGGCAGAGTGCACAGCAGATGACAGGAAGAAAGGAAGGGGAATAGAGATGGAGCGTAGTGTACCTTGGCGGTGAGGAGACGCGATGATGTCGTGCCGAAGACAAGGCATGACGCGTGTTGGAGGCGATGGCAAGCTAGGGTTTGCGCGATCCCCTTTTTTCTCCTTCTGTTTCCCTCTCTGGACTTGACAGGCTGGATCGCAGCAGCAAATTTTTTTCACGCCAATCGATCAGTAGCGCACACCTTGGACCACCTTGACGACAGATGCCTTGCGCACATGCGGACGCCATACATGCTGCTCTATGGCGGTTCGACGCCTTGGGCTTGGCCGAGCACCATGATGCGTTAGCGTCGCTATTGCGACGCTTGAGCAACGGCATGAAAACAATAAAGATGATAGTATGCAATACAATTAATTTTCTTGGAGCTTAATGCTATATTGCAGTCAATAAATTAACTTCTGTCATATGCAGATACTGAAAGGCGAAATAGCATGCGGTGTTATAGACAAACAGTGCCAGAGAGAAATTGGAAAGCAGGTATGTAAGAAACTCCTTTTTTTTTTCCTAAAGAGATCTCAATATAAGAACTCTTTGAGTATTAAGTTTTGTATTTTCTTTATATTTGCATGTATAGTTTTTAATCTCGCCTCACTGGTAATCCCCTCTATTCCTCTCATACACGCACACCATTAGCACAAAGTAGAAGATGAGGAGCACAGAGAGCACACAAGAAACTTGTTTGCGGAACTAGAGTACATGGTATAAGTCAATGGTATAGTAGAGCATAAGTCAATGGTTAGTACATGGTGTCACTACCAACTGCAACTACTATTGGGACTATAATCCCACTACTTCGCTACTCGGCACTGTTGCCAACAACTAACTACCGCCTGCTGCCTGAGCATAGCCAAAAGAATGCGGAGCACTACCTGCTCCTGATAAGAGAAAATATTATCTATCAGTTCCTCCCCTAATTCAGTTGCTCCCAGTTGATCTCAACCCCAATCTTGGTCCTTAGCTCTAGGAAAGAATGCAACCAAGAGGCTTGGTGATGATGTCACCGAGCTGTCGACCGCTGTCAACATGCTTGAGCTTGATGTGCCCTCCATCGACATAAGTCACAGGTGAAATGGAACTTGGTGTCGATGTGCTTGTTATCGTGGAGAACGGGATTCTTTGCCAAAGCAGTGGCGGGCTTGTTGTCCACCCACAGGACTTAGTATGGAGCTCTTCTCCGGTGAGCTCTTGCAGCAGCCACCCCAGCTAGACACCTTGACAGCACGCATGGCCCCCGCAATGTACTTCCTTGCAAGTGGACAGCACAACAACCCTTTGCGCCTCGCCTCGTTAGTAATCCCCTCTATTTTCTCACACACACGCACCATGAGCACAAGTTGATGAGGAGCACAGAGAGCACAGAAGAAACTTGTTGCTGAACTTAACTAGAGCTGCAGTGCTCCTACTCTTCATATATAGTAGAGCACAAGTCGATGGTATGGTACATGATGTCACTACCAACTACAACTACTACTGGGACATACTCACTACTCCACTAATTGGCACTGTTGCCAACTACTAGCTACAGCCTGTTGCTGAGTACAGAGCATGGCCAAAAGAACATGGAGCACTACCTGCTTTGAAGATGTTTCGAGAAAACTGAATTATCAATCAACACCACATGTCTTTTTGCAGACTATTTAGCAAAACTGAAATTTACTCATTTTTTTACAGGAAGGATTTGTTCTTCGTGTTCCGTATCAAGGATTTGATACTTCTGTAACACACCGTGAGTTAATTGAGATGCATGGATATGTTTTTGACAGGTTTGAACTGTATTTTTCTTTTTGTTGCATGAAATGTGAGTCGGATTGTGATTAAATTTGTATTTTTTTTTGTGGAAACATTTTTCAGATCACTGAAGACAGAGATTGAGCTAATCAAGAAACATGATTATGTCTTTGATGTACTTAACCATAGTGCTATCTTTTCACAGAAATAAGCTCCTTGTGGAAATCATAAACTTGAACAGGTAAGATCTGCCTTATGCAAGTTTACTTGGTATGGATTTATACAATCTAATTTCAATGAAATGTATTGCAGGAGTTCCATCCTAGGAGTCAACTACCAGATGGCAAAGGTCCTCATGTTAAGAAAATTCCGAAAGGTGGCTTTCCCAAGAGTGTTATAAGAATACCAAAGAAGATAGTAAGTATCTTATTGTATTGCTATTTTTTTTTTTTTGAAATTGGAAGTACCTTCCATTAAACCAAGGATGTGGCTAAATAAGATAGTATCTTATTGTATTGCTTTTTTTTTTTTGAAATTGGAAGTACCTTCCATTAAACCAAGGATGTGGCTAAATAAGATAGTATCTTATTGTATTGCTTTTTTTTTTTTGAAATTGGAAGTACCTTCCATTAAACCAAGGATGCGGCTAAATCGCCGGCAACCACAGCCTCCAGTCCCGGAGGAATACAATGCCAACTGAGCTCAAGCTCATTTGAGAGTTTTGCTCCCCTATCTGCTAGGCTATGCGCAACATTATTACATTCTCTAGGGCAATACACAACCCATAGTTCACCTCCTATAGAAAGAAGAGCAGATTTCAATTCATGGATCAAAACCCCCCATCGGAGACAGCCGGAACGCTGAGCTCTTAATCGCCTGGACAAGCAACATAGAGTCCGTTTCCAGCACCACCTTCCTCATCCCGTGCAATATTGCTGAGTTCGTTCCAGCCATGGCTGATAATACCTCCGCATGAAAGGCATCCAGCAAGTTCCGCAACCTTCCTGCTCCAGCTGCAATGACAGTCCCCACATCATCCCTGCAAACGAATCCCCATCCACCATTGCCATCTTTCGATGAAAAGGATCCATCAACATTGATTTTTATCTCATCTCTTTCCGGGAGACTCCAATGCACCCTCGCCTGCCTCACGCCTTTCTCCTGCCCCTGGTTAGCAGAATTGAAGCATTCAACCTGCTTTGTTACCGCTATTGCGAGGCTAGTTGGTTCCCTACTGCCCTCTTCTTCCCTGATAAAATTTCTTTCATTCCACCAATTATAGAGCATAAAGATTATCAATTGTTGCTTCTTCTCCTCCATCAATATCACATCCTGTAGGACATCTCTACCCGAGATACACTAGCATCCAGGCTCAGCGAACTTCTTCAAGATTTAATTCCCTCCAAACCTTCTTGACTTGCTTGCATTTGAAAAATAAATGTCCCCCATCTTCATCAAGTCTCTGACACACCACACATCTAGTATCCACCTCCATCCCTCTCCTCAGTAATTCACGACGCACTACAAGACTATTATGTGCCAGTCTCCACATAAAATGCTTCATCTTCCCCGGGCAGCGAGATTTCCACTTTTCCAGATTGTTTCACTTCCCGACCCCTCCCACTGGTTCGTGTTCACCCTCTTCATCGACGCTCTTTGCACCTTATACACTGAACGGACAGAGAAACACCCTTTTGTATCATAATGCCAAGCCAACACATCCCCCATCTCCTGAGGTACTGGAATGGATAGAATTAACTTCGCATCTTCAGCATTGAAATGGTTAACTAGTTCGATCCCAACCTCCATTGTATGGATCCTGGAGCTCGTTCACTCTAGTTAGTAGATTCCTCCCTCTCACCGTTGTCGGTCTCCTTGTCCATTCCCTCGGCAGCCATGGGTCTTCCCAAATTCGGATATCTTCTCCACTTCCTACTCTCCAAATTATCCCCTCTCTCAGCACATCCAAGCCTCGCCGCTTTGCTCTTCCTATGTTACCACTGAACATGATAGCAGATTTCTCCTTATTGATCATTTGCCCAGAACACTCCTCATAAACCTGTAAAATATTTATTAGTTATAGCATTATTTATTAGTTCAGACTATTTATCTCCTAGGCTTTTAGTCTCCTAGCGTTTATCTCCTAGGCTTTTGTAACTCTCTTGCATTGATTGTAAATCAGCAATATATATATCACCTATGCTTCAAATTATGACAATTCATTTTGTTGACTGAAATATGTACAGGTTCCTTTTCTCCAAGGAAGAGGACATCATAAAATGAAGCATGTGGCACATTGTTCTGGAGCAATGGTTCACATCACGGGAACAGTTGTCAATAATTTCAGGGAAGTAATTTTGCAAGGTCGCAATGATGAAATTACAGAGGCAGAAAGACTTGTCCAAAAATTTATTCAAGAGGTGCTTTTCTCGTTTATCCTTTGTTGAATATGCTCTATGGAAATTTCTAACTGCAATGTTTTTGACAGATTAGTGTTGAAACAATATATATTGGAAGGGATGCACATCTGACTTCTGCAATCATTGAAGACATAGAGCGTCGTTCTGGGACCCATATAAAGGTTTGAATTTCCTAAATACTAGTGTATTAAGTCGCACCTGAAGCTCCTGTGTTTTTTTTCTCGTAGGTTTGTGAAGTGACAGATAAATCTGCGGAACAACCTGTTGAGATAACTGGGAATGCTGTGGACATAAAAACGGCCAAGCGGATAGTTACGCAAGTTGCCAGCAAAGGTAATGTTCTAGACAAAGTTTCCATTCTTGCTGGAATATAGAACTAACTTGGTATGTGTCACTAAGTATTTATGGGGGGAATTCTAGACAAAGTTTCCATTCTCATATATAGAACTTCTGTCGGCAAAAAGTAAACAACCTGGTGACTCCCAATTTTGGGCAGGACTGATGGAAATAAAACCTATGTTCCTTAACTTTTGTGAAAAAAAGGTGGGGAATGGGAAAGATACTCTCTTTTGGGAAGATGCTTGGTATGGGGGTCGGCCTCTTAAAGATCAGGCACCTAGGCTTTATAATATAGCAGCTTGTAAAAATGTGACAATTGAAAGAGTGTTGAGGGAGGGTTATGAGAATGTAAAGTTTAGAAGAGATGTGGGAGGTGATAATCTAGTAAAGTGGTTGGAAATTAAAAGTGCTTGTCAAAAACTAAACCTGAACCAGGGAAGGGATAGGTTAGTTTGGAAACTAACCAAGAGTGGGGAATTTACAGTGAAATCTTTCTATAGAGCTATGAAGATGCAGGAGACTAATTTTCCTTGTAAAAAAATTTGGAGAGTTAAAGCCCCTTTAAAGGTCAAGATTTTTATTTGGCTGGCCTCTCTTCTCTTATTACTACAAAGGTTATAGTACAATCAAGCTGATATGTGGCTAATACCCATCTTGTAATAAGGTCATTTGAATTCAAACTATTATTACTACAAAGGTAATATTCTAATACCCATCTTGGTATGTGTCACTAAGTATTTTTGGTGGGATTAAAAAACCTGAAAACCTGACTCATATGCTAACCACCTGGCAGAGTAGAATGAATAGTGAAAGTAAGCAGCTTGTTTGATAGGATGTGCAGCTCTGATCTGGACCATTTGGAAGTCTATTTTGCAGAAAAAGCCGGAAAATAGAGAAAGAATTCCAGCCAGGGTTGGAGGTTGGGGGTACCAAGACTGAGAAGTCCCTGAACCATGCAGTCATGGATCATGCTCTAGATCATTTGACTACTGTATGTGTCTCAGTTATGTTAGCTGAATTAACTTGGGTTAAAGTGAATTGGTTGGGTTATGGACACCATGTTTGGATTGGCCATGGTGGCCTATTGTTGATGATAAGAGTGTCCGTTGTGGTCATTTACTTGTTATTTTTCAGATTTATATGTTTGCTGTCCAAAAGATTAAATTATGCTACTTGTGCAATTACTTATGTGTTTAACTTATTTGCTTACTAGAGTTATCTTTATGCAAATCTTAAACCTAGAGACCCACTTTAAGGTAAAAGCTTGCATACCTCTCTTCTCTTATTACTAAGGTTATAGTACAATCAAGCTGATACGTGGCTAATACCCATCTTGTAATAAGGTCATTTGAATTCAAACTATTATTTCCTTGCACAACCGTGGCACTCTGTTTCCGAAAAATGAAAGCGGGGTAGGCAGACTTGCTGCAATGAAGTAACACTCTTCGGGTTTGTCTGTCGTCTTTCTGGAATTGCTTCTGTTTGTTCGTCCTTTTGTGTAACTATAGTCAGGGTTGACTTTCCCCTGGCTGTCCCCTTACCGACCGTCAGTGGGACGGTGGTTACCGCATGGTAATCGTGGTAACCGTCGGCAAAATCACGAGAAATTCAATAAATATTTACAAATTTTAAATAATTTTGACAAATTTTGGTAAACCATACCACGGTTACTGTGGCATCGTACTGCGGTAAACGGTTACCGTGGTGGCATGGTTAACCCATCCTATAGTTTTATCTTTGTGGCTCCCTTAGCATTCGGTCACGTGTTCTCGAATTACAAGCGAATCGTGCCCGTGCGGCCGTGCCAGTTTGTTATCAGTTCACTGGGGTCGTATCTTCAAATGCTACAAAACAGACGCAAGCAACTGACCAAATCCAAATACAGAAGTAATATTCTATTATGAATTATTTGTCCACATAAATGTGTACACCAATAGGCACGCATGTAGCGCTTATTAGTTGTTCATCATCACCTACACACTTATTTATCCATACATGAACGAGGCGACCTGAATACATCATGCAATACAAACTGCATAAGTTAGTAACACAACAATATATACCACTCGATAAAGCTTCATCCAATCATCCTCATGGCAAGCTCACTTGCCACGCCCACTGCCAGCGTATGAGCCAGCTCTGGATCCGGCATACGAGCCAGCACCAGAGCCTCCATGCGGGGAGCCCGCATACGAGCCGGCTTCTGAGCCAGCGTACGATCCTGCGCCTCCGCCGTTGGAGCCGGCATACGAGCCCGCGTTGGAACCGGCGTACGAGCCTGCACCGGAGCCACCATCTCCACCGTTCGAGCCAGCATATGATCCAGCCTTGGAGCCGGCGTATGACCCCGCACCACCTGACCCCGCGTTCGAGCCGGCTCCTGACTCAGCGTGCGAGCCCGCGCTGGAGCCTCCTCCTCCTGACCCTGAGCTCGAACCTGAGTTTGAGCCAGACCAAGACCCAGAACCAGACCCCGAGCCAGAGCCGGAGCCTGAGCCAGAGTAAGAACCCGAGCCTGATCCTGACCCAGACGCGGAGCCAGAGCCGCCGCCACCACCACCGATGCCAATTCCAATCCCCGACCCGACTCCCAGTCCACCACCGGTGCCGACGCCCAAACCGCCACCACCACCAACTCCAAGGCCACCGCCGAGGTTGATGCCCAAGTCCTTCCTGGCAACGCGGCCCTCAGCCGCGAGAACGACCGCCGCGACCACCGCGACGCCGACGACTGCCTTCACGGAAGCCATCGCGCAAACGCTGGCCGCAACAATGTCGAAGCTCTCGCCGCGCACGCACGCGGCAGGTTGCAACCTCTTGAAATGTGGGTATTGCGAGCCGGACTGTGATCAGTGCTCCTCTGCTTCTCGGGTGCGGTGGCTTGATGAGTTGATGGGTTCGTGGAGGGATTTCGCGGTGGAATTTATAGGGAGGGAAGGTGTGTGGTTGTACGCATGGAGTGGCGCGGCGCGTCGTCGGGGTTTTTAGTGGGTTTTGCGTTGGTGTCGCGAGGTTGTGGCCGCGGCCGGCGAGAGGGCCGTTGCGTAGATCGTACTCATCGTAGTGGAGCAATCCTGTCCCGCAGATTGGGTGCGCTCTTCCACACGCCGATCGACACGTACGTAAGCCCGACCGATCGGGCTAATCAACCTATGCACAAATGGGTCAATCGTCGTTCCAGGTAAACACGGCTTCGATCGAATCGATTGAACGCATGAGTGTCAAGTATATGTGTGTACTTGCACGTGCATGTGCGTGTTATGTAGTACTACAGTGAGTTACAGAAGTTTAGCTTGGAAGCTTCGAGAGAAGGCAATCTGACGACTCTCGTGTCTGATCATCTCTGGTTGTGGTTGACCTCTGTTGTTCGTGCGTGCATGATTGGATTTGGTGGTCTCCAGCTAGCTGGTGATCGTTACTTTCTCTTGTTGTCAACTTCGAAATCCGAGTTTCGCACCAACACCAGCTCTTTTTTTTTTTTTGAGAGAGAGAGGCGCACCAACACCTGCTAATTGTGAGTCTGAGGACGAACGAACAAATCCTTAGTTTTTTGAGAGCCTCCCATCTGAAGTGGCCATGTCGCCGTGTCGGGGCTGTGGACTGTGGTACAAGAGTTGCTGCAGAAGTATGTAGAAGTAGGGGGCTGTTCAGTACAGCTACGCTGCGGCAGTCCAGGCAGCTTTGCCCCTTTTCTGCCGCCTGCTGCTGCGTCTTGGGCGTGCACAGTGTGCACGGTGTGCAGTGAGTTGCTAGGAATTATACTCATAATCATGAACATTAAACTTAATATATAATTAAGTTAATGTTGATCTTGGTTTATACATGACTACTTAATCTTATGTGGAATTGAGGTGATTGACTGACCACGGAGAATGGAAACATTTTGCCATGATTATCGTATCGATGTAGAAGTGGCCCACTGGTGAGGGGATCATTGCGAGGGTGCAAGTCACCCTTCTATCTCCTGTAGCGCTATTTCTTATGATCGGTAGAGGGTTTCTCGTGCTCAAGGAGAAAAACTGAGGTGGTGTTTAGTTCCTTCCCAAAAATTTTTGGAGGTAAATGTCACATTAAGAGTTTGACCGGATGTCAGGAGGGATTTTTGAACACAAATAAAAAAACTAATTTCACGGATAGCCTGGAAACCACGAGACGAATTTTTTAAGCCATCATTAGCACATGTGCATTACTGTAGCACTTATGGCTAATCATGAGCCTAATTAGGCTTAAAAGATTCGTCTCGTCGTTTACAGTCTAACGGTGTAATTAGTTTTATTTTTTATCTATATTTAATGCTTCATGGTCTAAAGATTCGATGTGATGTTTTTGAGTGAAAATTTTTGGATCTAAACATGGGCTGAGAGGAGACAAGACGAGAGAAATGATAGTCATTTACTCCTCAAGGACGAGTCAGTAGGGGAATGAGGAGCGCTGCCAATCATCGCGCGAACATGGGAGCGAGTTCGGAAGCTCCTTCCCGTTAGAATGAGTCACTCTCACGTATTAGGGAGATTACGCTTGGGGTGGTCTTGGCTTGTCGCTAAGATCAAGTGAACATTCTCCCGCTTAATCTTAAGACTGACGAGTCTAACCTTATCAAAACAATAAACCAAAATAACGTGTCAATGTAGCATTTTATTCGCCAACATGACCTTATTACTTACTCCCTCCGTAAAAAAACGTATTTTTGAGTTTGAATCTGTACATATAGCTCATCATAATACTTTAAAAGAAAACAAATTAACTTTATCGGGTGTTGACAAAATTTTTGGCACTAAACTTGGTAGGGTATAACTACTACTCCAAGTACTATTTAGAGTTAGTGTTGGCAAAATTAACTTTATCATAGTACTATTTAGAGTTAGTGTTGGCAAAATTTTGCATCAATCCAACACATGAGATTTGTAACTTAGGCTGCCAAAATTTGGCAGGACATAATTCTACACTTATCCAAACATTCCCGTAATCATTAAGTAGAGAAGGATCAAAATCAATAGTTCAATATGGCTGGAAGTTACAAATAATAAGGATAGCCTCCATGATCCTGAAATAGTTCATTCGTTCTAGCTAGCTAACACTAGAACTACCAAACAATAATGGGCCGGGCCTTTCAATTCGTGGCGCTGTATCATCACAGCGCGTGGCCTATTCGTTACACAAGCCGTAGTTCAGACCTGCCTGTACCCGGCCCACATTCACCAACCTAAGGTCAGCAGAGTCATTGACCGTCCAGTCCACCATCGGTCAACACGGCCACGCGCACGCAACCGTGTCACGCCGCCGCTTGGCGCTTTGCTTCGCTCGCTCCACTGCGCGCTCAACAACCCGCCCGGAGACCACGCCACTTCCGGGCTTCCGCCATGAAACCCCACGAAATTTCCCGTTCCACGGCAAAACCAACTACCACACCCACTTCCCCACACCACGTTTCCACTTTCCACAATGTAGCCACCCACACCCTTCAAGTAGCCCCGTGCCCGCTCACATCCTCAGACCACAACACCACGCGCGCAGAGTCGCAGATCAAACCAAACAAATATGGCGTTCCGGCTGAGCAACAACGTGATCGGGCTACTCAACCTGGTGACGCTCCTCCTCTCGGCGCCGATCCTCGGCGGCGGGATCTGGATGGCGACGCGCGGCGACGGCAGCGAGTGCGACCGCCACCTCTCCACCCCGGCCATCGCGCTCGGCGCCGTCCTCATGGCCGTCTCCCTCGCCGGCCTCCTCGGCGCGTGCTGCCGCGTGACGTGGCTCCTCTGGGTCTACCTCCTCGCCATGTTCGCCCTCATCGTCGCGCTCGTGGGCTTCACAGCATTCGCCTTCGCCGTCACCAACCGCGGCGCCGGCGAGGCGGTCTCCGGCCGCGGGTACAAGGAGTACCGACTCGGTGACTACTCCACGTGGCTGCGTCGCCACGTGGAGAGCAGCAGGAATTGGGACAAGATCAGGAGCTGCCTCGCTGGCGCCGACGTGTGCAAAAGCCTGCAGGAGAGGAACGAGACGTGGGTTCAGTTCGTCGCCGGCGACCTCTCGCCAATCCAATCCGGCTGCTGCAAGCCGCCGACGAGCTGCAACTTCACCTATGGCGGCAAAACGCGGTGGGGCAAGACGGCGAGGCTGGGGTCGGCTGATCCGGATTGCGACGAGTGGAGCAACGACGATGATGAGCTCTGCTACGGGTGCCGGTCGTGCAAGGCCGGCGTGGTGGCCGCGCTGAAGAGCGATTGGAAGATCGTGGCCATCGTCAACGCCGTCTTCCTCGCCCTCATCGTCGTCGTTTATTCCGTCGGGTGCTGCGCGTTCAAGAACAGCCGACGGGACAGTGTCCACCTCCGCCGCGGTGGGTGGAAGCAGGCCGGATACGCCTAATTAATTAGTGGAGTAATTTGTTGTGTCACACTGTTACTGCTCGGTAATTAGGAATTGTAATGTAGTATTCGTTTCCGATGCTTCTGTTGTTATGAGTTTTCTACTATGTATATATATATACTCGATACGTTTGATTGGGTCTTCTAACACCGTGTTTAGTTTAGGATTGTGGTACTAGAGCTGCTGGTTTTAGGCCTAGTTTAGTTCCAAAAATTTTTCCAAAAAAAATCACATTAAGCCTTTAAACTCATGCATGGAGTATTAAATATAGATGAAAAATAAAACTAATTACACAGTTGGGCTATAAACGACGAGACGAATCTTCTAAGCCTAATTAGAGCGTCATTAGCCATAAGTGCTGCAATAACCCACATGTGCTAATGACGGATTAATTAGGCTCAAAAAATTCGTCTCGCGGTTTCCAGGCTATCATGAAATTAATTTTTTGATTTATGTCTAAAAACACCTCCCGACATCTGATCAAATATTTGATGTGATGTTTTTGCAAAAACTTTTCACGAACTAAAGCGCCGCCTAAGTGTGCTGGAGATGCTCTTATCTATCCTACCCGTGTGTAGTTCGTACCTGGGATGAGTATCTTATGAGTTAATGATCACATGTCACTAATATATTTATTGACCGTCTTTATGACCAGACAAGTCTCGTTTTGTTTGCCTGCATTAATGGCCAATTGCATCATATGTTTTCTTCCTAATTCTATTTGTTTCGGTTCCCACCTATGGATAAACTGTTCTGTTCCATCAAAAAAGATAAACTGTTCTATTGGCGCATTGGCGTTTTTACGCAACAGCTGAGACAACACAGCACTGGAACCTCAGCACAGCCACCAAAGTCCAAAATGAATGGCACCATCGTGTAGTACCTAGTGCCGATTCGTTACAAAAATACTTTGCTAAGTACGTAGTTCATCCTTCTTGAGAAGTCGGAAATGTCAAACGCGGCTTCTAGACTATGATAGTGGATCAGACAGCGTTAAGAAAAACATATAAAAAAAATCGATTTGGCACTTGAGGGCCCACCGTGGACCAAGACAAGTCTCTGGTCAGTTTGAATACAACCGCTCGTACTCTGCAGTCTGCACCAAGATAGTTCATTGACCGGGACGGTTGTTGGTAAGCAACAAAATCTGAATCTAAAAAACTCAGGTTTGGGCTGAACTTTTCTTGATTAGGAACTGACTACGCCTAGAGCTTAATGTCCTTGGAAACGATTGATAATGCATCTAGCACAGACATGTACGGATTATTAGAGAATATACGACTTTATGCAACATACCAATGATTTATCCAGAAACATTTTTTTTGTCCCTCAACATTCACCTTAACTAAGATCAAGTACACACAAGCCCTGAACATTAACGACAAACAGGTTCGAAAATAGTACAGCACTAGGTGGATAGGCTAGTAGTTTGATCTTTGCCTTCGATAGCAAACTGGTACTGAACCGCAGTTACAGTAGTTGCATGTAACTGAAAGGCAGACGGAAGGCCACATCAGTCTTCATCTCTATCGGGAGGCAGACCACATGGAAGCAGCATTTTCTGCAAAAGCAGAAAAATGAATCAAATATTTATTATTTGCTCCGTAATACCTCATTGAAATTCCGTGCAATGATACCATGATCACCCATGAAGAGATATTAAAAATTGATCATTTCTAGTGATGGTATCTATTGACAGTTAAAACAGTTCAAGCTGCTAAATAATTGATCATTTCTAGTGATGGTATCTATTGACAGTTAGAACAGTTCAAGCTGCTAAATCACAAGGAAACCAAACAACAATATGTGAACTTGAAAAAGCCATTTGAGCTAATATAGTAGAAAATTGTATTGCAAGAGGTTATCCTATTACATTATAATTGAGAACAAAAACAATTTCAAAGCTAGGCTGCAACTCTGCAGCCCTATAACTTAGCTGTACTTTCCATGTTAGATATTCAAATCGTGCCCTAGCATATTTTCCTAGCCAATGCCGTTGCAACAACTTCTGAATCATAGATAAAATCATATAACCACAAAACACCAGACTACTTACGAACACGTCAAATTGCAATAACGTCATTTATACAACAATTAAAGCATTTCCTTGTCCATACCATAATATTTGTTCGACCCAAAAAGGACTTTACATATAGCATCCTCCATTGTCCCACAAAGAGTTTATTTTGAAGTTGTAACCACACCCAATGCGCATTTAATTGGAGCATTTCACGATACTAGTAATTTGTGCTTTGCGCTAGTACTAGTAATGTCTTTTGGATGGAGGGGGTAATATATAAGCTGAAGCCCATTAAATAGTAGGTAAATAAACAAAACAATACCATAAATCTTGATTTGCATCAGCCCATAGGGAAAGCTATATCATCAGGAATAAGTCAACAAAATATGTTCTGACAGTGTATATTTGGTGCATCACCATTGAATAAGATAAGAAATCATTTTTTTCACCACAACATTTAATTAGGCAAGCATTAACATGGACAGCCAAATCCACTAAAACTTTGACAGAAGATAGAAATTGGAATTTACTAAAACTAGAAGCATTAGGCAAGCATTAAGATACCAATGCTTGTTAACAGACTAGCTATTTTCCCATGCACTGCAATGGATGAAAAATAAATATACTATAAAAATCTAAAATTAAAAAACAAAAATAATTTAAGTAAAAAAAATTATATATGATCGCATAAAATTATTTAGCATTGCATTTGCACATGCATAAATCCAAAACACTAATGCAAGTATGCACATGCCTCTTCACTAATCCTTGAGCAGTTGTGCCAGAAACTATTAGTTCAGTTTGACATGTGAGAACACGGTTCAGTGATTATACCATCTTTGGTCTACTTGTATGATTGTATCTGCACATGTAGTTGGACTCAAGTGTACCACCAATTTGCTATATTTTGATGACCTAACCATATGACGATATATATTTTTCCTATTTCAGGAGCAGTTCTCATTTAAAGCTCTACATAATTTTCAACTATTGCACAGTACACAGGTTATAATAAGCTGCCATTAATATACCTGCATAAAATTGTAACGCTCTCTTCCAATTGATTCATTCTCAGCAATGGAAAAATATGCCAGCATTGGATAGTGCCCAATATATGATGCATAGCTATCCCTTTGGATGTTTACTGCCCACTCACTGCAATAAAAGATATTGTCAATAGTTGTTACTGCATATCCAACAAGACATTTTGTATTTTAGAAACATATATACTTACAATCGGTTCAAGTCAGCATGCCCAGTGCCCACATATTTCGCTTGAAGATGCTCAAGTTGAGAATTTATATTGAACCTGTCACTAGCCTTTAAGAAGGTAATTTATCGTATCAACATCACCGTCAAAACACAAAAGGATTACTAAAGTAAATGAAAAGGCACAAGATATTTAAACTGAAGAACACTTAATGCAAAAACAAAACAAACTCTAGATATATTCAGTAGAGATCTAAAATCAGTAAATGAAGGGAAAATGAATATCATGGTATCTGATCCAACGTATACAATAGCAGGTGAGATTTATGTCTATTACATGACAGATAAGGACCTAAACAACGGTAATGATGCCGAAATGAAAAGACAAATGGAAATCTCAAATATCTAGAAATTTTGATTGCTTTGCAGAGGTTTTTACTTCAAGTGAACTACTTTGTCAAATAGTTATGATGAAAATACTAATCAATCAAAGAATAAAACTATAAAAAAACAAAGTATGTTCTCACAGAGCAGACAAATAGATCCAGCTGTTTCTATCACAAGTATTGACTTCATGTTAATATTAATTTCCCTAAAGGCAGAAAACCTGTGTATTCCATTTCAAATCGTCCTAAGAGGGAATCACTAAACCTGAACATATCAACTGAGTTCACATAATAACAACACAGGAATGTAAGAACTGAAATAATGGATGGTATAAAAAAGTTTTGCTCTTAGGCAAAGAGGTATTTAGAGATATCAAGATCTTTCTATTGATGCAGCCTATCAAGATCATAATACACTCTAATGGCAACACATTTATACAAAGCCAGCCATCAATAATTAAATAATAGGTTTAGGAAGACAAGCTTCAAGGCGAACAAGCTAAAAGTATATAATGCCACTAAGCAGGGTGCATGTGCCCTGATAACAAAACAGGGGCTATAATTCTTATAGGGAACAACACAATGTAAAAGCAGCTGCAGATAATTGATGTTTTAAGATCAAGAGAAAAAGATTTCTTCAAACATGATCCCAAGTGTTCCGGCACCAAATACATCATATGTAAAAAAAAGAAGATCTACATTAGTTGGGCACCAACAAAAAGGAAAACAAAACTACAGTAGCATGGTGACATTGGTCAGGGAAAACTTTGACCTGCATGATGACTGACGAGTTTGGTCTTTATCCTGGACAGGATAGTTGAGATCCCCAGAGTCAGAACCAAGCTATAATTAAGAGAAAACAAGGATGAATTAGGGCATAGTCCACAATAAAGCAAAGTTACAAATCAATTAGCATGGGCCACAATCCACATGAAAAAGAAAATCCAAAATCAAGGCAGTTGAAACAGATATGCAAATAAGAAAAGCAGAAATGAAGAGAAACTATGCAAACAGTCTGCTGGCAATTTTACACTTGCTGATGGCACTGGCACATTTAAATCCATGATTGTCCACTCAGTCACACCAATCTTGACTTAATAATAAATTTAAGTGATCATGCATTACTCACTAAACTTATTACAACCATGTACAGATATCTTTTACAATAAGTAATGTGCACCAATAAAATACTTAGTAGTACTAACTAGGTCTTACTTCTCACAACAACTAATTGCTATAGTGACTTAATGAGGATATTTGTTAATTAAATAGCAAGGAAATATAGAATTATACAGAAAGTAAAATGGTTTCGTATACAAGCATACTAGTATAGGCATTCTAGCTGTTTCTTTATGCTCAGGAGGATACAAATAAAGCATTACTTTCCATTTCTCATATCCAACAGACTATTTGTTTGCGGTAATATGAATCAGAGAAAGCATTACCACAAGCTTAACTGATTTAACATCTCCCTGGCTATGGAACAAGACCAGTTATGAAACACACACAGAAGGTCAGGACTGCAAGTTTTTCCCAGATCTGAATTTGTAAAACTTGTTCATAGAAATAGAATAGTAACCAATCGTCCTAACAACCATTCATTCCCACGGAATAACACTGCAATCCCCTCAAACCCAGCACAAAAACGGCACGAAATCGAAGGGAGGGTTTGAGTAGAAATTTTAGGGTTTAAACTTTATGGCATACCTAAATCAACGTGGGGACTGGACCAGACACCACAGGAGACCGGAACTGGGATGGGACGATGCCGTGCGCTGCCGCCTCCTGGATCGCCTCCGCTTGCCGGCGTAGGCTGGTTCGCCTACGTGCGCTGCTCCTCGCTGTGCGCCGTCGCCGCCGCTCTCCTCTGGGAAGTGTAGAACGCCGCTGGGACGAGAGGCCGAGGGGAGGCGGAACTCGGAAGTGGTACGGATTGTGGGCCGGGCCGAAAGTAGCAACATGTCGGCCGTAAGGCCTAATACAGCCCAATTCACCAGTGTCCGTCAAACCAAGTTCGGCCCAATCCATACGTTTTACGCATGGATGGCCCATATAATTGGCCCGAGAAAGGCCCAAACGCACCGTTGGGAATCCACGTCTCCTGCGGGCGTGTCTCGCCACGCGTCCCCATGAAAACTCTAGAAGCTACCACAACGCTCCACGTCAACCCCCCGCGCTTCTTCGTCTCCTTTTCCAAATTCCAATCTTCTCCCCCTCTCTTGGCGTCGACGAAAATCTCGAGAAGACGTAGAATTCGACACTTCCTACGAAACCTTAGAGCATATTGCGATCGATCCATGGAGAAGAAGGAGCTTCTCGGCGTCCGCAAGAGTCCGCTGCTCACGAAGAGGCGCCGCAAGGTGACGGCTGGTGGCGGCGGGAGGAACCTGGCGAAGGCCGTTGCTGCCTACCTCGCCTCCGATTCCTTCATGTACGCACCGCTGGTATCCAACTCGCCGCCGCCGCCGGCGGAGGCGGCGTCGGTAACGCCTTCCTCACTGCCTCCGGGAGCAAGTCCTGCCGGTTAGTTACCGAATTCCTCCATGCCAAAATAGTTGCATCGTGCGCCCTAGAATTTGTCGGCTTGGTGATTGTCTCGCGCAGATTGCTAGCTTTTGGGGGCAGGCTGGGCTTGATTACTGTAGAACAAAGGCCTCTGCTCTCTGCGGCCCAGCTTTAAACTAAGAGGCCGATTTAGTCAGATTTTGTTCTCATTTCGAGTATTAAGTCCATTGTTGGTGTGTTGATTGCTTCGTTGCATCCTACTGTGAACTGTTTGGATAATTGAACTGAATTGAACACTTATTTTTAGTAAACAGATCAGCTTCTCATTGACCCACTTTTGGAAGAAAGCCGAGAACAAACAGAGTTTTATACAAAGACAGAACAACTAACAGAAAAAAAAAAGGGACTTGGATTCAAGTGAATACTATTGATATGTGGCACGCATTTGTTTCGTTAGGAGAATGAGGTTTCGATGAAAATAGTCATTTGCTGTGGAGTAAAACCAGAGGATACAAAACCAAAAAAGATCACAGTGAATTTGTTGCCCATTAGAATCCAGATACTTCTGTTAAGATAAAAAATAAATTACACTTGGTACTGCCTTAAAAACAAGAAGGTGACATTATGAATTCAAAACATTCAGTGCAATAAATGTTTGGGCTGCATGTTGAGGTTGATTCTATAGAAAGAGTTGCAGTTAACCTTTTCCAGGTTTCTTCATTTCCATCAGCTTGTCTTTGAACCCCTTGTGACTTGTGAGGAAAAAAACAAGATCATGAACAATGGTGTGCATCATGACAAAATTTATGCAGCTTTTAAAGCCTTGATTAAAGCAACCCTCGATGCATTTATCTATCTAATTGGAATATGTCTTTCAGAGAACACACATCCTGCTTTCATGCTTTAAGTGTTAATTCTAGTTTTTCAGTCTAACACAGTCCTGAAAGGTGTTCACTTATTCACTTTATAATGTATTGTCATGCAAATTGTGCAGATAAAAAGGTAACTTTGGCGCAAAAATACAGAGGCTCTTGGCGTGGTACCTTTGCTGCATTCTAGAAGAATTTGAGGACAAGTTGGAGTTGTTCCTGGAGTTGTAGCCTTTTAAAGCAAGTTTTAGTTGTTTTATTTTCTGTTGTAATGCATAGATGCTGTATCATAACAGTTAACCGTCTTCTTGAGTTCCTCTCTCCTGTAAAAGGCTAATTATGTTAATGTGGGGTTTCATAGTAAAACCATGTTAATGTGGGTAGCTCATTTAACCATCAGTACCTTGTATTTGTGCTCTCTAATGCTATCATACTTTTCGCCATGTCAAGCTTTTCTACTTCTGTTTATCACTTCCCTTGACCGTTGAGTCTGTCTCGTTGTACACTAATACACTGCATGATGCCATGATATGTTATGGTGTTGTTTGATCTCCTTAACATTTGTATCGTTCTATTACCTACTTTTCTTCTATGTTGAGCCACTGCATTTGACTATAGTACATCTCTGTTATGTCCAGTGCTAACTCCTCTTAAGAATGTGCCATGAGATGTGCACTTTGTTGAGAAAAGCACCATAACGCAGTAGGCAGGCGGCCTATAGGCAACCGGTGGCCTTTGTTCGAATCTCAGTGGCCGCACTGAACTCTCTTCTTAATTTATATGAAAGCTCCTCCTTTCATATCCAGTGGTTTTTTTTATGTGCTCTTTATTTGATGGATTGGCATTTCCAGCAAGTTTATAACGCGGGGATGTAGGCTTATTGCTAATCTGAATATTTTTCAAGTTGATACTGTTAATTTGGATGATGCTAGAAATAAGATTTAAGAGTTTGAAGTTTCCCTTTGTTGATACTTGCCTAATTGGCAGCAGTATTTCTTTTGTGAATTTAGGCCAGGAGCTCTAGCATTCGTTGTAGAAGTGTGAGCACCTGTTCAAGGGCTGGCTGGCTGGCTGGCTGGCAGCGCGGGGGCAACCACGCCACCTAGCCGCACGAAGGTCAGTTCTTGGCATCAATCAATATGTGTTGCTTTATAAGAGATCATTTCTGTTCTTCTATTTATAAAGGAAAATAAAAACAACTGTGATGAACCTGCATTTTGGGAAACATGTAAACCACGCTCACACATTAAGGAATCTATGGCTGGCATTTCTAGTCATGCTTTCTTTGATGAGGTTTCGAAACCCCTTTCAAGTGGTAGTTGGTGGCTTGGTGGGAATAGATTAGAAAAAAAGCATGGGACTTTAGCTCTCATGGGCCACTTTCATCATCATTGTCCTCCCTGTGTAACTTTGTTTGGGACTAATAAGGTTAGTCGCACACGACCATGTGCTCGTGCGGGCGAGGGCAAGCATGGACAATTATGAGATCTCTTCCTATCGAAACATGGTTGAATATGACCACCAGCTCTGTTGGAACTTATTAGAAAGTACATTTCCATGGCCATGCCTGAGATTTTTGTGGTACTACCTATGGGGATTTGGCAAGATTGAATTAGTGGTCCGCTTCGTGCGAAATCCATAAGGAAGGAAGCAAAGGTGACCAATCTGAATTAGTTGGAACAGAAGAACAGGACCAGCAGCCACATGTGTGCACATGGCTTGGAGCCCCCACATTTGCATGGGCTTGCTCCTGGGTTTGTATTTGCGTGTACCTGCAAGCTAATCTTGTTTTGCTCGCGTGAAATTTGATTGTAGGTGAGCGTTTTACAGTACGATGACAGATGGAGTTCATGGTTTTGGTGTTGATTCACTGAGAGTAATTAGATGGCACAGTGAGCTGGGGTAGTTCATTTGACATTTCACGCTCTTTTTGTGAGCCTTTTCTGGGAAGTGTATTCAATACATAAACTAAAGTTCAGTGAGGCAGACAATCATTGGATGTTCTTGGACTAATTGCACCGAAAAGAGGCTATTAGTCTTTTAGCTTTGATCTTCCAGATCCTGCAGAAGCTACCGGTTGGTCTAACTGCTTAAGACGCAGGAACAGTCTTGTTATGGTTGTTTGCTTTCGCTTTCTGCTGATGAAGCAACTGTCACCTTTATAGCTGTTGTGATCAAGAAATGCTCACCACCGTGTTCAAGCAAGTGCTGATGCTAGATATCTCTGTGATTTCTACTAAAGCTGGTGACTTAGTGCTAACCATGACTACTCCGTAGCAAATTTGCCAGAGACACTTTGGTGAAACCTGTGAAGGCGTGTGACAATCATTGCACGGCTGTTTATCAGGTAGATTCTATCTGCAGGCAGAATTTGCATTATGAATATGCTTTTGGGAGGGCAATCCCTGCTCTGCTACATGTCAAGGCAGATGCACTAAGCTAGAGACCCACGCTACCCCCAATATCCCCTTTAAAATAAAAGTTTCTCATCGTTGCCTCTATTTTGTCTTCAAGAGAAAAAGGGAGGGAGAAGTACTCATCAAATATATGTTCTCTCACTCTCGTTTTTTTGTTTTCATTCATCTTTTTATGGGCATTCTTAACATCTTATCAGGACGCATGCGTCACGAGTCATATCTCTTGTTTGATGATTGCCGATTGCTTTGAGAGGACATCGGTTGTCTTGGCACCTAAAAGTTTCCTACTAAAACAACATTAGATTGATCTGTGGTGTGGTGCATCCTTGTCGTCATGCCATATCCAGTGTTTGCAACTCTGTCATGGACTCATGGTATGTATATTCTTCCGGTGCTTGCTGGAGTGTAATTTCTGTTGCTGACAATGAGATAACCAAAGCGGTTAAGACCGCTTGTCATTGCAAATGTCACGAAAGCTTTCGAGTTTCCTGGAAATAACGAGCTAGCTCAAAGTTTAAAGTGTAAAGTTTGTTTGTTCTGGTGCTAACGGTTGGATAGGGATTCAGGCATGTAGCTTTAGGCATAGCTGTTTTACTTTCTGCATTGTGATCCAGATGATGCCCAGCTGCTCCTAAATCCATGAGCTAAGAGTTGCCATTGATTTGATACTCGACCCTGTGTAGTGTATGACATGTGACATTCTTGCTACCCTGGCTTCCAACAGGCTTCCTCTGGTTTATTCATATATTGTCTAACATGTGGATGCCTTCAACTTTTCTTTGTTAATCTAAAATTATCACTTCATGTCATCTCCTGGCTGAATGGACCACATCCTAGTCACCAATTCTCATATGTGTTTTAAGCCCTAATCACAGTTATCTGCTGCTGTTTCAATTTGTACACGTCTGTCTTGTTGCAGGCTAATGCTGGGCACATGCTACTCCGGGCAGAGCCCTGTCTACGGTGGATAGTCCAAATGGTAGAACCACACAAACAACAACTCAACAAGCTCAGTTGCTCACACATGGATGGGCTCCAGGTGCCTCGATAAAAGCCATTCCATTATTTGTGTCTTTTGCATGAGCTAAATTCAAGTAATCTGGTTAGGTTTGTGGATTGGATCTTGTGATGTGAGATTGTTTTAGTTGTTGATTTCGTACTTATACTTTCCATTCGCTGTAGTGCTTTTCAGTCCAAACTAATTTAAAATCTGACCAACAACGAAATAATCTGTAGGTATTTGTGTTGGCTGGATTGGACAAACGAAAACAATGATTTTTAAGGAGACGGCAAAAGGTACGGTTCATCATCATCCATGATTTCTGCCTGCCTTGGCTGTGTCTTTAAGTGGCTGTGCGGTTTCATGTCACCAACATGGTATGTGCAATTGCTTGTTTAATATGTGGATTGTTTCTGATCACATAACCTGCTTTTGGCATCATAGAAAAAAAAAAGATATTTAGGTACTTTGATTATTTTACACTCTAGTAGTAAGCAATCTCTTTTGTATGACTTTAGCTGAGGATGTAGGAACTGTTTTAGACTGATGCCAGATTTTACCTCTGACACGCCTCAATGGCACGAAATTATTGGAGTATCATGCCATAGTTTGATTGCAAACCAAATGTCTGTCAGATCTGGTTAGGGTTGGCTGGCACTAAACCAAGCATCCCTCTACTACAGCACCAAAAGCTTTTCGTGCATTTCGTGCCAAGGGGTATCGGTACTTTATAGGAGCATGGGAATTTTATAGGAATTTTCATAGAAAGTAGATCAATACCCGCAAATTCCCTCATACCTAAGACCCAAAGTAGGTCTATATTATGGTTTTCTTTTGTTTTCAGTTCTTCACATGGCTGAATAATTTGCTGCTAGTACAAAAACTATGACATCCCATACTGGTCTTTAGAGCTCCCAGACCGTGTCGCAAACCAAGTAAGTGGCCACGGGATAGTCATGGGAAGAAATTGAATGCATTTTCCCTCACAGGCAATGTTTTAAATAGCGGGCTAAGGCATTTAGCAATTGATCCCTAAAAACAGCTAATAGCCGGCTAAATAAAGCTATAGCGGCAAAGAGCTGCTAAATTGCACATGAAAGCAAATAGCGGCATCATTCTCAATCAGCCATAGCGGGGGATAGCGGAGACTATATCCGGCTATTTTATACTATGCTCATAGGTCACAACACCTATCCCCAAGCTCAGAAATCCTGGCCCTACACAGGTTGCCACGCCTGGCAAGACGCCATCCGCTGCTGCGTTGGCAACTTGGCAGGGCTGTAGCTGGAAACGCCACCATGGCCATGGACCTGGAGCCTGTAGCTGAGCTAGCATTGCATGCAGCCATGACCGAGTGATCAGCATGCACGAGCACGAAGACGAAGCTGAGGGGAATATCCCACATGGCTGTGCTGTAAATTGCAGAATCTTTACTGTCACCGGCCTTCAGCGCTCAGCTCAGCACGCTCGCTGCTGCAGGCTGTGGTTGGCCGGCTGGCTGCTGCAGCCAGCGCTTTCCTTTCCCCAATGCTCCGACAGGGGAGAACCCTCCTCAAGGCTGAATTTAATGTCACCCACTGAGAGACAACTTGCTAGATATAGATTAATGGCGACCTAGCTTCTTTCTTCCTTTGGCCAAAGTGTAGTACCACTATCCTGCCTCTTCCTGGATTAACTGAATTTGATTAATCACTAATCTATCTTTGTTAGGGATAAACACATGGAGTCATGGACACCCTAATGTTGATGTAACCTTGTCGAGAGCTGCAAGTGAGTGATTTGAGTGATGAGAGAGGGGGTAGCACAGTGAAGCACTAGAGCCAAAGTGGACAGGGCTTCTTCAGTGATCCGGAGCAAGAGGCCAGCAGGGAGCAAGGCTTGGCACGCACATGCCGTCCTTGGACGCTTCCTCTGATATCCCAGCTGCTATCCATCTGGTCAGCAGTGTATGCATGATATCCATCCACACACTACACATGAATTAAGTCCCCGCACGCACGTACACGTACGTGCCTCTGCCTCTCTCTTTCTCGCATTGCATCCTTTTCAAGTTAGGATTGTAGATCACCAGTTGATGTGACATGTTGAGCATATATTCCCCATGGGTAAAAAGGATCAAACCTTGCACAACCCCTAGCTAGCTCAGCACCATGCATGCATGCATCCCCATCCGGCCGACTACCTAAAGAAATGGACTTGACAATGGCAGGAACCACTTCTCTTTCAGTTGCAATGTACCGCCCCGTTTGAACTATTTGATTGGTAGAGGCTACTTACTGAAAAACTGCTAGTACTAGTACTACATTGGAGTATTATTCTGCTTGCATTTTAAAATAACAGGTGGTTAGCGCGTGTTCTTATCCAGAAGAAGAGACTATACCATGTTATCCTTTTTTTTTCCCCTGAAAACTTTGTGTTGTTGAAGAATCCTTGACTCGTATGATGAGATTCTGGACAGGGAATTTCTTGTCTCACCTGTTAATCACTTGGCGAGCCCCAATCTAACAAGATCCATAGCTGTCCCTACTATGTAGCTAGCCAATTTTAATCATCCGGTTGATGATAATCAGCACATGGATTTAGTCCCCTCAATATTCTGCTCTTTGTTTTGGACGCTTGCAATTAGGCCTGGCTGGTAGGCACACACAGCTGCACGTCCTCCTGATGATGGGTAATTGAGTAGTACAGCCACTAGTGACTCCATTATTTTGTAATGCGACAAGGTGCCATGCATCCAAATGCTCCTGTACCCACAGAGCTGGATCATCACTTATGTTGCTTTTCTTGCTTTCTTTCAATTTTGAATGGTCGTGTGTATTTATCTGGCCACACTGTTTAATTGTACTTTGCTGATAGCTAGCTATATCATGTTCCTTTTCCATTGCATTCATCGTTAAATTAAGATGGCCGGCGAATAGGTCGTGAGGCAGAAATTTGGATCAGTCTGATGCAACATGCATGGATAACTGCCAAGAGTAAATTATATAATCCGCACACAGGTAATTGATACTTGAATCATGCATGCATATTTGTTCATTTTGCCAGCCAACTGACAAACCAGTCAAAACATTTCCTTGTAGTAACATCTGAAGGAACTGTTGGCTTTGATTCTGCAGCTAGCTAGCTAGCCAGGCTAAGTGATCGATAATTAACGCGCTCCCATATGTGACCAAATTAACCAATAATCACATACTGTATAGAGGAGGCACATGATATGCTACTACACTACTACTTGTGGGGTGGTAGAAGATGGGGAGAGCTAAAGCAAGGCAAGAAATGGAGGTGCTAGCTAGCTGCTCTCCCAGCCTTCGTTCTCCTTGGTCCTTGCTAACATGGGCTACATGTACAGTGGCTGCGGCGACACTGGCATGCATGCGGAACAGCGGCGACGGCGACGACAAGGCTCTCCGCGCATGCATGGGAGCCTGATCAAGCGCCATAGATGGCGGAGAGCTTGCGAAGAACGGCCACCTTGAGCTCAAGCGCGCAGATGTACTCAGCGGCGCGGCGGAGCAGCGCGTCGACGTCGCCGCCATGGCTTCGGCGGCTGGTCGCCGGCACGATCTTCTTCAGCTCCCGGAGCCGTCTCAGCACCATCAGCTGGAACGGCCTCCGCCTCCTCAATGACACCATCCCTCCACTGGTCCTCCCATTGCTCTTGCCCACTGCCACCATGGACTTCCTTGTCATCTCTCTTTCTCTCTACAATGTCTGCAACTATAATGTGAGTTGTAGGCTTGTTTGTAGTATGTGTGTCTGTGTGTGTGAGGTGTGGGGGTGTAAAGGGTGAGGGGTGGTGTATTTATAGGGAGAGCTAAGGCAAGGGATTTCACTTGGCCATGTGGGAAGAGGAGAACTAGGTTCTAAAGCAGTAGACTGAGCTGTAAGGAGGTATACTTGGAGCCATCAGAGGCCATCATCAGTTGATCTTGTGAGCTTACCATATCTTATGACTATGTGCAACTATTATTGGTTGGGGTAGGGTGTGGCTCCCTGCTTTTAGTTTAATCCAAAGAAGAAAACCTATATATATTAAGAGCCTCTCAATCTCTCATGATCATATAGCCTTGTAGCTAAGGGTATATGTTTTTGTTTTGTTTAGTACTATTGCTTAATTATATTCATCCTTGGCTCTGTTGATGGCTCTTGTGCTTGTTTGGGAAACTATTTTAACCTCTTGAGGGCCCTTCAAGGACCCTTGTTTCTTTCATCTGGTTGTGTCATATATTCCTTTGTGAAGTTAAATTTAATATGTACATGGTTAAAAAACAATAAATTGGGCAAACCGCATTCATTGTATTTATTTTTGTTTTCTGCATATGTAGATTAATTAATTTGGTTTTGCATGTTGGTGAGGGTGTATAATACAATAATATGTTTTGTTATAATCATTTCAAAGAACAATTGCAAGTGTTTGGGCCATATGCATGAAAATAGGGAGCATCCCCTCAAGGCCTCAAGGGTTTGTAATCTACCTGTTGCTTGTTTTCACATGTAGTCATGTCAGGGTGTGTTTATCTAGGGGTGCAAAGTTTTGGCGCATCACATCAGTGATGTTTTATAGGATATTGGAGCGGGTGTTGGGATACTAAAATAAAACTAGGGTACTAATAAAAAAAACTACTAATTACAGAACTCGCTCGTAAACTGCGAGATGATTTTTAGGATTAATTAATCCATCATTAGCATATATTTATTGTAGCATGATATTGTCTAATCATAAACTAATTAGGCTTAAATAATTCATCTCGCAAAATACACGCAGTCTGTGCAATTAGTTATTTTTAGTCTATATTTAATACTTCGTACATGTGTCAAACATTCGATGTGATGGGTGAAAACTAAACACCCCCTCACTATACCAAGGTCCATTTGACATGGGGTTCAAACAATGGGGTGGTGTACTTTTGATATTTAGTTGATCATTCAAAACAACAAAATTGTAATTCATGTTCAAGTTTAAGATAATCATGTTGAGTTACGACGTATTTGTCAGATGTTAGAATTGAACATTTTCTATCCCGTCGATTTCAGCTAATACATGAAGACATGATGCCCGCTTTCCAGGTTCATAAATGGTACGTGTTTTAAAAACTTTTCTTCATCGATCAGCATTCATCCAATGTTTAATATATAATTCATTTGTATATAATTATCGTATACTTAATTCCATGTCATCCATAATCCAAAAGAATAGGGCAGTGTTTCAAACACGTGAAAGTCGATTTACCTTTCCAACAATAAGAGAAGAAACAGTATTTATATAGTCCCCTGGATCATAAATGTCTGGTGTATGTTTAGTGAAAGATTATGTCAAACTCTAAAATTCCGACCAACAATAAGGCTCCCATCGTAACAATAAGGCTTCCATCGTTTTGCTTTTACTTATCTTTTTCAGTTAAAATATAAATTCAATCTTAATTTTTGAAGTTTGTTTTAATGTTGTGTAAATTGTGCTTTGCACCGGTTAAAACGTATCTTGTTTCGCTTTTACTTTCACTTTGCATCAGGGTGTCACAAAATAAGTTTTACTTTGGACCGGGTTGCACCATATAATTCAAAAAATCTTGTAAAATATATGAATAAAACTTAGAAAATAATTTGAATTTAGGCTAGGCTTCACAAAGTTTGATTCATAATTTAAAAAGTTCATGAAAATTCTATAGATTTAATGACTTCTCACTATTTTAACCTGGTGCAAAGTGAAACTTATTTTGATGTGTCCCGGGCAAAGTGAAACTAGGTATATTTTACCCGGTGCAAACTGTAATTTACTCTTTAAGGTTTTTATTGTAATCTTTTTCAGCCTTGGATTTCAAATTGTGAATAATATAGAAATAAAAGTTTTATCTAAAAATTTTTATTGCTTCTTTCACATGTCAACTGTACAACCCAACTTATCAAATGCTTAGTATTCATAATGAAATAATGATACATAGACTTATCTTGATATGCACTATCATAGTATTGTAAACATATTTAATTGTAGAGTAAATTGTACTTTACACCGGGTAAAATGTATATAGTTTTACTTTGCGCTTAGCGCATACTTTCACTTTGCATTAGTGTACGTCAAAATAGATTTCACTTTGCACCAGAGAGAAGTCATTAAATCTATATAAATTTTGTCGGTGATATGGATATAGGGGTATCCACAGGAGGCTAAACTTGATTTGGCATCTAGAGGTCCGTGTCCGAGGGAGGAGAAGAGGCAGCCCGATGCCTTGCCCAAACATAAGGGGCTAGGTGATCGCGGCAGCCCGATCCACCTCGGACCTGTGCACGAGGATTACTACCACTCAGATCCATGCGACGCGCCCCCGGAGGGGTCGGTCCCGGGGTCCGGCAAAGAGGCCACGCCGCAGAAGGGGTTCGGGCCGACCGAGGCCACATGCCGCAGAAGGGATTCGGGCCACCCGAGGCCACGTGGCCCTCCCCTGAGGAGGGCGCGTCCGGGGGCTTGCGGGGAGGCCACACACCACGGGAGAAGGTTGGGCCACCCCCCGTGGCACGAGAGGGTCACATGCGTTATACCACACGTATAACCATGACACGCCCCCAACGGCCAACCACTGCGTTTAATGTCGAGAGAGAGGCCTAACGCCTGCCCCATTGCAGTTAATGCGATGTGAGGCGCGGCTGTCAGCTCCTCATCATCATCCATTTCCCCCGTTTCGAGGAAAAGAGGGGGAGAAAGTCTTCAGCCTGTGACTGCGAACTGACCGCGCGGTCACCGACCCATGCGCCTCGCCACGCCTGGTCACCATCGCATTTAATGCGCTGGACGGCTACGTGGGAGAGAGGCACTGAGAACTGTGTGCCTGACGTCACCCGTGGCCTGGTTGGTGGCCTGCTGACATGTAGGCCCCACTGGAGGTTAGGTAGGTTGACCATGCACCTCGTCAGCAGCATGATGGCCTCGCCGCCCGTTTTTCTTCACCAACTCGCAACGTGGCGACAGGAGTAGGAACAGGGCATGACCCCCGACAAGACAGAGCAGAAGCCGCTCCATGACATCGGCATGGGAACAGGAAACCCAGGACTATTGTGGTATCCTCTTGCACTATAAAAGAAGGCCCTGGTCCTTCATAGAAGAAAGATTTTTCTTGTTCGACCCCGAAGAAATCCTTAGCTCGCCTCAGCCACTAACTCTAGCCCCGTCCCAAGGGAAGTGTTTGACCTAAGTAGAAGGAAAGGAGATTGGGAGAAGAGTCAGATATACTCATATTGTAGCGTAAAAAGATCACCATACCATATCTTGTAATACTTCATCCACCATATCAACAACAAGAACAGGAGTAGGGTATTACGCTTCCCCAGCGGCCCAAACCTGTATAAACCTTGGTGTCATGTGTGCTTAGCTTGTTTTTTCCTCCTGCCCACTTTCTTCTTCTCCTCAGCTCAAGTCTCGGTACACCGCACCCTTGTGCCGAACCAAAAAAGGATCCTCGGGATTCCTGCGTGTCGAGCACACGCATCGACAATTTTAATCAAATTTAAAATTATGATTCAAACTTTGTGAAGCCTAGATTAAATTTAAATTATTTTATAAGTTTCATACATATATATTACGAGATTTTCTTTGAATGATATGATACATTTACATTCGGTGTAAAGGGAAAGTATGTGTTAAAGCCGGTGCAAAGTGAAACAAGATACGTTCTATCTGGTGCAAAGTATAATTTACTCTTAATTTTATAATTTTATTTTAATATAAATTGATTATTGGAATTTTAAATTTTGATTAAATCTTATCGCAGACGTTAAATATTTATGTTACGACCGAGTATGTGTTTCAAATAGTACATCCGAGAAAGGCTTAGAATATTATGTCCCAAACACGTCCGTCAGGTGAGTGAACGATCGAGCGGATATGATATGATGGAGATAAGCCGTTCATCTTTCTGAAGAAAGGGAGGAAAGTGGCATGACCTGCACCAGCTAGCTGGGGGACGTGTAGTTGTTGTGGCGAGAGGACAGCTCGATAAATTGGGTAATAATTGCTTGACGTCTCCACGTCTCGTGCACTTGTTTCTTCCTTGTCATGGGGCTCTGTCCTCGCATGCAGTCCATCTCATTCCAACCTGATGCCAAAATGACCACTGCACAAATAGCTGCTGCTCCTGAGATCGCAAGCGACCGGTCATATAATTAATTAATTAGCCCACCGGAAAATAGGGTTAATCACCCTATTAAATCTATACGGTCCCTTTGGATTGGTTAATTCTGCAAGAAATTTGGAGGAAACTTCCCCTCATTTGTTGACAAAATGAATCGTGCATTATAAAGTGATGCAAACAGGTTATAAGAGTTGTCGCCTCAAATAGTGGAGGAGAGAAAAAAAGAAACATGAAGCAAATATATACTTAGTTGTAGCACAAGTTTATGAGAAAATAAGGTGGCGCCACTGCCAACTATTACATAAATATATCATAAATATAATTTATATCAGTATTGATTAGAAATGACTTGTTAGATCCTAAAAAAAAGTACGACTTGTTAATTCCACATGCTAGCTCTTTCTTCCATCGATATTTTACCGCTATAGAATGTTGAGTTGGTAAGAGGCTAAAGCTTTGGGTTCTCCATCCCAATCTTATCCCTATGGCCTCCTTGATTTGATGAAATGAAATTTCATTGAGACATCACAAGAATTTCACAAGAATCACCTTTGTGTGGGAATAGTGCTACGTCAAATAAATTCATGTGCTCCTAAAGAAGCTTAAGATGTTATGTAAACAAGAGATATCTTTGTGAGCCTAAGGCTGTTTTTTCGTCGGGTAGTGAGGCCAAGTTTAGAACAATAAGCCAAATTGGTTAGGTTGGGTAGTGGATGGATACGAGGGCATGGCTAGCCATATGCGTAGCATAGTGATTAGCTAGACAAGGCGACAGTGATTGCAATAGTTAGGAGTATACCGACCTTGTTGTCGGTCATGGAAGGAAGAAATAAGAAGTGCCTGTAAAGAAAGCAATTTCCAGAGGGAGGAAAAATCTGAAAGCCTAAGGCTAGGCTAATAAGGACTAAACATTTTTTTAAAAAAATAGCATAGTGTTTTCACATGATTTAAGTGGGATTATGGAAGGTACGCCTTGGCCAAGCTTGAGCTCTAGCTGCCCTAGGTCCTGATTCTAGTCTTGCTACTACCAATGGCTACCATCGTCTCAATTGACTAAGACAAAAAAAAAAGTAGTGGCGGTATATATGGATAGTTTAGTGGTAAGAATCAGTGTTTTAGATTGTTGTATTTCGAGACATTCTCAAAATTTAAATTTTAAAACTTGATATATTTTGGAACGGATAGAGTAGCAAGGATAGATATAGAAATGAGTCAAGGCTTGAGGCCCCAATCTAGCTTTGTGCTATATATTTATCAGCATGGTGAAAATTTACACCGCGTGCGCAATTGACCTGTAGTCCTTGGTCTTGATCAGCATGGCTGGGTTGTCCGGGGCCTGGGTCTTACCCTACATGGCGTTTTATTTGATATCTGTTGTCAATGTCATTGCTGTAATTAACCTTGCACAAATTCCCTAACAGGCTATATGGTCTCGTCTTTTATCCTGCCGATCACCATTGTGGTTCATCCTATGCGAACCTGTTGCCCCCCAAAAAAACTTGACCTAGCTAACAGTTGGATCATCGCCGATAACTGTTTCACCCCTATGTGCACAACTACATATCGCAACATACTAACATAGCCTACATCTTCTCCATACAGGTAGGCTCTGTTTGGAATCCAGAATTCGTTGATTCTTGCAGAATTGAGGTGTTCAAATGAATTTATTTAGTGCTTCCAAGTGGACCTTTAAAACCCTATCTTTGTTAGATGCAAGAGCAGTGAACTGAGAGCCATTGGATGAGGTGAACTCCGGTTATCTTCTCTAGTCTCGTCGGAGACAAAATTAAGGTATGTGCATGTGTCGTTATTACGTACCAGCTGCAATGGTTAAAGCAAATGCCACAGTTCTAATCACTGGATATGTCCTGGTTAGCAATGGCTGCAATAATCATTGGGAGTTCCATGTGATCTTTGTCAAGTTGTGGCATGAATGTTGCCAGAAGCTAGCTGCATGCCTTCCATGACAAATATATTCACTGTGACCAGGTGCCAAATTGCAGTGCTGGCCCTGCACACACATGGCCAATTGTATTTTATAAAACGGTAGGGTACTTAGATCTGAAAAAACCCTTTGAGCTGATGAAGAATTTTCGAGATATTGATATAGAAAAACTAAAGGGATCGATCTGTCTAATTCAGTGTTTCAGTTACTGGTGGAGCTGAAGCCACGAGAGCAAATGAGGATGATCAGGCTGAATTTTTTAATTTCTTTTGTATCATTGCACCTTGGCCCATTAGTAACAACACTAGTACAGAAAGAGGCAGACTTCCCGGTTGAAAAACCCTTTTAATCAGGAATAGAAGCCACTTTTAATCCGGTAACACCAACCGGGACTAAAAAAGTAGCACCCCATGCGGTTAGTTTTTTTTTCTTTTTTTTCTTTTGCTGTAAATCCCCACAAATTATGCATTTATAGTAAAATTGTCCATGATAATACTTACACACAAATCCATAAATCAATCACAAATCATCTCCAAATCAAAAAAAAAAGTACAACATTCACTCGAAATTATTCACAAAATAGAAAAAAAAATCCACAGCAGACCATGCTTGCCAATAATCATTGCGGTAAGAAATTGTTAATATTAGATATTTTATCTAAATAACAAGATGATTAAAAACAACCTAGCTAACTAGTCTGGATCTTCATTTGAAACCTCCACTTCTTTTCCTGTTAGAGTTTTTGTCCGGTTGCGATCTATAAAAACTACCCTATTTTCTGACTTATACACTTTGTATTTTTTTTTGGGCTAAATGGATTCATGCTATTGCAATTTTTCAAAATTAGAGATATGTCATCCATTGGTTAATGACATATGGGGCCTATGTGAGTCAATGACATGTGGGTCACGATGGCATATCTCTAATTTTAAGAAATAGTAATGGCATGGATCTAATTTCCCCCCTTTTTTGCACATTCATCTGGGTGTTAGCTTTCGATAAAAAAAAAAAGAGAGGAGGGGATTGGGGGTGGAAGTTGCTACTATATATGTATGAAAGTGCTATTTCAACTAATGAAAGTAAAGCATTAATCCAAAAAATCATCAGCTCCCGGGACAATACATGTGCCACTTCCAAGCACTGTTGGAGCTGGAACATGGGTTTGCACCGAGATGCTCTTGCAGCAACAGGAGAACCGAGGCAACGTCTCCACTGTGCCGAGGGCCAAGTTCTAGGCTACCACCTGCAGGAAGTAACCAATGCTAGTATGTAATCCACCACCAATTCCAATATTTACTCCTATTTTTTAAACATGCAGGACGTTTGTATCGGACATTTTAAAGAGGACCATATTTTTTTAATGTAAACTTCGGTACTCTCTAATACCATAAAACCCGTTCTTATTTTGAAGGTAGAAATTATTTGAATACAGAAATTTATAAGATTTTCTCTAGTTTCTTCCTTTTTGCATATGGCACCTTATCCCTTTTGACGGCATAACTTAATTTAAAAGCTATATTTCGATCCGTGTCACAAGTGAACAAACATTTGACAAAGAGGTTACTCCAATTGCGAAACCGATGATTGTGCAGCAGTAACTACTAACCACTGCCCTGTTATAGAAGAGATGTTCATTCCTTTCCAGTTTTCTCGGCATTGCAATCAGACACGAGACTCCAGCACAGCATGCCAACAGTGTTCGTTTTTTTTTGATCTCTAGCCCCCGAGGGCCTGTTCAGTTCCCAAAAATTTTCACCCAAAAATATCACATCAAATCTCTAGACACTTACATGAATATTAAATATAGTTAAAAAATAAAACTAATTGCATCGTTAGGCTGTGAACGACGAGACAAATCTTTTGAGCCTAATTATATCATGATTAGTCATATATGCTACAGTAATCTACATATACTAATGACGACTTAATTAGTTTCAAAAGATTTATCTCGTGGTTTACAGGCTAGCCATGAAATTAGTTTTTTCATTCGTATCCAAAAATATCTTCCGATATCTGGTCAAACATCTAATGTGATGTTTTCGCAAAAAGTTTTCACCAACTAAACGAAGCCTGAATTCAATGTGAAAATCCTCACAGAATGTTGAGAGACAGCGGCGGCGACGATGGATGGGACATCTCAACATACGTACGTCGGCACCGCCGGACCGGTCGACGAGGAGCTCTCGGTCTCTCGGCCGGCGGTCGCATGGTTTCCGTGCAGGAAACACGCAAATGGCAGCAAGGTTTGGTCATGGGCGATCAATTGATCGATGGAGCAGGTTTGGTCATGGGCGATCGATTGATCGATGGAGGCATGGAGCAACGGACTGGCTCTCTCCTCCTGAGTATGGCATGCCTCGGCACTGTGCTGCCGTCACTCCAGCCGTCCATTCACAATTTGGCCAGACAGCTCCACGATACAAGGGACAGGTCGCAGGCCGAATCTTTTCCGATCGATCGCGTACGTACAGCGGCCTAGCTGGCTGTGTCCGGCCGGCCGGCCAGCCGGCCGGCGAACGTACGTACGCATCCATACATATATGCATGTAGCGTCAGCCCATGCAATTGGGCAACTGGTTCAACAAACTGTCAAACAACACATCGGCTCGGCCACATGGCCTGAAAAGTACGGGTCTCAATATGTCAATTCACACAGAGAGAAAACAGGGAGGAAGAAAGGAAAAACAGGGAGTAACCCTCAAGTATTATAGTTTTTATATGGAGTATTATTTAAGCATCTTGATCCATTGCCTTGCAAGATAATTTTTTCGTGTGATACAAAACTTATAAGATTGCGAAGTAAGGGTAGCTCAACCGGTTAGTTACCCAGTAGGAGCCTGTCCATCCGTATTTAAATCCTAGATTTTGATACGGGTGCTCGTATTTACGGATAATATTCTTTCAGTAGTATGTGATATACCTGTCGACAGTAAAGCATCTGAGGTGACTTTGTCAATCTCAGTATTTGTCGATCCGGTTTTCGAAGGTACTCATATGAGTAGGGTACGCGTATGTGTTCATATGGGTAAGTTTGCGCACGTTAGTGGGCGCCCATGCCATATTTATTGTGCTTCTAAAAAAAATACAAGATTAAACGTGCCCCTGATAGAGAACCAACGCCACCCTCCCTGTCCTCCCTCTAGTATGAGCCTTCGCACTGCCTGACCTTACCTAGTTATTTTTGTGTGAGCCGCTACCCTTTCTATCTACCTTGGCACCTCTATCGTGTCTCTTGAGCTCCATATCCACTGTTTCAAAATCATAGAACCATGCTGCTATCGTCATGCATGTTTGGTCAGTTGATGGGATGCACCCCTAGCCCTTCTTTCATTGATTGTCGCAATCACTGTCATGTTGTGCGATTCCATATTGGACAGCCTCTGCGACATTGTTTGCACAGTCCCGGGCCAAAGAATTAGCTTGACCATCGCCTAAACACTATCTCTGCCAATTTCCTAGACTTGACAATTTCCTAGACTTTGTCACTACTAGAACATTGGTTATTAACGACCAAACAATAACGATAACTAGAATTACTTGGTCGCTAATACTGGGTGGCCCTCGAGGCAAATTTGCCATTCGTCGATCTCCCGACGACAAAAAAATTCTGTTGTCGTCAATACTAGCAAAGCATGGTTGTTAATGTGGCTATCAATGTGTAATTTGGAAACTAATCAGGAATTAGCTCCCATCTATCTCGCAAACTTCCATCTTTGAATTTGGAATTATCCCATCGGATCTCTTCTTTCTATCTTTTCATGGCGACTGGCAGCTGCGAACAATTCTCCTTCACGGCCATGGCAATATGGAGCAACCTTGCCGGCGGCGTCAAATGTGAGCAGCGAATTCCTGGCGGTGTGGCGCCGTCCCTATCCTTGCGGTTGCGCGCCTTCCTCATCCTCGCAGCAGCGTAGTATCCCTCCATCACACCAGCGTTGACCCCCAATACCCAGACCCCTTGCATCGTCTATTCAGAGGCGATGGTTCTGTTCATCTCGAGGTAGTCAGGTGTGGCAGCATTTTTTCTTTTTTTTTGAAAATTTCATTTCAACTATCCCAGATATTTAGTGCAATGGCCGAGAAGATCTGTTAATTGAATTGCTGTGGCGACAGGTTTGTCTCAATACATATTACACCTGGTTGAACAAAATTAGGCATTCTGACAGCCTCGATGGGGTGTTTGAGCAGGTCAGCAAAGCTTGCAACGGGAGGTAGAACAGCTGGTGTATGTGGTAGTAATGAGCAAGCAGCCAAGCACACACGACGGTAATCTCTTTATTCAATCCGTAATTTTCATGTATTGGTGTTCGGTGGATTGATAGTGGAACACAGATGGACAATTGTTTGAACATGAACCTGTTAGATTTAAATTTTATTACAATCACTATATATTCAGTTGTCCTTTTATAAAACAATTTTCTATTGCAGTTTATTTTCTCCATGGTCAAACAATTATGCTATGATTAATATAAATTATGCACACAGCATGACTGTAGACGTTGGATTTTCTCTCAACACTTCAATTTTCTGAAGATATGTTTTTTTTTGTTTTATCTACAGTGAATGGAAGAGACGTGGGCTTAAAAGGACATCATAACAGGTATAATCATGCACTTCAATGAATTTTATAAATGTCAGTACTAATATATAGCTCAGTAACTAGCTAGGGTATGCTGTTTGTGATTAATTGCTTAATTATTTAGTTGGATGAGGAGACCAAGTTATTACTTGGACTGAATAATTTATATGGCTGTGATTGGTCAGAATATATATAAATTTTAATAGGAGATAATCAACTGTTTTATGCTATTGTTTTCTCTTCGAGACGTGTTCATGACTTCTTACAGGTACCTTAAAGGCTACAAGCATTTTGGACGTCTTGATGTGCCACTGAAACATCACAGGTGTGCACTTCTGCTTATTAAGGCCTTGTTTAGTTGCATCTAAATTTGGAAGTTTTGATGTAAAATGGAATGATGTGATTGAAAGTTTGTGTGTGTATGATAGGTTGATGTGATGGAAAAGTTGGAAGTTTGAAAAAAAACTTGGGAACTAAACACACCCTAAACGTTAATTGATATAAAGCACATCTTCTGTAGGACTCGGCTGTAAAGAGTACATGCATATCAATCTGGAAAGCATTGCAAGAGGAGAAGATCGAGCACATTGAGTTCAAAACTAGCAAATTAGAATTTTCTAGTTGTACGATCTTTAGTTGGAAAGTGTATACTAAAACTATTTAGCTTTCTAGTAGTAGATGATTAGGTTTGCTAGCCACGGTGCTGCCAGTTTCAATGTACTTATATGTTCAACTATGTAATGAATCATAAGTATTTGCAGATGAATAAAGAATTATCAATTGTTTTCGGTTTAAACTTTTATCAATCAATTTTTTTTCCTTCAGGCTGATCTTTAATCAGAATACATCACCATTCTCAAATTGTAAGAAATGGTGGCTTTGAAATAACCGTCGTTAAAAAAATAATAGTGGTACTATATCACGGTCATTAATAAAACAATGATGGCATAATTTCATGGTCGTCAATAAAATAAGATGACATAATATTACGGTCGTTAATGAATTAACGACTAAAAAATAGTGTGGTTGTTGATTCTATTAATGACGAAGCCTTTAACGACCACTGACGACTATACTTTTGTGGTCGTTGATGACCACATTTAGACTTTTAATGACCACTTTTTCGGTCGTTAATAACCTTTTCTCTAGTAGTGTGTGCCTCCACCACTCTCATTGGCGTCTGCCCCATTCCCTAGCTCCAACTAGGAAGTGTTGCAATAAGGGCACTTGTACTATAATTGTTCATATCCATAATTTTGGGGGGTGTATTGACATACAAAGGAAAAAAAAGGATTGAAGAATGGATCATGTTGCTAGAGTTGGAGGTATTTTTGTGCCCTAGGAAAATAAAGGCGTCCTCCATTTGTCATTTTGTGGGAAGATGATATTTACAATCGCATGCATATGCACCTATATGCTAGTAAGCCATTACATATTGCATTGTGATTCATGCTATGAATAAAATATTATGCTTTTATTGTGTAGTTCTGTCGATTAGTGACAAATTGAATAAGTAATTTGTATATCAGAGGGATCTGCTGATACCAAGACATACAAGACTTCACAACAAACACAGAGTGGAGATGAATTTTATATCGGTTTAGTCCCCCAAATGGGGATAATAACCCTACTTCCTGTCGGCCGAGTGGCCTGTTTTTATTGATCAATAGAAAAGGCTTTCCACGAATGCAATGAATCGAAAGAGAAGTTTGTCTATCATATCAACTAGGCTATCTGGTGTATGTGATTGTATATGGGTGTATACACATGTGTATGGAAGCTAGTCGATGGTGTGTCGGTGATTTGAAGAGTTGATTCCGTAGGCTTCGATGTTTTCATTGTATTGGATGTCTTCGGACTTGATAGAATTTGTTTTTGAGCCTCAGAGTCCGTTATATTTATACTCCTGAAGCACAACATGACCTAGTCAAAGTCACGAGTGACTTGATAAAACATGTTTTTGAGCCTCGGGGTCCTTTGTATTTATACCCCTAAGACATAACCTAATCGGAGTCATGAATTCCGAGTAGGAAAAAGTCACATATGGAAGGAATCAGATCAAAACTATTTGGACAGTATATATCTTCTAATATAGCATGGTTTTCTTGTCTTTCCTAAATTATATTTTATTTCGGTGAGCCTCTGTCCGTAGTTGAATAGATCTCCAAAATACACGTGTTACTATATACACAATAAAACATGGCACTTTATACCATGTACAATGACAAGGTCCATATATACTTGTGTTGTAAATTGGCTTTCCCACATTTTGTGCTTTGAAATAAGGGTTGTTGCATGTCGCCGGGGTTTTCATCACTAAAACATGATCATCTTATGTTTGTGTGGAACTCAAATAGTTGTAAAAAAAATTTAGTATAAGATAGATCAATACATGTTTTATCAAATCACAAATATAAACAACCTGACAGAAATAAATATGACAATAAATATGTGTGCTATTCAATGTCATATACTCATATTTGTTGTTATTTAATATACCAT
>CM002486.1:14586966-14672922 GCA_000325765.3 Leersia perrieri
GCCATTGTTACTTCACTAGAATCACATTCCGCACATCTCAATTCTGAGTGCATTTGGAGTATTACTGGAATGTGTCACATCTTACCACAAATACTTATATACATGTAGGGAGGGAGTATATATATTCGTAGGATGTTGTATCACAACAACTATCTTATAAAAATATATTCAGAATTACAGATCGTAGTACTGTCTATACGGCATGGAAAAACAAAGGTACACTCCTTGAGAGATAACACCACTTTCTCGCGTTAAAGATACTTTTAATTCTTTTTGCTCGCTTAAATTGCAAAATGGCGTACAAGTTAGATTTTGGGAGGACTGTTGGCTAGGGGGCCAGTCTTTAGACAAAAAGTACCCTTCTTTGTACAGTCTAGCGAGAAACAAGAATGTGGTGGTGGCTTAGGTGTTGGGGAGGAGCCCTTTAAATATCTCTTTTAGAAGAGCTATTGTGGGTGATAATCTAAAAGCATGGCTTGAGATTGTTTCTAAAGTGGTTGATATAAACTTAGTGACGCACCATGATGTGTTCATCTGGAATGCCGATAAGAATGGAATATTCACTGCTAATTCAATGTAAAAAAAATCATGTTCCGTAATGTCGTACCAAGGAAGTGTTTTATTTGGAAGCTAAGACTTCCACTTAAGATTAAAATTTTCTTATGGTACTTGAAAAAGGGAGTCACTTTAACCAAAGACAATCTAGCTAAAAGGTGGAAAGATAGCCTTAGATGTTGCTTTTGTAGTTCTAACGAGACAATACAACACCTTTTTTTAGTGTCCTTTGGTTAGGTACATATGGAATGCCGTTTATATCACATTTGGCATCTGTCCCCTGCACAGTGTGTCTCATTTACTTGTTAGTTGGCTAATTGGTGTTAATCCTAGACTAAAAAGTCAAGTGTTTGTGGGCATTTTGACGTTGGGCGGTGTGGTTAAGTAGGAATGATGCGATTTTTAATGGATCATATGCATACTCTTTTATGCGGGGAATTTTTAGGGGAACATATTGGACGAGATTTTGGTCTTTGCTGCTTAAGGAAGAGGATGGCAAGGTGGTCAAAGAGTACTGCAAAGCTTTATAGATGAGAGTTTTGGAGTTTTACTCTAGGTGTGGCTGGAATTTGAGAAAGTGAGTTGAAGCTTAGTTCCGTTCTTTTGAATCTGTTTGTTGTGGGTGTTTGGTCTAGTCTTTTTATTTTGCTCGTGCAACTTGTTTTATTCCTTTGTTGGTACCATCTGAGCTTTTTATGTGGAGGGGTCCAAGTACTCATGTATGGACCTGTTGGCTGTACTGTACATCCCGTTGGATGTAGAGGCCGGATTTTCAATCCATTATCTAAAAAAAAATCACTTTCCCGCGTTAACACTGTCACTCTAAGCGCTATCACAAACCGCGAGAACTAACTAGAAACATTAACAGCAGTCAACAGTAACAGGAGTTAGCAGCAGCAGCAGCCAGCAGCGCAGGGCATGCATGCATGCAGGACCTGATCGATCCAAGAACAATCGATGTTAAAGAGCTTAAAGGCTTAAAGCTCTGCAGATTAATTAATTATTGTGGTCGATTCGATCGATCGAATGATCATCCTGACCAGTTTCGTCCTTTGTGAAACTGAATCCGTCACGTGTGTCAATTGCATTCGCATGCAATGCGCAATGCGCGCGTATACATATAAAATGCAAGTTTAATTATGCAGTAGTACAGTACATACGCAGAGGTCAGGTGGTCTCACATATGATTGATCGAATAGAACCAAGAGAAAGAAACCAACATATTTATGTGCCACTGACGAGCGCCCCAGCTGCCTCTGCCTCTGCCTGCCGGCCTGCCTGCATACGCGCGCATGCAGCTAGCAATCGCGCATGCAGCGCCCCGGTCTTACTCGTGCCGACGTACGTGGTGTGTACGTACGTACTGGATCGATGCAGCACACCACGACGACGACGACAATGCCAGCGGAGACGCGCACGAGGCGCCGTGGCCACCCTCGCCTGTCGCGGCCACGAGCCGCATGTGAGGCCCATGCAGGCCGCAGCAGGGGAGCCCCGGCTCTCGCTGATCGGCCGCTTCCACCGTGCGCGCGCGCATGCATGGCGCATCCTCCATCACACGGCGTACAGGCAGGCAAGCGCTCCGGTGTCGACACGACACGCGGTGCATGCGCACGGCGACGGGGGTGTACGCGCGGGCGGGCGGGCGCATGTGGTGCGTGGCAGGGGTGGGGGCGAGGAGGGAGATCGATCGATCGATGGAGACGAGTTGTGAGGGGGGACGCGCATGTGCACGTCGCGGTCGGCCCGCCCCCGTGGACAGCGTTGAATCGAACCCCATGCACGTGTACTCCCTCAGTGTTAGTGTCGTCGACTCCCGCGACCAGTCCCCCCACCCCACCACGTCGACGCACGCACGCGCCCGGCCCCCATCCATCTCTCTCGCTCGCCTGCACGGAGGGTGAATGGTGATGTGTGATGTGTTAATTACTAGTGGGCGCGCGGCTAGCTAGCTGGGCCAGGCCTTGATCGAAATCGATGCGTGCATGCACACGCATGTGGCATGGGCCGGCCGGCCGCGCTCGAGACGTACGGATCGATGCCCGTCGCTGTGTGCATGCGCGTGCGTCGGCACACGTGTGTCCGCGTATGTGGACTGTGGTGGCATGGTGCGGCTGCCTGTCGTCCCCCGGCCACGCACGCACGTACGCACAATACGTCACACTCTATCGCGCATGCTTGATGAATGCGTCTAGCTAGTAACCTTATCTGTACACATCTCGATCGAGCACGCTGCTTCTGGAGACTTAAATTGGCCATGTCCATGCATGTACGCCTGTAGCTAGGCTGTAGAGAGATCGGACGGGTCGTCGAAGAGCGATCGCTGCCAAGACGTATGTGCAATGTACTTGCTTTGCGAAGTGATGTACACATTGGCCGCATTGGGTGAGACTGACGTACGGCACGCGTGCGCATTAGTTTGACTGTACGTTCTACGTTGCGGTTCATGCATATCAGAAATATGTACCATATCTGACTATCTGGTGCATGCATCTGCCTCGAGTGACAAAGTAGGGTTCAGTGCACGCTCATGCCGCCGCCGGTTTTGCCCAAATGGGAATCGGGAGCCACAGCATGACCGGGTACGTGCAACGGTGCAATGACTCTACAACTCCGTCAGAGAAAAAGGCCAAAGAGGAGGATCACTTCTGAGTATCCTTTATTTATATATATACCGAACGTAAGGTTTTCTGTACTTGATCGTCTTAGCAAATTATTAGTAGCCTCTAAAAGCAGCTAGCTCCATCAATGATTGGCCACCGTGGTATATAATATATAGGATGATTAATTATTCAACATAGATAACTGTCACATGCATTTCCCTGCTAGCTAGCTCGATCAGCCATAACAGGAGTACATAACTTTGTCTTCAGTAGATAGAGCCCGGAGGGTTCTGCTTCTGCTTCTCCTTATGCGTTTTTTTTTCTTTTTGCGGAGGACTTCTGTTCCTGCTAATGGCCTATTCGTTTGAAAGGAATTGCAAAGGAAAAGTATAGGAATAGAAATCGATACTAAACTTTCATTCGTTTTATAGAAATGCACCAAAGGAAAACCATAGGAAAATTTCCTATTCCTTCACTTTTGGAGGAAAAGCGTAGGAAAAAATAATCCACTCCAACCTCATGTTTCCAATCCTTTGGTTGGTTTGCACAACCATAGGAAAAATTTCTGTGGTTTTCAATCCATAGGATTGCACATGCATTCCTATAATATTTCTATATTTTTCCTATTCCTGTGTTTTATGGAAGATAGAGGCAAAAAAGCAGAAGGCTAGATGAATTCTATACATGAGAGCTTAATTTGAAGAAGTTTTTTTTTTCCAAATATTAAGTTCACCTGAGGAAGAAATTAATTAAATAAAACTAATCCGTCATAATTAAGGTAACATCAAATGCAACATATCCCCAAAGTTATGAAAGACAACCTGAATTATCCCTGTGAAAAGTATGGATTGAGAAACATATATAGCTAAATAATGATGGACCCATTAATTGATTAAGAGTGATAATGCATTCCAATGAAATTAAGTACATACCACATGCAAGAAACAACACACCTAAATCATATGAGCTGTAAGCTAGTCACGACAAAAGGAACACTCTAGGTGCAATGCATGCAAGAGAATCATCCAAAATAGTACGGGGTTAGGATGATCAAACCTCGGATGACTGACTTGCACTTCTGCTCTAATTAATGATATTGAAAGGATGATATTTGACAGATGAAATCTTTATCCTCAGACACTCAGAGCATGTATAATAGCAAGCTATAAACTGGCTATATACGAGGAGAGAGGGAAAAAAAGTGAGCTCTTATCTAACAGTCCGTTTTATACGTGCTACTATAGATATACATTGAATACATAGAGAGATGAGGAAAAATTATTTACAGTCAAGCTTAAGCTTATAGCCTATCTCTATATATGTTGACTCTGGTACTGACTTATAGCCAACAAGTGAGTTGTGGTCCATTTAGAGCAAGTATAAAAGTGAGTTATAAGCTGACTATATGCATACGTGGAAGAGAGAAATAAAGGAAAGAGAGAGGAGTGGGCTCTTATAGACATACAGTCCGCTTTGCACGTGCTCCTATAGACATGCATTGAATGAATAGAAGGTGGAAGAGAAAAATTACAGCCAACCTTATAGCCTATCAACTATACAAGTGAGCTTTAGATGAGCTTATAGTCAATAAGTAAGCTTATATTCTTAACGTTGCTCTTAAGGGCATGTATAATAACGATAAATAAACCTACTATTAGCTTGATTACATCATATTTTGCCTATGGGGATGAAAGAGAATGCTAGGAAAGAGAAGCGGCTAGCAACTAAATTGTCGACTACAGTGCACGTGCTCCTAGGCAGAATTTGCATGTGGGCAGGCAATCTGTGAGAGAAGAGAGCACAATGGTGGGGCCACATATGAATATAAAATGCTTTTAGTTGTCATCTTTTAGACTGAGTGGTGGAGTGCTACTTTGCATGGTTCATGTAAAGCTATCAGCTAACTGACGTGTCTGATATTTGGAGACGGCTGCTTACGCTTCTATTGCCCTTGCCCTAATTGGCAGCAAACATAACAAATTGAAATGGCAGCACCTAGGTCTAATTAATTGGCCAAACCCCCATATTTTCTTATGCATATTAGGCCTCTCGTAGGCGGGTGAGGTGTCTCGTACTCCTAACCTACCACGTCAGTAAAAAAAATATCACGTCCGCTATGAAATGGAGTTTGTGGAGGTATTCGCATCCCACGAAGGGAGCACGGTTTCTCGTCAAATGTTATTAAAAAGGTGTAGATTGTGAGGGAAAAAAACATGTTCATAGCATCTGTGGGCACATTCAAGCCACTCCTCACAGAGGGTGTCGTCCCTTACATATTTCTTCACCTGAAAAGTTGACTAGAGCTCGGACTATCAGCCCCTATATAACTGCGAGAGCCCTTATAAGCCCACACTTCCTACACCTATCTGCTATGTTAGTTCTATCATCCACTGTATTGCTCGATCTGCATCTCTATTACATAATTAGCGCTAAAAAAAGTATATAAACAACATGTAACTTTCAGTACAACTACAAACATACTAGTACTTGATCATAGTATATTCTGCAGTCCCTTTTTTTTTTTTTGACCTGCAGTGCTTTGTTGACACCTCGAATCGGCGTTTCTGTTGCGACATGGTAAGTTTTTCCCCTATTACTGATAGGCTGACGGTTACACTGACTAGCACACACACATGTTTTACCTTGCTAGTACGTGTGCCCATAACTCAAAACAAGGTGACTTTCTTTTTTTTTTGTGGGAATTAAAATAGGTGACTTGATGGCCCGCCCGATTAAACATACCATTTGGGACGACCAATTGATTTCTTGGAGCACTTCGCTAGGATGTGGTGTCGATTTGGATCAATGCAAGTAACAAATAATATTCCTTACGGTTTATAATAGGTTTGTTGCTGCCGAGTAAGTGATTAAAATGGAGAACGATTTTGGTAAGGCTGTGGTCTCGTTTGTCTGCTCGAGGTCTCTCGTCCTTAATACCTATGATAGACATTATTAGCATAGTTTGGTGGTACCAACTAAAGTCGAGTTTGTTTCAAAGAGCATGAGGAAAATAGTGGTGGCTGTTTCATACAATGTTTTTTTTCTCTTTTTTCGTATTCATATTTTCTGAACTACTAGACGGTACTTTTTTTAAAAAAAATACATGAATGTTTTTTAAAATATATATAATTTCTCACAAAAAGTCATATATATGCATAATTATGTGCACATTACACATGAATAAAATGAAGAAAGAAAAGGAAAAAAAACACTGCATCAGTGCACTCGGTTCAATTATATGGGTGATCTACATTTGGCCTATTTCAATGATTACATCGAGATCATTAGACAAGACCTATTCAGCCCATCATTTCAGCCCTTATAAAAGACACACAAAAGTACCCTTTTAACTTTTGTTCGATACAAGGCCCGATTCATATTAGGCCCTCCAATTTTGTCTTGTTGGGCCCTTACTTCAAATCCAAGTAGCTCTAGCCGTTCCAACACCGACTAATTTTCCGGCCACCATGACATTCTCCGTCGGTGCCTGCGCCGGCAACCCCTGGCTGTTGCTTCTGCCATTATACTATTGTTGGCGTTAAAACATATACAAGCACAAGGTCAAAACTCGCAAAATGACAGGAGGAAAGGGTTTTACATTTGCAGAGGATACTTGGGGCCGTGCCAGAAGGGCAGCCACTAGTTCAGCGACAGGCCAATGTGCTCGCCACGGCGTCGAGCACTGAGGTGCGGTTGATCGATCTGGCCGGCCGACAACCATTGGTGATCAAAGTCTCAAAGATGTGTCTATATGAGGTGGTTCGCAGCTGCAGGTTGCTGGGCACATGATCTTGCCTCTACGATTCACCAGTGGTTTTAACTTTTAACTTTTACTACTGAGTCTAGCTAGACGAGTTCAGAGGTAATTGTATATCTTTCGTATGCTACAGGTAAGTATATGTTTTTTTGTGCGCAAACTGATCTTGGCTGACAAGTTCACATCACTGATTGTCTGATTGGAGTTTGGGACTGGTCCCTAAATTATGAAGCTCTTTCTCCTGGGATGGATGAATGAGGTCATGAGGATATGTGCGCGCGCAGACTTGATTTAATTTACTTCCCAAAGAGATGTTTCATTAACAAAATCTTGAGCAGACGTATGGCATTTGATAGATCCAAGAAGCACAGGACATGAGCCTGGTCGACTGAGGGCCTTTACAGCATGCAGACGCTGTGGCGAGTCCACTGCAAAGTCGCCTTCACCTCACTTCCCGAGGTCTATCCAAGGACCACACGCGCTTCAGGAGTCAGGACATGCTAGGAGTATTTACCAGCAGCTTGCTCGTAGCAGTGTAGTCTTCCCATTTACATACTGTAAATTTTTCATAGAAAATGCATGTGACACTACATTGACAATTTAAAATCTTCTCAAATGACGTCTCTTCTTTCTTAAGTTACGAGATGGAGGATTTTGTAGCACGTACGCTTAATCACGCGACGACCTATGGTCTGAACTGGAGACACGATCCACCACAAGACGGATAATCTGAACTTGTGTTTGTCTGTGTAGCAGGCAGTACGTACATTACCTGGGTGGCTGCCCGCCGTTCGACCGTCGCGTCGTTGTGATGAGCCAAATTTCGCTGGTCGCCAGAAGGGACGACAAGTAGCGAGTAGCGACATCGGTAGGTCAACACAAGTTGAGTGGTGCTTTGGCCCCTGGGCCCTGGGCCTTTGGACGCCGCACTTGGGGATCTCGATGATGCGGCGTGGCGTGGCACCATGCAGCATAGCGATGTATCGATCAATGCATGAAAAGAACAGCTATCCTGCAGTGTCGTCGGCACGTTGATATACTACCTGGAGGTTAGGTTGGTCGCGCCGGTTTGGTATCCTTTGCCGTCAGTCTCCATCATTCTTTTTAGTGAGTTTTATCTAAAATCTTGAAGTTTTCAGTGATCTGATCCAAGTACTAAAATCCTCGAATGATCGTACGAAGAACATCGTGTAGGATCAAAAACAAGAAGACAAACCAACTAGAGGGGGGTGAATAGTTGGAACACCAAAAACTAGTAACTTTTTGCGGAATAAAAATTACCTTTCCTCTGTCGCAATCCGGTCTGACCGCTGTGTCTAGGCCGATCTGACCGCGTAGCCGGTCTGACCGCGCCTACACCTCCAGTCTGACTGACCGTCGAGGCTCTGGAACCGCCGCAAAAAACACGATATCGAAGAACTTGTAGATGTAGATCAACTTTATTGCTTCAATATGTGTTTACAAAGTGCAACCACAGCACTCCTCTCAAAAAACTCGAACAAAATCGAATCCTAGGCTCAAACCCTAATTTTACAACTTGTCTCTTCCAAAGAAAAACGTTACATGAGAAGACACACCCCTTTCATATAAATACCCATAGACATGGCTGTGCAAAGCCACGAATCCTACTTGTATTAGAAGTCCTACTCCCTTAGGAATCCTATTCATACAAGTAAACAACTCATCCTTTCCAAATTTGGACTCCTTCCAAATTTGACTCCGATCTCCATACGTACACAGTCCCTCTTGTATACCATATGGATTCTCCAACTCCACGTGCATTATCCTCTAGCCTTTTAGTATCCCGCGTGATCTCTTGATCCTCTGGACATCAACTTCTCCCAAGTCGACTCCGATCCATCACCGACAATACTCTCTCGAGGCCTCAAGCGATACCTACACATGAAACAACCAAGAAACCATAACCGAGCACAAGTTTTCACCAACTTGACTCATTGTTAGCACACGACAGTATTATCCACGAATAGAAACCATCAAGAAGTCATATCCAACAAGCAAACTTGAAATCCAAGAAATCAATCCGAAATCAACTCAAATCGGACACAGTCGGTCTGACCGCCATATCCACGTCGGTTAGACCGGTCCGATAAAAATCTCCCGATTGCGTACTGTATCAGGCCGGTCAGACCGCCGGTTCAACGTCGGTCAGACCGGTCCATCCCGAAAAACACTTCTCAACCAAAAATCCAAATATCTATCAAAATAAATTAATAATCAATTGCTCATCACAAATTATATAATCAAAACCATTGATTTTACACGTCGCATGGAGTTAACAATTCGGTAGCAACAAAGCGATATGGTCCCAAACTCCGAGGATGATGTCCTAGCTAGCCACCACATGCCGACGCCCCACAGGCCAGCCCATCATGCCTGATTGCCTGCCAGCGTAAGACATGCCAACAAGACGGCTATCATCCACCATCCGAGGTCGACGAGCAGTAAAAGTAGTAGTAGACCAACAATGGCATCATAATCATACATCGCAGAAAAAAAAACTCAAAAAGAGAGGGGAAAAAACTAAAAAAGACAGGGGAAAAAACTCAAAAAAGAGAGGAGGGGCAACATGCAGACATGAAGGGGCGGAAAAGCGCGCAGCCTTTCCTTTCGCGAAGGCTCAAGAGTGGAACGGAGGCCCATCTATGATCCGTCCATCGATCACAATTCACAAGTCGCCGTCTTGCAAAAACCGCGGCCTACCCGCCCACCTATGCACCGATCCGCGCGACAGAAAGAACCGCACCACGACGACGCGCCGTCCCGATCGTCCTCTGTCGCGGTGGGCGCAAAAGCGAGGCGGCGTCGGCCGGCGTCCGTCGTCGTTGGTTCGCGGGTGGAAAGCTGGTCAAGACGACCGTGATCCCTTCCGCAATTAAACAGGTCGTCTCGTCTCAAGTCTCATTGCTCCTCTCCCTGTACTATGTATCCGCCGGTTAAAGCACTGGACATTTGCAGGTGAAGTATTAACCTTTTTTCGTGTTCGTGTGTATGGAGATGTACTGATGGTGTGTGTACTGCTACCTGACCCAGCAAAGCATGCAGCGACCATGCATGTACGCTGGGCTCTCAGTTGGAAGCGGGTGGTGGTCGCACCGACGTTGATGTACTGCCACGGATCTCCATTGAAGCCGGAAGTTGGAGCATATTTATGGACGATAACGACGCTCTAACCACACGGCAGGGTTTCATGTCTCTTGGTCGCATTAGAACAAGTTTAACAAGAGAGCATACTTGTTAGCTTAAATTTAAATTGTAAGAACAGACTATAAGGTTAACTCCAATTCTCTTCTTCTATCTACATGTATTTATGTTGAAGTTTGTGTATAGCTAGCTCTTACATGAGAGCCCACTCTTACTTCTTTTATTGTCTCTCTCCTCTACCTAAAATGAGAGTAAGCTTGCAGCCTAATATTGTACTTGCTCTTATACGCTCAAAAATAAAGTACCCCTTTCCCTTCGACTCACCTCAAAATAAATACATTTCTTGGGATGACACGAGTAAGTTAGTACTCTTCTGAAATGATTTTGGTGCCCCTAAGATTTGTTTTCCCATTGGTTGTGGGCGTGGATTTAATGATATTGGGTCCAACTGGCTGGTAGTCCAAAGGCTTGAAAATAGACTTTGTGGGACGAACTTCAAATGCTAAAGTGATTGTTTTGGGACAAAGGAGGCACTTATTATTGGAAAAAAAAATGTCAAAGTGCCAAAAAAAAATGTATTGTGAGTATATACATGCAAAACAATCGTACAACATAAAAAGAAAAAAAAATAGAAATGATCATACCATAGAAAGTTGGAAAACATATGGGAAATAGAGTAGATGGATTCACTTCAAAATTTGAGAGGCTGAAGCTCTCGCTAAATTTTCAACAAAATCAACATGCATTGAGCCATTGAGTTAAAAAAAATCTCTATGATTTGAATCATGCAAAATTTCTCCGTAAATCATCCTAAAGCATGTCCTTTATTCAGAAGAAAATGATACTATTATTGTAGTTTTGGTAAGGTCAAGAACATGAAGGTTTCATTCAGCTAGTGTAGTTTTGTGAGCAGAAGTTTCCAATGTTGCCAGATTTTAATAAGAGTCAATATTATTGTGCTAATAATAGGTTATTTCGTTTGTTGCTCTGTCAAAATTCAGTAACGTTTGTTTATAACGATATATGCTTCAAATTAGGTCTTTCTCGCTCTGAGTGTCTTTTCTGGCAACAAATATACTACAGTATAGCCTAATAAAGATCCAACGGACCAGATCCGGCCGGGTACGTTTTGTCATGATGCCAGTCATTGTTTACGCTATATATCCACACGTTTTCCTCTCCAAATTATTGTTTTCCGGGTTTCCACATAGACACGTAGCCAAAGATCTTGCGCCAAAATTGGGTTGAATGTCACGTCACATTATTCAATTGAGATGATGGTATAACAGCTTCTCAAGGAAAATTTGTTGCGGTGGCATTAAGGCCCTGTTTAGCTTCTAAAAATTTTTACCCAAAAATATCACATCAAACCTTTGTACACATATATAAAGCATTAAATATAGATAAAAAATAAAACTAATTACACCGTTAGACTATAAACGACGAGACAAATTTTTCGAGCCTAATTAGACCATGATTAGCCATAAATGCTATAGTAACCCACATGTGCTAATGACAGCTTAATAGATTTGTCTCGCAGTTTATAGGCTAGCCGTGAAATTAGTTTTTTCATTCGTGTTCGAAAACCCTCCCGACATTCGGTCAAACGATTGATGTGATGTTTTTGCCAAAAATTTTTGACAACTAAACAAGACCTAAATGAAAACAATCTTACATCATCAACGCAAAAATTTATACGAATGGATTGGTTTTTCTACAGTTTTAGGCTCAAAAAAGATGCAATGATTGAATTGTTTGTACGTGCTGCTTATTGATGAGGGCATGAAGTACATGTATGTTTCTTCATGTTCATATATATTCGAGAGTACAACTATTCATTTATTCATTGACCAATGTCACTCTTTAAACCCGAAATTTCATGAGATTGTCATTTCCCTTTAGTCTTGGGTTGATTTTGTGCGCATACTTTTGACCAATTTGTCGGCATCTTGTGGGTACTACGTGCATTTGGATATCTTTCATGGGCTATCTTCCTCGGTTGCCCCTTAATTAATTCAGAATGCAAATTACATGGACTGGTTGTGTTTTATTTAGCCTTTTTTTACATTGCTTATCTTTGTACATGAGCATGCTTGCCGAACTGCTAAACAATACGTTTCAGGCAAAAGTGTATTACAAGTACCCAATCCAGGATTTTTGTTTGAAATTTGTTAGTTCAAATATTTGTGGAGGGAGTAGTTTATTAAAAAAAGATCAGATAAATCTATTTTAAAGTTTGTAATAGTTACTACTCCCTCTGTATAAATATGTATGACACTTGTTAGTTTTTTTAAAGTAACCAATGTCATGTAATAGTTGAAGAAGAAAGTATTTAATTAATCGTACGCTAATAGTTTGTCTCATTTCCCGTAAAGAAAACCCCAACCCATGGCTAAACAAACACAGGAGACCGAGGAAATGAATAGGGGAGGAAGGAGCACAATGAGTTGTGTCCAAGTGGTTGGAAGATGTCGTTGGAAAAGATTGCATATCTAATTGTATAAACCACCAGAGATGAGAGAGGGGCAAATGGTAGGCTTGTCGTAGGGATGGAGAGAACAAGCTTTTGTAATCTCATGGTTTTGGCATTTTTATTGTGTTATTGAACTGACCACTAGCTTGCACGCGACTCATCCTTTCTTTTAGGAGGCATTAGTGTTATATATCCTTATTTGCCGTTCTTACATAATTTGGTACCATTGTCGACTAGTTGCTCCATAACTAATATTGTGTAACAATTATAAGGCCTGTTTGGGGGAGCTTTAGATTATGAGAAGCAGTTGTTCGGTAGTCAGCTTTTTAGTTCATTTTCTAAAATCTGTAATAGAAGATTCTCAAAAATTGTGGACTGTTTGGGACAGCTTCTGTCAACTGGAGCTTTTGGGAGAAGCTCCCTAAACAGACCCATTTTTGTGGTGACCACTCTCCACTTAGGGTTGCCATAGCTATTATCTTACCTTATGCTTTCTCTAAGTTCCATAGCCTTCTTGTCTTTACTAAGTAATGTGGCAATGATAAAAAAATTGTTTAAACTTGGCTCCAGAAATGAATACTGCATTTGTTGGCTTTCCAAGTGTTTGAAATTTTGTCCATAAATATAAGATTTTTTTCTAATATTGCTTATCATCAATAGCCTCTCATTCATTTTTTTTTTCATTTTACTCCTAGACCACCTTCACTCACCATAACGATCCCTGATTTAATAACGGTTGCTGAATTCTTTTTCTTCAATCCCAATATATATTAGTTAAACAAGCTAAAATGTTAATATTTGTGGGCTGGATGTACAAGCTAGTCATTTATTGGATCATTTTAATTAGACAAACTTCGAAAAACATGTATTTCTTGAAAACCGCTGTTATAAATTAAATCACCAAACGATAATCTAGCTTCCCTTGTCACAAATCATGACAGGCAAATGCGAATAATAACAAAATGAATAAAACCACTTAAAGCTTTCTAACTTGTATGACTAGCTACATCCATGATCCATCACATGGCTAAAAAAAATCTTCAATGTTCGTGTTCAACGAAGATTTTTGAACCATCGCTCAGGATCGGAGTATTCACTTAGCGAGTTGACCTATGAACCTAGTGCATTCATTGTTACCCTTGAGTGGGCCCCATGTAGGAATTCTTCAACGATTTTACTCGTAGTACATAGTTTAGCCCAACAAGCAAACATCATCGAAAAGTAAGCGGGAATTTGATGGGGCTTCGAGCTGGCTGCTGATTGAAGGGCTTTATTAGCAAAGTCAAAACTAGACTACAGAAAGATCCAAACCAGAGCCCACCATCTTCTCTAGCATTGTGTTATGTTTGTCCTTTGTTACCAAGTCCACACGTACTACCACCTTAGTTACAGAAAACATAACCGTTAGATTAGTTAGGGTACACTAGTCCCCGCAAAAAAAACAAAAAAAAAGGTTAGGGTACGCAAAAAAAAAAAGGAGTTAGGGTACACTAGTAGTAGTACATACACTTGCCATGGTTTATGGCTCTCAAGACCTTGGTTTGTTCAAAAGAAAATTCTCATTGGTGAGAAGAAATTGATCAATTAATTAAACAAAGAAAGATAAAAACTGCACTCTTCTATGCCGATGTTCCATGTTTCCGGGGTGGACTTGGCACTAGCAGTGTACAACTTGCACCAATCATTCACACCAACCTTTTTGTTCTTCTGTCACGCATCTGCATTAACCGGAGAGGCCTCAAAATGGCAATGGCTGAGCCGAATGACCGTGCAAACTGCGACGTGTGTTAAATTTAGCACTTCCATCCGCAAGAGTACGACAGTGTGAAAATCAGCATGTTCTACAGCATGTGCCATGTAAATAATCTGCAATGACAAATTTAGTAATTTCACTTAAACTAAAAAACGGTTCAATATAGTAGCGGTTAACCCCAAGAAAATTTGATAACAATATTCAAAAAAAAAAGATTCAGCACTGTTTGAAGGACTTGACTACACAGCGACCGTCGTTGTGTAGCAGTTACACAGCGACGGCCTCCACGCCGCCTCTGCATTCGCCCGCCGTCTCCACGCTCGTACACCGCCTCAGGTTGCCGCGTCCCCCTCCCCCGCCCTCGACGAGCCCAGTCGGCCGACCTCCACACACCCACTCCCCCCTCCTTCTTCCCCGCCTTCGGCAGCGACAGCGCCGCCGCCGGAGTTGTGTCAAAGTCGGTTGTCCCCGCCGCCAATCCCGCCCACCGCCTTTCGCCTGCCGCCCGCCGCCGACCCCGAGGCTCTGACGGCACCACCGCAGCCTTGCCACCCGTCCTTGTTCGTCGCCTACCGCCAGTCCAGCTGCCGTCCCAGCATCACTTTAAGCTCCGACGAAACCCCCATCTTCCCCCTCCTCCCCACCCCACACCCGAACCCTATATACAGGGGCCGGGTTTCTGGACCGCCATCGTTGTAGAAAAGAAGTTGTCGCCGTCACCCCCCGCGCGCCCATCATCGTTGCCATCGCCCCCCGTGCGTGCCTGTAGCCGTCACCCCCCTCCCCCGCGCGCCGTCGCCACGGAAGACTATTGCGTGAGTAGTAGATGAATATATATTGTGCTGTTTGAAACACAAATTTATTCGGTCCCAAACAACAAGTCACCATTTTACAAAACATTTGAATTATAAATAAACCCTTTACTTCTTTAAAAAATAAGTATTTTCTCTACAGGATATTATTATCATCTCGATAAAACAATGTAGCGTGCCAAAGATTGGCCAAGCCACGTGGCAAAAATAACTGCATATATCTTAGCTCATCACCGGGCTAAAAGATTTATTTCCAGATCAATTTTTTTCAAAAAATTATATTTAAAATATTCAAGAAAAAATAAATAAAATTCGAAGCATGCCACGAAGTCAGATGGTGTTATGTACCATTAAGGTGTCCAGATAAGGATAAAAAAAGCTCTTGAATTTTCATAAATTTCATTTACTCCATCTGGCTTCCTCCCCTCCATTTTCTCCCCCTCTCCCCCACATTATGGATCCATCTTCCCCTATACATTGACTCCCCCACACCTCTCTCTCTCTCGTCCTCTCTTCTCTCTCTCGATCTCGACATACACACCCTGTTCTTGCATTGCAGTGCTCCAATTAACCACCTCGGCTCTTTCCTCTTCTGCAAAGATCAATAGATCATCATCCACAAGTGCTCCAGAAGGTGACAATGATGAGTTCTTCCTCCACTTGCGTCGTCCTCTCCATTTCGAGGAGTAGAAGAGAGAGACGAGCTGCAAGAAGAGCCTAATTAAAGCCACGCCGCCATTGATGGTGGTGAGTGGTGAGGACGCGCCGTGACATCCCGTGTTCTTCCCTCGCTCGCACGCGGTTGTCTCTCGATCGGCTGCGCCATGAGCGCCATCAGCCACCACACAATGCGTGGGCGCTTCAACTACAGTGCCTTGCCGCCGTCGTCGCCGCTGCAGCTCCCGCTCCCCTACCTCCCTTCGCCGCCGTCGCTGCAATCGCCGCCGCCGCCGCTGCCGTTGCTGTTGTCGCCGCCGCCGCCTCCGGTGTCGGCGTTCGACGCGGCGTTCCAGAGCAGGATCAGCCCGAGCATCCTCCTCATCATCCTGATTTTGGCCGTCATCTTCTTCGTCTCCGGCCTGCTTCACCTTCTCGTCCGGTTCATTCTCCGGCCCGCGCCGCGCGACGCCGGCGACGCCGACAGCGGCGGCGGCGGCGAGCCGAACGTGACGGCGTTCCAGGGGCAGCTGCAGCAGCTGTTCCACCTCCACGACGCCGGCGTTGACCAGTCGTTCATCGACACGCTCCCGGTTTTCCTCTACGGCGCCGTCGTCGGCGCCGGCAGGAAGGACCCGTTCGACTGCGCCGTCTGCCTCTGCGAGTTCGCCGACGACGACCGCCTCCGCCTCCTCCCCAAGTGCAGCCACGCCTTCCACGTCGACTGCATCGACACGTGGCTGCTTTCCCACTCCACCTGCCCTCTCTGCCGCCGCAGCCTCCTCGCCGACTTCTCCCCTTACGGCAGCGGCTGTAGCCCGCTGTTGTTCGTGCTCGAGTCCGGCTCGGAGGGATCCGTCTCCGATCGATTCGACGCCACGTCATCTGCTCATCTCAGCCACGTCACGGAGCAGCAGCAAGAGGAGGAATCCGAGCCGGTTCAGAAGACGGCGGCGGTGGAGAAGGCCGACGAGGTGGTCGTCAACGTCAAGCTCGGAAAGTTCAGAAGCCAGGCCGCCGCCGCCGGCGTCGGCGGCAGCAGCAGCATGAGGCGTTGCTACTCCATGGGGACATACGAGTACGTCATGGACGAGAGGTCTCTGCTCCGCGTCGCCGTGAAGCCGCCGGCGAAGAGGCGGCCGATGACGACGGCGGCGTCGCAAATGATGCCGGGGCATCGCGTCGCCATGTCGGAGTGCGACTGCCACTCCAAAAGGGAGAGCTTTCGCGGCTTCGTACAGCCGCCGCCGATGCCGCCCAAGATGGTGGACGAGAAGAGGGAGAGCTTCTCCTTCTCCAAGATCTGGATGCGCGGCGCCGCGCCACGGAGGAAGGACGTCTCCGCCTCGTCCGCCGCCGCCGGCGCGCCATGCTCGTCGTCACGGCGCGCGGCGTCGTTCCGGCTCTCCGCCGTGCTGCAGCGCGCGGCGAGCGACGTGGCGGCGGCGAAGCGGCGGCCGGACGTGGTGAGCCCCGTGACCGAATCGGAGTACAACGTGTCGGCGTGGGACAAGAGCGAGAAGAGCGGCAGCGTCGCCGACTGGGACATCGAGTCCGGCGGCGGCGGAGGGCTCGGCTCGAGAGCCGACGAGGCGCCGTCGTTCGCGCGGCGGACGCTGCTGTGGATCCGAGGCCACCTGTGAATGATCGAGTTCTTGTGCATTCCCGCCATTAGATTGATTCATTCATTCACGAGGAGAGTGGAGTGGATTTTGTGGAAACGGAGGAATTCACGGGGAATTTGGGGGTTGAACGATCGGTGAAGTGAATACACGGTAAAGAATTTTACTAGATGTTGCAGAGCATTGCAATCTTGTGTCATTCTGTGTAGTTTGTACTTTGCTTTGTTTCTGCTGTAGAAGTGTACATTGCTCCGGCCGCAAGGGTTTCTTCAGGTTCAGGGTAATTTCTGGTCTGAAACTGAAACATTACAGGATTTCGAAACTGTAAACATTAATTTGAGTGATTCAGACAAAATCTCACTAGAACAATCTCGCCGCGAAGATCTTTAACATGGCAACTTAAGCAGTTTCATTTCGCATGTCCCCTTTGACTTCGCTCTGTTCTACAAGTGATGTTCTGGAGCATTCAGCCCGGATCTGGCAACGGAGTTCAGAGTTTTGAAAAACAAATTTGAAAAAGAAAGAGGTAATAGCCACTTACTAACTACTCCTACTCACTGCTACACACATCTCATTTAACCCTTGGCTTGCTGAATTGAAGAACACTGCCATCATTGCCGCCTTGAATGCCTGAGACAGTTAGTAGGTCTACTTCTGTGCCACTCCACCTCCATAACTTCTCAGCTCCTAACGAATATTAATGCCTACTGTTCGTGTTCATCCATCGTACCCATCTACAGACATTTCAAATTTTTGAGAGGGAAATCATTTTAAAAGACATCAGAAAAGAAACGGTGTACTCCTAGTTGAAGAACTTGTTAATTTGGGTAGACACTACTGAGAAAAAAAAGTCATACTATGGGGTTTCTGCTGGTTTGATTTGTTCATATAGAGTATATGGATTATATATATATTACTAGTGCTCATTAAATTATCTACAAAAATAAAAAGATCTACCCCTCAAAACATGGATAGCTGAAGATTCTCCTAGCTAGATCAATGACTAAATTACGGGTCAATGCTTAGACTGCAAAGAAAGCTATAGTTGACCCCTCAGCAACTGGAGAAATTTAAAATTTTGAATAAATAATTAGAACGAGTACTTTCCGTTCATGAGACGACCCATTTGTGATTTGTTTTTGTTTCGTGTCGAGTAGCTGCCAATCCGCTGTCTGCTTGCACAAAGCCGTTAATTTCACTGAAAACCTGTGCTACGAACAAAAATCTTCCGGAAAGGCTAGTGCCCTTAGCCCTAGTGCACTCTAGAACAAGAGCAAGATTACGGCATCTTTTGAAATGGAGAATTTTATTAAACCATCCTTGTGCAAATTAATCCTAGTACAACTTAAAAAAAAATCCTAGTACAACTTTCCAGATTGGCTTCTCATCGTTTTGCTTTCAAAATTTAACACTAAGGCCTCTTTTGGTTTGGAGGAAAAACTAAGGAAAAGTGAAGGAATTGTATTCCTATGGATTCAGCAACTGTAGCATCGTTTGGTTTGAAGCAATGACTTAAAAGGAAAATCAGAGGAAAACTGAAGGGAAAATTCATGTGCAGCTCGTTCCGGAGGAAAATAACAATCCACTATCAGCTCTTTCTTTGTTTTCTATGTTTTGTATGTGCCCTATCAAACACATGTTTGTACAAGTTTCATACGTTTTTTAATCCTCTGTTTTACATATGAATTCCTATCCTATTTCTGTGTTTTTTCTATTCCCGTATTTTTCCAATCCTGCGAATCAAAGGGGCCCTAAATTTTTCACGTTGATTTTTTACGTTTTTTCACCATAGTGTAGCCATGACAAATCAATTTGATGAAAAGTTGATAAGGCCTACAAAATCATGCTTTCATTCCATCGCAATCCAAAGATAGCTCAAGTCAGAGGTATGATGAGAGCTTGCAGATTTGCACGACCAAACAACAGAAATGTGTTTAGATCAATTTAAAGCGTGTCCGTGCATGCGATCACTGAATGGACACATACAAGACCTCAAGTCTCAAGAAGTTGATTAATGCATCACAAATACTCCATATAGTCGGGATATCAGTTCAACGTTCATGTGAAGCACCAAATCCTTTGAAATAATCATCAAGTGAAGCGTATAAACAAAACATGCCCTATGAAGTTCCATATGTTGGGAAATATTTATCCCAAAGATCCTGTCATGCTGACGACAAGAAAAAAAAACATGACAATTTTTTAATAATGCTAATGATCTTGTTAAGATAATGTACTGGTAGTTGATAGCTCATCAATTCATTTGCTCTACTTTCATGTATGTATTGGGTGGTAGCTGGACTCCTGCAAGGACACTAGGACAGAGTAGGACAGGGAGCGCGGAGATAAACATCAGCTCGTATTGATGAGTAAAGAAATACTGTATTGCTTAACTGGCAAGTTAATTGCAGATATATGTGGTTATTTAGTCGAACGAGTAACAACTTTTTCTGTCATATCCAAAACATTTATTTAGAATTAACTCAATTTTTATTCAGAGGAGCCAAAATCAGGATTTGCTTTCTATCTGAAAATTAATTTTTCATTCTATCTTTTCTCCTTTTTGGAAATCCGGCACACCCGGAAAAATAGATGAACGTGAAAAACGCGGAAATGGAAAGTTAATGGAGGCCTAACAGAGAATCCGAGTGTTAGTTCCCTTTTTGGTGTTCAGATGCGAGATAGCCAGCTCCTAGAGTAAGAGCAAATAATAAAACCATATTTCAGGGCTACCTCATGAATGTATGTATGTAGCCCAAAAAACGAGATTAAATGACCTCCAAACGCTGAGCTCAAACAACTTAACCACTCCCGTTTTCACTCATGCATACAGTCATGCTGAGGCCCTAGAGTCGTAAGAGCATGACCAACAATCCCTCTAAACAAATCCTCAAACTAAATTATAGGATTTTCAGAGAAAAATCAGGGTCTAACAGTCCCCAAAACAAATCTTACAAGTATGAAATCTTTTTCCCGTTTTTTTTCGTCACCCACATCTGGCGGGGAAAGGAGCGAACCCCATCCTTCCTCCCGCGACGAACTCCTGGGAAAATCCGCACCAATCCTTCGTCCTGAGCCACTCTCCTGCTCAAATCCATCACCTGCGCCGCGCAATTTCCCTCCCGCGCCGTTTCCCTCTCGCCATGCTCTGGCAAACCAACCGACTTCCCTCTACATCGTCGCCGTCCCAATCGACTCCCTCTCGATCCGGGGTGGTGAAATGCTGCAGGGGATAAAGGTGGTGGAGGAGAGTGGAGGGGACCTCTGCCGAGCGGAGGGGATCCCTGCCGAGTCGCTGCTAATCTGCCGACGACACCGCATGGTACACGCAATCTGTCGAGTTGCTGCCAATCTCCCAAGACGTGTAGGGCACTGCCGCGAGCGAAGGGATTCACTTTGCACTGCCGATCGGACAGGATCGCTGCGAAGAGTGTGTGGCACCTTTCTGGTTGTGTGACCGATCTGCCTTGGAATCTACCATTCGGTATATTTTCTATTGATACATGGCCCACGTTCAGTCTAGGGGTCTTAAGTTTAAGTGTTTTGGTGGAGAGGTTAACCTTTAATCCTATCCGGACTCCCAAATTAGATTTTTGCTGATAGAATAAAGGTGTGTTGTTGGTCATGCTCTAACCACCATGCCTACACCGAGTGGCAGTCATCCCAGTCACTCATTGGTAGAATGAGATTAAGTGACCTTCAAACGCCGATATGAACAATAGTACGGTCACTTAGATGGATGCTCCGCAAGAGGTGTCTGTTTAGAGCCTAATTATCCAACGCAAGGCTCTATGTAAATATGTTGAAAATTTGTTAAGTTAGTTAATTACCCACTAATTAAGCTATTAGTTGTTAGTTGGGATGCCCCCATGTCTTTTTCTCACAGGGGCATCGGCAAAACGCCGAATGCTTCGTTAGGGAGAGATGCTTCTGAAAAATTTCTATGTGGCATAAAAAACAGGTCCATAAGCATCTATCTTAGCAGCCTATTGCTCGTGGCCTAACAACTTAACCACTCCTTTTTTCACTCATGATGAGGCCCTAGGGTCATAACCACCATGCCTACACTGAGTGGCAGTCATCCAGTTGCTCATTGCTAATTGAACTACCGTAGTTCAACGTGAGCCCATCGTCCATGTACTCAGTGGCGGAGCCAGGGAGAAAATCAAAGGGAGGCCAGATATAGATTTGTCGGTTCAAAAATTTAGTTCAACAATTTGACAATTTGTCTTAATTTTTTATTGTTAGACACTAACTAACCATCTGAATTTAATATTTGAACTTTGGGTGGAGCTGGAACTATATCTTCTTCATTTTCTTCTAATTGAAGACTTTGATCTATCATATTATTTATCATTTTGTCTTTTCATAAATAGCTTATAGTTTTCTATAAGTATTTGGTCTAATTGCATAACAAATCATATGCTTATATATGTTGATGCAAATTTCTGCCACCGGCCTAGTGGGCGTTGTCGTCGGGTGTGTTGGCCGATGGAGTTCTTCGCGCTCAAACACGAAGGCCTGGGAGATCTGCTTGGCTCCAGTGCAGGTCCTAAACGTTGAGGATACGGGCGTGCCAGTCAGTTTGATCCTGCAACCGACAAGATAGTTGAACGTTGATCGTTAGGCAGTTGATCGGCTATCAAGCCGATGTATTGTGGCGCCTCCGATTGATGTGGATGATGATGTCCGGAAGTCGATCGGCTGTCAAGTCGTCGATAAGATATTAAAGATCAATCGGCTGTATGTTAGACATAGATCCAAGTAATCAGATAGACAAGTGAGATCAATACCGGCTAAATAAAGGATATGGCATGAGAAGCCGATACAAGACTTAGATCTAGTCATGGGATAACTCATCGGCTAACCCTCCGATGAAACTACATACGTCGACAGCCGATGCATCCAAACCGATCAGCTTTAGTCTTAGCCCGAAGGATCGAGCGGGGTCGAGACAGCTTGCGCCAAGACTATTTTTTAACCGATCTGAGAGAACCAACTAACATTGTGTGTAGTGATGGATATAACAAATCTATTTAAAACAGCATTATGATTGTAGAGAAATATCGGCTAAGACAGAAGATCAGACCTAACCGAGACAGTTCCAACTAAACCGATGCGTCTCTAAACACAATGCAATTAGAAATATAATTGAGATATCGGGTAGGCAAATATATCAACCAAACCAGAGCGATCCAAGAGGTCGAAACGATATAGACAACACCAACATAGCCGATAGATTCACCAGGGCCGGTGGAACGTAGGACTTACCCCTTCACCGGAGATCGAACTGAACCGATGCAGCCCCGCGTCAGGTGCCAAGTTCCGCCGGTTTGGCAAAAACCTCAGAGATGAGGATGGTGATGCGCCGAAAGTATATTGATGGAGAGATAAAAATTACAGGGACCCCTGGCATACAATTTATATCCTTGGGTCAACTGAGTCCTAGTAGGACACGACTCGATCGGCTTGCTATGTGCAGCCGTTACAAGAAAGGAAACTAACAAACCTTCCTAATTACATAAGGAAATATCTAAAACATGCCTAATTAATAGATAGAATTAAACTGCCAATCCGCGGTCTTCACGATTCATTCTTGATTTCGGCCTCTTCTTTCCATCGGCTCGTTGCTTGACCAAATTCAGTAAAGAATCTATCAAATTTGGCAATTTTCTAAATTCTGGTGTCAACAATATATTATAATATATTATAAGATGAGCTTTCTTGGGGGTGGCCACGGCCCCTTCCGGCCACCCCCAGCTCCGCCACTGCATGTACTATTGATGTATTCAAGTTCTCAACCATGAACTTCAAGCATTCATGTACCTTGAAATTTCTACAACGCCTGGGCTTCCGTAGTGCCGTGCTGCAGACCATGTAAAATGTATATAAACAACTGATATAGTCAATTCCAGTTAGACAGCATGCCAAAAGCTATACAGGTACATACAAAACTAGGATAGATTTTACTCTCATTTCTGGTTTAAACAAGCTCTCGTTCTAGTATCGTACCACTTGCAAAGTTTCTTTTGTAAATAGTCCTTTGTAATTTGTTATTGGAATGTACCAGTCTCTAATAATCTCTTTTTTAGAGCACAGTATTTTCTGTTTTGCGATGATAAGCATTTCAGCTCTAGCAAAACAAGGCCAAATTCCACTGTAAGGCCTTCTGCATGTCCCATAATCTTGTGGGCTAACCCTTCCGTCCCGTTTTAACTAGGCCTGAAGTATAATTTCTTTTCTTTTTTTCATAAGAGAACCTAAGGCCTTGTTCAGCACGGTTAATCAGCTAATGAGAATCCCGTGCCTCCCGGCCCGTCTAAGAACGGGTCATTATTTGGCCCAAACGAGATATAAGGCCTTTCTCAAATCCACCCATTCCGAGTTCCGAACCGGTAACCCTTCGGCCGACACCCGTCTTAATTTTCCCAAAGAGCCATATGTGAAGTGTGTCAGCCTGCAACGATTTTGGGCCTGTGGGCTGTTGATTCGTGCATTGCCAGTTTGCCACTTATCTTTGTAGGCCGGACGAGGCCTCGTTTGATAGTGATATTGCAAGCTCTGCCTGTTACTGAAATATTCAACAATTAGGATTATTATACCATCTTTCGGAGTTGACATCACTGATAATTCCATGTCAACGAATGAACAGGACACACGCATGAAAACTCCGTTGCATATTCCTACCTCATCCAATGCAGGTCACAAGTCAAACTCTAAAAAAGCATGAGACGACGGGGACTTCGTTGCCGGGCGATCGACTCATCGACACGTCTGTCGACAAGTAAACCCGGTGGCGTGGAGCCGGCTCGTTGGCCCGCCGACTTTTCTCCCTCTGCCGCGCGGTGCCTCACGGTCGTGTTCACAGGACGTACGAAGGTGATGGGCCGTTGACAAACACTGCCGATTTGTGACATCTGACTTTTAATCTGCGTTTGTGCGAGAGCACGGTTAGACAAAAACTCTCGTCGAAGGTTAAGCGAAATCGGATTCTGGATTCTGGTTGACCTCCCATATCCTAGTCCTAGATCCGTCATATAGTGGAATAATAAATGTACTAGTACGTGAAAAAGTATATTTTGGGGTTATTAACTTCTCTGGAGGAAGAGAAGGGAACGACGGCTCATTCCCGGACTTGCACTGTCAAGACAAGTATTAGGGGCCGGTTGGTAAGGGCTGGAAAAAATGAAAAAAGAGTAACAATAGTTTTATACAATATTTTTTTTTGTCTTTTTTCATGCGCATGTTTTTTAAACTACTAATTGTAGCATTTTTTCAATTATATGCAAAAGTTGTTGAAAAAATAATTCATTTTAAAAATACAAATAGCTAATATTTAATTAATTATGCTCTAATAATATTTTCTATACGTACAACACTGTTCTTTTGTCCAATCCAGAACAAACAAACACGCCTTACGGGGTGTAAAAGAAAAGAAAAGTATTGGGGGAGATCAAGAAATCCTGCGCCAAGACGTGGTACGTGCAAGTGCAACTGCAGAGTGCAGGAATTAAATTTTAAAATATTTGTTTTTTCTTTTGAACTTGTAAAAATATACTGAACTCATACAAAATTGCAAAAATATTCGGGTGCTGCAGCACGGATGCGCGACACTGGCTGACAGCGTGCGGTGCCACAGCACGGCTGTGCGGCATCGGCTGCACGCAGCCATGCATCAGCATGAATTGTTTGCTGCATGCTGATGGTGATCACTCCAGTGTTACCGCACGCGTGTCGGCCGATGCCGTGTGTTCATGTCGCAGGACTGTGAATATTTATGAAATTATGTAAATTCGATATATTTTTGCAAATTCAATGCAATTATGTATAAATTCGGTATATTTGTGTAAATTCGAAAGGAAAACTGATTTTTAAAAAAAAATTAAGAGTGCAGTGCAGGCAGCCAGGCAGGTAGTACAACTCCCTCCTTCCCTCCGCGTGATGATGACGATTTCGTGAACCAGAGTTTTTTTTTTTCTTTAGCACGTCCCACGACGCGGATCGCCGTGCACACACTCGTACAGCCAGCATGGGCCGCTCCGCCGCCCAGAGCGCTCGTACCACACCACATCCCACCCCACGTACGGCGCGGCATGTCACGTGCCGGCGCCCGTAACGGTCGGGTCGCGTCGCGCGCATCGGCGACGCGGAAAGCCCATCTCGCCCCCTCGCCCCAGCCATCGCCCGATCGCCGCGCCCGCGAGCGAGTCGCGTACTCAGCGCGAGCGGCTCGCGAGTTTTCGCGTCCGACACGTGCTGGGATCACGGGCAAAACACGCGGCGGGTGGGTCACGCGCCGCACGCGAAAAGAGAGGTGGCCGGTGGGGGGATTTCGTAGCCGAGTCGTCGCGTCGGCCGCTTCGATTCGCCTCTCGGAACTTCCGCCGCTTCACGATCGCTCGCAGTTGGCTCGTCGGGGTCGGATCGGCGGATTGGGCGGTAGGGAGGGTGGGATCGGGTTCAGACCGGCGGATTGGGCCGTGTGGTGGTGGGTGGCCGAGTTTCACACGGACGTTGTGCATGCGCCGGTTGACTTCGCACGACACGGGTACGCACCGTTGTTTCACCTGCGGTTTCTCGGAAGTCGGGCGGAGCTTCTTGGTTTCACGGAACAGCTATCGATGGATGACCCAGTGGGTCCGTTCAGCTTGTTACCATTTTCAATCTTATCATTCGTCGTTAAAGCTAAATTTTGGCAATGCCAAAATTTTGTCAAGTTGAAAATATAAAAGTAATGTTTAGTTTATTACCTTACCAAATATTGGTAAACTTTTGTGAGGAGAAGTTTCTAGAATCTTGTCAAAGTTTTGTAGGCATTACCAAAATTTAATAGCAAACCAAATAAAGCCAAATTTTATCAACTTGCCAAACAATGAAATGGTTCGAAATGACAACAATCTGAACAGGCCCCAATGTTCCCGAATCGAGTTTTGACCTTCTCCTTCAGTTTTTCGGTTGTGCACCTGCAGACTTTTGTAGGGTATGCAACGCCACGGTTTTTTTTCTTTTTTTTTAACTTCAACGCCACGGGTTTTACTTTCCCTCCATGGTTGGTTATGATGTGGGCGCTGTTTCCTCCTCAGGAGGTGTCAGGTTAGGTTAGGCTTCTCGCCATCGTGGCCTGCAAATCTGCAACCGACGACGCTCTATGATCAGTCTCGGTAGTTCCGGGTAGGCAAAACAGTGCATGTACTGATGATATGTGTACTTCGAATGCTATCCATCTCGGTGGCTCTGTTGTGCGGAAGCAGCTGGGTCGGTGGTTGACGTATGGTAAGTTCATATGTACACATTGCAATTTGGTCAGGATAACGATGTTGCTGCTTCCATCATCTCTGATCTTTGAATTTTTCTTCAAGGGAACTCATACGTTTATAACTTTACAACCCTTTTTTTCTTCCTCACCGCCGATAATTTTTAAACCGTACCATATCTTCTGTGCTTTCTCGTTGCTGACAGAGTCTGAAATCATATTGAAAATCATATAGATAGAACATGTGATACAAATATGGTTAATTATTCAAATGGTTATTCATATATTCTTCTCATCTTTTGCAATTATTTGTTCTATACCAGCATTATGTCTGTCATAATTCTACTTTTTTCTATTATGTATTTTCCTAATCCTACGTTTTAAAAAGGCTCTAAATACATCCCAATTGATAGGTTGGGTGTAGGCAATCACTCTTGTGGAATATAGAGGAACAATAAGACTCAGGAGAGTTCAAAAGGTATGGTAGGCTTCTAATTTTTTAAAATGTGTTACCATATTTGGATAGTTTGATTGGATTGGACGACTGACGTGTTTCGACAGATGATGAAAATATCTTGTTTTTTGTTTTTTTCAAGTAGTAGAGAAGTGTATTGGTGTTTTGTGGGTACTTGCGTTTGAATCTTTATGAGTGATATCATTCATAACTCCACAACTTTTTTCTCCCTCTATTGATAATTTTTAATTGACCTTTTTTCTTTATCTTTCGTTGCTGATAACGGTAAACCTATGAAGAGCATTATACAGAGCATGTTATACATATATAGTTTAGTTATTCAAGAAATTATTCATGTATTTTATTGTGATTGCAACCCTAGTTTTTACACCTGCATTCATGTAAAAATCTTATATTTTTTTTTATTTTTGTGTTTTTCCAATCTTACGATCCAAAGAGACTCTAAATGATAAACTCATCCCCATTGGCGTTCCCGTTGTCTATAGTGATAGAGGAATGATAATACTCAGGAGAGGGTATCGGACGGATAAGGTAAGCTTATAATTTTTTTTAATTTGATACCATATTTAGATGGCTCGATGGATGGCTCTTGTGTTTCGATAGACGAGATAAATATTTTAACCATATTTAAGTAGTAGAGAAGTATATTGGCGTTTTGTGGGTACTGGCGGTTGATCCAATCTTTATGATTGACACCATGCAGTTGTAACTCTACGAACGACTTTTCTATTTCACCACTGATAATTACCAATCATATCAATTCTATTTTGCTTTATCACACTGATAAAAGTCCTAAATTTTATATGGAGGCATAGAACATGTGATAAGTACATGATTTATAATTCAAATGGGTTTTCTGTATTTCTTTCGTGTTTTGTAATCCATTGTTTACGCTTACATTTCTATCTAAATTCTATATTTTTTTCTCAATCTACGTTTTCAATATGCTCTATATTAATCCCTATTGACGGTATGGTGCGGACACCTGCTGCCCATGGGGATAGAGAGGAACGATAAGACTTGGTTGAGGGGATCTGGTGGGTAAGATAGGCATGTAAAATTTTATTTAATTTGTTACCTCATTTGGATCGCCCAATTGGATGGCTCACGTTTTTCGATAGCCGACAAAAATATCTTAATTTTCTTCAAGCAGTAGCTGAGTGTATTGACGTTTTGTGGGTACTGACGTTTAAATCTTTATGAATCTTTAATTGGTACCGTATTTTTTTCTTGTCACTGATAAAGTTTAAAGTCATATATAGGGCATGTGATACATAACGAGCCAACTACAATGAAAATATTTTTATTAACCCGAAATTAACTCTGTAGTAAAATACATTTCTCTTAAACAGGTATATTTCCTCGTTAACCTATGGATTAAACTCTGTTTCTGAAAATAATCCGTTGCTATCACTTCATTAACTTCGTCCATTAACTCACGTTGTACGTTTCCTTGATGCATCACGCGTCCTTATCAACTCATGTTTTCCTCCTATTTTTATTTAGTTATGACGTGCATATTATCCATTTCTGTCTAAACATAACCATTATCGTCTCTCTCTGAATAATAAAGAGCTCTAAATATAATAGTCTTGTGCTCGTATATGCCATTTTCTATAGCATTTCATCGGTAGTAACTCACCAAAGAGAAAGAAATTTATGGTACTATCTCCGTCTTAAAATATAGCTATTTTGGAATGGATGTGACATTTTCTAGTCCAATATAGCTGGATAGTACCTCAATCCAGATACATTGGACTAGAAAATGCCAAACATCAACTCATGATAAGCGAGTGTGACGGATCCATCAGCCGATACTCGAACGACCCGACAATACTACCACTGCTGTACTATCCATCCAAAAACACGGAAACATACTGTAGAAAATTCCCTTTTGAAGGATGTCATAATCCCCGGGGTGGGGTGTTCAAACATCACCTGCACCTGCATGTTTGTCCTTTCGCCAATGGAGTATATCGAGACAAAAAAAGGAGCAATGCAATATTGCAATGGATAGATAGGTGACATACTGGTAGCTCCTCCTGATGATATAGGAACGGATAATTCACAAGACCGCTGGTGTCATTTCTTCCGTCGTCTTTGTACACATTGCCAGACTCTGCTTTCTTTGGGTGTAAAACAACAAACATGAGATAACTCTAATGGAGGAAAATGTCAATGTCCTCCCTGCCCAATTAACGGGAAAAAAAATCTCCATTAGCATTAGGGGAAATGCCACTGTCAGGGAAAAATCTCATATGCAGAGCACCTCCTTTTACCTCGCTTAATTAATTATTTAAAAAAGGGACAATTAAGAGGATCTTACTAAATCCCTAATAAAACAGTAAAAGAACGTCTTCGGTGTGCACTGGTAGAGTTTAACTTGGTTGGAGAAAGTATACGTCCATAGCTCAGTACACCAGAGAAAAAGTGCAACTCACAAAGAAACACTTTATTAGTAGCTGGTTATCGACTTGTTCATGAATAAAATGGAAATTACAAAATTGTCAAGAGGAACAAAGAACAAAGATACTAAACCGGACAGAGTTCCGTGGCGTGTGAATTAAGTCACCGTCGACAAATCCCGGGACTTGCGTAACGCATCGCCGTAATGCGCCACGGAGGAAGGAAGGATGGAATGAGAAAAACGGAAGGTGAGCAGGAGGAGCACGTGCTGTTGAACACGTTTTGGAGCAGGGGGGGCACTTTCGTCAATCCATATTTTGTTCTTTTGGATAAGCCACGGTAGTATTCCAGAGTAATTTTTGTATCAGCCCTCCCACTACTTCAGAACTGCAATTAGGCCCCTTCAACTTTACACTACCAGGGCTGTGCCTAAGAGATTCACTTCTTCACCTTTTACAAGTTCTAGTGCACAGTCCATTGACATATCATGTGTGAAAAATGGTAGGTATTTTTACTTCATCAAAAACAAGAATTTAACCATTGATAATGTATATTTATATAATAAAGTTTTATATTGTCATAGATTTAGTAGTAATTATGAGAGTTTCTAAAAAAATGTGAAAACAATACTAGTAAAAGTTGTAGATATCAAGAATAAATGCTACTCATTGAGGCTTCGCAGATGCACTCAGTACATTATACATTTGACTATGTTTGGAGGTCAAGATCTAGAATCTTAATTCATTTGTGTGAAAGACGCACATGAGAGAAAAGTGTATCATCCGCTTTTTTGCTAGATATTTGTTTCTTCTAGAATTGGTTGTATACATAGCTATGTCCTCCTTTCTTTGCACCTAACATTTCGAGCATTTGCACAATTTCAACATATAAGACCATTACCTTCAAATACATAAAAAAAACATCGCAAAAGTTTTGTGTGAATTGTTGGATAGTTATGTGTGCATTGTCCTACTTTGAAGCCATATATGGAGACTATAAGAGCACATGTTGAGCTCTGTATTCGTTGTATACATAAGAATGCATAAAACCACTTTACTCCTAAGTTGTACCTTTTTAATGCTGTTGCCAACTTGGAACTCTTATCTCTATCTATTTGTAAATGAAATCATTAGGCATCCAAACACGTCCACGATTCTCAACACTATGGAATCATTAGCTATGAATGCACAAAACTTCGCCACATGAATGCATGCGATAGATGTTTTTTTATAGGGTATACGGTGGATGGTTGTAGGACGTATAACTATGTATAGAGCCACCAACCATGCCAAGAATTATCGGCACTAACAAATGATCTGTTGTAAATGCATAGAGCTTTACTAGAGGAGCGTGTACTTTGTGCGGTTGTAAATCTTTTGACGTAAAATGACGCATATTACAAAGCCACCAGTAACGACCACAGTATCAGCACCAAGAAATCATTTGTCGTAAGTGCACAAAGCTTCACTAAAGAAGCATATACATTGCATGGTTGTACATCATTAACCAGAAAAACAACATGGAGTACTACAATTCAAAGACACTATCCACGTTCATCGTTATCGACACTAACAAATCATTAGTTGTAAATGCATGCATGAAGCTTTATCAGAGGAGTTTACGAGTAATGTGGCTATACAATATACGTCATTAACCATGGAAAACAATCAAGCGCTTGCTCAATTGGCAAGATACGCTGCTATGCGTCTTGTCCACGTGGGTTCGAACCAGGGTGCTGCATCTCCTTTTTTAGCGTACACTCGTGCTTTTGGGTTTTTCTTAAGAAAATCATTAAACACAAAGCGGCGTAAAAAACTTTAATACGTGTAATAAATGGCAGATATGAATGGTGTAAATATTTAGATTTTTTTTATTTTACTGCATAACCCTTTTTATTAGGCTGCCTCACACTTTAGAATTTAGAGACTTGTGTATCACAAATTTTCTAGTGTTTGGGTAAAAAATAACTTTAGGAAAATGTGTGCTGGATGGGAGTGCAAAATCTGCATTGATTTTTGGAAAACCAGCAACGTCAGGGTCCAGGCTGGAAAACGCCTTTGCCAGCCAGCTGTGCAGCGCGTCCGCCCTCGAGGCGCGGCTAACAAATAGCCCCCGGCCCACACCCCCTCCAATTCCCACGAAAACCCAAAACGGCCAAACCCCCCCGTGTTTGCCGTGACAATGCCATCCCTCCCCAACTCCGGCGACGACGAGGGCGGCGCGCCGCCTACTCCGCCGGAGCCGCGCCGCGTGGTGGTCGCCCACCGCCTCCCCCTCCGCGCGGATCCCAACCCCGACGCGCCGCACGGGTTCGACTTCTCCCTCGACCCCCACGCGCTCCCGCTCCAGCTCTCCCATGGCGTCCCGCGCCCCGTCGTCTTCGTCGGCGTGCTCCCCTCCGCCGTCGCGGAGGCCGTTCCGGCGTCCGAAGAGCTCGCCGCCGATCTCCTCGCGCGGTTCTCCTGCTACCCGGTGTTCATCCCCGCCAAGCTCCACGCCGACTTCTACGACGGCTTCTGCAAGCACTACCTGTGGCCGATGCTCCACTACCTCCTCCCTCTCGCGCCCTCCTATGGCAGCGGCGGCGGCCTCCCCTTCAACGACGAGCTCTACCGCGCCTTCCTCACCGTCAGCACGCACTTCGCCGAGCGCGTGTTCGAGCTCCTCAACCCCGACGTGGATTTGGTGTTCGTCCACGACTACCACCTCTGGGCGTTCCCCACCCTTCTCCGCCACAAATCTCCGCGCGCCCGGATAGGTTTCTTCCTCCACTCTCCCTTCCCCACCTCGGAGCTCTTCCGCGCCATCCCCGTCCGCGAGGACCTCCTCCGCGCCTTCCTCAACGCCGATCTCGTGGGCTTCCACACCTTCGATTACGCGCGCCACTTCCTCTCCTCGTGTTCCAGGGTCCTCGGCCTCTCCAGCCGCTCGCGCCGCGGATACATCGGAATCGAGTACTACGGCCGCACGGTCGTCGTCAAGATCCTCTCCGTCGGCATCGACATGGGACAGCTCCGCGCCGTCTTGCCGTTGCCGGAGACGCTCGCCAAGGCCAGGGAGATTGCTGACAAGTACAAGGGCCGCCTGTTGATGCTCGGCGTGGACGACATGGATTTGTTCAAGGGGATCGGGCTCAAGCTCTTGGCCATGGAGAAGCTTCTGGAATCGCGGCCGGACTTGCGTGGCCAGGTGGTCCTCGTGCAGATCAACAACCCGGCGCGGAGCCTTGGCCGCGACGTCGACGAGGTCCACGCGGAGGTGCTTGCGATCCGGGACCGGATCAATCGCCAGTACGGCTGGGCGGAGTACGAGCCGGTGGTGGTGATCGACGGCGCCATGCCGATGCACGACAAGGTGGCGTTCTACACGAGCGCGGACATCTGCATCGTGAATGCCGTGCGCGACGGGCTGAACAGGACGCCCTACTTCTACACCGTGTGCCGGCAGGAGGGCCCGGTTCCCGCCGCTCTTTCCGGGAAGCCGAGGCAGAGCGCCATCATCGTGTCAGAGTTTGTCGGGTGCTCGCCGTCGCTGAGCGGCGCGATCCGCGTCAACCCGTGGAACGTGGACGACGTCGCGGAGGCCATGAACACGGCGCTGAGGATGAGCGACAGGGAGCAGCAGCTTCGCCAGGAGAAGCACTACAGGTACGTCAGCACGCACGACGTCGTCTACTGGGCGCAGTCGTTCGACCAGGACCTGCAGAAGGCGTGCAAGGACAACTCGTCCATGGTGGTTTTCAACTTCGGCCTCGCCATGGGCTTCCGCGTCGTCGCGCTCGGTCCCAGCTTCCAGAAGCTCTCACCTGAACGCATTAATCAAGCGTACAGCCAGACTGGCAACAGGCTCATTTTACTGGACTACGATGGCACAGTGATGCCACAGGGGCGGATCAACAAGGAACCCAGTGAGGAAGTGATCCGTACTCTGAATCAATTGTGCTCAGATCCAGCGAACACCGTTTTCGTTGTCAGTGGGAGGGGGAAGGATGAACTGGCTGAATGGTTTGCACCATGCGAGAGGCTGGGGATCTCTGCAGAGCACGGCTACTTCACAAGGTAAACACAAATTTCCTCCCTATTCTCCTGGCATGTTCCTTTGTTGGTTAGGTGATGTGCTTGCTGTCGGCTTAGGCATTGTTTGGTGACAAATGGATAGAGGTGGCTGGGTATGGCATCCTTTTAGTATTCGATCTTTGTATTAATGCCTGCGTTTAATTGATAGACACCATGCTGTATAGTGTATACTTGAACTAGCAATGCTTCTGGAACCGAGTGAAACCTGCTGGCTTGCATTATGTTTATGTTACTGAACAGTAGTACTAATAGTAGATACTGGTGGTATTAAGTTGAGGTACCTTGTGCTTCTATCCTTTTCTGTTAGGATACAAATGTTCTCAATGAAATACTACATCTGAGCATGCACAAAGACGAATTGCTTTATCTAGTATACCGAAAAGGTTGGTAATGAGTCGATGTTGATTGACAATGCTCTGTAAAGTATTGTTCTGAATTTTATATAGGTTCTTCTTCACAGTATAGACCGTACAGGGCAACAATTGACTCCTATTGGATTGAACTTGTTGGTTCTAACATTACTTTATGATGGTGTGCATGTGATTGTGAGGAGATTAAGGTATAAGATTGGCTGCTTCTTGAAGTAACTCTGTTTTGTTTATCAGGTGGAGCCGGGATTCTCCGTGGGAGTCATGCAAGTTGGTGACAAATTTTGATTGGAAGAACATTGCAAAGCCTGTAATGAAGCACTACAGTGATGCAACTGATGGGTCAGACATCGAGGTTAAAGAAACATCACTAGTGTGGCACTACGAGGAAGCTGATCCGGACTTTGGATCATGTCAGGCCAAAGAGCTCCAGGACCACCTGCAGAATGTGCTTGCGAATGAGCCAGTCTCTGTGAAGAGCGGCCATCAGATCGTGGAAGTTAATCCTCAGGTACGGAAGCATATGTATTTAAAGTCCCCGTATCATCTCTTTAGTATTAGTAGTAGTAGTAGTATTCAGAAAGGGTTCACATCCAATATATCTCTGTATCATCTTTTTGGATTGCTATCTCACTTTCGCATGCTGAAACCAAGACGAAAAGAGCCAAGTCTCTATTCCAACCGGTAGCTGTCATGATCAAGCAAGCATAGCTTTCAGACCAAAAGACATTAGATTAGACTGACTTTAAGAAGCTTCATCCACCTCATATTCAGCTACCATATCCCTTTAGCAGCATCATTCAATATAATTCGGTCTAATAAAAATTTCATGGGCCATGCCTGCTACATATCTTCTGTCGGCTACGTTTTTTTTTATTTGTCCAGCTTATCTCCTCGAGCAGTCTTATTTTTTTGTGCATCACTTTGTCCTATTTTGTCTCACCAGCTATAATAATACTATTTCCTGTGTAGGGCGTGGGCAAGGGAGTCGCCGTGCGGAATCTCATTTCAACCATGGGAGATCGTGGCAGCTTACCAGATTTCATCCTCTGTGTTGGTGATGACGGGTCCGATGAAGACATGTTTGAGGCAATGAGCAACCCTGCGTTCGCGGAGACTGCTGAGATCTTCCCCTGCACTGTCGGCAACAAGCCCAGCCTGGCCAAGTTCTACCTGGATGACCCGGCCGATGTCGTGAAGATGCTTCAGGGCCTGACGGACTCGTCGACTGAGCAGCAGCCCGCAGCTGCTCCGCGATCCCCCGTCTCGTTCGAAAACCCGCTACATTGAAGGATCAAGAAGAGGTCGTGTGACATGCTCGTGGAGGAGCCCGTTCATTTCGTTCATGATTCCTTTTTTGTAATTAGCAGAGAGAGAAAAATGGTTTTTGGGGGGTGGTGTGAAAACGGTGAAAAGGCAAAGGTGAGCCAAACTGACTAGTGATCGATCGTTAGGTTACAGATGTTCATGTTTTACCTGGTAGGCAGTTCCTTTTGTACAAACGTCAAAAGTTTTTTTCCTGCCTAGATCGTCAGAAGAGAAACCCGAAAGGAGAAACAAAATCATGGTTCGTTTGACCATCTCTTCTCTGTTGGTGGTTGTTTTTCTTTACCTCACCCCCGTGAATGCAGGCTGTGTCAATGCGTAGTAGCTGCTCTGCAGCTGCATCTTCAGGATGGACGGTTTGCTCTGCTCTCTACCAAGGGCGTTAAATGCCCCTGTACCGTCTCTGAAGCGAGCTTCGAGCCAACATCCCAACATCTGTACAGCACTCGCCATCCCCCCTCGCGTCAGACCAGCTGGATTCTGTTAGTTGCCACGATGCTTTCCGAAGACCAAAACCGGTCTATCACCCGTGCGTACTGTTTTGCTTGCAGCAGCTAACCGCAACTCGTCGCCGCTGGACACGACATCGATCCATCGAAGCCCTGCCGGCCGTAGTGTTCGCTCGGTGCGCGGCCCCATCTTTGACGGAGACACTCTTCGAGTTGGCTCGTGTACAAACTCGAAAGCTACTGGAGTACTACGTTCCGTGAAATATTCTACTGGTAGTCCGGTACCGAGAGGATAAAAACAACCGCGTGCCGGTGTCCGAGTCTTCCCCGACCGCGCGCGCGAAATCGACGGGAAGTACAAGCGCGATATCGTCGTCGTTCGCCGTCGGTGATTCCCACCGGGGAGCGTTGACGGCGACGACTTCGTCACTGTTGCCTCGACTTTTGTCGCACGTGCATCTACCGGGGGTAAAAGTCGCTCGAATTATTGAAGATTCTTTCGTTTGTGCTCTCTCCTCTGCATCGGTATCTCTACGGCTTGTTGCTGTCACCCGTTTCAGGTGCCGCATTCTTGCAGGATTCGAACTCTCTCACGAGTCATCTCGATCAGACACCTCATTTGTCTGCCCACTTCCTCTGACTGTCATCCATTTCGGTAGCACACACAGCCTAATCGTAAGCAAGTGTAAGTCTTACTTGGACTAGTATATTCCATATACTAATACCTGTCCAATGCTCTACAACTAGTCTACTACACGACACTGCAACGTTTTTTGAATAGTCATTGGCAAACAGAACAGTCTCTGATGGGGATGTACCATAGGCAAAGCAGTAGCAATAGCAACAGCCAGCAAGAACCGTGCCAAACCAAACCAGCTCGCCGACGATCGATGATGATGATGTAGCACACTAATTAAGGCTCTCTTGCAATCTTGCTGCGTTAGCTTAGGATCCAAAGGAGAGGCACACAACTGGTCAACATCAAGATCGATCTGTGTCCTGCATGGAGTTTTTGCTAGTGGACCACAAGTTTATATTTATATATAACATGCCTGTGATTGCGAGGGCACCTTTCGGAATGTTACTGCCGTCCTTCTTAAGCTGAATGCAACATCGCAACCATGCAATACAATTGCAAGTAAGCTCAGGATGATTAGGAGTTCCGAAGACGATACGATGAGAGATCAGTATTAGTTGACTTTTGTCGTGGCGGATAAGGTCTGCCATGCTACGGAAGAGGATGATGCTGGTGCGCAAGAAATTCTCTTTTCGTTTGAAAACGATGTGACCAAAGCAAAGATGCATATGCACATATTTAGCCAGGAAGATAGACTTTGCTTGCTTCTGCATAAACTGCCGTTTGTGAAAGTGGACTATCATGTACAGTACTAGTCATATTTAAGCCGCCCACGAGTGCAATTGATAAGTCATGAACTAATGACTACATCTTGCTGGTACTCCAACAAGTTCTTAATCGTACTAGAAAATAAATCCATTATGGTTGAACCTGTTAGGTGGCCTTTCCTTAGTTTTTTTCTTATCGTGGAGAATTTTTAATCCAAACATTCCGAGCTATATGTGTATAATATCTCCATGAAGATATCATATCGATCCTCCGGCTTTAGGAGATTTGGTCTCTTATGTTTTTCCTTCTTTTTCCCACGTCTTCCATTCATACCTTTACAAAAAAGATTCACAGTCCCCATGAAAAAAGTTTCTCATAACACTCCGTATAACTCATTCTAGGCCAGCGTACATTGGCGAAGCTAGTAACGACGTTTATCTTGGACAACTAATGGCGTTTACTGATGATCGGTCTTTTTTTTTTACAACAACATTTTATAGTGGAGACGCCAATGGCACGGGCCGTGGCCCAGGTGACCGGCTGACATGTCTGAGTCTAACATTATAATGGGTTATGTTCGTCTTGGGTGAATAAGTTTGTAAACACTTTTACATCTCTTAATACAATTACAATGATAAACAAACACTCTATGTATCCCTCCTCCCTCCCCACCTTTCAATATATATTTTTAGAATAATTGGAAAGTACTATGAAACAAGTTGCGCAACTATTGTAAGATAGAATAATTATTAGAAATGTTGTATACTTCTGTCGGTTGCTAGAGCTGTTGCGGGAAGTCTAACATTATAGTGGGTTATGTTCGTCTTGGGTGGGTAAGTTTATAAACACATTCACATCTTTTAATACAATTACAATGATACACAAACACTCTATGTATCCCTCCTTCCTCCCCACCTTTCAATATATATTTTTAGACTAATTGAAAAGTATTATGAAACAAGTTACATACATTTAATTCGGGGGAATGTATATGCCTTTCCACGGGGAAAAACATCAAGATAGTCAATTCTGGGCTACTGACAGATCTGCCATTGTAAAATATATCTGTGGTAGTAACAAGGAACTGATGAATAGGTTGAAGAGCAAAGCACATGCACTGAAGTTCAGCAAGTCTACAAGATTAGTACAAACCGCTGAAAATTTTCTCCATAACCAATGCCATGTGCTGCACAGTCCGTGGGTGGATCTTTGGATAAGCTAGCTTGTTTAGTCTGCAGAAACCTGATGCACACAGCATACGCATGCATCTTTCCAAAATATCCAAGTCCACGATCAAACAACAAGTCGTTGGATCGCCGTGCACGATGAGCTTCGCTAGACTGGAGATTTCCATGAGCTACGATTGGAAATATGATTGGCGTTTAGCTGAGGTGGATAAGTTAAGATCAGTGTTGATAATTGGCATGGTTTGATTGGATTGATGTACAGATAGCCAACCAAGTAATGTATTATTTTGTGTCCAAAGCAGGAAGAGATTGGATGGGTCAATTGGTCAACAGAGTCCACACAAATCAGAGTTGGAATTGTATTAAACGATCTACTATCACAGAAGCTACAGGAATAGCACCCTGCCTGTCATACTATTCGTTGGCCGCAAAAAGAATCTTCAAAGATAAAAAAGAATTAATACTGTTTTTTAAAAGATATATCCACAGATTACGGCGCATGGCATGAACCTGAAGCATGTATCTTGAACAATATACAGAATCACCAATCCTCTGTCAGCCAGATCAGACCGTAATCAACAAGCGCGGCGCACCAAATCTGACAAAATTTCTGCCGAGAAAGTTGTCGTTGCACGAGGCAATTCCGGCCTGGAGGGTGATAAGGATCGGATATATTCTCTGACTGCAAATCCTATCCATTCTCTGACTGCAAATCCTCGTTACCTCGCCATAAAAAAATGATCTCGCGTGCTTAACACAAGAGTGATTTTACTGTCTCAAATAACGACTATTTTAACACGAAATTTAGCACCTCCTAATGTAAATGTTGGTATGGGGATCGAATTCACTATTGGGCGATCAGCCGTGCGCCGACCAGGGGCGCGGCGAGTCGATCTAGCTTACGTGTCGCGTGTGGATAGGACGAGCGGGACGCTGTAATCGTTGTGGGTCACGTGTGCGAAAAGAGATGGAGACATAATCGAAACACTTTTTTTCTTTTTTTTTCTCATGCACCTCAGACAGAACGGAGCATTTTTTTTTCTCATTTGGTTTTCCAATTTGTTTTATTTTAGTTTGTACGATTTTATTTTTTTACTATATGTACACCTAATTTTTTTATACCCAAAATTTTATACTCACAAAGTTTTTTAGCATAAAGTTTTGTATACCAAAAATTTTGTACACATAACATGAATATTATTTTAGAATTAAATTATTATATATATATAGTTGTTTTTTTAAAAGGAGATGTTACGTTAATTTTATCATATACATTAATATATTACCATGTATAAATTTTATTCATATGCATGAAAATATTTCTAAATATAGTAGATCTGTTTATTTATTTTTTGAGTAAATTATTTTTATGTTTGAAATAATTTAGTGGGACCCCACCCAAACATCCCTTCCTTCCGGTAGCGGAAAAGAAGGAAGTAACCGAATAGGGGGGAGGCATCGTAACAGAAGGGGGAAAAGAGGGAGGGGTTATCGCCGACCCAGCCACGCGCCCTCCCGCCTGCTTGGCTGGTCGCATACTAGGCGTCCCCGATATAGAATACCTCAGTGACCATAAAATTCGTCTAATTCTACATTAGGGCTGACATCAACATCATACCATATGTGCATCCTTGCACGGTATGCGTACACACTCAACAAAGACGCTCAGCGGATGGAACTAGATCCTCTGCACCACGTGATTTGTTGACTTGTTGGCATGTGGGCTTGAAGAGTAATGGGCCACACGTCAGTGACTTGTTATTGGCATGCGATTTCTACAGAAGATCTGGTTTCTTGCCGGATGCATGAACGAAAGTGTCCATGTTTCTTTTGTGTGCGACCTCGATGCTTGTATAGTTGTATTGTGCAGTTTTAGGCTAGGCTTGGCAAGGGGATGGGTTGAGACCGGGTTGGGCCAAAACGCCCCTGGCCTCTACTCCTGAAGTATCCCCCGCCCTGGGCCCCGGCCCTGCAGGGCCCCATGCCCCCGACCAGGGCCCCATTGCCCTGGCGGAGACAGAGACAGGGGCGGCGGAGGCTCACGCAGGAGGCCACGGTGACAATGGCGACGTGCACACGAGACAGCGACTCGTGCAGAAGGCCTCGACGGTGGCGGCGCACGCACTAGGCCAGGGTGGCGACGACGAGCGCACGAGGATAGGGCGGCGAGTCATTGGAGGCAGCGGCGGCGTCAGAGTCAAGACTCGAGAGTTGCGGGTGATTGGGGGCAGGCAAGCGGTGGCTGGGAGGGAGGGGAGGGGAGGGGGATGAGTTAGGGTTTGCTTTTTATATGGTGTGGGAATTTCCTCTTTTTGCTGGGCTATTGGGCCTTATGAGTTGCAAATCTCCTAAATATATAAGGTCTTTATATACTTCGGGGCTCCGTGGATCCCCCGCGAGTGAAAACCTCCCCCCGACCCCAACCCCAAACATGGCCGGGCCCCCGGCCCCAATCCCTGCGAGGGGAAATATTGCCCCCCCCCCGCCCCCGTAGGGGCGGATCCCTGGCGTGGCCTTGGCCCCAACGGGGGGGATTGCCAAGCTTATGCGAGGTAATCTTTTGGCCACTTGCTTTTCATCCGTAGCAAAATTTTGAATTTTCATTATTAAAACAAAATTTTAAACCATGAATAGTACAACCGTAAAATTTGTCTATAAAATTTTATTGTTTTATTTGTGTGGCTATGGTTTATCAGAACAAGAGAAATAATAAAACCCCAATTTCTCTCATACACATCGGCTTCCAGATGTATTACCTATTTGCATAGATAAAACGAAAACCGTGCATAGCAGTATTCGGTCCAATAGTTACACGTCAGCTAGCCTAATATATATGGGTATCAAATTTCATATCAATGTACGATTTGGTGGTTATGTACAGAAACCAAATGTAAGTCGTTTTAGGAGAGTGCTAAGACGACTTTGAAACTGTAAATTAGCAGAGAGTAGTATATGCACGGTATATAGATAAAAAGGCAAGCCATTTTCTGGTCAGGTTTCCTCCCTCTCCTCTCCTACGTGTTCCACCAAACAAACCATAATCAACTGATATATGAATGCTCAACTAGTCTGTGGTCTGGAAGTTAATTTGGTCGAGCTAGTACTAACATTTATGGTGTAAGGCCATGTACAACGCGGGGACGTGGAGCGTGGTTCTAGCGTTTCACGTCGGACGCTCGTCGTTGTGGCTGCAGGGATCAGGGCTCTGCGAAGCTACTTGTGGTTTCCAGCAAGCCCCTGTGGTTTTGGCCATAGTCACGACCGGAGGAAACGTGATGGGTGAGCTCGTGGCTCCCGTCACGGCCTCAATTATGGAGAAGAGAGAGGTGGAGGAGCTGGTCACCTGCCGTCGCCGTCGCCAGTATCCGCGCCACTGTCATCGCCTTGCTTCGTGCCGCCAGCGTCGCTACATCCACGCCACCGGCGTCAATCCACTCCCTCCGTTGTCGATCCGCTGCTATCTGCGCGGCTGCCATCGATCCGCGGCGGAGGTGGAGGCGGAGAAGAGAGCCGATGAGGTTGAGGTGGAGAGAGCCGCCGAGGCAGAGAGGAGATCCGGCAAGGTGGAAGCCGCAGCGCCGTCGCCGGCGCCTCTGTCGGTGGTGGCGGAGTGAGGATGAGGAGATGTCGCCCTATCAAAGGGAAAGGAGCGGCGGAGAAGGCGGGGAGGGGGTGGAGTTTATATTATTTTCGGGATTTGAGGGTGTTGTGAGAAAAATGTGGATTCATGCATATATTTGAGAAAAAAGAGGATTGAAATAAAAACTAATAGGGGCAGACTTGCAAAATTAAAAGCACCTAGAGCCACTTTGTACTGTGGGAGATGGATGTGGTCTCAGTCCTAAGACCTCTCCTACCCAAGGCTTTGGTTGTACATGCCCTGACACAATTTATTTGCAGGGTATATGTTACTAAAATGGAGCAGACATGAATACATGGTGGCACCTTTTGCATGCACAGAAATCGCAGAACATCTTCACTGGTGAATGTGTGAGCTTGGGAACATCGTGTTAATGATCTTATCCATGAGGGATAGAAGTTTGGTAAACACCCTAACTTTCTTTGGCCTAACTTGATCCATCTGCTTGGTAAAAAGTAGAATGGAACAGACATTGGTGGCGCCTTTTGTATGCTCAGAATTGGCAGAGCATCTTCAATTGTTCCTTCTATACCTCCCAGCTCACCAAAAAGCTAAAGAAATTGTCAGGTGAAGATTAGGGGTCTGTTTGGCAGGGCTCCACTCCACCAAAATGGGCTCTGCTCTATTTTTTTTGCCAAACATAGCAGCTGGAGTAGCTCTAGCTTTAAGTTTTGGGCTCCATCTCCATAAATTTTGTGGAGCTCCTCAAGAGGTACTCCACCAAAACCTAGAGCTGGTGGAGATAAAAAAATTACCCACCATGCCACTGGTTACATAAAAATAATAGTTCGATTCGTTCTATTCTTTTCTCTCCCCTCTCTGGTCTTCTCTCTCCCCTCACCGGCCCTCTCTCCCCTCCCTGCGTCGGCACAGGCCCTCCCTCTCCCTCTCCCCTCCCAGCGCCGGCACGGGGCCCGGCACGAGATCTGCCCCTCCTTCTCCCCAGACCGCTACTACCGACATCGCCCGGCGGCGGAGAGGGAGGGAGTGGTGGCAGCGACGTCTGCTCCCTCTCCCCTCCCACCCGCTGCCGCCACCGTTTCCTCTCCACCGGTGTAGATCTGCCGCCAGCGAGATGGCCAGGGAAGAGGAAGCCCGGGACGACGGCGTAGAGGAAGCGGCAGACGACGATGAAGTCTTCCCCTACGGCGGCGCGCCAGGCGAGGAGGTGGGAGGCGTTTGTCGGGAGGAGGTAGCGGCATTGGGCCAGCCACGCCTTGTCGGCGCCGTAGACGGCGTGGCGGAGGCCGCGGGAGGCGGCGATGGCGAGCTCGCCGGAGTTGCAAGAGGATGATGCCATCCATGGATTGGTGCTGGGGAGAAGAAGATCTGACAGTTGGGACCCACGATTTGGTGGAGCTGGGTTGTAGCCAAACAGGTAGTGGCTCCAGTAGCTCCTAGGTGGAGAAGATTTTTATAGAGAGGAGCTTCTTTTTCTGGAGCAGAGCTCTCCCAAACAGCCCTTAGATTTCAGTTAGTCCTGTCATGGAAGGACTGAGATCAAACAACAAACAAGCTGAAAAAGCTTAAGTTAGGTGACCCATTTCTGCATGTTCTTCTTTTCCAAGGTCTAACAAGATCACATAGATCTCCTTGTCACGTCCTTCGAAGCTCGTGGCCGGCCTCGTGGGTTTGCTACATATATATTGTATACGTGTGATTGATATCAAAAACCATGCTAACTAATGTTGTAGGATTGAATCCCATAACCAAACCAACCAGAGAGGATGAATGGTTGTACCACTCAAAAATCCAAATCTTTTAGCAGAAATAAAGGGTACATCTATTTAATGAAAGAAAAACCGAGTCGCCCTGAAGCCGCCGTTCTGACCGCCAGTCAGTCCACGCTGCCAGTGAACATGCCGTCGCCGCCGGTCTGTTCACTTTTCTGCCTTCGGTTTGACCGTCGGATCAGTGAAAACACACAATCGAAGAACTCACGGATATATATCAACTCTATTTCTTCAATATGTCTTTATAAATTACAACAACAACACTCCTCTCTCTGAATTTGACCTCTCGTTGAAACCCTAGATCTTCTCTATTCTTCTCTTCTCTCTAAAAACCAATCAATACATGAGAGACACACCCTTCATATATTTATACCCATAGATATGAGAAGTGTAAAATGATGTACTCCGTCTGTCTATAAATATAAAGAGTTTTAGATATGAATCTGGATACATGTTCAGATTCATATAGAATGAGTCTAAATTTATAACTAGAAATTGTTATTATTATTGACGGATGTAGCAGTAGTAGGTACTTCCTCTGTCCATAAACACGTGTATCTTAACCACTGTTAGTAGAGATTAAGATTATTATTAAGGTAACATTACTTTAATGCTTCAGATAGTGTACTTACTTGGAGAAGATCACGCTTAACAATACAACAATAAATATAGGCAATCATGCGCAGTGGTTAGATTGAAACAAATAGTATCTAGAATGCTCGTATGTATTTTTAGGATAATTTTAAATGCTACAAATTAATATATTTGGAGAGAGAGACTCCCATCTCTATTTGGTTATAGAAGATATAATGTTCTAGACTTCTAGTACAATGCATCTATTAGGACTCCCAATTTTATTTGTATTCATGAGAACCTAGTTATAATTAGTTGTGTTGTGACATGTAAACATGCCAAGAGAACGATGACAATCTGAACATCAAGAACACCAAGTTACCTACAATATCGTTTTCTAATACACAACACTAAAGCCGTAAAAACAATGCAAGAAACCCATCAAAGGGGCCATGAAAACATGGGTGAAACAAGTGCTTGGGCACCATGGGTAGTTCTTGGGTCTCTCCTTTGTGCAAGAGAAGGTCAAGCTTTACACACTACTAATGTTTGAAAAGCGTCAATAGCTATTTGTGGTAGTTTTTTTTGTCGATGTACTAGAAATGTTTTGATCCACACTCCATAAAAAAAGAGCAACAACCTTTTTAGAAGGAAAATTAGCTATTAGAGGACCTTGATGTGTCCAACTTCGCAAATTGGACGAGCTTATAATTAATTTGGAGGATGATTAGAGGACGGTCGTGTGTTCCGGCAATGGGATACAAATCCAACAGATTGAATAGCTTGCCTTCCTCATGCACGATTCCACGTCGATGTCGATCCACGCTTCATCCTCAGCAACACGCGCCAACAACAGAAAGGAAGGAGGGGACGGTCCAAGAAGAGGAGGGCACTAGTGGTAGGCGGCTTGTGGATTGCCGGCCAGTTAGACGGTGGCAACACGCATCTCCCTAGCCATGCAGGGGCTCTGTCAGATTGGGTCACTAGCGTCATACCACCACCACCTCGTGCTCATTATCCCATATGTCCTCCACCTCCCTCTTCGCTCCCGCAGGCTACAGCTGCTTAAGTACTAGACCTATTACATACAGATGATACATGTGGGTATTAGCCAATACCCATATTAACCAAGCATGCTGGACGATGGGATGCACAACAATGCTCATCTAGGGCGCAAAAAGGTGACTCGGGTGCAAAAAAAGGTGTGTCGTTGAGTACGTAGCATCCCCAATTGACAAGGTATCAACTGATATCCACAGATACCAAGCTTGATACCCACAACCAATCACGTCTCCACTCTCGGGATGGGGCACCCGTCTCTAACAAGCCGCCACCATTTGGCGCCCTAATTTTAGAGCCACTCCCTCATGATTGGATCTCCCTCGCCGCCTTTCATAGTTCCATCTCCTCGCCTAGGATCTTTGTCGTCTAGCTTTGCCTCTGTCCCTTAGCTTCCCTTCGCTTTGCCCCCATCACAAGAATTGTCATCCCTCGATGGCTCAGGGTGGCACGACTTGACCAACGGCTGACAAACCCAGAGCCTCGACAACCGGTGCCAACAGAAGTGCTCATGTGGAGATGGGCGAGTTCACTGAAAACCAAAAGTGTGTGTGGCTATTGGTTTGGAAGGAGTAGAGGAGGGAAATGGGGATGATATTATAGCTATTGGTTCAAAGGGTATATGGAAAGAAGATGGAGAGTCAAAGAAAGCAGAGCGGACGGGATTTTGGCTACAGTTGAGGGCTTGGAGCGAGTAGCCACTGCTCAAGGAAAAAGCCATGCAGTGGCGCCGTCATCAGCTACTACAACGGTGCTGGCACCTCTAATAGCAATGGTGGCAGGAACAACAAGACGGCGAGAGAAGGGGAGGGGCTGGGGCCTAGGGAAGGCGAGAGGGAGGTGGATGAAGTCATCCGTCCTAATAGGAGTTTGTCGTCTAGTTTTTTTTGTTTATGAATTGTTGAGCAGTACTTTATGGATTCTCCTGACACTGGGGGTTCAGAATTCTAGAGTGAATTTTTCCGAAATTTCACTTATTTCATACCCCAACCTGCCACCCCCTATGAGGCTAGTCTGTCAGAAATTTCAATATTTGTTTATATAATCTTAGTGCAATTTATTTGAATTTGACTAAATTTTGTTCGGACCGAAATATTCCAAAATGTGGAAATTTCGGTCATATCGGTACACCTTGATAGAAATAGCTAAGCCAAAAACAAAATTTTGAACCCTGCATGCTGCAATGCTTCTACTCCTGTAGATCTACATGCAATGGACCCCTCCCTCCTGGCTACTGGGAAGCACAATCTCCGTCCTTGTGTTCAACTGTGGTGGTGGTTGCTTGCTACTCGTATTTATCTTCCCCAGAATGATGCTCTCATAGTTTCTGTAATTCCAATAATTCCATAGAGGTCTCTGCTAGTACTACGTTTGAAAGAGCGACTGTCATGTACCCGCGGTGTATAGCACCCTGCAGATTAGGTACAACCACAACCCTTTAAAACAAACGAACACGCACGCCCGTGGAAAAAAAGAAAACAGAAGATCTCCCTGATGGATAAACCCCATAACTGGCACTGAAATCTCTCATCCTGTTCGTTTGTCAAAGCCGACAGGGGAAAAAAGATCGATCGCCCGGGCCCGGAAAGATCTCTCTTCTCTCATCGGCCTCTGAATTTCTCTGCCCCCTGCCGCAGCGCCGCCGTACCCGTACCCCGACCCTTTCGGTCGCGTGGATTGCTGGCACGCGGCCCTACACTCGCCGCTGCCGCTGCCATTTTTTCTTCCCGTCGCCCGTGCCGACAGCGAAGCTCGCCGGCGTTTCCTCTCTGCTGCGCGGGGCGGGGAGCACGTACGGGGTTAGGGTCCCCGGTTTTTGACCAGTGACCACGCGAAACTCGCGGCGCGCGTGGTTGGTGTTGGTCTCATAATACTCTCATTGGTGTGGTCGCGTGCGAGGCGGGCGTAGTGTAGTGGGGACGTAGCTATTCTTCCTGGCGCGCGCCGCGACCCTGAAACTGGAATGCGAATGCTGCGGGCTGCGGCGCACCACTTGTCATGTCACCTGCACCTGAAGCAAAAGCGCTGCTGGTGCTGGTGCTGTGCTGGTCCTGCCAGCCTGCCTGAGATCGATCAAACACTTTGACCCAGGTTCTCTGTTTCTCCATCCTGTGCTGGCTGTGCATCACCACGTCTCGTACTGCACGTACGGCGTGTCTTTTTTTTTTTACTCCCTGAAACGTTACGGCCTGATCGAAGAAGCTGAGATCCTAAACGAAGGAATTAAGTGGCTTATTAATTAAGTTATTATTATCCTCGATTATTATACCAGCCTTGTTTTGCAAGCGTCGAGGTAGCTGGGCTGCCTCCCTGCAGGGGGTACACTCAGGTTTGTAGTTTGATTATGCACATTTCTACCGGAGATCAAAATTTTCGAGTTTACAATGAAATCATTATATATTTATTTTTTTATCAATTCCGTTAGAAAAAAATTGAGGCACAACAAGGATACATATTAACGTTAAAAAGTCTTGCAAAAAAATTACAGAGATCTATCAGTATTAAAGAGTTAACACAAACAGCATAAAAAACGTGCATGGCTTCCACATCATGTGCCTATCTGACTTATTATGCTCGGCACAGATATAGTGGCTATATCACTTAGTACTGAAGAGACGTATTATGCTCGGCATAGATATAGTGGCTACCACTTAGTACTAAGGAGTTGACGCAAAAACTGCAAAATACACCAAGCCGATGCATCTCCCTCGGTAGCTTAAAAGAGGTATATAAATGGACGAATATATGCATAACTCCTAGTAGTAAATGACTTAAAGTCATAAAAAAAATAATTTAACTATAACTATAATCTAAATACATTACATACTAAAATCAAGATCATATCTCTAACAAGCGAAATAGTTTGTTGTCGGAGCTAGAGGGACCAAGATTAATGGGTGCGCTACCTAATAAGCCGAAATAGTCACAAAATAGTACGTGACTGTGTCGTAGTACGTCTTAGCCTCTTGTTCAGCACTGTCGTCACTCGATCGCCAGTCGATGTGCTACCTAAACCGAGGTAGGTATATAGCCCCGTAACTCACCTAAACAAAACATGCAACATGGTTTGCGTTTAAACACATTAACCGGCCTAGCCACTATATCTATTAATCTATGCCGAGCGTAGTACGTTCGCTAGGCACGTGAAGTGGAAGTGTGGACACAGCGTCGGGTAAATCTTGATCCAGAAATGGCTCGCGTGCGAAATCCCTCGAGGAGGCCGACACGCACGTTACCTAGTACGGATGGAGCGCTCCAATTATCAGGTTCAACTGTGCAGTTTTGGTAACCAGATTGTCACCAATTGGCCAACGTTTATGTCTTGCTGTACCTGTTGTCCGGCCATCGATCGTATCGTATCGTCTCCATTCTCAAACAAAGCAACGTAACATTGGCACCTCGATCGCTGATTTGTACCGGCCGGACAGGTGGCACTGTTAACAGGACGTACGTGATACCGGGCACCGTTTATGGGTGTAGTACATATAAACTGGCGTTTGATCATATCGCTGTTCTGGCAGGTGAGTCACCTTAAAACAGAAGGACGGCCGGCGATCTAAGGCAAATGCGTGATCGAGACGGTCTGGAATCTGGTGCTTCAGGAGTTAATGAAGGCCCTCACCGTACCGAATGATGCATGCATGTGACAGCTCGAATTAAGTTCCATTTCGCAGCTAGCTTAATTATTTGCTAATTACATACTCTCTCTGTTTCTATAATACTCCTGCAAGAGTTTTGACATCTTGCTTATAACGTTTGACCACTCATCTTATTCAAAATATCATTTTCTTACATATACCAAAGGTATTTTAAGCATGCTTTATCTAGCCTGTGATTGTTCTAAACTTTTAAATAAGATGAATGATTAAATGTTACTAGTCTCAAATATAAAAACCTATAGTAAATGTGGCATACCCTATAGTACTATGAATCTGGACTGTCCAGATTTATAGTAATAGAAATATGCCACATTTACTATAGGTTGAGATGGAGATAGTACAAACACTTACATCACGAAACAAATATAATAAAACTCAAATTTGCAGCCTGGGCAGAGGGCTCGTACTATACTACACTATGCTACAGATGATCAACGCGGCTGCTTTGCGATGGGAGTAGATTGGATCTTTGCTCAGATCACGTCGATATAACGCTGCTCTTTTTTTTTGGACATGTAGGGTGGTCCGCCAAGAGAACACATATGCACATATCGCAACGCCAAGGTGAGCACTTGGCACGTCTTTTGATTGCGGATCACCACTTGGCACGTTTTACCAACTGGTTCACCGGCGATTATTGCGCGTGCACCGTCCCCTCCCTGCCAACACAAACACCGCGTGAATGGTGTGATAACGTACGTACCCTAGGCGTTAGCTGCATATGCATGCGTTGGTTTTTACAGGGACCTTTTCACAGCCCAACCTGACCTTGAGCCAATGTCTGTCCTTGAGTGGGTGCCCCAGAAAGTAACAGATGGCATGAACACTCAGATAACAAAGCCGTATACTCCTGACGAAGTGAAAGCAGCCTTGTTTATGATGAAGCCCAATAAGGCCCCTGGGCCGGATGGTTTAACGGCTGGTTTTTTCCAATTACACTGGGAGTTGGTGGGACTGCGGGTGACGTATGTGGTGTTACATTTTCTGAATGGGGGTGATATGATAGAGGAAATAAATAGAATGACTATTGTCCTTATTCCGAAGTGCAAGCATCCTGTTGAGATGAAACAATTTCGTCCAATATCTCTTTGTAATGTAATCTATAAGATTTGTTCGTAGGTATTGGCGAACAGACTGCGGGGAATTTTGGATGAGATCATTGCGGAAGAGCAAAGTGCCTTTGTGCCTGGATGTCTCATCACCGATAATGTTTTGATCGCGTATGAATGCACCCACTATCTTAAACGGAAGAAGGGAAAATTAGGGGCATGTGCTGTCAAACTTGATATGGCAAAAGCATATGATCGTGTTGAGTGGGAATATTTAGAAGGAATAATGAGGAGATTGGGTTTTCATGATACTTTTGTTAATCTGGTGATGAGATGCATTTCGTCAGTGTCTTTCAGTATTCGGATTAATGGAGTTCTTTCGGAGTGCTTCAAACCATCGAGGGGGATCCGGCAGGGCGACCCAATATCGCCTTATTTATTCCTCTTGTGCTCGGAAGGTCTCTCTTGCCTCCTTCGAGGTTTTGGCTCGATCTATTTATCGAGGGGTGTTCGTGTGGGTGTTCACGCTCCATGGATATCACATTTACTTTTTGCCGATGATTGCATTGTTTTTTTCTGAAGCATCGGAAAGGGGGGCAGAACGTTTGAAGGAGATATTAAGCATGTATCATCGGTGTTTCAGACAGTTGGTGAACAGGGACAAATCAGCCATCTTTTTCAGCTCAAACTGTTCGGATATATGCAAGGATTTGGTCAGGAATTGCCTTGATATCCATAATGAGGCACTTGCTGAGAGATATTTGGGTTTGCCTACGTCGGTTGGAAGGTCTACAAATAAAGTTTTCCAATATATGCCGGCCAGGATGAAAGGTTTAATAGGTGGATGGTCTGGTAGGGAGGCTAGCTGTGCTGGAAGAGAAGTTTTGATTAAATCGGTTGCACAGGCCATTCCTACTTACTCGATGAGTTGTTTTCTCCTGCCTGTGGAAACTTGCACAAAGATGAGACAAGAAATAGCCAACTACTGGTGGGGGAGTTCGGCTGATAATCATCATATGCACTGGTTACGGTGGGAGCGGTTGACACAACCAAAATGTGACGGTGGTATGGGCTTCCGGGATTTGAAGATGTTTAATTTGGCTATGCTGGGGAAGCAGGGCTGGAGATTGATGATGAAATCGGAGTCCTTGTGTGCTAGGGTGTTGAAAGGGAGATATTTTCATAACTCTGAGTTTCTTCATTGTGCAAGTAAGACAAGTAAGAGGAAAGCAAGTTCGACATGGCGAGCCATCCTAGCAGGACGAGAAGCCCTCGAAGCTGGGCTAATCAGAAGGATTGGTGATGGGAGTGCGACCAAAATTTGGGAAGACAGATGGATACCGGATTATTTCAACGGGAAACCTCTTACGCCATCGAATGGACATCAGGTAACTCGAGTTGATGAGTTATTGACGGACAATGGTGCGTGGAATGAAGATGTGATTCGGGAGAATTTTATACCCCTGGATGCTGAGGCAATTCTTAGAATTCCGGTGAGGGGACTGGGACAAGATGTTTGGGCCTAGGAACCGGAGAAGCATGGAACTTTTACTGTTAAATCAGCCTATAGAGTTCTGAGTAATATTTGTAGTCAACAGAACAATAGGCTTCAAGCTTGACCGTTGACAAATGGTACTTGGAAGCAAATCTGGAAACTTGATGTGCCACCGAAGGTTAGAGTCTTTTGGTGGAGAGTGGTCCATGAATTCCTGCCGGCGAAACTGGTTCTTCATAAGCGACATATGGAACGTTTACCAATATGTGATACCTGCGGAGCTTCGGAGGAGTCAATTAGATATGTGCTTATGGAGTGTACCGTAGCACAAATTTTTTGGGCACAAACGAAGGAGTTGATGCATGTGAAACTGCCACAATTGAAAGCAGATACTTGGGTACATGATTTACTTTTCTGGGGATCAGCAAGGGATCACGCCATCATTATATGTGGTATGTGGGCATTATGGATGCTGCGAAATAAACGGCGACATGGTGAGAAGGCTATGCCAATAACACAAGCTGTGCTCTGGGCCAAAGATGCTTCTTTTGATTTATGGCAAATCCTCCATCCGCACAAAAATTTGTCTGATGGTGCTTTAGAAGGAGTTCGACCCACTTGGAAGCCCCCGCGAATTGGTTGGGTGAACAGCAATGTTGATGTTGCTTTCATCAGGGACTCATGAAGTGGAGCAACAGGCGTAGTACTGCGCGATGATCAGGGCAGATTCATTGCGGGGCAGGGAAAGGTTTACAGCTGTTGCATGGATGCACTGACCGTGGAGGCCTTTGCTTGTCGAGATGGAATGATACTTGCGGAGAGGTATGGTGTTTAGCGCCTACATCTGAAAACAGATTGTCAAGAGCTTGTCAAGATGTGAGATCATTTGAACGAACATCGGCCAGTGATTGCGCCAATCTTGATGGAAATGCAGGAACGAAGTCTCCGTTTTTCTGCTTTTAATTTCAGTTTTGCTACTAGATTGTGTAATAAGGTCGCGCATAAAATAGCTAAGCGATCAATGGTGAATAGGACGGCGGGAGAGTGGCAGTCGGATGCTCTGCCGGACCTTTGTATGCTGCTAAATGCAGATTGTAATCACCAAACTTCAGTCTAAATGAAAAGACTGAGTCCAAAAAAAAAAAAAGCTGCATATGCATGCGATCACTTGATCGATCGATCTGCCACTGTGCTACTACAATAAGCGCGACTGTTCCGGGTGGGATTTTTTGCTTTGCTTTCTCTTGAATCTTGATCGCTACTGTCCTTGTACTAGTGTGTCATGTGTGGCATCTTTTGGTTATTTGCGGCTGTCCCTAATTATACTGACGTCGATCTACACGGACATTGGTTGATAAAAAGTTGAAGCTAGCTAAGCTAGGCAGCTCCAAAATAAAGTCATGATTAGATTTTGCCTACTTCTGGTTAATAAATTGATTAGCCTGCATGTGACGTTAATGTTGCTATCTTATCTACGTGTACAACATTTACCATCAAGCACTCGAGATAAGCTAAACAGCACTCAAGCACTGGTTGGTACGATTTCTGTGTGCGTGCTTTCTGTAACTGTAAACGATCGAGTTCTTCCCTTCTTGTTTTTTTTTTTTTTTGAAACCTCTTCCCTTCTTGGTAGAACGCTAATGGTGTGGCGGTGTGGCCTGTGTCGTGCACTGCAGCCTGAAGTCCTGAACAAACCTACACATGGCAGAGTGCAACTTCGGGCCTAGTCTACTGGGCCACATCCCGGTGTTGTTGGGCTAAAACGGAACTAGGACCTCCGGCGGGCCATATGAATTGGACGGAATTGGGCCGTTGGCTATGTGCCCACCATGCCTTTTGGGCCTTACGTGGAAAATGTTGGGCCTTAGCAAAGCCGTGATGGGTTGTCCGGTCCAACGAGACAACCGTCCACGGCAGGGCTCCTCCACACGGCGTGTCATCGCCGCTACAATATGGGCGCCGCTGGCCGCTCATGGTCGAGTCACAGTCGCCGACGCCGTTTCGCCGGCTCGCCGCCTGGCCTGTGAACTGTGATCCCAATTCCTGAGCTTACTAGTTACCGCCTCTGGCTCGGTGCCAGAGCCGACTATTCTGGTGAACAAGACTTGATCCATATCGCTGCAAGGAATAGCAGACAGAAATACTGGATGAAAGAAGATGAGTGAACATAGTGAAATAAAACAAAAGGGAAAAAGATGAGCCCCTCCTCAGCAGTCAGGTAAACCATCAGATCTTGTTAGGCTATATTCAGTTACACATGCACTGAGCATACAGATCAATTATATTTACAGAAATGGTTAGTATAACTAAATTCTTCCAATCAAAATTGAATTGCCAGCTCCTAGACTAATCAACCACGACTACCAAAGCTAAACACAAGAATGACACCGGGGTTACAACTTACAAGTTACAAACAGTCTACATTTCACATTGCTACAACTGCATCAGATCCATACTACCAGAGGGGCAGAATGGCTTGGCTACACCACGAATACTTAATGTCAGGACAAGCTCCGGGAGGGCGTTTTCTCCGACTTCGACAACTTCCCGGAAGCATACCTGACATTGGCCAGCTCCTTCACGACGTCGGCCATCGGCGGCCTTTGGTTTGCCTCTTTCGCTGCACATCTAAGAGCTAAGTGCAGGACCTTCCTAACTTCCTCCATTTCGACTGTCCCGTACACCTCCTCCATCAGGGATTCGTCACAGACGAGTTCAATTTGGTCAGTACCATTGAGCGTGGAGGTCACCCAATTGACAATGTCCATACTGTCAGGGAACGAAGGATCCACTGCCTGTTTTCTTGTTAGAAGCTCGAGTAGTACTACGCCGTAGCTGTATACATCAGACTCAACACTACTGGTGGAAAATGCCAACTCTGCAAGGAACCACACAGCTCATAAATATCTATAAAATGAAATATCAAATTCATTGTTTTGAGTATTTAACCTCACCGGCTAGCCAGTAAAATAAACAGTAGGTGGCAGTATATAATTAAATAGTTTTTCACTTAATCGCTGATTATTGAGTTCTTTTGGATTTCCACTAGTTCTTTCAAGGAAGATTTTTCTATTATTCTATATTTCAGTGGTTAAAGTATTCAGTGCTATCATTTTAATTTTCCACCTCATTATCTTTTTTTTTTCAAAAAGAAAAATTACCCACGGGTTCTCAATGGCATTTCCCATCTTAGGAATAGTGGAGTGCAGTTACTGCTACATATAATTGGATTGGAACTACAGAAAATTTATGAAACATCGAGATGTTATCTAAAAAGCGAAACATTGAAATTTTCAACAAGCTGCTTCAGAGTTCAGACTGTGCATACTAATGTGGAAATAAAAGCAACTATGGAGTGCTTTGTTTTAAGCATACCTGGGGCCATGTATCCAATGGTGCCCATAACTCCAGTAGTCTGGGGAGCGGCAGAAGATGGGTCCTTGAGCTTTGCAATGCCAAAATCTGATATATGTGGAACCATGTCCTTGTCCAAAAGTATATTACTGGGCTTAATATCGCGGTGAATGATTGCAGGGCGACAGTCATCGTGAAGATATGCTAGCCCATGGGCAGTACCAAGAGCTATGTTACAGCGAGCACTCCAGTCCAAACTTGGAGGTTGAATCCCATGCAGAACATCATGAAGGCTACCTTGCTCCATATAAACATAAAGCATGAATCCATACTCACTTCTTAACCAAAATTCTTTCAGCTTTATCAAGTTACGATGCTTAATTTTACCTACTGTCCTCAGTTCTCTGATCATGCTTTTGTATGAACCTTTCTGTGCAGATATTGCAAGCTTCTTTACAGCGTATACATCCCCTGACCTCAATGTTGCCTTGTAAACAGTTCCATGAGCACCAGTACCTATGATATACTTGTCATCAAAGTTTTCAGTAGCCTCTATAACCTCATTCAATTTAGAAGAAGAACCTTCAAACAAAGTACTGACTGCTTCTTCACTTTCTGCCTTTGGATGATGAAACTTTAAAATGATGCAGCTCAGTATCAGTACAGCAACTGCTCCGACGAACAACGAACCGATAACTATAACAGCAATCTTGAATTGATTGTGTCCTCCTTTAGTCGCTCCACAAGGTTTCAAAGCATTAGATCCCGTGCAAGAAGAATTGTTAGTATGGCAAGAGATACAGAGGTCTGGATTGCCATTAAAGGAGCTCGGTGAGGAACTCAGAAACTTCAGAAGATTTTCTGGGACTGGACCACTGAGTCTATTGTAGGAAACATTCAACGCCTGCAATAATTGTAAGTTTCCTAACATGTCTACTCCTCCAGTGAGGTTATTGAGTGACAAGTCTAAACTTTGTAGCTCCACCAAATTGCCCAAAAGTGGCGGAATATCACCGATGAGTCCATTGCTACTAATATTCAATGCAATGACCAGTTTTATCAATCTTCCTAAGGATGAAGGGATACTGCCCCCAAGAATGTTGCCACCAAGTTGCAGCTCAATAAGCATATCCAACTGTGAGAGGGACTCAGGTATGCCTCCACTGAATTTATTCTCTTGCATCCGTAGTTGTGACAGAAACTTAAGGTTGCTTACTGTTGTGAGTGCTGAACCATTCAAAGAGTTGAAACTCAAGTCAAGCAAGTAGAGCTTGGAGCAACCAGAAATCTGCACTGGAAGCTCACCTTGTAGGCTGTTATATGAGAGGTTTAGCACTCTCAAATTCACCAATTCTCCAATTTCAGATGGTATTGAACCAAAAAACTTGTTTTCTGACCAGTTTATCATCGTAATATTTACGCATCTGTGCAAGCTTGCTGGAATGTTTCCACTTAAGGAATTATGACTCAGATCTATATAGCTTAGATTTGCACAGTTTCTGAATTGTGGAATGGTCCCACTTAGATTGTTGCTTTGGAGAATAATTCGTTCCAAACTTGGGCAGTCCACAACATTGGATGGGATGCTGCCATTGAGTCGATTGAACCCCAAGTCCAAAATCCTCAGTCTTTTTCCTGAACAAATGTTAAGTGGTATTCCACCAACAAAACTATTGTTTGTAAAATCAATTTGGGTTAAATGGCTATTAACACCCAAATCTGGTGGTATGACTCCACTGAAGAAATTATCGAATAGTGTAATGTTCTGCAGGAACTTCAGCTCGGCTACCACTGGCGGCAGCCTCCCAGTAAAACCATTTTCATAGATAAGGACACTTTCCAGGCTCTTGATGCTCCAAATATCCTCAGGGAATTCCCCAGTGAGATGATTTTTGAACAGAAAGAGTTTCTGTAAGTTCCTCAGTTTCGCCAGTTCTTTAGGAACAGTGCCATTGAGCTGGTTTGCGTCCAACTCCAGCCACACCAGCAAACAACAGTTACCTATCTCCGGAGGAATTGACCCAGACAGTGAGTTCTCGGAAAGTAAAAGTTTAGAGAGGTTTCTCAATAAACCGAAAGAAGCTGGAATCTGGCCAGAGATATTATTGTTGACAAGAGCAATCTGTGTCAAGCTACTACAATTCTCCAGCCATGATGGAATTTCACCATTTATTTGATTAAATGACAATATGAATTTCTCCAGCTTGCAGTCCTCAAAACTGAATGTGATCTCACCTGTGAAACTATTTGCAGTGACATCAAAAACCTTCAGCCCTTTGATATTGCTCAAGGTTTTTGGAAGACTCCCACTCAATTGATTATCTAGTAGATAGAGCTCTTCCAAATTGGTGCAGTTGCCAATTGTATCTGGTAGAACTCCAGTTAATTTATTGCCATGAAGCCACAAGTATCTAAGGTTAGTCATTTCTCCAACAGCTGGAGGGATAGAACCACCGAGATAATTGTACTGGAGGTACACTTCCTCCAGAGCCTGATTCTTGAACAACCCCACTGGTATTCCTCCAGTGAGGGAGTTACTATACAAAGAGAGTACTGTAAGTCTTTTAATGTTGCCAAGGGATGCTGGTATCTCACCAGAAAAATTGTTATTGGACAAATCCAATTGGTCAAGCATGCTACAATTGCCCAATTCTTGAGGTATTGAACCAGATATGCTGTTACTTGCCAAGCTGACAACTTGTAGGTTCTTCATAAGTCCTATTTGGGGTCCTAGAGAACCGGAAACTCCAGATGATGACAGGTCAAGAGAAATCACATTATTCTTTTTGTCACACAAAACCCCATTCCATTTACAAGGAGTTGCATCAGACTCCTTCCAACTGGAGCTTATGGAACGAGGTAGTATGAGATCCCTAGACAGAGCAAGAAGGGCTATACCATCTGAATTCAGACTCCATGACGATGAAGCGAAAGTGAAGAAGAAGAAGATAAACCAGTGCCACACAACCAGCCACATTTTGTGCCTGAAAAATTTTGTACAGCAGTCAGTAGTAGATTATATTTTCTCTAGTTCATACGGGGACAAAACCCCTAGAATTGTCTCATAAATGCATACTCCATCTTGAGCACCAAGCCACCAACTAATAAACTTTTCCATAATTATTGGTCAAATATAAACATGCTTATCTCCGGCCCGAACTGCCAAATTAAATCCTCGAGGAACAGTACCAATTAGTAATATATAAGTAACGAAAGATTCAACAAGGTCTTTTACAAAAGGGTGAAAAAGAAAAGTCAACCGGAGTCCGCCCTCTTCTCTCCAAGACGATTCAAGAATGTTCAATAAATGGCCAAAGCAAGCTTTTTCTCCTCTAGTTCAGAGAGAACACCACTAATTTGCACAGTACGGTGGCGAAAGGGACAAGCCATGAAAGTGATACCCCAAACCCAAAGGCACTCCAACCTGGATCTCAGGGGAGGATAGAACATGAGAAAGCACATTTCTTCACAAGCAAACAGATCAGTACGACTGAGCATCTAGTATATTTTTCAAATAAACGAAGGCTACGAAACACTCTAATTCGCTCCCGAATCCCAACGATGCAAATGAATTAGATATCCTCCTCAACCCCATGTTCAACTCAGATTGGGCGAGGAAACCCCACAATGCTACCAATACCAATAGCACAGTTCAATTGCAAGAATAATGGTACCCAAGAAAGATTTTTTTTTTACAGTAGAAAGGAGAGAATTCTACAATTCTAGCACTAAATCTGCTCTTCCATCGCCCATCGGGCATTCCCCTACAACCTACTGTATCAGCAGCAAGAAGCAGGCGCCCGTGTAATTGAACCAAGAACTCACCAACTAACCGCAACGCAAGAAACTAATAAGAAAGATCTCAAGCACCGGTGTGCACGAATTAGAATGCTAGTTCTACAGGAAGCAAAGTTCAGCCCCCATTGCTCCACTACAAGAACAACCATAAACGAGCGAAATGAAGAACAAGAAGCACAGCGCGTACTTACCAGCAACCAGAGCCCTCACACGAAGCAACTTGGAGAAGATTAAATTAAGCCCAGGACTGCTCTAATGGCTGAGTTGCCCGTCCATGGCGAAAGAGACGGCCGCACACGGGAGACGGGACGGAGGATGGGGATGCAGGCAAAGGGGAACTGTACTGTACTCCACTCGCGAAGTCACTGTAGAAATACTTTCTGTCGACAGAATCAGGGGTGCGTGTGACTCTGAAGGTGGTGGAACCGTGGAGGTAGTTGCCGCAGTAATGGCGGGTGGGGACGCGGCCGACGAGGGCGGTTTCACACGACGCGTCCGCGACGGGATGCGTCTACTTTTCAGCAACCTCGCGTCCCTGTTCACACAGCCGTCGGTGTCGTGGACGCGTGAGTACACGTTCACATATTGATTTTGTTTTTGGATTCAACACCTTTTATGCCTCGATCGGGTAGGGGGGTTTATTTCCTTATTTGGACTGAACTGATTTTGGCTATTCTGGGGGCCGTTTTGGTTCTCTGCTATGATAAATTTAGGTCAAATCTGCCACTCCAAAGCTAGTGTTGTTTTTTGGAATTGCCACTCATCATGTTTCTCGCCCTTCATTGACGGTGCGGTTGTCTGTTTCGCCGAGGTCTACGCGATGATGATCACTGCAATCTCTATGATCAGGAGCGGAAAACGATTACCTGACGGTGGCTCTGCTCGGATGCAAGGCAACTCTGGTGGCTCGTGTTAAGCGTCCTTTCGCTAAGGCCATGTGCAATCGGCCTCTTAGATAGGCGCTTAAGAGCAGTTTACGAATTATTTTGCCACGCTGGAAGAAAGCATGCAGCAGTCGTCGTTTCACCAAGCATCCGGTGCTTAGAGCTAATCCTGTATACTTAAGAGTAGTTTATGAACGTTTAAGTGATATCTTCCATTGGAGATTAGAACTCCTGTACAGGCGCTTCTACACAAGCATCTGTCTAAGCGTCACATCCATTGCACATGGCCTAACTGCGCTGATGCCGAACGCCAATGACATGCTTGTCGACTGGTGGCTGGCGTCCCGGACCAGAATTTAGGCAAGAAAACGTTGTGGTTTCGACACCTTAGTCTCACTGGTTGCCTGGTTTATTTGGAAGGAGAGGAACATTGTTGTCTTTGACAACCGCCGTCGCCGTTGGCCGGAGGTGTTCAATGATCTGGTGGATGTCACCGGGTCTTGGTGCGCTGCTGGCAGAGAGTGTGCCAGAAAGTGTCTGCTTGAGTTGTGTTAGGTTTCCCTATTATCGGTCATTTTCTACCTATTGCGAGATGTTGCTGATGTTGTCCGTCATGGCTTTCTGGCAAATGTAAACTCTATTCCTCAATCTTAACACAAAAATGTGCAATCATGTTGCGCATTCCTAAAAAACTCATCCGATGTAGTTTTTAAAGAAAAGAAAGCAGTAGATTTTCACATCGTATAATCTATAAATCTAGCTATTATCTCAATAAAGTAGGAGTAATAGAAAAAACAAGCCTCTACGCTCGCTCTCATGGTAAAAAAAATTGTCACGTTAATTAGAGAAAAAAAGAGTTCATATAGAAATAAAATCTAATTTTAGAATTAAATAATATGAAAATTGGAATGACACTCTAAAGTCCATATAGAAATACAATTTAGAAAAAAAATTGAAATTCAGAATTAAAAAATGAAATATTGAAAGCAAAATATATAATCCATATGAAATATAGTTTATGAATAGTTAAAGTTTGGAATTAAAAAAAAGAAATATTGACATAAGAGTCTAGAGTCTATATTAGAAATATAATTTAAAAAATTGAATTTCTGAATTAAAATAGAAATATTTAAAAAAGTCTAGAATCCATGTGGACTTTAGAGAAAAATTTAAAAAAATTAAGTCCATATGAAAATACAATCTAATTTTGGAATTTAAAAAATATGAAATATTGAAAGGACACTCTAGAGTCCTTATACAAATACAATTTACATAAACTAAAATTCTGAATTAAAAATATGAAATAAAGTATAGAGTCCATATAGAAATACGATATACAAATAACTAAAATGTAAAATTGAAAAATGTAATGTAGAAAAGGTTGAATTTCGGAATTAAAAATAGCAATATTGAACAAGAGTATAGAATCCATATGGAAATACAATATATATTAGGACTAAAATTCAAAATATAAATAAAAAATTAGGAATCTAATTTAATTAAAGATATTAAACCAATAACATATATCCATATAGAAATACAATTAAAAAATAAATTTTATAAGATTCGGATTATGAAAACAAACAATTGGTGGAGGATTCCATATACAGTACAATTGGAGATCAATTCAAATTTGTAATAAAAATAAAGCATATTCAGATATTAGATTTCAATATAACTCCCATAGTAAGATAATAAAAATCATAGAATGTATGAAAGTGTTGGTAAATGAGAGTCTACATAAAAAGACAATTTTTAATATTAGAAAACATCATAGTATTCTGTTATAAAATTTGAACTCTTTGATTTTATTCCACAACGAGTATTTTCTTAGTTGGTGAACAGAAATAAGTAGGTTCAATTAAGTAAATTTTAATCATAAAAACAAACATCATAATTTGATTTTAGTGCTGACATAACATATGAAGCAATTACAACATAATTGGATTTGTATGTTAAGTGGACGAGTGTTTGTGGTAACTAAAGGAGTTTGTTCATAGTGATTTGCTTTTGCTGAGAGCAAGACGAAGGGACGGAAAAAATAAGAGATAACAAGAGAAGCAAATATGTCACAAACATCTCATATCCTCAATCTATTTATTAAAATGAATACTGAAAGCAATAATCAAACTTAGTCTGTAAAGCATAAGAATTATAATGTTAGTAGGAGTATCGTAGATGTAAAAAATGAATCAAATTAGGGTAGAATTCAAAATTATATGTGCTACAGTATTAATATTAGTATGAGAATTGTCTTTTAGCAAAGCTAGCCACACAATCTGCATGGGCCACCACACTAGTTTTTCATGAATTGCAAAGGAGCTATATAGGCATTCTTGTAATTTTAGATGTGCACAAAATTATGGTTGCTTGAGTTTCTGTTTTACGACAGGGTTTGCTAGTGTAGTTTGGCTCCACAATTAGACACAGCCGTACAAATTGTTTTGCGGGGTTTGATTTGCGAGTAATGGGGTATCTTTTTTTTGTGTGTCAAAAGAAGCTTTGCATATTTAACCCTAGCCACTACTTAACACGGTCCGTATTTTTCGTCATCACAAAAGAATCTGTACTCAGTAGGCTTATTGTCCTAAGCAGTCCGTATTCTCACGTGTATTGCCTTTTTACATTTTCTACTACTTTACATCTTAAAAATGTTGCTCATGATCACATTTCATTTTACCCACGAGGAGTTGTCAGTTTTTTATTCTCTCGTGTATGCGGGTGCCAGCCGGCCTGACGCACTAACGACATGGCGGGTTGTTAATTAGGACGGCTGAGTTTGTTTCCATATGACTATATAACTGATTAGCTGGTAAATTAGTACTAGTAGATGGCAAATTGTTTTGTCATGAAGTTGACAGCCATTTGCGCACAAAACAGCCATGGCCTTTTCTACTGATAAACTACACAGTTCGACGGCCAACGCCTCAACGTTGCTCAGAAAAAAAACAGAGCAATATCAGAACTTTTGCAACCTCTCCTTTCACACTCACTTTTAGTAGCTACTAGCTACTCCTAGATGGCACCTTGACGCCAGTGCGATGGCCGACAACCTTCCAGTTAACACGTCAACATAACAATGTTTTAGACTGTTTGATTGAATTTACAAGAAATATTTGAGGTCACTGGAGGAACAAATGATAAACAAAGCGATTGAATGCTGCAGGTGCGCGGTGGTCAGCTTTTGGTCATCAAACCAAAAAATGCAGAATGTCAGAATGACCTCAGTTAATTCAGACCGAGCTGTAACCAAAACATAATTATATCTGCGCTGATGGACAATGATCAAATCAGAATATGATACTGCTCCAATGATCCTCGTGCTCCTTATCTTGAGAAATAAAAAAGATCAGATCATTCCTAGAGTAGATTTTTTTTGTCGGGTCGACCGGAAGACTCCTAAAGTAGATAGAGAGGAACTTTTGTGTAGAACTAGAAAAGTAGCCCGCGCGAATGCGCGGACATGTATCTTAAGCCGTGTTTTTAAAATTTATAAAGGTGTAAAACTCCATACCACTATTAAAACTATGATTTCTAAAAGTGAAATTTGGTTAGTTGAATTTTGTTTACCATCTCGATTTGTTTGTGGTCCTCTCAATCTTTTGTGTAACATTTGTATAGATATACTTTTCCAAGCTAATTGTTAAAATTATATGGTATGATATTTCCTTCATCCAAACAAAAAGGATGTGCTTTTTTTTAATAAAGTCAATATTTAAAAGTTTTGACTAATGGTTATACTAACATTATACATATAATTATATTCATATTTTTTACTCAATGCGGATGACAACTAAAAGTGTATGAATGTTTGTCCCTCGATAAAGTATGGTTCAATCCACCGTTAGATCTAAAATATATGGAGTGAGAGATTCATTAGCCAGTTCATGATTTAAATTCAACGCTTAGCAGAATTGATCGGCTCGGTGTCAACCTCCTCCTCATCTCGTCCTCAGGTCTCCACCTTCCCTCCCTAGCCATCATTGATATGCCTCCTACTCCCTCCCCGATGGTCTCTATGACGCTAGTAGTCGCTCCCTCCTCAGTTCTTCTCCACCCCCCTCCTGTCATTGGGCTACCGCTGACACCTTTTTCTTCCCCACTGTCTATCCTTTCTAGCCGGCATCACCACTAATGACTTTTCCTAGCCACAACGTTGCTAGCATACTCTCCTCCTCCGTCTGTCTTATCGCCACCGGCTCGGAGGACCTCGACCTTGGGATAACTATGGCAGGGGAGAGGGAGAGGACTTTTTTCGTATCTAATGGTCCCATTGGTTTTCGTTATATATTTGTAAGGTTAGATCCAGTTTAAAATAATGGATCTATTGATTTAAGTGGAAACCAGTGGTTAGATATTCCTTTTTTCTCATAATTTCTAAGGGTTTTCTTAATCTTAAAACATGCCACAAGGTAGTTTAGGAGCATTCTAGAGGACAATTAATGGCATTTATTTGTTTCTTAAATTCATCCTAACTAAATTGAGATCGATAGTTAGATTTTTTTCTTAGAACTTCTAGGATTTTTTTTAAAATTTTAAAAGATGTGGCACATTATGGTTTTGCTCTTGTTGTGGGACTTAAAATCTATGACATAATTAATTGTGAGGCTAGTATATATTCTGTCATTGGGGAATGGGAAACACACGGTAATTTAGGAGCATTCTAGAGGACATTTAACAGACATTTTTGTTTTTTTATATTAAACTAACTAAGTTGAATTTAATAGTTAAATATTTTTATTTTTGCTTGGAACTTACATGTTTTTTATAAATAAAACAAAATGTGACAAATTTGTGTTTTTCTCTTGTTGAGGGATTCAAAAGCTACAACGTAACTAATCGTACGTGAGGCTAGCGAACGAAGATATATTTTGGTCGGTTGAGAGGTGTTGTTTACTTGTATATGCCAGGAAATAGAAAGCTAACCTTGTACGTAACTAATCTAATCTTGAACTTGAGATTTGTTTTCAACAATACGATCTTACACATATGTAGCGTCACTGATTACATGCCGCATCATTAGAACTTGGAAGATGGATCAAAGGCTTAAAAATAGTGGACCGCTGGTTTAAGTGTTAACTGTGGCTAGAGATTTTGTTTTTACTTAGTATTTGTATTATTTTTCTAATTTATTAAAGCACCATGTGGGCGGCTTAGGAGCGCTTCGGAAGATCGATCAAATGGTTAAAAATAGTGGACCTGCTGGTTTAAGTGCTAACTGTGGCTAGAGATTTATTATATTTTTCTAATTTGTTAAAGCACCATGTGGCGGCTTGGAACATTTTGGAAGAGTAATCGAATGGTTAAAAATAGTGGACCCCTGGTTTAACCGGTAACTAATGGCTAGATATTTTGTTTTTTCTTATAGTTTATATTATTTTTAAAATTTATTAGAGCGCCACGTGACAGCTTAGAAGCGCTTAAGAGAATGTTTAATAACTTTTTTTATACAACAAATAGATAGGTCGATCCATAGGTGGGACCAACATGTGCTAATTTTCTTGTCATTCAAAATTAGTGAAGTGTTTATTTCTTTAAAACGGTCAAGGGTTTATTGGTTAAATATAAAAATACAATGGATCAAACAAATCCTAAACTAAATATTTTAATAGCTAAAATCCTTCAAAGAACATTTATTTAATATGATATAAACACCAAGATTAATATGCAAATATGACTATCTATATTTATATGATTGCAAATAACTATGCATTACATATCTCTAATCAACAACCATATAAAGAAAAAAAAGGAGAGGATTGATGGAGTATTGCATGCATGGCCTCCTGCATGCTTGTTCTTGCGGAAGAACGGAGGAGAAGGGAGAACCGAAGGGGATTTCTTTTTTTTTTCTTTTTCTATCTAAACATAATGATGGTCTATTGGTAAATATTTATCTTAACTACCACATAGGACGTGAGGATTAAGGGGTCTCACGGCCGCTGGGGGGATTAGTTCTGTTTTCACCAAAGCCAATCTAATTAATCCAACGGCTAAAAATATTGGGTCCACTGATTTAATAAAAACTAGATGGCTAGATGCTTTGCTTTATTCACAGAATTTATTAAATTTCTCTAATTTATTAGAGCGCCATGTGGCGACATTGGAGTGTTTTAAAGAACATTTAATTTGAAGATGTTGTTCACGTTCAACAATAATTACGGGATGCTAATCAAAATACTGGAACATGTTTGCAAGCATAATACGTAGTTGCTAATCTAAATATTTATAACATGTTTATGTTGATTCGTGGGTAAAAATAACCTGATTGTTTTGAAGATGCTCTGAAGTTGTGTTGTCGATGAGCTAACCTGGCCTTCGAATCGTCGAAGATGTCATCGCCGCCGTCGCGTGCTCCGACGCACGTACGCTGCAATCTGTTTTTTATATTAATTATCTGATTTTGCTAGAGGGTTTGTATATATAGACGTGGGAGCCATGCAGTTGAGATAGATTCATGGATTAATTTGTTGAGATATTTGGTTAACAGATACGTACAGGTCGGCCCTCATGCGTTTCATCGCACGTACGTACAGGCTTATTCCGTTTTTACGTATTGTGTTTCATCGCACGCCCCTCGACGGCTCTCATGCGCCGTTTCTCATTGCGCCACGTGGCATAATTAGAGGGTAGTACGGGATGCCTTATGCTGCGCAACGGCGTTCTCCTTTAGATGCCACGTGGCGTGATTAGAGCGTACGAAGGGGTGTTTAATTAACCTTTTATATATAATAAGGGGCACTGGCTTGGCCTAAGGCAGTACCAAACACAACGCGAAAGGCATGTGAAAGATTTTCTACGATTTGATTCTGTCCCTTATACAAATGCCTCATGTAGCTGAGAAATCAAACCCAAAGATTATACTGTCATATATGCTTTAGAGCTCAAGAGTTCTATTGAGAGACCATCAGACTGGCTGGGTGTTCACATCTTGATATTAACAAATGGATGTGTGCATGCTAGTTGGTTCAGAGGCTGAAAGTTATACTTCCTTTTCTTCAAAAAATTACAAATAAATGAAGGTTCCAGTGCCAAAGAATTAAGACCCGTATCCGGTATCCCATTGGACCATTGGCTTGTTCTTAGTAACAAGAAAATTCACGTTACAACTTATTACAAGCTTTGTGCTTTTGTATACTGTCAGCCATCAAGAATTGCTGGGGCCCGAATTCCCCTGCTTCGAGTATGAACCAGGAACATGCTTTGCATCTGTCAGCTCTTTGACAACGACGGCCATGGAAGGCCTTTGGCTTGACTCCTTCGATACACACCTAAGAGCTAATGACAGCACCTTGCGCAATTCTTCCATTTCATATGTTCCATATACTTCTTTCATAAGAGCTGGATCACAGAGAGTTTCGATCTGGTTAGTCTCATTCAACTGGGAGGATACCCAACTAACTATGTCCATGTTGCCAGGGAATGAGGAATCCACAGCCATCTTTCTGGTGATCAACTCAAGTAATACCACTCCGTAGCTGTACACATCGAATTCCATGGTACTCCTGGTTGAAAAAGCCATTTCTGAAAGAAACCATACACCCATTACCATTATATATCACTGTATTCAGATGCTTGATTAATATTAACAAAAAAAAAGTGAGAGTATATGGCACATAACATGTTGTGTATGAACATTGATAAAAAGCTATCTGTTCTGTTTACATATTTGTCAAGGCCAATAGGAACAGATTGGGAAAAGTTGGTTTGCATCATTACCTTTTGAGTAAGTTATAGTCAAAAGTGCATTATTCACTTTTCAAATATCTAAGACGGCTGTTATCAACAAAAATACACATTGGGTGTCTAATTATGCAGACATATGACATATCCTTAGTATGCAACTTCGTCAAATCTATGGCATCCTTGTATCACACCCTAAAAGTAATGATAAACAGAAGTTCCATATGCTCGTCCAGACTAAACTATGAGCAAAACCTGTTTAACAATAACGAATTCCACTATTGAATCAATATGCAATGGTATGATGCTCACGAGGGAAACAAAGAAGAGACAATAATATAGTTTGGTCACAAGACAATATATGCAGCTTCATACCTGGGGCCATATATCCAGTAGTACCAACTATTCCTGTGGTCTGTGAAGTAGCAGAATATTGATCCATGAGCTTTGCAATGCCAAAATCTGAGATATGCGGCACCATGTCATTGTCCAGCAATATATTTTTTGGTTTAATATCTCGATGAATGATAGCAGGGTGACAGTCATTATGAAGATATGCTAGACCGTGGGCTGTTCCAAGTGCTATGTTGTAGCGAATGCTCCAGTCCAAAGTTGGAGTGGACTCAGTCCCATGCAACACATCATGCAGGCTACCATTCTCCATAAAATCATACAGGATCAAACCATACTCACTTTTAAACAGGAATCCCTCTAGTTTTATCAGGTTCCTGTGCCTAATTCGACCAAGTGTCTGCAGTTCGCGAATCATGCTTGCATTTGATCCCTTGTGAGCAGCATGTAAAAGCTTCTTTACAGCATATACTTCTCCTGACCTCAGTACTGCCTTATAGACAGTTCCATGAGCACCGGAACCAATAATGTACTTGCTGCTGAAGTTTTCAGTCACTTCTATTGCCTCGTTCAATTTAGAAGAAGGTCCTTCAAATAATATACTTAAGTCACTGCTAATCTTAGGCTTGAAATTATATTTTACAAGGACACAGAGTATCAGAAGTGCACCCACAAATAATGAACCTATAACTATCATAGCAACCTTGAGTGGTGTGAGTGCACTTTTTTTCCTCAGTGAATCACAAGGTTTTAAAACATTAGCTCCCGTGCAAGATGAATTACTATCATTGCAAGCCATGCAAAGATCTGGATTTCCACTAAATGAACTTAGAGTAGAATTCAGAAACCTCACAAGATTTTTTGGTACTGGTCCATTAAACATGTTATAGGAAACATTCAAGAAATACAAAAACTGTAGCTTTCCTAATGAACCAAGACCTCCAGTGAGATTATTAAACGACAAATCTAGACTCTGCAGCTCCACCAAATTGCTTAACTGCGGTGGAATGCCACCAATTAGCCCGTTTCTACTAAGGTTTAATGCAATGCTCAGTTTATTTAATGTTCCTAACGATGAAGGGATACTCCCCCGAAGAATGTTGCCACCAAGTTGTAGTTCAATAAGCATATCCAACTGTGATAAAGAATCAGGTAAACCTCCACTGAATTTATTCTCCTGCAACCGTAGCTGTGACAGAAATTTAAGGCTACTTACAGTTGTGAGTGCCGAACCATTCAAAGAGTTGTAGCCTAAATCAAGCTGATATAACTTGGAGCATCCAGAAATTTCCACAGGGACTTCACCATTCAGTCTGTTTACTGAGAGGTTAAGACTACGTAACTTCGCTAACTTTCCAATTTCTGGTGGTATTTGACCAGTAAGCTTGTTCCTTGACCAGTTCACAAATGTAACGTTGCTACATTTGCTCAAGCTAGCAGGAATGTCCCCACTTAAAAAATTATAGCTCAGATCAATATGATCAAGATTGCTACAACTTATAAATTGTGGAATTGGCCCAATAAGATTATTTTGCTTGAGAATTACTCGCTTTAAAGTTGGACAGTCAGCAATACCAGATGGGATGCTACCATTGAGAAGATTTAAACCCAAGTTCAAAGTGCCCAGTCTCCCCCCTGAACAAATTTTTGGCGGGATTGTGCCAACAAAACTATTGTTTATGAAATCAATCACGGATAAACTGCTGTTGATACCCAACCCTTGTGGTATGACACCAGTAAATGAGTTATTGAATAGCGTAATTTGCTTCAGCTGCTTCATCTCTGCCAACAGCAGAGGCAGCTGCCCAGTGAGATTGTTGCTATATATGTCGATGGATAGTAGGCTTTCGATGCCCCATATATCTTCAGGAAACTCTCCAGTGAGGCGATTCTCAAAAAGATAGAGCAGCTGCAAGTTCCTCAGGTTTGCTAGTTTTTTTGGAACAGTACCCTCGATCTGGTTTGCATCTAAATGCAGCCATATCAGCAATTGGCAATTACCAATCTCAGGAGGGATTGTGCCAGACAAGGAGTTCTGAGAAAGTACAAGGTAAGAGAGATTTGTCAATAAACCGACTGAACTTGGTATTTGACCGGTCATACCATTGTTGACAATTGCAAACTGTGTCAAGCTGCTACAATTCCATATCCATGACGGGACTTCGCATCTGAGATTATTGTAAGACAAAATGAACTTCTCAAGCTTGCAGTTCTCAAATCTGAAATTTACCTCGCCTGTGAAGCTATTGTTAGTGATATCAAAAACCTTTAGTGCTTCAATATTGCTTAATGTATCTGGAAGGCTCCCGCTCAATCGATTTTGTAGTAGAAGGAGCTCCTCCAGTTTGGTGCAGTTGCCAATGGAAATTGGCATTGGTCCTGATATACCATTACCTGTTAAATCAAGGACTTTCAGGTGCTTCAAAAGTCCTATCTGAGGACCAAGAGAACCAGACAAACCGGAATGCGATAAGTTAAGTGAAACCAGATTGCTCATTTCATCACAACCAACTCCTTTCCATGTACATGGAGTTGCATCATCAGAACTCCAATTTGAGCTTATGGAACTGGGCAGTATTAGAGTCTTGGAGAGATCCAGAAGAGCCAAACCATCAGAACTCAAACTACAAGACAACGGGACCAAGCTGAAGAAAATAGCCAGACAACGCCATATTTGCTGTCCCATTCTGCCGCTCCTGAAATCACACACTCTCATAAATCAACAAAATATGTTCCTTTACCCATTTCATCTATATGCAGAACAAAATTCTACAGCCACAGGCAATGAGGAAGAATCAAAACGACGCTTTTTCCACAAAGCATCGAAAGACTCCAAGAAACACATGGTAACAAACAATAAAAGATTGCGCTTTTCATAGAAATTGAGATCTAGACTGAGACTATGGTCAAGATTCAAGAATATTCTAAACATTGCACCTTTGTCAGTAAGGAGTCTGCAGCGCCGTGGAATCACTGCTGATCTCCTCCGGAATACCGCTATTCCCGGCTGCTACGCCGCCGCCATCCGCGTTCTTCGCTCCGGCGAGACCCAGGCAGCTTTCTCCGAGCCGTCTGTGCCGTTGGCTGAACTCTTCTTGGCCCAAGCAAATCGAAGAACCCCCATTTTACTAGGCTACTTTCCTAGGCCCAAAAAAACAATCCAACGGAAGAAGGTTGCATATAGGAGTAGTATATTATTTTATTGAGGCAGGTAAGGCATCTGATTTTTTTTTTCATTTTTTTGGGGGAGATCGTAAGGTATCTGAGCTGGTAACCTAACCAATCCCACGTTGTCACCAACCTTCTTCCTCCTCCATTCCCCTGTCCATTTCTCTCAAACTGCTGCTCTAAATCATCAAACTGTCCTTTGCGTTTGTTTCTGAAACTAACACTTTAACATATGTCCTGTTTTTTCTTTCAGACTTCAGAAATCAGAAAGCAGCCAAAGCACAGGAGCAGCCGAACATAGAGCAACTCAGCCACACTATCTTGGCGAAAAAAGTTCAGTATACAAGAAATAAAGAGTAAACACGGTATCGAGGCAACGCAATTGCATCATACTAGTAGTAGAAAGAATCAAAGAGAAGTTGGACTCATTGACCGACCTACTGACAGTCCGTGACCAAAACCACAAGATACTAAAGACCGTGGTTTTAATTAAGCAGGACTTCAGAAATGGCTTAACGCCAACTCAAATCTTCGGCGCCTTCTTGCGATTTTGTTCGTGCCGATCAAACTCGTGCAAGAACAGTTCTTTGGTAAGAACTGTCAAGAGCAGTACGGCTGAGAAGAAACTGCAAAAGGCAGTATATTGCTTAGTGCTGCTAGTACTAGTAATGAGAGGTAGTAATGATCAATCACTCCAACTTGAGTAACAGAATAAATAACCTGTACTAATCCTAGATCGAGCCAAAAATCTAATTGCGGGTATTTCGTTGTCTGAAAGCTATACAGCTGCGAACAACCTGTGTGTTGTGTGCCTGATGTTTCCCAAGCTGAAGAATCCCGTTCAGATTTCTAACGAACCAAATCAACCAATGGCGATTCAGAGTTGAAGGAGAGGCGATGGGCAGATTGACAGCAACCCGTAGCTTCGTCAACTCCAACTCTACGACTTTTGCAGCTGTGGCGTGTGCTCAATTCTCGCTTAGTTACACTAAAAGTTAGTAAATCATTGCCCATCAAACTGAATGGGAAAAAAAAATCAGCCGACTGATTGACAATGGCTCAATGGGATGTGTTTGATTAATTAATTAATTACTCTCTTCGGTTATTAATATTTGACATTAGGATGAGATTCCACCAAACTTTTGATACTCCGACCATCAATTTTATTAACCACATATACATTGACCAAATTATCACAAAACTACAGATTTGTTGTATCACAGAGCTATAGATTGAGCAGCAAATTATCACAAAACTAAAGATTTAAGACTAAGTATCGCAAAACTATAGATTTTAGATTTTATAGTGAAGCTATCACAAAACTATATAATTTAGTGTTTAACTCCACGGCACTAATAGTTAATTTGTTATGTTAGAGGTATAAACATTACTGTTTTGCAATTAAACTCATATTAAATCTGTAGTTTTATGTTAATTTTGTGTTTAAACATGTAGTTTTGTGATAATTCATCTTAAATCTGTAGTTTTGTGATAAATTTTATGCTAAATTTATAGTTTTATGAAACAACACCTTAAATCTGTAGTTTTGTGATAATTTGGTCAGAGTAGTTGTGGTTTTGCGAAATTTACTCATTTTATTATATAAATTTCCAAAATCTAAAAACTTTATGATGGTATAATAGTACTTTGAGGAAAAAAACCTCCTTATACTATTTCTTTGGTTTTTGAACAAGCATTTGACTAATTATGATCGAAACTTTTAAAAGTTTGATCAAATAAACAATGAATATTTATGAATGAAGTGAGTAGAAAGACGGCGGCAGCCACAGCTATAAAAAAAACTAGGAGCACGAGGGTATGATAGGGTCATAGGGCTGGCATTGCTGACTATGAAATGCATTATATACTCCTATATATGTTGAGCCTCGGTAAGAGCTTGCACGTATCCAAGCCAGGGTTTCACTTTTCCCCGACCATCCCTTACCGTCCCCAGCGGCACCACGGTTACCACGTGGAAACGGTGACATGCCGTGCTAAAATTCAAACCGAAAATTTGAATTTTGGCCGTGGTTTGGGGGGGGGGGGCGGTTACCACGTGGTTAAAACCGCGGTAAATTAAGTCATGACCTAAAAATGGCTAAGAAAAGGTTAAAAAATTATAAAAATTCCAAAAAAAGTGGGCCGAATGGCTGTCAGCAATCCTTTTCTCCCACATTTAGTGAAAGCGCCGGCCCATAAAAGCCCAGGAGTAGGGCTATTCCATTTTTTTCCAAATTTATAACATGCACATGCTTACATTTGTAGTAAACTTCATTGATTCATACGATTTTTTCACCATAATTGTCTATAAATCATGTTCTATTTATGTGATTTTTTTGGAATTTTTTCATTATTTTATTTAAATCTGAATTTGATAAATTTCTCCCGAACCTTACTGTGGGATCCCTTACCGTGACCACACGGTAAGGCGCAGTAACCACACGTTTAACACATGGAAGTGAATTTGAAAGAAGTCTTCTTACTATGTCAATGGCTCAATGTCAACCGGTTTGAGCAGCCATATTGTAAGTCCAACTTGAGTTACTTCATGGCACGACATGATCATAGCTACTTGTTACTTCCTCCGTTCCAAAATATAAAGTATAGCCATTTTTTTCTCTGTGCTAAAATATAAAGTGTGTTAATTACATTGCTACATATATTGGCTGGTTTGTACTAAGTAAATGTATTATTAAATGTTTCTTTATCTTCGTATTTAAGGTGGTTATGCCTTATATTTTGCAACGGAGGTAGTTGTTGTTACGGAGTCAAACCAAGCAACGTGGATTTCGAGCAAGAATTTCTTCGAGGCAAAATAATACTATTGTCCCGTAAGGTGAGAAGCTCCCACTGCTTCTGTATTAGCTTCATTTCCCTCAAGAGACTATTCAACAATATCTCTCTTCACACACACTAAAGCCTCTCAGGCCATGTATAACCAGAGCCATGAGTAGGAGGGCTTCTAAGTAGGCTGAAACCACACCCCTCCTACAATGCAAGGGGGCTTGAGGGTACTTTAAATATTGCAATTCCGCTCCTATCATTATCTATTGGTCCTCGTTTTCTAAAAATAACATATGAGTCCATAGTTTTTTACTTAACACCCTAAATCCTAATTTTAATATAAAATCCATCCATTTCCCCATCTCCATTTCCATCCTCTCCATCCTCTCTCTTGATTCCCCTCCATCTTCCTCCAGTTCCTTCTCGCTCAGCGGTGGTGGCGACATCTCCTTTCCCGCCCCTCCACCGGCACACTCCTCGTTTGACGGCGGTGGCGGTGTGCATCCGAGCTGGAGGACATGGACCACGCTCCAACTTAGCGTGTTGAACATGGCCTAAGTTGTTCATCGCCCTTTCACCGTATATAAACGGTCCCTCATGTGTATGGACCTTTCTAGTCAGCTATGACACCAAATAAAGAATCTTAAAGGGCTTTTTCTATCCCAAAAGTTAGCTAAGGGGCACCCCCACTTACTCCCTTCTGTTCGTTATTTGTTGATGTTTTAGAGTTGTACCCTGTGCATGCAAAAACTTAACGTTCTGGCTCCATGTCGTCAATTTGGGCTGCTTTACCCCTGGAATAACATTGAACTAGCCACTGTGGCCATCGTCTTCAGCTGCATGCAGCAAGCTCCCGAGGCAGCATTTATCAGGGTAGAATAGGAATTAGGCACTCTAATTAATCATTCATTGGTATATGTAATCTCGTCTAAAACGTCAACAAATAAAGAACTGGAGGGAGTATATATTAGGTATCTTGCATTCTTGCCCTTCAGAGTCAATATTGGACTATTCAATAGTTGTTTCATAAGAAAAATTTTCATTTACTCCCCCAAATTATTTACTGGATCACTTAACCACCTAAGCTATTTTATTACTCATATAACACACCAATCTATTAAAAACAATTCACTTTACACCTTAATAATATTTTAGTTTTTTAATCTTTATACAAGCCATATTTTACGATAAGATTCCGTGGAGCTAAAGATGGCAACACTATAAAAGTTTTAAAATATTTTTAAAAAATTCATAAATAATTACTAAAAATTTTAAATTTCAATATTTAAATTGGTCTTACATGCTTCAAATAAAAAAGTGATTAAAACTTGTAAATATAGGTTGACATGCCAGTCGTGACACATCTATCTATCCTACGAATTATTTCAGTCAAAAAGACAACTTGTATAGAGAGAAATAAAAAGAGAAATACTATTAAGGACTCATTCACATTTATTTTCTTCCCGGGGTCTCCAGAGAGTCCATGCAGATCCAAAATCAAATAGCCTGCAAAAGATAGAAAAGAAAAAGAAAAACACTATAAACGCGTAGCTGAGGCGGGAGCGGTTGAGGGTTATCGTTGTCGAGCAATACCCAAGGCATGCAGCTCTGACTCCACCCCAACCCCGACCCAGCTCAAATGGAGAGGAGGATAGCTCGCTACCAGAAGAAACACTAAAGCACAAACAGAGCAAACAACCGCCCATCCGCCGATACAAGGAACCCAACCACAGAGACGTCTAAACCATGTCGAGAGCTCCTCGCGACCGGAGACGGAAGACTGGCCTAAAGGAGAGGAGGAGCTCTAAGAACGGGAGAAGACCCCAACAGAGGGAACCAAAGCCGCCGGATAGGCTACCAAACGCACTAAAGTTCTCCATGTCCCATGTCAAACCAACAGACAAAAAACATCAACGTCAACCCAACCAAACTAGCGAGCGGCCTCCTTACGGCTCCACTGATCAACTTGTGCCGATCAAACATGCCGGCCACCTAGGATCAATTGACAACTGCTGGCATGAAGCCGGTCTCCTGCCACACCTCACCGGCCACCTTCTCTGGCTCGCCGGCATCTTGGGGGAAAGGGCAACTGGCACCCTTTCCAACTCCGGCAGGAGAAAACTCCAACACGCCACCTCCTTCTCACCGCTGCATCGGGTCGAGGCCTCGCACCCCAACCCACGCTGGAAACTCGTCGCCACCGTCGATGAAACTCGTCGCTGGTCCGCTACCACGCCAACAAGCACTGCCCGACTGTTGAGACCAGAATTTGGATCGGCTCGCAGAAAGCCGATTGTTTGAAGAAGCAATCAGGCCAAGGTCTACATCGAATCGGGTAAAGATGGTCAAGCCAATGGAAATAGGGAACCGATGAAGACCAAGTCAACAATAGCATGGGCCACGTTGGGTCATATCGGATTTGGAGTCCGATTGTATATAGATTAGGAAAGTTAATTAGTTTTCTTGTCATGTAAGTTTAGGAGTCCCGGTTTCCTTTTTTAATGACCATATATGGTCAATTCGTATGCTATTAGGAGTCGAATACCCATGAGTATAAATATTGTAATCCGGGTACCTGTAAAAATATCTATGAACAATACAACTTTTGGCGCATCGTCACCCTGGCTTCCGCTAGGTTTTTCGATGAGACTGTGCTATCGGGTCGTGCTGCATCGGTTAGGTCCGAACTATGGCAGTAGGTAAGTCTTGTCAAACTTCATGTGTATCGATGGCTGGTACTTTCTCGGTTAGGTCCAATATATTCAATTGTTGATGTGTATGTCGTGTATCATATATATCGTTAGATTATAAGATTGACCATGATATGTTTGCATCGGTTCTTCTTAACTAAGACTTTCTTGGTTAGGTCCAATATTCTAGTTGAGATGCTAATTAGGACTTTCTCGGTTAGTTCGATATTCTAATTAGGTTACTACTGGTAATGACATATCAAGGCAATGCTATATACGACACGACATATCTACCATCATACATGCTTTTAACCAGTACACCTAGGATAATTAGCAATGATCTCGGTGCAAGCTGTCTCGACCCTGCTCAATCCTTCGGACTGAGGTTAAAACTAATAAGTTTAGATGTATCGGTTATTAGCGTGTGTGGTTCTATCGGGGTTTCAGCCGATAGTTTATCTCTAATTCATTGTCTATCTTTTCCCTTACATCGGCTCGTTTATATCTATCTTCCTTATAGCCGATGTGACTATCAATCTTATGCCAGTCGAACAGCTGATTGCAAAACTCTTGCCATTGGCTACCCGCTATCGGCCCAGTGGCCGATAGCACCCCGGATCTAACTTTAATTTCCATTCTCTTGTTGATTGCAGGATCAAATTAACTGGCACGCCCTGAACCCAAGTTAAGCAGATCTCTCAGGCGTTCGGTGTGGAATGCGTGAGATCAAATTTCACGTCAACACAGACACCAGTAGACCGAACTCGCCGAGCTGCCGCTAAAGCACAACGGCTACCACACCTTGAAGGGGTGCCAACCAGACTCAGGGGCATGGATCTAGACGCATGAGCATTGGATCCGGCGACGATGGTGCCGGATCGAGTCGCCGTTGGCTACGCCGCCGCCCATGCGACCAGGACGGACCCTCGGGCGACCCAAGCACGAAGGAGTGGAAGGCCCCCAAGTGCCCGAAGCCAACATCCGCGTGCCGTCTGAAAGTGCACTAATCGACCCCTAGTGGGTTTTGGTGATAATTGACAACATTATTAAGGGACTAACCTTTGTTAATGAGTTGTGAAGTTAAGCAAGAAAACAAGTGACCCCCCAACAACACAAAGAAAAAATGAAGCTAATTGGGACGGCGAAGCGGCTCAAAGGATAGAATTAGGTCGTATTTAATTTTAAGTTGTAGGAAAAGCCGTACTATTAAGGGGGATTGGCTGGTTAGAACTTGAATCAACCCTTAGATGCTCTAAAAGGATCAGTTCTAGACTAGAGTTTGAGAGAAACACCTGTACTTCATAGCACTTGCATGTTTGGTTCGGGATAGTAAGTCCGGAGTGTCTGGACATGGTTTGTCCGGAAACTCCGGCAGTTTTTCCGGACTTACTGTTTCCAACGGCTAGTGGGTAGGTGCGTGGGCTATTTAAGCGCGTCCTCTCCCACTGAGCTAGGTTGGCTGCCAAATTTACTTCCTACTACTCCTAGGACTCTTGAGCACTTATTTCACTTCACTTAGCCTTAGTTTCATCTAGGGATTAGGTGAGAGGGTTGGTGAGTTGAGAGAGTGAGTTAGGATTGATCCTTGATGAGCATCTAGGGCTTGGACAAGATCTAGATAGGTTGATTTGTTACTCTTGGAGATTATATCTCCTAGACGGCTAGGTGTCGCCCGGAGTGCCGTTCAACTTATGGTTTGCCCGGGAGAAGTTTGTACGGGTCTTCCTCAACCTAACGAGGTAAGTTAGTGAATTCCTTGCTATCTCCTAGAAGTAGGGATTGATAGAGCTAGGAGGCTACTAGGAGCTAGGACTTCCGGCTTGGGACTTGATCATGGGTTCGCCCGGGAAGTAGCTAGTCCGAGAGCTCCCAGGAGATCGAGGCCAACTTGTGGGAGATAGCTGGGGCGAGGTTTGAGATCGTTTGATCTCACTCTCCGGAGTGCCTCAACGTAGAGTAGGATCTTTGGGTCCGAACCACGATAAAAATTCGCTGTGTCTTTGTCTCTCTGTGTGTTTTGTTTCCTACTGTCACTTCCTTACTCTAGAAATTCCCTTTGAGGAATTTTGTGTTTCCAAGTCCAAAGTATCCGACAGCTTCTGGCAGAGTGTCCGGACACCGGACAGTCCGGTCCATCGGTCCAGACTGTTCGAAGAAACTGACTTCCGTTGCTAAGTGTTTGCAGGTTTCAGGTTTCGTCTATACACCCCCCTCTAGACCATTCATTGTCGTCAATGCCTACACCCGCACACTGATGTAGTTACCTACGCCCGCGTGCAACCAACGCCGCCGCCTCCAGCGCACAGGCCGCTGCTGCCGCCTGCCGCCAAGCCACAACAGCGATGGATCCAGGCCTGAGGGTGTTGGATCTATCCACCAGTGACCCCCCTCTCGGCCGCGGCCGCCTCGACGCTCCCCAGCCGAGAGACCACATTTAGGAGGGAGAGAAAGGCCCCCACTGCCGTCCTTGCAGCTAGCCGGGTTTGCCGGTGGCTGCTCGGGCTATGCAGGGCAGACGGACGCCAGAGAGAGGTGGATGGGCGATGATCTCCGTGCGCGCCTGAGTCACCCGAAGGAGGGGCGGCCCGAGCGCTCTCTTCGGTTCTTATTTTTAAGCAAAATTTAAATATGGGGCCCACGTATACATTATTCATATTTACCCTTATCCATTGAATACTACTCGTTTTACCCATCCCAATGGGTATGTGTAAGCAATATATATGGATAAAATTGGATATGAGATTATGCGTATGGGTATACCAACCCATACCCATACCCTTCCTATTGGCAGGCTTCCGCTAAGCGGAAGCGGTGACGTATGCGCCATTTGCACTGGTGACCGGGAAGCGGTGGCGATGTCGCCGTGGAGACGACGAGACGGTTTTGTCCGTGGATTGAGCCTTGCCCTACTAATTCCAAGGAAAAAGTCCACTTGATGCGGCGGCGGCTCCGTCGATTAGACTGGGAAATGAGCAAGGCAGCGATTCGGGCTTTCGTGCACAGCTGCAGCCATCCCTGTCCCGTCGCCGTCCCCTCCCCACCCCAGTGGTATGGACCGTAAACTTCCGCTCTAGCATAAACTAAGGCCTCAATAAGATGGGTCTCAGCTAAAAGCCTATAAATATAAAAATCGAGCCCATGAACAAAAAACATGCTGTACCGGCAAATAACAATAGGCAACACCAACAGTTACAAACATCAGTGGGTTGTAAAGCCGCAACCACAACAATGGCCTCCGGAACAGCCCCTATGGAATCGATCCACTTAGATTATTTTTCTTGAGAACTACTCTTTCCAGAGTTGGGTAGTCAGCTATACCAGATGGGATGCTTCCATTGAGAAGATTTAAACCCAAGTACAGGACTTTCAATCTTCTCCCTGAACAAATTTTTGGCGGGATTGTTCCAACAAAACTGTTTTTTGTGAAGTCAATTACGGATAAACTGCTGTTGACACCCAACCCTTGTGGTATGACACCAGTGAACAAATTTGTTAGCGATATAGTTCCTATTATGTCGCATATTACTTTCCTTCGGTGTTTATCTCCTTCCTAACCTCCCGGTACTTGCTTCTATAAACCGGACGTTGGTTATGGCAGGTGGGATCGCCTATATGTACTCACACCACCCATATCGAATACATTGCGTGATCTATTCCGCTATCATGGTATCAGATGCCATCTTCGATCATCTCCTCGCTTCCGCACTTCTCTAAACCCTAATCTTCTCTCTCGCCTCCGCCGGCTCTCCTACCCGACGTGATGGCGCGTACCACTCCGGTCCCCGCGCCTCTCACAGCTGCACTGGACTAGCTCATCGCCGCTGCTGACGAGGCCTTGCGCACCTCCCTCACCATCGACGATCCTGCGGCCTCGGCTGATGACTGGGCTGCCGCTTCCACGATCACCAATAAGGCCTCTCGCGCCACGATCGACGCCGTCGCGCGACCTTCGCCAAACTCGTCGCATCGCCCGGCCCGCCTTCCACCGTCTCGTCCGCTTCGACGACACCTGTGGATCCCACCGCTTCTGCATCCGCTCCGCCTCCTGCCAACAGCACATCGGCCATCTACACCGCCCTCGGCCTTCTTACCCCCCTCCCCGTCAGGCGCCGCGTCCGCCCCGCCCGACGCCGACGCCACGCCGATGGACGCCCTGCACGCCCAGGCCGTCTTGGTCCTCAACATCAAGGCGCTTATCCCCGTCATGCTGGACCTTCAAGCCGCCAACTACACCAAGTGGCGCGGCCTGTTTCTCGTGACGCTCGGGAAGTACGCCCTCTCCGACCACGTCCTCTCCAACGACGCCTTCCCGGATCATCCGTCGTGGCAGCAGATGGATTTCCTGGTCCTCACCTGGCTCTACAGCACTCTCTCCGCCGAGCTCCTGGAGATGGTGCTGACACCCGGCATCACCGCACGCCTGGTTTGGCTCTCTCTTGAACTCTAGTTTCGCGGCAATCGCGAACGCAGAGCCGCGCCCTCTCCGCCGAGTTTTGCAACTTCTCCCAAGGCGAGCTCTCCGTCTCCGACTACTGCTGCCGGCTGAAAAGCATGGCGGATCACCTCATCGACCTCGGCGAACCTGTTCCGGGTCACACCCTGGTGCTCACTGTGCTGAACAGTTTGAACCCTAAATCCCGTCATCTTCGTCCCCTAATTTCGATGCAGAATCCCTACCCGACGTTCGCCGTCGTCCGCTCCTTCCTGCTCCTCGAGGAACTCTCCAACGCGCCCAAGAACTTTGACACCTCCGTCGCCTTCGTCACCACCGGCACCAGCGGTGCCCGCACGAACACCACCGGCGGCAACACCGGTGGCGTGAATCCGGCTCACGCCACCGGCTTCGGGAACCCGACCTCCAACCAGGGCAACACCAACACCAACAACCGGAACCGGCACGGTCACAACCGCGGCGGATCTGTCTCTCAGGGCGGCGGCGGCAACGCTGCTCCCGGCGGTGGCCAGGGTGCAGGCACGGGCGGGCGCTAGAAAAAGTACTAGCCGTCTCCTTTCAACCCATGGGCGGGAACAATCCAGATGTGGCCCGGCCAGGCTCCACGCGCCCCTGGCCTGCTCGGCCCACGACCGGCTGCGGCGCCTTCTCCATTCGCTGGCATGGCTCAGGCCCAGTTCGTCCCACCAATGGGCCAGCCCGACAGTCTTCCTCAGCAGGCCGTTGCGCCCCTTCAAGCGTACCAGCAGGCCGCATCTCCGTTTCAAGCCTATCAGCAGCAGCAGCAGGGCCCGTGGTACACCTCCCCTGGGCCGGCCTGGGACTAGCAGACTTTGGCAAGTCTGTTCCACACCAACACCCTCTCTGCACCAAGCTCTTCGGAATGGTATATGGATACGGGTGCCTCAAACCACATGACATCGGACTACGGTATACTTTCCTCCTCCTCTAAACCTACTTCTAATACACCTACCCATATAATTGTCGGTAACGGCTCTCTTCTTCCTGTCACCTCATTCGGAAATGCAACCTTGTCTCACTCCAATAGGATGTTTACTCTTAATAATGTCCTTGTCTCTCCTACTATTATCAAAAATCTCATTTCCGTTCGTCGTTTTGTTACAGACAACAATCTTTCTATCGAATTTGACAAACTTGGCTTTACTGTGAAGGATCTGGCCACCAAGACAGTAATCGCCAGGTGCAATAGCTTTGGCGATCTCTACTCCTTCCCGGCGAACATCTTCAACACCATTGCCAGTTCCTTCACCGCCGCCTCCACCACCCTTTGGCACCGGCGGCTTGGTCACTTGGGTCAGGAGGCACTCTCCCGCTTAGCTCACTCGTCGGTCATCCCACACCCGCGTGGTGGATCTTCCATTTGTCACGCGTGCCAGTTGGGTCGCCATACGCGTCTTCCTTTTACTTCCTCGTTTACTAGGGCTACGGCCAATTTTAAATTAATTCACTGTGATTTATGGACATCTCCTGTGGCTAGCGTGTCTGGTTTTAAATACTATCTTGTTATTTTAGATGATTGTTCTCATTTTGTGTGGACCTTCCCCCTTCGCTTGAAATCCGACACTTTTTCCACCCTCTCGCATTTTTTTGCCTATGTCCGTACACAGTTTTCCACTAACATTCGCAATGTTCAGTGCGACAACGGTCGCGAGTTTGACAACTCCACCGCCTGAACTTTCTTCCTCACCAACGGTGTCACGCTGCGCATGTCTTGCCCCCACACCTCCTCCCAAAATGGTAAGGTCGAGCGAATGTTACGTTCCATCAACAATATTATTCGCTCCCTCCTTTTTCAGGCTAGCCTTCCCGCTCGCTTCTGGATCGAAGCCCTCCACACCGCCACACACCTCATCAATCGCCACCCCACCAAAACCCTTCAACACCACACTCCCTACTTTGCTCTCTATGGTATCCACCCCACCTATGACCACCTTCGTGTTTTTGGTTGCCTTTGCTACCCCAACCTCTCCGCCACCGCACCCACCAAACTCTCCCCTCGGTCCGTTAGGTGTACTTTCCGAGGATGCCCCCTTGAGCACAAAGGATACCGGTGTTTCGATCCTTTGTCCAACAGAGTTATTAAATCCCGTCATGTGGTTTTTGATGAGCATACCTTTCCATTTGCTAACCCCTCTCCGGATGCAGAGGCTATTGATCTCTCTTTTTTAGAGGATTTTTCAGCGCCAACTTTACCTCCAATTGGCTCGGAGCGCCGGCGTCATTCTGCATCAACTCAGGAGCGGCTTCCCCCCCATGGGCCGGAGCCAGCCGCTGCCAGCGTCACCACGGGGCCGCCCTTCCCCGATGCGGCTTCCACTTCCTCGACTGGGCCGTCCTCCCCGCGCGGCCCAACTCCCTCCGTCCACAAGCCTGCCTCCCCTGGATCGGCGGCCTCTTCATCAACTCCCTCGGTCAGTGGGCCGGCCCATGACTCCGAGGGCCCTGCTTCACTTCTCCCTCCGCCGCTCGCTGTTCCCACGCAAGTGCGTAGCGCGCGTGTCCCTGCGGCACATCCTCTGCCGACCGGCTTCGGCATCTCCCCTGTGACCAACGAGCACCACATGGTCACCAGAGGCAAAGCCGGCGTCCGGGTTCCAACATCACGCTTGAACCTGGCCGCTGACGCACTGTCCCCCATCCCGCAGACATATCGGGCGGCCCTCGCTGATCTGAACTAGAGGGCCGCCATGGAGGAAGAGTACACGGCGTTGCTAGCGAACAACACATGGACTCTGGTTCCCGCACCTCGCGGCGCCAACATCGTCATCGGCAAATGGATCTTCCGCCACAAATTCAAGGCTGATGGTACCCTTGACCGGTACAAAGCTCGCTGGGTTCTACGTGGCTTCACCCAACGGCCCGGCATCGACTTTGACGAGACTTTCAGCCTCGTCGTCAAGCCGGCCACAGTACGCACTGTCCTCAGCCTGGCAACCTCTCATGACTGGCCGATCCACCAGCTCGACGTGAAGAACGCTTTCCTCCATGGCACTCTTGATGAGATAGTGTTCTGCAGTCAGCCCTCTGGTTTTCTCGATGCCTCTCAGCCGGACTCCGTATGTCGCCTCAACAAGTCCCTCTACGGCCTCAAACAGGCCCCGAGAGCCTGGTACAGTCGCTTTGCTACCTTCCTGGTGTCACTTGGATTTGTTGAAGCCAAGGCAGATACTTCCCTGTTCATCTACCGACGAGGTCCGGACACCGTGTATCTCCTACTGTACGTCGACGACATTGTCCTCACCGCCTCCTCCACCGCACTTCTCCACTGGACCATCACCACTCTCAAGTCTGAGTTTGCCATGAAGGATCTTGGTGCACTTCATCACTTCCTGGGGGTCAGCGTCACTCGTAGCTCTGCCAGCGCTAGTATTGCTTGGAGATCTTGGAACGTGCCGGCATGGCCGACTGCAAACCATGTTCCACTCCGGTCGACACCTCGGCGAAGCTCCCCTCCGCCGACGGCGCCCCCGTCTCCAATCCCACAGACTACCGGAGCTTGGCTGGGGCACTACATTACCTGACTTTCACTCGGCCGGACATTGCTTACGCCGTTCAGCAGATCTGTCTCCACATGCACGATCCTCGTGAGCCCCATCTTGCGGCTCTGAAGCGGATTCTGCGGTACATTCGCGGTACATTGGACTTTGGCTTACAGATTCATCGCTCTTCTTCGCATGATCTAATCGCCTACTCCGACGCTGATTGGGCCGGCTGTCCTGACACTCGGAAGTCCACTTCTGGCTATGCCATTTTCCTTGGCGACAACCTCGTTTCCTGGTCCTCCAAGCGCCAAAATACAGTCTCCCACTCCAGCGCCGAGGCTGAATACCGGGCGGTCGCCGATGCCGTTGCCGAGACTTGCTGGCTCCGGCAACTTCTTCACGAGCTCTTCGCTTCACCCTCTCGTGCAACTCTGGTTTACTGTGACAATGTCAGCGCTATGTATCTCTCAACAAACCTCGTGCAACATCAGCACACGAAACATGTTGAGATTGATCTCCACTTCGTCCGGGAGAAGGTTGCTGTTGGGGACGTCCGAGTTCTTCATGTTCCCACCACATCGCAGTACGCCGACATCTTCACCAAGGGATTGCCGACATCTGTTTTTTGTGATTTTTGGTCCAGCCTGAACGTTCGCTCCACCGACGTTCAGTCTGCGGGGGCGTGTTAGCGATATAGTTCCTATTATGTCGCATATTACTTTCCTTCGGTGTTTATCTCCTTCCTAACCTCCCGGTGCTTGCTTCTATAAACCGGACGTTGGTTAAGGCAGGTGGGATTGCCTATATGTACTCACACCACCCATATCGAATACGTTGCGTGATCTATTCCGCTATCAAAATTATTGTATAGAGTAATTTGTTGCAGATGCTTCAGTTCAGCCAACACTAGGGGCAGCTTCCCAGTGAAGTTGTTTTTATAGATGCCGACTGATTCTAGGCTTTGGATGCCCCATATTTCTTCAGGAAACTCCCCAGTGAGGCGATTCTCAAAAAGATAGAGCAGCTGCAAATTCCTCAGGTTTGCTAGTTCTTTTGGAACAGTACCCTCGAGCTGGTTTGCATCTTAATGCAGCCATATTAGCGGTTTGCAGTTACCAATCTCAGGAGGGATTGTGCCAGACAAGGAGTTCTGAGAAAGTACAAGGTAAGAGAGGTTTGTCAATAAAACAACTGAACTTGGTATTTGACCGGTCATACCATTGTTGACAATTGCAAGCTGTGTCAAGCTGCTACAATTCCATATCCATGACGGGACTTCGCCTCTGAGATTATTGTAAGACAAAATGAACTTCTCAAGCTTGCAGTTCTCAAATCTGAAATTTACCTTGCCTGTGAAGTTGGTGATATCAAAAACCCTTAGTGCTTCAATATTGCTTAATGTATCTGGAAGGCTCCCGCTCAATCGATTATGTAGTACAAGGAGCTCCTCCAGTTTGGTGCAGTTGCCAATGGAAATTGGCACTGGTCCTGATATACCATTACCTGTTAAATCAAGTACTTTCAGGTGCTTCATGATTCCTATCTGACGACCAAGATAACCAGACAAACCGGAATTCGATAAGTTAAGAGAAACCACGTTGCTCATTTCATCACAACCAACTCCTTTCCATGTACATGGAGTTGCATCATGAGTACTCCAGTTTGAGCTTATGGATTTGGGTAGTATAAGAGTCTTAGAGAGATCAATAAGTGCTAGGCCATCTGCACTCAAACTGTAAGAAAACGGGGCCAAGCTGAACAAGAAAAGGAGGCAATAAAACCACGTACGCAGGCTCATCCC
>CM002486.1:14673022-14697253 GCA_000325765.3 Leersia perrieri
CTAAGCATCATCCTAGAATAATCAAGTTAGCAAACATCACATATAAATAATGTCACTAACTGGTTTTGGTTACCTAGGGTTGTATACACAATAAGGCTATAACAAAGAAATAGTAGGCATAGGTAGTGCTAAATAAAATTCATCATGAGCGTAATAATTTTTGAAGTAAAGCATCATGCATAATTTAAATCAAAATAATTTTGCAAATGGAATTGACAACATGTTCAATGAATGGGTGTGACTTGCCTTGCTCAAACGGACTTCCGACGGCTTGACCTCGCTCCTGGGAACCTCCGAACGACAAGAACTATACGAAAGAAACAAAACTAGACTAAAGCTCTGAACAAACGACAAGACCATTACATAAAAAGAACATACATGGATTATTTATGTTATAACAAAAATAAAGAGAGTTAAACGGGTCATTTTGGGGTTCGGATGCCCAAGATATGACCATCTGAATTTTATATGTAATTTAAGTGGACATTTTCGAATTGTTGTATTAATTTTCCTTTAGTAAAAACATGATTAACTCGCCACCGAGGAGAGAGGGCAGCGAGGCGGTACGGTAAACAAAGCTCACCGGCACACGACGAGCAAGGCAGTGAGGAGAGAAACCTCACCACCAGAACGATGGGCGGAGCCGATGAGAGGAGGCTGAAGATGACCTTGGGCAGCAGCGATAGCCTTTGGCTTGACGTGATCGATGTTGTTCCGGTGACGCTTCGGCGATGAACACGAGCTTGACGATGACGGGGCGACGAGGTCGAGCTTGATCTTGGTGACGACGGGCAGTCCAGGCGGTCTTCGGTTGACTGGAACATGTTGCCGGGTTGCTCTTTACGATGGGTTGCTGAAGAGAGGCGGTGCAGCCAGGTGACGATCCGCGGTGTCTTCAGTACTTGATGATGAGAACGACGTTCCTGCTACCTTGCACTTCAGGGAAGGGCAACACTGAGAATGGGCTTGACGAGACAGAGTCGAGGAAGGAGACAACGTGTTGCTGATCCGGTGGGGAGGAAGCGGAGACCGGGGCGAGACAACGGCTCCCTTGTCGATGGCAGCAATGAGGCACAACAAGACGGCGTTCCAACGAGGAGAACGACATCGGGTCTAACAGCGACACGATGGTACGGCAGCGGCGTGGTTACTGCAGTGGCTAACTGGTGATGATGGCAGTAGCTTCGCGACATGGTGGTGGACATGGCAACTGCAGCGATGGTGGTGCAGCAAGGCGAGGCAGCTGTGGTGTGTGGCAGCGCTGGGCAGCAGTAGTGCGACACTTAGGCGACATGTGGCACGGCGGCACATCGATGCAGTGGCACTGGCTATGTTGGTGGTGCAGCGGCGACCGGGCGGTGGAGTGGCAAGGCGACGTGGCGGCTACAGCGGTGCCGGGCTGGTGGTGCAGCGGACACGGCGATGATGGTGGTTGCAGCGATGTGGAGGTGGACATGGTTACCGTGGCAGTGGTGGTGCAGCGCGTCCATGGCGGCGATGGGTGGCACAGCCATGCAGCGGCGGCAGAAACAGCGAACACAGCGTCATTATGGTACAGTTATGCAGCGGCGGCACACACGGACATGGCAGCAGCGGCACAAACGGACATGGCAGCGGCATGATGCGATGGCAGCAGCTCCACCGGAGGTGCTGGTGGTGGCTCGGCTGGCGCAGTGCTCCGGCGAGGAGGATAATGCCGATGCAGTGCCGGAGAGGAGGCCAACACAGCAGCGAGGATGGTGGCGACAGTTATGATCGACAGCGATCCGGCAAGTTCAAAGGGGCTACCGGTGAGGATCGGATCATCGGTCACGAGGACCACAGGCTGCAGCTCATCGCAGCAGCACCGTAGGAGGAAGAATGGCGCCAAGGAACCCATTGATCAGCCATCAGTGACAGCAACTTGACGGAGAGAAAGACGTAGCCGTTCCCATCGATCGAAACACCGATCGGAGGGGAATTTTTGTGGGATTTGTGGAGGATGACGAGACGAACCGATTTTTGGCATCAAATAGTGGTGGAATTGAGTGGAGAGGTAGATTAAACACATGGGGTTTTCTTTCCTTCACTGGATGAGAGAGAGAAAGGGGAGGAGTCGGCAGGAGGGAGGGGTTTCGGCAGATCAGGAGGGGGTGGCGCCTCCTATTCCTGTTTTGCCTAGTGGGAGGGGGGAGGTGGAGAGGTGGAGCCGACTTGGGCTGGGCCAAGAGGGGAGGTGGAGAGGCAGGGGTGTCATGGGCTGGGCCCAAGCCGAGGGGAGAAGAGGAGGGAGGAGTTGGGCTTTCAGCCCGAGAGAGCGACAGCCCACGAGGGAGGACGAGAGGAATTTGGTCCGGATTCGGCTCAAACGAAAAGGAGGAGAAGCGGACTTCGGATCAGCGGAGAGGATTTTTGGACTGACTTTTGGCCCAAAAGAGAAGGAGGACTATTTTTAGATTTTTCATTAAAAAGCTCTGACATTAGGTTATTGTTGCTTATTAATATTATCGATGCTCTGTTAAAATTGAGGAGACAATTTAGAGCATGGAGAATTTAAGAAAAATCCTCCGACGCTTAAATGAATTTTTCTTCGACGTATTTTATTGTTTGATGATTTCCTTTTGACTTTTATTTAATTTCTGTTATTCCAATTGAAAGACGATTTTTAACTAGGATGGATTTATCAGGACGCGACAGTTTGCCTTGTGCAACAAAAAGCATTCCATGGCAGTCAACCAGAGCACAACCCGAGTTTTCCAATGCTTGTAATTTGAACCATCAAAAGGAGGTGGACGTAATGATGCAGCAAAGCCAACTACCGAAAATGACCTGTATAGTTTTTGGATTGTTGGAAATCTAGTCAATTTTCGATATAATTTAATCCAGAAATTCAGTAAAGAAATAATCATCAAAATGATACCACTAAGTAGATAATGATCTTGTGAAAAGCTATACATGTCCAGCATCAAAAAGAACACGATAACACTTATCATGTTCATGATCAAAGTGAGAATATCATACCCAGAGTTGAATGTAGACGATCTACTTGATCCGCCATGGTTGTCTCCTCCATTGCCTCCTCCTCCGTTGCCTCCTCCGTTGCCCGATCCATCACCAGTTCCGATCGTCTCGTCGATTGTCATGAGGAAGAACCTTGAGCAGTTGTGCGGAAGCGCTCCCCAAAAACTATATCACCCGTCTACCCGTACAGGTACTCGTGATGCGGCGTTAGTTCCGGAGGCCTGCTCATTCTAAGATCTTGTGTACGTAAGAACTCAGAATCGAGGATGAAGAAATTGCAATGCAAAAGCTTGAACTTCAAGAACAATGGTAGAGAGAATGAGAGAGTGACTTCTCATGTGTAAGGAGGAAGAAGTGGGAATGAATGGCTGTCTAATTGAGTTCTAATGACCTGTTTATGAAGAATAAACGCAGCCATTAAATCTCCAAACGTTTTAGAAGTTAAGACCTCTAATGTCAGCCTACTACCGGAGATTCCGGTAACATCACCGAACAGTCCGATAAAATGGTTCTGTTCGCAACAGAGGTATTTTATCGGACATTCCGGTAGTTTTACCGGACAATCGACCGAACAGTCCACCGGATAGTTCGATAAAAAATCAGCATCCAAAAGAGAGTTTTTACCGGACTATCCGGTGACTTTACCGGATATTCCGATGTAAGAACACTCATCTCCTTGGCTTATAATTTGTACTTTTGTGTGTCTTTGAAGTTTTATTACTAGATTTAAATAGGTCCAACCCTAATTAAATCCAACAATAATCACCAGTTCACCACCATCTGGTCTATGTAACCAGTATTTGTAGTTCAAGAATTGGAGATCGAGTCAAGAGTATACCTGCAGATCCGTACGATAGAACTGCAAATTTTTGACTTGATATCGTTCAGACTTCATTGTTCTAACTAAGCGTGGATTCAGATTGTCAAGAGAAAGAAAATTAATTAAGGAGACCCCATGAGTCAATGCATGTCCCTATCAACGAGTCACCGACTTCGAAGCTGGCGAGATGCCGCAGACCGGTGCTCAGCCCAAGTAGACTGGCTCGTTTCCGGCCCATTTTAAGTGGGCCGTTGTATGGGCCATCGTCCCAGAATGGCCAAATTGTCCAAGACTAATCTGAGAACTTACGGCTTTCAAAGTAACCGCGGCAAACCTATCATCTACTCTACTCCATTAATACTAAGAGCCAAAGTCTTGCCGCTTTTGAAAAGAAAAAAAAAACAATAATACTAGTAATGCTACCCTGCTACAGTAAACATATCCTGAAGTCAATTTACCATTTTTCTTCCAGCACAGTACTGGTGTCATGGTGTGGACACAACAAGCACTATACCAATATCGAAGCAAACAGTAGTAACTCCCTCTCAAGCTTATCCATAACAAAACGCGGTTTACAGCATCAATGATTAGCATCCAAAATATCAACTGTAAGTACAGATTAAAAGGATTCTGCCTAGCTATGGTGCTAGGCTAAGCTAGTAGTGAAAGTTTAACAAGAAGTGCATGGAAGTTCCCAGCATCTAAACAAAAATGAAAAGAGAGCCCAGCCTGCCGGCCTAATCTTAATCTTTCTTTTGGTGGATCGTCTCATCATTTGACATCACTAATGCTATATATACACCGGATCTGGTTCTCTGCCTGGAGAAGGCAGTAGTAGTGGATATATGATTCACCAACCTCTAACACTCTTGCCGGCGAGTAGTGCTCCCGACGTCAACGTGCAACTCAGGTAGAGTAGATCCCATTTGTCTCCTCTCTCTGAAGAAGAATAGATGCCAAATTATTGGGGCATGAACTATATATATATATATATATGGCATGTTTGCAGCTTGCAAATTGCAATGTTAGGTGCAGGTGCAACCAAATTGTCTGCATATCGAGCTCTAGCTACATATTAAACGGAAGTGCTGAACCATCATGCATGCAGTGACTGCGCAGTGTTGAGAAAAATAGGTTAACGATGGGAAATCCAATGCAATATGCTCTCTTAACATCATCTAATCCTAATAGTTACTCCACTCTAAGAAATGACATCCTTGTTGCTTCGGTTACCAATCCAGGAAAAGGAGTCACTCTACAATGTCTTTTTCTAAGATGAAGATGATGCATCTTGCAAAGGAGGCATTAGTTAAAGGTTTAGGAGGGTGGTACATGATCTGATGGTGATACTCTTAAGTGATAAGAATAATTATATAATTAAGCAGGCCCTACCATATAACATCTTCACCGGAAAGAGAGAGATACAAAGTTACAAAGGGGGATGCATCATGCATTTCTAGGTGTACTAAACACCATTTCCTTTTGAAAATAAACATCAGTATAGGTTGATGTTGGAATTAATCAAGCAAAAACACAATACCCCTCTATTAACTAAGAAATCATCAAGGCATGATGCTGACCTTTTCTTTCTTTCCATTTGCAAAACAAATGGCAAGAGTGAGTGACAGTCCTCTTCTTCAAATGCATAAGTCCCTGTCGAAAGCTTCAGGTCTTCAGATAGTCTTCACTGCACCATCCAGCAAAAGCTGTAACATCACGAGTTTGTGATTAGGACTGTGTTTTGTCTAAACTAAGTTATTGCTGCGATCCGTGATCAGGTGAATGCCTGACGTAACCGCAGCCCTCGTGCGCAATGCAAGAAAATAAAAATTTTGGCCCTTGTGTTGTCATATGCTCTGCATCCATGATCCAGTCGGTCATTGCAGGAATTACTCGTACTGACATTCGAAACATCAGAGAGCTGGAATTTTACGCCTTTTGCAGCTCTGCAGATTGATGGACCAAAGGCATTCAGTTCCCTACCACTGTACTTCCCTGTCAAGGCCCCTTTGAAACGTGGGATTGTAAAAGCACAGGAACAGAAAAAACGTAGAAATAGAATGCCTCAGACATAGAATTCCTATAGGAATTGAAAACACAGGAAAGTTTAAAAACTGTTGTTTGATTGGGATACAGGAAAAACACGGGATTTGTGAGTCATAGGAAGTAAAAAAGAGGTAAGAGCTCATGTTTCTTTTCCTCTAAAATCTTACTACAATAGCTCATTCCAATGGAATTTTGTAGGATTTGGTAGGATTCAATCATTTGATTCAAAAGGCTCTATAGGATTCTTTTCCATAGGATTCAAATCCTTTAAAATTCCTATGTTTTTCCTTTAATTCAAAAAAGGCCTAAGTTTTGTTGGATCCGAGCATACGCCGGCATTGGGATGGGTATCAGCTTACACCTCTCGTTTGTGCATATATGCTACTACATTTGCTTATACAGTACTGCTATATGTACACCTTTTTTACTATGAGATTAAAGTAAATACAATAGGGTGCTGCGAGCAGGCTATAAGCTAATACAGAGGAAAGAGAAAAAAAATAACGGTGAGATCTCAAAGCAGGTATAATAATGAGTTATAGATGGACGGTAGAGGGTCATGTTGGAGAGGGGAAGAGAGAGAAGACGAGCAGACGACTAATCTGTCGTCCGGCTCTACGAACGGATCGAGGTCGAGTGAACCAAACCCATGTGCCCATGTGAGATGTGACTGCATCAACGTCTGAAGCCAACGTCAGTGCTGCCACTCGCTACGTCGAACCGTGCCTGTTGTCGCCTCCTCCGTCTGCCTGTGCCCGTTGTCGTTGCCTCCGTCCTCTGGCTTCACCTCCATCTCCGCAAGCTTCATTCCGCCCTTCGTCTTTGCGGGATTCCGCATCGGTGCAGCGGCGGCGACGACTGGAGCAACAACAAGCTCTCCACCGCCGTGAGCTTCATGCGCCGCCATGACCTCCCGCCGCCGCCGCCAAAGAAGTTCGTGACCGTGCTGCCGACGCAGCCAAGCCCTTGTCCTCGCCACAGCCCCTGCCGCCCTCATCCACTGCGATGTTGTCTCATGAAGTCCACTGCCTTCACCTCGTCCACCCTGGCGCTGTCGCTAAAGTCCGCCGCCACCGCCTGCGTCCTTCGCTCTCGCTTACGGCTGCCGCTGCCACTGCCACCCGCGTCCGCCGCCACCTAGCCCTTCTCGACCGCCATCGATAGCCGCCGCAGCTATTGCCACAGCCACCGCCATCGTCAGCATCAGCCATCGAAGTCTCCTCTACTGTGCGCATCGATGTTGTAGTTGTATTCATCCCCATCGCCATCGAGCCCTCCGCCGCTGGCATCACATCTATGAGGAAAAACTGAAGAGCCAGGAACGAGAAAGAGTAAAGTTGGCACAACGGTGGCTCCCACGGAAATAGTACAATATTTATATTATAAAATATCTATACTGTAAAGTATCAATATTGTATGTGTTGGCTCGGATGCTTACTATAGGCGACATGGATCATTATCTTAAAAAAAAGGTGACATGGATAGAAATTAGAGCCAGTGGTGAGCTCTGTTATTGACCTTGCTCTCATGTAATAACGAGCTAGCTCTACGCAAACTCTAAGATAGATATATTTAATGTATAGAGATACAATGAGAGAATTAGAGGAAACCATATAGCCAATCTATTAAGCTACAAATAGAATTAGAGTAAGCAAGTTGACTCTCCTATTAAACTTTCTCTAGGTTGAAACGCTTCTCTTTTACCAGCCAGTCTACTGAAGGTTGTAACTTCTGGTCCCACGTAAAGATAAATTCTCTTCTATTAGCTACTCCCTCCATCTCAATATATAAGAGCCTAGTACTGAATGTGACACATCCTAGTACTATGAATCTGAACAATCCTAGTACTATGAATCTGGACATAGGTAGAACTAGCATGGTGGCCTATGTCGTTTGTGCGGCTATGTTTAGTTTTCACGTTTATATCTGCTTAAGGTGTTAGATTTAGTTTTGCGAATAAATATACTTAAATTTAAGTTATTATCATAAATTATATGGATATGAGTCTTGGTAATATACACAAAAGAATTCATGATATTATAGATAAGAAATCAATGTAATATATCATTTACATTGGTATACAGTGATTTTTATTATGTAATGTCCCAAACAGATCTACTCTGTATATAGCCATTATACCTTGTGTATATCATTTTTTCTATAATTTTATTGTAATTATTTTTTAAGCATAAAAAAACGCAGACGCAATTACTAATATCAATCAGGTCATTTCTTACGTATTTTTTTCACATGATTCTCTTTTTTCTTTGTTTATCGTTCCTATTTTAGTATCTTTATCCTCTCTATTGCATGGCTTTTCTTTCATGGAAAACACATTAATTAGCCTCACTAAAATTAAAACATTATAATCATCCCTAAGACATGTAATTCTTATCTTAGTTAATTGCTGTCCCATTTTGACTAAATCTATTGGATATTTTTGTTTCAGAGCTCTGTAAACTCTTTCATGCCCATATAAAATTATTTTCTTTTTGTACCATATGTTCTTATAAATTTCTATCTCTAGCCAAACGCTTTGTTGTAGGTGATTGTATATACCTAAAAAAATTTTCTCTTTGATTTGGACAAAGCTAAATAGAATCTGACTATCAATACATCTGTGGATGTGTCTTTAACATACACGGAGAGGTATCGTATTTAATGCAAAATTTTCTATCTACAACTTATATTTTCTACGTAAATTCACAAATTTTAATTGATGGTAGAAATTAGATTGTGTTTCTGTTTGGACTATATACTTTGATTTTAATATTCCTTATTTTAATTCTAAATTTTAGTTTTTTTCCCTAAAATGTATTTCCATTTGGACTCTAGTCTCCTTTTCATATTTCTTATTTTTTAATTTTAAAATTAGATTGTATTTCTATATGCACTCTACACTTTCTTTCAATATTCTTTATTTTTATTCCGAATTTTAGTTTTTTCTAAAGTACTCTAGAGTCTCCTTTAATATTCCATATTTTTAATTCTGAAATTAGATTGTATGACTTTTTTTTTCTTTTTCTTCGATTAACGTGTGAATTTTTAGGCCATGAGAGCGAACACGGGAGAATCGTTTTTCTATTACTTTATTAATAAGATAATTGATTGAAAATGATATTTTCTGCCATCTATTTACACGAAAATAGATTAAATATTAATTAATTAATTTCATCAATACCTACATTTTAAATTTTGGAAGTCTACTGCAGTACTCAATTCCGCGATGGAGATTGACGATCATCGTTTGCTTAGCAAATTGTTTTGTTTGACTCGGTGGCAAGTATACACTTCACGATGTCTTCTTTGATTTCTAGCTAGTGTTACGTGCATCTGCCATATGGTGACCTGCAGCCTTGGCCATAGTTAATTACTGTCTACCGGTGCAACGTTGAGTCCTAATTAGCTTGCAAAATTAAACTATGTCTCCGATTAATTGAGCTGCCGTCTAATTTTGCCTGTTCCATAATCGTACATGTCTTACGCAATCGTTATTGGACTCTGATCGATTTGTGTTCGTATGTGCATAGGTAATCCAAATTTGAGTTGTTTTGATATATTTCTTTACGGACTCTTGTTTAATCTATGCCGTTATAATTTGGACCCGCACTTTAATCGTCAATGGCTTAGATTTTTTTTTGGTTAATGTGAAAATTTCAGACAATAAAAATGAACATGGTGGCTTATTTTTCTATTTTATTAAGATAATAGATGTGTGATATTCGTAGGCATAACATTTCTCATTGGTATTATATATCTAGCGTACTAATTAAACTTTTTATGTCTTATGGTATAGTTTCTCGTGAAAAGAATTGTTCCTCTCGTTGCTCCCTCTGGCCTCTCCCATAGAATCATATCCTCTAACTTTCAACGGTCTGACACATGTGTCAGCCCGTGAATGATGGGGTCCACGTGTCAGTAACCACGTCATTTATAGGTTACCAATTCTTTGGGCAGTTACAGATTACCAATTCTTTGGGCAGTCCAACAAGGACAGCATTATGCATGTACCTGTAGTTCCCACTCATCTCCTCCGATTCTTCCTCTGGGAGATTATCCTGCTCTTCACCTCAGATGACACCATTTTGACAGTGACTGATTGCTGGTTTAAGATGCTACTAACCCATTTTCCGCTAGAAAAGTGAAAAGAAAAACAATAATGGAGCTAGCTATGCAAAGTCGTATTTATTCAGGCTCTGCTTTTGCTTATCCAATGCTGCTCGCCTTGCAAACCAGCTAGCTTTGGCGCCTCTTCGCCTAGCTTCTGCGAGCTCATGATGGCAAATCTTTGATGCAGGTAAAAGCGAGAGCCAAATCATATGATATCGCCAACCTTTGGGGTATCGTTAGCAAGATGGATTCCAAGCAGGATGAGCTATGCTCACAGCAGCCAGCTACACAGTTGTATAGCTAGGACAAGCTGTATATATATATTTAGCTGATACTATCTTCATTTTAAAATAAAGCTATTTTTAGCTATAAATCTGGATAGATGATAGCAGTGCCAAATGACCTTGTCATTGCTCAAACAATGAACCGTATGACTAGTGTTGTTATTCATTAAAGCATAGTCAGTTGTCTATACATAGGCCCTGTTCGTTTCAGCATGAAAGTGGAGTTTTTTCCTTGTTTTCCATTAGCACGCTTTCTAAAATGATTATCTGTGTATTTTTTGCAAACGAAGTTTATATAAAAGTTGTTTTAAAAAATCAGATAAATCCATTTTTCAAGTTTTTAATAGCTAATACTCAATTAATCACGTACTAATGACTTATCTCGTTTTGCGTGCATAAATAATCCAAAACTCATCCGCAGAAACGAACGGGGCCATAGTTAAATTTGTTCTTACCAAATAAAACAAGCATTTTTTTTCTAATATAGCAACTCTAGAGGTTTGGAGTATGGCCAACGTCCCATATACACATTATATTGCTCTTTCAATAGAGATCACCAACCTAAGTTAGACAGGCAAAATATCAAGGTTTATAGAAAAGAAACCTCATGCTAGGAAAACTTTTAGAGCGTTTCGAGAAAATCAGGTGAACGTATATTTACCTGGTAGGACATCACTTGGCTCTTATAATTTAGTTATGGTGTAATTATAGGGCCAAGAATTTTGTTAGCATCTAACAAACAGTTTACAAATTTTGATTGTATATATCCTTTTTTAAATACCCGCTAATGCATATTTTGATACACTGAACCAGTGGCATATTTCTAAAGTGAGATACTCATGGTAGAGTGCATCACACCAAAAACCTTGAATGCCATTATTATGGACATATTTATTTTCATGTCAATCACTCATACTTCCTTCATTCCAACTGTTATTATCATTGACATTTTTTTATGTGTGATCAATCACACTCGTTCTGTTTGAAAATTAGTTGTCAGTTTTGACATTGAGTTATCTAGCTTTGACTAAATATGACATACACAGTCTAATTATTTAGCAGCAAAGTTGTATCTTTATATTTGTATTTGAAACTACTTTTACTAAAATACTGCATTTGAATTTATTTGCTTTGAGTTTGTTTAAAGAAATAATGGTCAAACTCCATCGGTTTTAGTTTTAAAAAACGATAACTGTTTGTGGACGGAGTAACACAAGATATGTTTTTCCCCTTGAAAACGTCACAAACAGGAAATTGCCCAAGAAACTATCCTGTGTGCAATTTGTGGGTACAGTGAGGTCTGTATTATGTCAATGTCATGGAAGTTTACTTGCACATACGCGGCGCATTTGGCTGCAAAATGCTTTTGAAATGTACGGTGGAGTGTGACGAAGGTTGGTGGGGGCCCAGAGCTTGGAAATTGGAGCTGGGCCCATGTCTCTGTGGGTGCATCATCTCGTAGGGGAGTTGGCAGACAGGGCACAAAGTGGCGCGTCCTGAGATAGAGTAGCAATCCGATTTTTTTTTATTTTTTTCTGAAAGGATTATTGTTTTGCTTTGTTCACAAATATTTTACTCCTATTTCTTTACTTTCCATTTGCTTCATGAGTGGGTAACATACAACATATGTGCATATTGTAGGGTTGAAATTGTCAAATGCTCTCTTGATCAATCAACCACAAATCGCAGGCACAGCTGTCTACTAAAAACGCTGAAATGATGCTAAGTTCTACTTCTAGTATACTATAAAATTTCAACCGAACTTTACAAAATTTTTCTACTGTATGTTGTGTCAGTATTCGGCAGCTCAAATCAATGTGAAGTTTTAGAAGTTATAGTAGTAACGGACCGCGAGTTCAAATTAACAAACCAGAAAATTCAAGCGTGTGATCGATATATATCCACTTTTATTTTAGCAACAATATTTAGGCTGCACTAAGTACTCCGTACTAGTTGTCATGCTCATGCGTGACTCAAACGCCCCGATCAACCGTGGATTCCACGTGCTTGATCTACATCCAATCCAAACCTGCATTTTAGCACGGCAACGACGACATAAGTTCATAGGAGTACGTAAGGAAGTAGTACTATACTGTAAGGAACATTTATACATATATGTTTCTTTTCTCCCTGTGAAATGTAAGTTAGGTACTACCAATATACTTAGCGCTAGCTAGGCTAAAATATACTCGATCAGATAGATAGTGAATTCATAGCTGCGCGCTTAATTATCACCTATATATATAGTGAATTCATACGTAAGTACGGGGAGAACCGGACAATACATAGCTGCGCGCTTGTCTATACTAAAAAGTGGCGCCTGACATCAGAAGTTGATTTTTAGTTACACCAGTGAAAACATAGGATCATCGACAAGACGACAACTCAGTCATCCAGGTCCCCTTCAGGCCTCCTTTGATTTAAAAGAATTTGTAAAAGAAAATATACGGTTCAAATCCTACCGAAAATTTTCATATATGACCTGTTAAAATAAAGGATCAGAGATTACCAAATATAAAATTCCTATGGAACGGTTAAATACATGCACACTTTGAAGAAAATTTAGCAAGAGGTTCGATCTCTTGATAATTTTCTACGGGTCTATCTATCTGCTCTAATTCCCGTATTTTTTTTTACAGTCTTATCAAACGACAATGTCTTTGTTTTTCTTGTGTTTTTTAATTATCTGTTTTGCACTTGCATTTCGGTGAAAATCATATATTTTCTATTCTTCTGTTTTTACAATCATGCTATTTAAAGTGAACCAAAATGTAGGCTTCTAGCTAACATGTTGCTCTACTATTATTGCCAACCTTGATAAACTCAGCTGTAAATTGTGCATTGTTTAACACCAAACGGGGATGGTTGATCCTCCATGGAAAAACACTGACTGTAGAAAGCCTACTACGCATGCATTGGCCGTATAACTGAATCTGTTGTCTGTGTATCAAAGCTTTTGAAGATACTTCTCACCTGTTCAAGGAATGCCCCTACACCCTAACGGTTTGGAATCAAATATGCAACTGGAATGGTCACGAGGGCCACAAGCTCCCAATAACTGCAATTTAAAACAATGGTGGACACTCCTTTGTTCCGTGAAACCAAAGGATAGAAGATGAAATTTCCTCGGCTCAGTCATGGCAACATGGTGGAATATTTGGCTCGAGAGAAATAGAAGAATCTTCAATAACCAATTCAAACCTGATATAGATGTTGCCCATATTATTAGGCTAGAGATTGATCTTAGAATTGTTGCTTTTGAACCTCCACGAGATTTTTTGCTTCTTAGTGTAAAATACTCCTCCCCCTCTCGCCTCTCCCTGCGTCATCTCTTTTTTCGCTAGACATTTTGATGCTTAGACCTTGTTTAGATTTTAACTTTTTTCTTCAAACTTTTAACTTTTTTCATCACATCAAATGTTTGGACACATACATAAAGTATTGAATGTGAAAAAAAACCAATTACACAGTTTGTATGTAAATTGCGAAATGAATCTTTTGAGCCTAATTACGCCGTGATTTGACAATGTGGTGCTACAATAAACATTTGCTAATCATGAATTAATTAGGCTCAAAAGATTCGTCTCGCAGTTTACAGTTGGAATCTGTCATTTGTTTTGTTATTAGTCTACATTTAATACATTTAAAATGTATGTCCATATACGTCAAAAAAAAATAGGTAAACAACTAATAAGGCCTTAGCTTATTGTAATTTTATATTCATTCGAATATTATTCCGGCAAACCTATTGCCGTCGTTCCTGAGAAAACTATAAAGAAGAATCCCCGTCATTAACAATGTAGGGGCATTTCTTTACATGAGCAACATTGTCAACGTGGGATTTTCTTGAGATTCCAGTTAGATTCCTCAATACAACCTTATCCTATCCAGATCCTCCAGCATGCCCTGATCCAAGTATCCAACCTCAACACACTGATATTACCTTTTGACTAAGCTGTACAGCCTTTCATGACTTGGAAGGGCCTCAAAGATACATCAGGCCGGGGAGCTAGCAAAAATGCTCAACACCTTTCCAATTAGTAAAGACTACCTCTATATATTGATCAGATCAATGATGACCACAGCGCTGAAATGGGTCAATCCCACTATTTAGTCCCACTTTTTTCTTGTCACTTTTCACTGTTCATGCTCTGCATAGTCCATGGGCTCTAGAAGAAACACTCATCTCCAATGCATGCATGATGCAGGTGCCCCACAAATATTTTGCTCCTATCACAGAACGACAGCAAAGGTGCAATCATTTTTGCTGCTGCAACTGAAGGGCACAAACAAACAAATATATGGGCGGTGAATGTAGCTCAAATAGTGGTAATTAACTTGCCTTGTTGCGCGTAGCACTGCGGTGAAGTGTGGCATCACACTTTGTTAAGTGCTGAACATTGTTGCATTGCTGTTAAGTTATGAGATTGATTATCCCCTTTGGATAGGATTACGTTTGGTTGGGTAGTGGTCCATGTAATTATCATAGTTAATGGTGGGGCTTAAATAAGTTCGTCTTAGTTGTTGCTGCACGCCAAACTCTCTCCATGACATGTTTGATCGAGGTTTTCTCAGAAAAGAGAAGGAAAGTAGTACGTCTGGCCCCCCAAGTTTGGTCACTATATGTCCCTAACTTTTTCTTTTTATTTGGGTCCAGTTTGGACACATAAGTTTCGTAGGAATTTCATAGGAATTAGTAGTAGCTTTGTGCACCGTTTGAAACATGGAAACTTCACATTATCAGATATCAATACCTGTGATCAATAGAATTGCTGGTTTAAAATAAAAACCAATAGTGATAGTCGGTTTTTCAAGTCAACTGATAATTGTATTATTTTAGTGCGCTTTTAAATAATGAAATTACTAAAATCTGTCAACAGTAAAAGGGAGAGAACTTTTGATTTTTCAGTCATTGGATATGATTTGTGCTAGGGGCGAAAACTATTTTATGCACTCCAAGCACACTAGAACGACTGCGCTGGCTAAGTTTTTCAGTAGCTCTAGAAGTTTATATCCAAGCTATATAGTAGAAGTAATTATATAGTTAATATGTAATTATATTGTAATTGTATTATACTTCTCTTGTTTCACATTGTAAAGTGTTTTAGCTTTTAAATAGATTAATACATGGATCAGTGTATGTGGTTCATTTTTATGTGTAGATATGGAATAGATAGAGTACTAGACTACTAGTTATATTTGAAAACATCTCTACAAAAATTCTATTGAAAAATATATATAATTAATCTTTTAAAATAAACTGTCAATATGAAGCGTTTTGTAGTACTAGACTACTAGTGCTTGGTAAGCATGGCTGTCCATATTCAAGAAGGAAATGGGTCGATCGAGTTCTCGCAATCTAACAAACCCTTGGTGTGTGTTTGGTTGCATGGATTGAACAAGGTTGGGTTGAAGCTGAACTACTTTTGGAGTGTTTGATTTAAGAATAGATGGAATGGGTTGATTTCAGAGAGGAAATATTCCACCAAGATTTGGGTCCAACCCATCCACCAAAATTGGTCGGACAAACCGAACCCAATTCAACTGTGTTGACTCCATCTGCTAGCACCCACTCGGAGCCTCCTAAAACCAACGCCACTTCCCACCGTAGCTTTTGCACGCTGGACCTCGTCCCTAGCCCCGATCACCACTCCTCCTCCTGCCACGGTGCTACGCCTCGTCGCTGGCGCTGATCGCTGCTCCTCCGCCTCGGTTGCCGCTCCTCAGCTTCGGATGTGTAGCTTAACATCGTTCTCGGCCCCCGCCGCCGCTCCCCTGTGCGCCGCCTAAGCTCCTCCATCTCGGCAGCACCGTCGCCTGAGCTCCTCAGTGTGTTGCCCAACGAACCCTCTATATGCGATGTCGCCGCCGCTCGTTGAGCTCCTCTTCTCTAGATCTATGTAGCAGCAGTGGAAGGAGAGGGAGAGGTCCATGGCACGAGAAGGACAACGACAAGCATGACAAGGACAACAATAGACACGATCCATGCGGCGGCGGAAGGAAAGAGGGGATACCAGCGGGCGGAGGCAAAAGAAGAGGGAGATGAGGCGCGGCCGCCGTCATCACCGCTTCTGCTATGCATGCGGGCTCGCTGCCGCCGCTTCTAGCCTATGCTCGTCGGCTCACTGCCGCTTGGTGTGGGGGAGAGAGATGGAGGGAGGTGAAGGGGCTCCCAGAATAAAGATTAGGATGAGATGAGTCCTATTGTCCCACTTGTTTTTCTTTTTTTATTTATTTATTTTATAGGCAGCCCACCTGGTGAGACGTATGTAAAAATCGTATCTTTGCAGTCGGCTCGTCTAGTTATCAGACAACAAACATTGGGTGATTTTTGCAGACGGATCCGAACGGCGTCAGCCCAGTGCCTATTTTTGCAAGTGGTTTTTGGAGAAAATGCCGCCGCCCAAAAAAACATATTGGCATAGTGAAAAACGGGAACATCTAACCCAGCTTATCTTATCTCAAACCAAACACACTCTTAATTACTTTTGTAAATTGGAAAAGTGGGGTGAGAGGAACAAGGCCAAATTTCACCCTGCATATGTGCGCGCGGTGTGGCCGGCATATGCCGTGTGCTGTGTGCATATGCCTCGGCGGCACAAGAGTAAGACAGACAGCAGCTAGTGCTCGACCAGCCACCCGCATGCAGCGCCCGCACCGTACCGACGTGCGTACAGTGCAGCGACGTCGGGACGTACAATCGCGCACCCAGCCCGCGCCCATCTCACGCAGGCGAGATCGCTCACTTGCGCGCGCGGTTGGGCTGCCGGCACGGTGTCGCGTCGGATGGACGTTCGTGCGCGCGCGCGGGGGCGGGCGTGGGGGCGATCGAGATATATTCGCGCGAGCGAATACCGTTTCGTGCCGGTGTGCCGCCCACGTTGCGTTTGTGCGGCTTGGCTTATCATGTCATGGGGGGTTGAATCAACCCGGTACGTTGATGGCTCCGGCGGCCGCACCACGCGCGCCCTGCCCTGGTTCGCCAACATCATTGATCGATCGCGGCGCGCGCGCGCCTACGTCGCCGCACTCGTGCGACAGGGGCAATCTGGCCGTGGTCAAATCCGTCGCGTCGGGCTGATTCTTTGCCGCGCGTCTTGGCAACTTCTTTTCTTTTTAGGAAACAACGGCGGGCACAAAACCAGTGCGAACTTTTATTTCATCAAATATGGATTACAGGTTTAGTCATGAATTAATACAGGAGATTTACAGGAGAGAAGCTATACTATACACAGAGCTAATAATTGCCACCTAGCTTAAGTACTTACTGCCCTTTTACAAAGAGGGCGTGCTTGACATAGGGGTTGAGGGTGCGGTGCATCCAGACGAGCATGTCTACTCAGCGCATCTTTTATAGTGATGGGGTTGGAGTGTCGATTCCGTCAAAGACTTTGGACTTCCGAGATTTCCAAATGTTCTATAAGACGCAATTGAGAATAGTGTGTTAGACGACGATTGGTGTTCCTTTGTGAATAGCGTGAGCGGAGGTCCAGAGCTGGTCAAAGGACAGATTAGAGATTATATGTTCGTTTAGGTCTAGCGCTGCCCAAACCAATTGTACGTTGTTACAAGAGGAATAGGTGATCCAAGCTTTCCACCGCATGCCAGAAGGGACACACGGCAGAGGTGGAGAGTCCATGCCGGTGTCGGCACTCATTGGTGTATAATCTTCGTCAGAAGGCCATCCAAAGAAAAACTTTACACTTGGCTAGAGCAACATTCGACCAAACGAAATTTGTATAAGACCAATCAGGTTGTGAGTCGATCGAAAGCCATTAAGTATGCATTTTTTGTTGTGATGGCCGGGGAGCGGGTGCCACAGCGAAAATCCGGGTCTTCGGACTATAGCGTAAGAACCGCCAGAGCAGCATGTAGGGAGGAGAGCTCTTGACGTCGTACAAAGGATAACCGGAGCGGAAGATAGAGGGATGTAGCCGTGGAGAACAACACAGTTGCAACCAAGATATTGGGTCGGGTGGGGTGAGTGAAAAGAGCTGGATATACCTGACTCAGTAGTGTGGGGAGCAGCCATTGGTCATGCCAGAAGGAGGTGGATTCGCCACAGCCAACCTGTACAGGTGTATTTTGTCAAGAAAGAGGAAGGCCAATGATTATATCGCGCCAAATGGCAGAGGCAGAGGAAGGCGTTCATCGAGTTCACGCTCGGCCGACCAATCGTAATGCCACAGGAACCATTTCATCCAGGGGCATCTCCTCTCTCATGGAGTTTGAGCAAGAATTTTTGTAGGTGCGCCTCATTTGTAGCTTTAGGTCTTTTACACCGAGCCCGCCTTTTTGTTTTGGCGAGCAAACAACCTCCCAACCAGTCTTGGCAACTTTGGCAGGTCGCAACGAATCGATCAGATTTCAGATCAGGTAGCATGTACGTGATGCACTGATGCCTAGGATTATGGTATACTAGGTCGATGAGGTGCTTTTTGGCGCAGCTCATCTCATCTGAGTATAGTTTACGTCAGGTTGATATTCAGGCAATTTTAATGGGAGAATTAACTATTTGTCGTCTTCTAAAAGCGTCAATTCTCAAATGCCCTTTCTTCAGATTTCCTTTCTAATTTGCACTTGGTTCCCACCTGCCAGTGTCTAAGTGACAAGGTTGATGAAAAAAATATGAGGATGCCAAGTGGAGCCAAGTGATAAATGAGAACATAAATCGAATTGACATTTCGAGTGAACAACAAATAGTTAATCCTTTCGAAAATTTTGCTAGGAGAATTTATAAGCGTGTGTATATTCAATGTACGTACACATGCATTGACATATTGGTAATCTCATTATGATAGTATTGAAATATATGTGTGTGGATGTGATGTTCATGCGCCCAAATGTATTTTACAAAGGTATTGTCTATGGTTTTCGTGCCCGGAGAAAAATCCATCAAATTTCGAACGGGCAAAAAAACTTCAAAATTATTGCAACATTCATAATCCTAACACCACCAACACACCACCTTGCCCCCCCCAACCCATCATGATCCTCATGCAACCACCAACATTTTGCATCACCAGCGCTAGCAACGCTTTTCACGCACCCGTTAATTTCTTACTTCTCGTTAGCAAACTCCCCTTGTCCTATTGCTGGATTGGCAGCCACAACCATCCACCTCCTAACTAACTGGTTTTCCTCGGTCTCAATGCATATTAATCTTCCACCAACCTTCCTCCAACTTGGCGGCTTTTGCCACCGTCGTCTGTATTTTTCGTCCACCTGCAGTCACCGCCTCCTCGGCCATCCTCTCCTACCCCAATTCGAAGCCATTTTTCCCAACGTCCTCCCCAACACTATAATCCTAGTGTTGCCATCACCACCATGTTATCACTGAACAAGTCACCATTGCTAGAAGATTACTGGAGCGCATATCGGAGTGGACCATACAATAAGAAAATAGAACATAGATTTACGTGGATATTAGATGACTACTAAAATGTACCGTATCTTAAAAATAACTAAATTATTTCGTTGTAACAATTTAATGACCATGCTTTTTTTTGAAAGCAGATCGTGTGCTTGCAAAGCTCAAAACTATGTGCTCAAGGCAAAACCTATAACGCCAAGTTCCTATTATTTTAGAGTGGTGCAGTATGCTTTTATTAGTGGGATATAACTTATTGCCATGCACACTAGTACGCTACCCTTACCTTGCAGCGACTCAACAACGCCAATGGCACCAATCTTGTGGATAAGCGCATTCTACCATGGTCCAATAGTACTCAAATGCTACAATATTCCCAAAACATTTGAGAAAAAGGAGCCAAAAAGTGTGCCAAAAGGAGAAACATAGAGCACACACAATAGTTTTGTGTTTCCTTTTACAATTGCATGGAAACCCCCTTGTACCAACACCCACAAAATGGTCCAAAATGCAAATTTCTGAACCTTTGGGATCACCTTGCAATTTCCCAGCACTAAAACCGTATAAAATACGCTCTAAGTGAGTGAGTGACCTCATAATTAATTAATTCCCACTATACTTTTCTTTTCAGCAAAATCCATACAAGCAGTGACAAAAATTTCCCAACTTTTTTTTTCCCTCTCACTTTCCCCTTCTTATAAATAACCCCTCCACCCGGTTGCACTGCGCTCTCACACCATTGCAGTATTGCACCGAAGCAAAAGCTTCTCAAGAAACAAGACAAGAAGTAACCAGCTCAAGATCGAGATCGAAGCATCCAATAATTAACACAGCAGAAGCAAACAATGAGGCCAGGAGCAGGATTCAACGCGACGGCGGCGGCGGCGGCGAAGGCCGCCGTGGTGTCCCCTATGGCCGCCGCCGGCGGCGCTGCCGCCGCGCATTCCGCGTGGCACTCGCCGGTGCCGTACCTCTTCGGCGGCCTGGCCGCCATGCTCGGGCTCATAGCCTTCGCCCTCCTCATCCTCGCCTGCTCGTACTGGAAACTCTCCGGCTACCTCGAGGGCGGCGCCGGCCGTGGCGCCGCCGACGACGGCGCCCCTGCCGACGGTGCGAAGCCGGCGGCGTCCGAGCTGCCGCCTCCTATTTGGGAGGAGAAGATACTGGTGATCATGGCCGGAGACGTGAAGCCGACCTACCTTGCCACGCCGATGTCGAGCAGAGCCTCATCTTTCGGCGACCGGAGTGACAAAGGAGAAGAGGACGAGAAGAAGAAGGTTCAGGAGGTCGCCATGGGTAGCCTCATCAAAGATGGTGAGAATGGTGAGCACAGTGAGAGCCAGAGAGGCAGAGATGAACACCACATCCCTGAGGTGTGATCGAGTTTTGCTTTCATTTTTTTCTTGTAGTTTTTAGGTGTATTTTGATGCCTCGGTGAGATGATCAGAGAGAGATTGAGATGGGTTGCTTGCGATTGTTGGCGGAACATGGAACGCACAGCAATTTTGTTTCGATTCCCTCGAAAAAAGTGGAGTTCTCTGTTGCCGCCAAATAGAACCGAACAGGGTTGGATAGCCACCTCCTCGTCCAAGTCCAATTTTGTGGGGGTTATCTGTAATTCTTTGCAATGACAAATGGAGCAGAGAGGAAATGATACTGATAACCATTGCCATGAGAAAATGCAAACAAGATCATTGCTAGATGAGAAATACATATCAACATATGTACTAATTTCTTTTGCTGCGAGACTGCGATGACAAGGGTAGCTTTTGCTAAGCCTTTTGTTTCCTGAGAAAAGTTGGTTCTTCCAGCTCCTTTCTATTTGTTTTTTGCTCCAAGTTAATGGAAATGGGAACATTATTGCTTAGAAAAAGAAATGAGAATTTTTTTTTCTCCTTCTTCGTCTTATTCTCCTTTACGTAGTGGCCATTTGGACAAGTGGGCTATATGCATGTGTGTGCGTGGAGGAATCAGATAGTGCACACACTCTGCATGTGTATGAGTAAATCGAGGGCAAAGTGGATCAGAATTATTTGCTCGAGCCTTTCAGGTAGGAGACGCGGTGCGTCGATGGGCATAGTCCTCATGATTGCGAATATATGTGATCAGCAGCAACCATCAACAGGATAAATATTCTTTTTCTTGGACAGGACCTGAGCCCTGAGGTGGTGTTTCCTGGTGGCTCTGTTGTTTTCAGAATATCCAGTCAGCCAAAATTTGGCAGACAGAGTATAATGAACAGATTCTTGAAGAAGATGTGAGATTTATACCATGATGTTGATATATATCATCACAGTTTATATTTTACTAAAATATTTTGAAGATGTTTATTCTCTCTTGTCCTCTCCTCCACAACCCTTCGAACTGGAGTCCAAAAGCCGCATGCTTCAGCTCCTTGGGAGGCATTGATTAGTGATTCATTGATTAGTGATACGACGATGGTTTCGTTGTAGGTCGACCGGCGTTTGGCCTCTATGACAAATTTTTCTAGCAAAGATCAACACAAGTCTGATTTTTTGTTTTAATATCCAGCTGGTTTGCGTTCAGATCATCAATCAGTTCAATGCTCTCATTATACTTTCACTTCAAATATCTTGCTATTTTCTTTACTTTCATCTTTATTGCAGCTCCATCCCTTCGGATTAGGAACGAGTTTATGTCAGCTAGTGGACTGTCCCATGCACCAGTCTGCCAGCCACTAGCTCACTATAGCAACAGGCCACAATAAAGATTGTGTTAGCGACAATCTTGTTGCGCTTGATCACATATTTACATTGAATAATTAAAAAAGAGTCGCCTAATACTGTAGTACTATTGTATTTTTAAAAGAAACTCAGTTGGGTATGATGCTAAAAGCACTAATGACTGAGATGGGACGGCAGTTTTAGTACGTGTCTACAAACGTTAACGCGTCATCAAGTTAGTTAAGTATCATCCATAATGGTGTGGTTAGGAGTTGACAGTGGCAATATTCCACAATTCCAACAAAGCTTGCGGCCATTTGTCCTCATCAGCTCATGGACAAGCATGGTGAAAGTCACCCTACATAGATCAGTAGATCACTAGCTAGCTAGCTGAATTATTCCTACTGTTTGCGCTTCTACCATACAAATTGTAGAGAGCTAATTAGCGCGATCCTTAATTAACTATTCTTGGTTGGATTCGCACCCTGTAATTTTACCTACCAAGATATGCTCTATGCAGTGGCTGTCCATGCATGTCATTTTACGGTGCTCGTCAGGTGCTGCAACGAGGGGAGGACGACGACATCTTGGGGCCGGTTTTGCCAGAGCTTTTGGATGCTTAAAATTTGGAGATCTGTGCGACGTACGCCTAGTGGCTGGCGGTTTCTGGGAGCAGCGGACTCTGGGGAGAGATGCAATCGATCGTAGTGCATGTTTGATCCACTTGAAACAAGATGTGGATCAATTTCTGCTCCTCTGTGAAGTCATCTTTCGTCTCCTCTGCACCGGAAATGAAGGCCGCTTTCGTTGATAGTTGCATGCTCATGTCATGAACTTCGACCGGAAAATCCTCTTTGTAAATAAAGGTACTTTGATATTGAATATTTTTTAAGTAATGTTTGGTTATTGCTGCAAGCTGCAGGTTAAAGAATGTCATATTGGAGATGTCCAGATTAATAGTAAATCTTTTTGTTGAGAACTTGTTTTCCTTTTCTTTTTCTGTCTCCGTTTCGCTTGTTATGGAACTCTTGCCAAAAAAAAAGTGATTTTGTGTGTATATAATACTCTCTCCATCTTAAAACATATCAAATCTTTATATGGACTAACAAACAATCTTTATATACATGGGACACATCCTAGTCCACTAAGGCTCCGTTTAGTTACCCAAAAAATTTTCTCAAAAACATCACATCAAATTTTTAAACTTATGCATCAGGTATTAAATATAGGTAAAAAATAAAACTAATTGCACGGTTGGGTTATAAACGACGAGATAAATCTTGTGAGCCTAATTGTGCCATGATTAGCCATAAGTGCTATAATTAACCTGCATATGTTAATGACAGATCAATTAGGCTCAAAAGTTTCGTCTCGTGGTTTTCAGGCTAGCCGTAAAATTAGTTTTTTCATTCGTGTCAAAAACACCTTCCGACATCTGGTCAAACGTCTGATGTTATGCCTTCACAAAAAGATTTCGTGAACTAAACAAGACCTAAATGTGGACACGTGTCTATTCAAACTTGTTCTAAAATGTATCACATCCATACAAAAGTTGCTATGTTTTTATGAATGCGTAAAATATATGTATGTGCTATTATTTTATTATAGTGTATGTATATCTACTAACTATATACTTTTTTGAAAATATCCACGTTAAAAATATAGTAAATAAATTAAGTGGTTCACTAAAAATCCAATGATAGAACACTAAAATCATACAGCTGTACCAAATTGCTCTTACCCTTTCTCCTCTCTGTCTCTCTTTCTATATCAATCCATTCCAAGCCTGCACCATTGCCAACATCGTTGCTGAGCTCCTCCATGTGCGATGCCCCTTGGTCTTGCTGGCGCGGAAAGACACCAAATACACCAACGAGGCTAGTCAGACCGACCTCCTCCCATCCCTCAACCCTCCCC
>CM002486.1:14697353-14774939 GCA_000325765.3 Leersia perrieri
TACCCTACGAAACCCTACCCATGGCCGATGTGCCCCTGCCCCGTTGTTTTTCTTATATCCGATGGCTCATCTACCACTGAAATTGTCATCGTAACCACATCGGCATTGTAACTACTTTCCTCATCCCTCATCTAACAATATAAACATTTCTGCAATATTGCGGAGTCAAACAATATAAATTTGATAATTGATAGCTAAAAAATAAAAAAAAAGATTGATCACATAACAATGTTGTTTATTGATTATAATATGCAACACTTTTTATTGAGAATAGCTTATACATTCATATATATTATTGATAAATGTATCTTGTTGAAGACAACTACAAAATTAAAAATCTATTACATTGTCGCACCAAGGGAGTAGTCCTCTTGCCCAGCCAAGATCTGCCCTGCTGCCAACAACGATCCACCATCCGTGGCTTCAGCAACGCCACCGTTACTTGGCCACCGGCTTGTTGTACCGCCCACCGCTGGGCTGCCGCTTACAACCAGGAACCTAATTGGTCATGCCTTCACTGGGTAACAGAGCTAGAGGAAAAGGAACCAGCACAAATCTTGGCGTGGATCCGAAGAACCAGGGGGAAAAAAATCATCGAATGGAGTAAGAAAAGTACAGTACACATCAGCAACTGTTAATATTTCGGAAGCATTTTTTGTCAACGAATTCCAGTGCTACTGCACGCTGTCCCTGTGTTCCAAACTTCCAGCCATCCAGGAGAGTTGATCATTCTCGTGATCTTTCGTCCCAACGCTAGCTTGGCTCATGTGGGAGCACCCGGAGCGGACCACCCTCGGTGGTGTCGCGATGCCCGAGATGGCAAGCTCGCCATGCCATGTGCACCCCCTGTGGGCCGTGGCCGCCACACATCAACCCATTGCGGGTGCCCTTAGAGCATGTGCAATGTAAGAACGCTTAGATGAATGCTTCTTTTCAAAGCGCCAGAATAGGAGCGCTAAATCTACAATGAAAATAACGCTTAAATGTTCGCAGACTGCTTCGTAAACAGAGATACTTGATTCTAAGCATCTGGTGCCTGGCAAAGCAGCGGCTGCTGCATACGGGCCTCCAGCGTGGCAAAAATTCGAAGAACTGTTACTAAGCATATACTTAAGCTGTTGAATGCACATGCCCTTAGTATTCTCCTTAGTGCAGATGGGCTCTTATTAGAGAAACAACAGGCTTTGTATGAATACATACTCCGTTCATCCACAAATACAAGCGTTTAGGCTGAACTACGACGTATCCTAATACAACGTGTATAGGGAGAAGATGTATTATGTTCTAACCCAAATGTTGATATTTATGGACTGATGGAGTAATAAATTTGCATTATCGAATATCACCCAAAAAGTATTTCTATGCAGAATCATTTTACTGGGAATTATCCAATTGATTCAAATAGATATATTCCGAGACAAAGAGATACTATCTTCTTCGCTAGTTGGCTGTGCAAGTCCTAGGTTGAATTTAGCCTTTTCTTGCTATGCTTCATGCTTGAACTAGTTCAACAAAACTCTTAGTTTGTTGTGATAAAGTTAATGCAATGATACTTAACAAATTAAGTAGCTATCACTCTGCCACCATGCATTATTGCTTGTGTGATCGTTGTCGTATTGCCACTCGCTCCCATCCGCGTGCGAGCCATACCATGTGTCTTTTCAACGTCATAGAACTATTAACGCGTCATCTCCTCATCTGCATGTCTCCCACAATAGGTCTACCGTGTCTCCCATTTTAGATGGAATTCTCGGACTTGCTTAAAAAAGTCAGTGAGGACTTTTGGGTATTTTCATTCGTCCGATTCGCAACGAACGTTCTAATTTGATTGCTAAAGCAAAGGTGAACAACAAATTTTTATGTTTATCACTGGTTTCATTCTACAGTTGCTACAGTGTTTTACTGCAAATAACTGTAACTACATTCTTATTTTACTGTTTATTTTGGCTTTTATGTGCAAGGTTAGAGAATATGGATCCCGTTCCATTCTTTATGCAGGAGACATTCTTCTTTTTCCAGTTACACCACCAAAGAGACGGCAGTACTGCACGTACGCATCACTGCACAGAAGTATAACAGAACCCTGTTCTCTTAACTAGTTAATTAAAACAGAGTGGTTTTCATGTAACATGTATATGACTGTAAAATGTGGTGCTGTTCAGTGCCTCTTGGAGAGTCGGAACACAGTAAAATTTCTCTATAAACGTTGATATACGACCCGAAGTGTGTAACGGTCGCTCGAAAGGAGGAGGAGAGGTGCGCGCGTGGTGCATGGTGGCGCGACGCCGCCGTGGAGGACAGCGACGCGGCGGTAGCGGTTGGCCGGCCACGGCCAGGCCAATGACGGGAGAAAAAGTGGCGCGCGTCGCGGCAAAGCAGCTGTCAACACGCCGGGGAATAATGCGCGGAGGAGCTAGGAAGGCGACGTCCCGGGCTGCGTCCTTCAGGTGTTGAGGCGATCGATCATCGTGTGGAGAGACCGGCCGGAGGGGAAAAGGAGACGGACTACGACGACGACGCGATCACGCGCGCGCGAGCGACGGAGACGCCGTGCGCGTCGGGGCGTCGTCGCGCTGCTTTGCTTTGGGTTTGGGACGACCTCAACTTTTGTTGATGCAGTTGCGAGGAGCACTACGTGTACGTAGCCGATGGCCCGATCGGGTGGTGGTGAGGGTTTTCTTGGTGGAATCTTGCTTGCTGCTCCAACCACGGAGGAGGTAATGATGGTCCACGGATGGATGGATGGATCGTTCGCATCGGTTGGGAGTTGGGACCGAAATGGACGAGACGAAGGTGGAACATTGACAAACTGGGGGATGAAATCTAATTCTCCGTCGTCATCTCGGAGAACATAGTTGTCAGTAACGTACGTTGTATGGTCCGGATAATAATAACCAGAGATCGAGAATGTTCTTTCGTTTTAACAGGAACAACCGAGAGCAAAGATTGGTGCATCATTCATTCCACTGTTTAGACGTTACGCTTCACTTCGGAAAACTAACGAGCAAGTTTTTTTTTAAAAAAAATGTATTATTATTTTAAAAGAAAATCAAAAAATAGTGTTAAAGCAACAAAAATCACAAAATATAATAGTCTATCGAACTCTCATTTTTCAATAGATGGCTTATCGAACATATCAGAAGTCGACAGGGGCTGTCGACCTCCTATTATTCGACAAGCATATTGGAAATACAAATTAGGCAACTGCAACACGCAGTATGTGACAGACCCTATCGACCTCTATGAGTTCAACATGTCCTCAGTGGCGGAGCCAGGATTTTTACGATGGGGTATTCAATGTCCATAGAGAGAATGTAGATACACTATTGAGAAAGCTTTTTAAAAAATATTTTAATAAAAAAAATTGAAAATTGAAGTTTGAAAATATTTGTTTGGAAATCTATTTTTTAAAAGAAAAGTTATATGCCAACCCTAACACCAAAATCAGTAAAAACAAATAAATTAAAAGAGTTAAAACTGAAAATATATTTGAAGATGCTATAGTAAGCTACTACGCCTCTGGTATTGGAATAAAATGTAAAATATGTACAATAGAATAAAAAAATACTGAAAATTGAAGATATAATGATCAAATTGGTTAAGCAATTAAAAATTTCAATAAATGGTGGAAGAGCTGATTTGAACCCTGTACCTATGACCTACAGAGCAATGCTACCGCTAGGATACGTAACTTATATTGCTACAGGTGAGTTTCTATCACAGTTTAATAGGCATTCAAGTGAATACCCTTGAATCACAGCACATCCGCCCCTGCATGCCCCTTTGGCGGGGCCTGTATACATGTTTGATATGGATCTATCGACCTCCTATTGTCTGATGGACCACCTATCGAATAACAGAATGCCGGTATATAGGCTACTATTTTTCTACTTTTTATCAACCAAACATACCTTTACAATTTTTATTGAAATAATAAAATTTCATAAAAAAAATCTGAAACTGATGGATCCATAAACATGAAATTGTAAATTCAACTTCTACTTGTTGTAAAAAAATATCTAATTAAACTCTAACATGTATGTGCATATTTATTGTCAAATTTATTATTTGTTGTAACATGTAAAAGTCAAATTTTAACTTATGTACATCATCATCTTAGAGGATATGCACTAAATGAGGGGATGTCCACTCGAATAATTAAAAGAGTCCCTGGTTTTAAGGGCAGAAGTGCAAAACTACTTCCTTCTTCTCAAGAAGAACACAAAAATAATTGAACACATTAAGCAAGTCGACTGCATAGATAGTTAAATTAAAATTATTGTTTACCACAATGGATGCAAATTAAAAATGATGAACAAATACGCAAAATCATTCTAGTACGACCACGATCAAATTTCTTAACGAATTTAGTGACATATCCCTCGATAGCTTGATAGAGAGTCGTCGTAACGACTTCGTCAATCTCAAGATATTTCTGCGAAGAGAGTGTGTGCATGTCCATTTATAAAGGTATCTGTGATCATATTTGTTGATTTAATGTCTACGTCTGTATTATGTTAAGGAAATAAAAACGAATTTCTCACCCTTGGATCGACTGCAGGGTTTTTCTCCGGCGGATGAGCTCCTAACGTTCCAACTCCTAAGTATGGCTAAAATCTCTACAGTATCTCAAAGAAAAAAAAGAAAGCCAAGCTAAAATGCCCAGAGGCTGGCCCGTTAGGCTCAGCCCATGTACTACCTCCCCTAAAGTTCCCGGCCTATATGATCTCTTTCTGGCCCAGAACCTATCAAAGCCCAGGTTAACACCAATCACGCACTCGCAAGCATCCTCGCCTTCCGCGCAGACTCGTGCACGTGGCGCCTGTAAGGCTGGAACTCTGGACGGTTGAGAAATTGAGAGCCATCTTTTCTCCAACTTTCTCGGCGAGTATCAGCGATCTTTACATTCTTCGCTTCTGATTCGTCTTGGCGGCGGCTGCCTCCTCAGCTATGCCGCCTCCTCTTCTTCACTCGCGCGACAAAGCGGTGCCAAACAAAATGAACAGATGACTCGTAATACCAGATGATTTTATTCCCCAACTGACGCTGGCTGTAAGTCGTCGGTTTGTTGGATTAGGCCATGTTCAACGGGATGCTAAGATGGATGCTTAGTGGTAAAATAACTACTTTTTGCTGCCACGGTGGAAAATTCGCAATCGCTCGCTGCCTGATGGAGCGCCCGATGCCTAGAGCCATGCAGCACATACGACAGGAGGCTTCCGAGAAAAATGCTCTGTACTAAATCAAAACTTAACACAACAACCCGTTGGAGATTAGAGCTCTTATATGAACGCTTTGACATCTTCTCTCTTTAAGCATCAACCTAAGCGCCTAATCCATAGTACATGCCCTTAGTAGTAGTTTTGTAGGGAGCCTCTTTCAGGAGGTAGGTGAGGTTGTTAGTGTTTTCTTCAGTAGTTTCAGGCAAAGTGCAATTTACTCTAAAATTAATCATTTGCCACCGAGTCGAGGGTAGTACACATATTTGTCATGAAGTTAGTCGACTTCTGAGAAGCTTGTGTTGCTATTCACAAGCAAGTCACAGGTAAATCAACGTGACTAGTTTTACAACTTTCACATAGAGGAGCAGAGTATGCTCTGCAACGGTACCAATTAAGCAGCGGAACTAGAACTGCCATCTGTGCTCAGTAGGACTGTAGGAGTATAGTGCATTAGCTTTGTGATGATCTGATGGACAAACCGACAAAGTCACTTTCCCGAAAATTTTTCCTTTTCTTTTTTTTTTGTAAAGGACCAATTTCCTTTTCTTGCAGGGAAGAGGATAGTGTTCAACAATGACAGCCCATCTATGCGCAGTTCAGTGGTAGGTTATAGCTTTCTAATGGATAAGGACAAGGACACTTTTCATTTCCTTTGCCTTGCAGGGAAATCGACAGTGTTTTGCCGAAGTTTGGAATATATATGGTTTAACATGAATCCTGAATATGATTGCAACTGATATGCTTCATTGTTGGTGGACTGCATCAAGATTTGCAGGTAACAACCACAGTAGACTCGTGCACAGAACTTTGGTAGTTGTCAGTTATTCCTGTTTGATGCTGCTTGTGGTTGTAAATCGTAACAATTCAGCCATGATCGATTGAAGATAACAATTCGGTAGTCTTTCATCTAAGGGTTTATGAGCTTCATATACCACCAATTTTTCCATCATCAAATGACAAAACATTAGTACTAGAGACTACTTTTATAGCATAAACCAGCACAATATATGTCTGATACAGCACAATAATATTACAGTTACACATATACACATACACACATAGACATACATCGTTCTTATTTAAACAGGGGCCAAGCAAAGGCACCCTTTCACATATATACTCGTGACAGGAAAAAATGCAGAAGCCCCAATCAGACCACACGGATCACGTTGCCACCTGTGGCCACCTGCCCCAAATTACCTGCAACTTAGCTTAACCTACGGACTCGGACGAGCTGCTGCTGCAGCAGCAGCTGATGTTTGATCATAGCTCGAGGAAGACGAACTCCTCGATCGCCGGGATGTGGCCAATGTTCTCGAGCGTGTCCTTGTCGGGCTCCTCGTCGACGCCGATCGCCATGATCGCCTGCTTACCGCGGAACGTCCGGCCGACGCTCATGAAGCTGATGTTGACGTTTCTCTGACCGAGGATGTTGCCGACCTTGCCGATCATGCCGGGCTGATCGATCTGCCGGCACAGGATCAAGTTGCCCTCCAGGCTGACATCCACCTCGTATGGGCCGACGAGTGTGAGGTGCGGCACGCCATACTTGACCCTCCCCTCGAGGACAATGTCGCCGCCGTCGCTGATGGCGCCGGCGAACTTGGACTGGACATGGGAGAGCCTCACCTGGATGGACTCCAGTGGCGCCTCCGCGGCGGCTGGGCTCTCGTGGGAGACGCGCTCCTCGGCAATGCGCAGGCCGCGCTGCTTCGCCGTGTAGTCGGCGTTGACAAGGTTGACGAACGTGCTCGACACGGGCTCCACGATGCCCTTGGTCACCATGGCACGGAGGAGCCTCGTGTCGAGGTCGTCCGGACCACGGGCGGTTGTGTACACCACCTTGACTCCCTTGATGCCGCCGCTCTCGCTGGCGACAAGCTGCACCGCAAGCCTGCCCAGCTTCTCTGCTAGTGAAACATACGGGGCAAGCTCTGACATGACCTGCCATAATTGGTTAAGTTAAAAGATGCATAATGAGATTGATATAACATTCGAGATGTCCAATAAACTTGGATGATTGAAATGTGACAGTAATTGATGAACAAGCGGAGAAAGGAAAGTCTGTTCGTACCTCAGCTGGGACCATGGGAGCATTCACTGCTGTTGCGGCGAGTTCACCTCTCAGCGCACCGGCGACAGCTTCGGCTATCTCAATAGCGACGCCTTCCTGAGATTTGGTGAGTTCAGTGACACGTTAGTAATAGTACATCGATTGGGGACAGTGGAGAGTGGTTTGGATCAATGCAGGACATGGTTGTAGGTAAGATGCAGACCTGGGCCTCCACTGTACTTGCTCCAAGATGAGGTGTAACAGTGACATTCTCATGGAGCACCAGTTTGCTGTCTTTCGCGGGGGGCTCCTCTGTGAAGACATCAAGTGCTGCCTGATCCACATTGGCAGATAAACATATCCAACTTTCAGAGCGATCTTACATTGATGATTCAGCAGATTACCAAGTACATATGGGAATTTGCAAATCACCTGAGCAACTTTGCCGGAGTCAAGGGCTCTGACAAGAGCATCTTCGTCGATAACTCCACCCCTAGCCACATTGATGATCCGAACTCCATTCTTCATCTTAGCAAAGGATTCGTCGTTGAAGACCTTGGATGTTGCTGGGATGAGTGGCATGTGGAGGGAGATGAAATCGGCTCTGGAAATGGCCTCGTCGAAAGAGACCAGTTCAGCTCCAATGGCACGAGCCCTATCAGCAGGGGCGTACGGATCATGAGCAATCACATGCATGCCGAGCCCTTTCGCTCGCCTGGCTACCTCTGAACCAACCTTGCCGAAGCCCATAATTGCAAGTGTCTTCCCGACCAGGGATACTCCGACGTACTTGCTTCTTTGCCATTTACCTGTGGCAAATGACAGATTTCTTCATTCAGTACATTTGGTAGAAAGAAAGAACAGACTGATTTAAGAGCTCGAAAGATAAACTGCACTACACCATTTCACTTAGCATGAGCTGAGACAGTAAAATGTTTTGCTATTTTACAGTTATTTTTGTGGACAGTGCTCCATGGTTAGTATAGAGGGGTAATAGTAATATAACGTTTACAGGACAACTTAAGGAATATAAGGTAAGATCGATTTGATCTTCCAATTCCAAACTACAGTGCATTCTTTAGAAAATATTTCATGTGCACAGCTGCCACAGCATAATGACTGATTTTTTGTTACTAACTACGGCCTGATTCCAACTGTTAGTAGAGCTTCCATACAGGTTAATGGAGACAACTAAATTACACCACCCTTTACTTTTCAAATTGAAAATAGGCCATCATACATACATATACAAAATTCAATTTGCACAGATTTTTCAGTGATACAACTTGTAAGCAACTAGAAGTAGAAGTTTTCAAAATATCAAGTAGAAGTTTTGTTTCAAGTAGAAGTTTGTTTCAACAAATATCCGATGAAGTTCTGTTTTAGCAAGTAGCATTTCTTTAGGAAAGCATTTGCAAATAGGGAGTCCCACTCCAGAAAGATCAATCTTGCTAAAGTTGATCAGGATCGTGTTCTCCACTGAATGAGGTATCATGCCATTAAATAAATATTTCCTGAGATATTCTACCTAACATGGTTTATCATAGATTCTCCTGTAAGAAGCATCATTAGGTGGGGTGAATTCAAGTAGAAGACTTACAATCTTTTAATATGTTCAGAGGCTACCAAGTCTTGTTTTGAATCAAACAAGAAATTCATAGCTTACACTGCAATGTTTCTCATTCATCATACATCAGCTGACGACAGAAGATATATACCCCTCGATCAGAGTTATGATGCATTTATATTGGTCAATTTGATAAGCTGTCATTGTCTGATATAGACTAAAGCATACTATTTGAAAAAGGCAATAGATTATGCCCAATCGATCAATTACCCCAATATATAGGTTTTGGATTTCAAAATCTAGTGAATCAACTTGATGGCTGTAAGTTACTGTAAGTTACTAGTATTACCTAATGCTTTCTTTCTTGTTTTTTGTCCCATAATGATTTCACTTTCAGAAGTCTGCTGCACGTTACTTTTTTCTCTTCTGTTCCCCAAAGAAGTAGGGACAAAACATTAACTGTAAAATAATGACTCTTCTTGAGAGCAAGGCTAATAATTTAGCCGGCTTATTAGTTAGCTAGTAAATGTCTCACATATCCCCCTCACAAAGTTTTTTGGTTCTTATGCCCAAACGTTTACAGCCTGCTTCTCCTCTCTCACCTCTCCTCTCTCCTCCACCTAAGCATTTAGCCAGTTTATAGCTCGCTAGCAAACTTGCTCTAAGCATTTAGCCAGCTATTAAACTTGCTCTGAACACAAATCTACCAGGCTGGCGGTAAGAAATGTACTGAATTTGTGTAAGCCTTATGGGTTTTAACGCATATCCAATACAATTCTTTAAATTAAATGAGTTTACTATTGGACTGAGAGCAGCTGTTTGTTAAATCATTGTGATAAAATTCAATACCAATTGACTCACAGTCAATCACTCAGGCGGCTATTAGTAAGTGGTCTTTTTATGGGTCCAGTTCACTAATGAGTTCAGAGTCTAGGCAAGCTTACTATAATATATATTCTCAGCTATTTAATCTAGTTCCATTATGTCAAAGGAAGGGAAAGATCTGCCTTAGAAAATAAAGGGCAAGCAAAGAAAAAGAGACACCAAAAGGTAGACAAAAGTATTCTGATTGTGAGAATAGTTGCACGAAGAGGCACTGATGAAAACGACCTAGGCACGCAAGGGGGGCCGAGCGTTTTGTTGGTGCATAAGCAGAGTGGTTCATGAGATGCAATAATTTACTTCAGACACCAGAAGCAAGTTTCATTTGCTCCCAAACCAATAATTGCACCTATCATGCCCATACTGTAGTAGTTGAGCAAAATTATATTCGTACACCTAGATGCTTAGATCCCATACTGTTCTATCGAATTTGCAACAGAAGAAATTTTAACCACAACAAGATTCGTTGAACCTGCCCACGTTCAGTAACACCAAACTGTTCTCGCATCACTATTCACTACTCGATCCACAGATATCCACGACAATAGGAGCAAGTTACTACTTCTATATCAGTAGATTATCCAAAAAAAAACTGCCAAAAATTCTGTACTGAAAGATGAGTACTACTACTACTTCTAAATGGTCATCTGTCCCACTGTCCCGCTGTCTGTACTTTGTGCCGTGCAATTGTGCAAGCATTGAGTGTGGCTGTAGACTGTAGAACAAGAAAGATGGTATGGGACCCTAGGAAATACTAAAAAATATCTTGATCACAACATGCTGAAACGGATGCCAAAGTTGTTATCGACAAAAAGAAACTAATGTCCAAAGTCGTGATGCGCGTGCAAGGTGAGAGACAACAGAAGCAATAATGGGATTAATTAACTACTAGGAGGGGATTCCATTATAAAATCCAATCAGTTTGCAGCATCGATCACTAAGCCCTGATATATCTGTAACTTGTTGCTACTAGTCTACTACCATTATCCTTCCTTCAGAATCGAACACGACGTCGACATCAAACAAACAACCTGCTTGCATCTGAATCGATCCTCCAATAATCAACTAGCAGTAAAATTGGTCAAGTTCCAGCCCATAGCGAGGAACGAATGGAATGGAGCCAACAAATTGTGTAAGCAAGCGATAAAATGAAAAAAACAAAAAACGAAGAGGAAACGAACCACTCACCGGCCTTGAGGGCGGCGTCGGCCTGGGAGACGTTGCGGGCCATGGAGGCGAGAAGGGCGATGCCGTGCTCGGCGGCGGCGACGGTGTTGGCGGTGGGCGCGTTAACCACAAGGCACCCCGCCTCCGTGGCGGCCTGGAGGTCGACGTTGTCGATCCCCACGCCGGCGCGGCCCACAACCCGAAGCCTCCCCCTCCCCCCGGCCTCGAGCACCTCCCTCGTCACCTTCGTGCCGCTCCGCACGATGAGCGCGTCGAACTGCGCCACCTTCGCGAGGAGCTCCGATGGGGACATCCCGTACGCGCACTCCACGTCGGCGAACCCCCGCAGCACGGCCAGCCCAGCCTCGCTCAGCTTCTCCGCCACCAGCACCGCCGGCTTCGGCCACAGCGCGCCGTCCGTCCCCGCACCCAGTATCCTCCCCGCCGGATCCGACGCCACCACCGCCGCCGCCGGTGACGACGACGACGAGATCACCGCGGATCGGACGCCGCGGAGCCGCCGCGGGAGCACCACTGATGACCGCGCCGCCGGCGACCTCGCGGCGGCCGGGCTTGCGCCCGCCGGGGCGGCGTGCGGGTTGGAGAGGATGGCGCGAGAGGCGGCGGCGGCCATTTTTGTCCGATGGATTGGGCGAGCGAGCGAGCTCGTGTTGGTGATTTTTGGCGTTCGATTTGTGCACGATTAAGGCAGAGGGAGAGAGGCTCGGTTTATATCGTTGGAGAAGAAGGGGAGGTTGGTGTACTGTGTGGGGGTTATTTTTGGAGGTTTTTTTTAACAGGGAAGGTGGGGCCGGGAATAATTGATCGGGATCAGTGTGGGTTGAGTTTCGTAATTTTTTTTTAGGGAACATAAATGTTTGGATAGGGTAGATTAATAGGGAATTCATTTGGGCTCCAATCCAGGCCTCCAATGCTAGTGGGTCAACGTCAACCAAATGGTAAAACTTCTACAGTAGGTAAAACAATTGCTATTACTGCAAGGCAAAACAGAGTCACAAAATAGTCACACTATTCTCAAAATTGAAAGGCAGAGCGGGTGCCCTATCTTTCAAAGAGATCAATTTCTGCACTGAATGAGTCATGTTTCAAGTTTCTTTTGTTGTCGTGAGTACAAAGTACGTAAATCATGCTGAATATAAATCGCCCTAAATGTTACCATGTCCCGTGTGTTCTGATGGCCATAGATTCCCATGTACACACTTAGGCCATGTTTAGTTTGCGAAAAACAATTAGGGGGTCATATCGAGTTTGACCGGATGTCGGGAGGGGTTTTCGGACACGAATAAAAAAACTAATTTCATAACTTGCCTGAAAACCGCGAGACGAATCTATTAAGCTTAATTAGACCATCATTACCATATATGGGTTACTGTAGCATCAGATCTGATACTAGGAGCTATGATCTAGGACGGATATACTAGGTTTGCTATGGTAGACCCCAAAATATGTTACCAAGAGGCCCATCAGATCACATCATAAGTACACAAAGAGGTACTAAGCCAAAGTAAGATGAAATTAAGAGAGTGGTATTTGCATCAAAATTTTTAAAAGGGAATATCAGAATTAAGTTGAACTTTAGGATGGTATGCAATTTTGTACTAGTTTCATGGATAAAGATGGATAGATAATGGAGCATTTTACACATGTTTATAATGGTTTTTAGAAAAAAGGATATATTTCAATATTCTAAGATAATTTAAAAACTGGAGCATTTTACACATAATTATAATGGTATGGATAGAACCGACGTCCATTTATAGAGTGCATGGACTTTCTGGATTAACGACAACCATTTGGAGCGGTCTCCTAGCACTAGGCCAAATTTGCTTTTTATGGGCGGGCAAATAGGCTTTTACAAGCGGGTTTTCGAAACGCCTGATTCAAACCGCCTGGAAAAATTTTGATTTTTTCAGGCGGATTAGCGTCTGCCCGCAAAAATCGATATTTGCAGGAGGGTGGCGTATTTCCAGGTGGTGTGCCCATCCGCCTGGAAAAACAGTTTGGGGCGATAAAAAATTGTGAAAAAAAATAAGTTGACGTCACTGCCTCGACCGTTGAGGTCACCGCCCCACTGCCCCACCGCCCCCGTCGCTCGCAGTCGTCGCTCAGCGCCCGCACGCCGCCCGCCATCGTTGTCGCTGTCGTCGCCTCCCTCTCCCTCCAGATTTGGATCTGGAGGGCCGCCGCCGTCGCCTCCCTCTCCCGTGCCGCCCGTCGTCGTCAAGGCGCCATTGCCACCTGCCGGTTGTGCATGTGTGAGAGAAGGAGAGAGAGACATGTGTGTCAATGATATGAGTAAGTGAGAAAGAGATAAGGACCTATGAGGATAAGGTCGGCCGTCTTTTTTATTATTACTTTTATTGTTACGGACGGTGCACTAGCTCCACCGCCTGAAAAAATCTCAATTTTGCGTGTGGATCAGCTGGTGCGCCGGCCGGGCCTCTGTTTTTTTAGGTGGCTCCGATGACGAGTTGCTTGTAAAAATATTTTCTCACACCCAAAAAAATTCCTTCTTGGCCTAGTGTAGAGATAGCCCCTATTTACCATAACAATTAACAATCAAGTTGAAACTATTGTCCTTTTCATTTTTTGGAGTGGAGATGGTCTAGGGTTACTAGCCGATCGATGCTGATGCCTGCCACTTTGCTTGATGCTTTTCTATTATATCCCTTGTGCGTACTATTATATCCTTCGTCATCCGGTTATCTAGACTCCCGTTGTTAAATTATTTTAGAATTGGTACTCGTTGAAATACTAATTTGCATAGCTAGCTAATGCCAAGTCCACTGCACTAATTGGTCGCCAAGAAAATTTTTCGGACGGCCAACACAATTCTGGTTTGTAGTAGTGTGGTATGGATCGACATGCATCCGTTGAGCGTTTGAACTCAATTTTGTTTAATAGTTGCGCTCTTAGCTTGTTTTACTCTCTAGATTTGTATGTTTTCAGTTCATTTCTTGAACAATAACTTTTGCTTAATAACTGTCGGCTTAATTATCATTGTTTGGTGTCCTTTGTGTGCTTTAATTTCTTCGGCGGATACTATATACATATATAGTTGATCCCACTTAGTATAGTAAATAAATATTCTAATCTTAAACCTTCAAATACTATTATATTAGACAAAGCTTTTGCTCTCCTTAAGAAAAATAGATCTTCCAATACTCTTAAATTAGTATCATCTTTGTGACGGAACCACCTACAGGGAGACAATAATATACGTTACCCACTCTTCTTTCGGGAAAAAAAAAACGTCACCCACTAGGGCCACTACGAATAGCATTTGCTTTGTGAAACTCGCTAGCGAGAGTGTGGAGCTAGCATTGGGCAACAAGCCCACATGTAAGCAGCCAACAAGAATCAAAACTCCTTGGCTAATATCATCGATGAGGTAAGCAGGTGTATCATTGCATGTCAGATAACTGCTTCGTAACAATCCAAAGCTTCATCGATTAAGGGTGCATTTGGTTAAGCCGTAGCTTTTGAAAAAGCTGTTGTGAGCTGTGAGCCGTAGAAAAGCAGCTATGGGAAAAGCATAAGTCCGTTTGGTTAGAGCAGCTGTGAAACTGTAGGGTTGTAGAAGAAATACCTGTAATGCTCCTAAAGGCATGTAGGATTGTTTATATGCAAATTAGTTGTAAAAACATAATCTGTTCAATATTTATTTTAATGGCTAATTTGGTAAGAAAAATTATACAAGTTCTTTATCTATCAAAGTGATATGATCGACAAAAACATAACAAAAGATAATTAATTCATACATTTTTTAAATGGCAGTGGTGGGTAATTTTTCCCCCAAAAACAGGTGAAAGCAGGGGTAGGGGCTGCTTTTGGATTTGTACTACACTAAAAGCAGCTTTTGGATAAAAGCACATATCTGGCTTTTGCCCTTTGGTTGGCTTTTGGTTTTTGCAAAAACAAAAACAGGTTGGAAGCCTAACCAAACACACCCTAAGAAATGCTTATCCAAATATGTGCACACACGGGTAAGACCTTGTTTAGTTGGTAAAATCTTTTTCAAAAACATCACATTAAATGTTTGACCGGATATCAGGAGGGGTTTTCGGATACGAACGAAAAAACTAATTTTATGGCTAGTCTGGAAACCACGAGACGAATCTTTTGAGCCTAATTAAGCTATCATTAGCACATGTGGGTTAGTGTAGCACTTATAGCTAATTATGGTCTTATTAGGCTCAAAAGATTCATCCCGCGATTTTATCCAAACTGTGCAATTAGTTTCTTTTTTATCTATATTTAATGATCCATTTATGTGTCCAAAGATTTGATGGGATGTTTTCGGGAAAAAAATTTTAGGAACTAAACAAGGCCTAAGTTTCACTGAATGTTCGATGCGCCTGCCTCTGAATCTGAAGGTGGTAAAAGGGGGAGAGAGAGAGTTGTGACAAAATGTGGAAATAATAGAACGCTCGATATACGCCTATTCGGCTGGCTGGTTGGCTCCAGTCAGCCCAGCCAGCTCTTAAGAAAATACCATTCAGCCTAATCAACTTCTATAAAAAATATCATTCAGCTCAGTCACTTTCGGCCCAGCCCAGCCAGCCGAACAGGACTATACTGACAAGGCAAAATCGTCGGGCCAAAAAAATTCTTTAGAAATCAGTACTAAATATAGAAAAGAGCAGGTCACTATGTTCACAGGAAAAAAATTAAAAAGACATTGACAGAAATAACTTGATAACGCTGGTTACTTTTACTCGGTGCTAGTAGTCAGACAATTGACCTTCTGCAGTATGAGGGGCCGTTCAGTCGGTGAAAAGATTTTAAAAAAACATCACATCAAACGTTTGATCGGATGTCGGGACGTGTTTTTGGATGCAAATAAAAAAACTAATTTTATGGCTAGCCTGTAAACTGCGAGACGAATTTTTTGAGCCTAATTAATCTCTCATTAGCACATGTGGGTTATTGTAGCACTTATGGCTAATCATTGTCTGATTAGGCTCAAAAGATTTGTCTCGTCGTTTACAGCACAACTATGTAATTATTTTTATTTTTTATCTATATTTAATGCTCCATACATAAGTTTAAAGATTTGATGTGATGTTTTTAGAGAAATATTTTTAGAACTAAACTAGAAACTAGGCCTGATTATGCGACCAAAAAACACCACTGTATATCCGCCACTGACCTTCACACCACAAGTCAGATGAATCAAATGGATATGTTTAATAAGGTTCAAGGCATAAGGTAGGAAATCTGTGCATTGGAATGACGTCAGCTGTGACAATTACGGGCCGGAGGGAGCAGGGTATATCACACAACCACCAAATTAAGCATTGCTATTACAGGAGAAGCAAGTTGCTAATACTGTACGAGATTCAAGTTGCAGGCGCAATTTATATGGCCCCCAACGCTAACTCCCAAGGATCGACCTAAAAAAGGCTCGTTCTATACGTCACCGTATTTTATTTTTCTTTTGTAATTAAAGAAGGAGCAAACGATCAGGGTAAAAAGAGTTTTTACTACTAGCCCATCTCTCCATCTCCGTGGAGACTCGAGAAGATCAAGACAATGATTTTTTTGATTTTTCTCCGCCCAACGAAGCTTCCTCGCTCCCATTCGGCACATGCGCGCCGCGGCGGCAGTGAGCAGCTGCTGCCTGCGGAAGGGCGAAGTAGTAGTGGACTCCCTCGCTTTCCGCCGTGCGTGCGTGTGGGTGCGTCACGGGCGGCGAATTGATGGCGAGCAGGAGAGGCGATCTGGCGATTCCCATTGGGCGGGAGGTGGTTTTCTGCCGCGGCGAAAAGTCCTCGGCGCGCATGCGGAAACGTGGTTCCGCGCAGCCGGGAGGAAAAGCGACACATGTAAATTAGTACAATCTTAATATAATTTTAAAAACTAAAAGGTTACTGTAAAATGATTTTTTATCTCATTTGTATCATCTGGGAGGAAATAAAACTTCAAAGTTACTCCATCCGTCCCAATATGTTACTGCCAGAAGCTTGTTGGAGAGATTAAGGGCCTGTTTGGATGGTTGTCTTAACTTGCCAAACATCAGTTAGGCATGTGACCAAGTTGTGGCATGGTTAACTTTGTGGTAAGATAGGTTCGTTTGGTTGGTTACTTTAATTGTGACAAATTAAATGAGGCAACCGTTTGGTTCCTTACATCAATTATGGCATGGCTAATGCGTTTGGTTTGTTCCTAACCTTTATTAAAATAATCTAAGAGGTGATTAAAATAACCTAAAAGCGTATATTACATAATAATGATCAAATTAGCAAAAACATGTTTTTGATAGATAGTAATAATTAATTCAACAATAGTAAAAAAAGGCCAAACTAAAGCACGGTTAGTTAATCATATGAGTCAACGATGTTATTAAATTAATTTTGTTTTTATATATATTAGACTGGGTAGGTACGATCCAAAAAGGAGGGTAAAAACTTAAGACACTGTAGGTGGGGCCAACAAAATATTAATTCAGTCATCATCTATCATCTTATCAGCATTTCTCTGATTGTGGGATTAGTACAATGTTTTGTTACCTTTCACTTGTGCCACAATTGTGGCGGACGAATTCAGTGCCATATTTTTGGCACAAGATGCTGTGTCAGAGCAACTCATCGTTGCCAAACTTTCTGTGGCAGGCTAAGGTTTGGCAGTGAAACAAACGTTAGCTAAGCATGTGTGGCATGACTAACACGAAGTTTGGTAAGTTGAGGCAATCATCCAAACAGGCATAAGGAAATGGGGTAAAGAGCAAAAATGCCCCTCACTAATGCCCTGACTAGTACTACTGCTACGCTTCTCCCATACTCCACAGTCCAATCTGCACATCTGACACATAGCAGTACATGCATGATTACCAGCAATATTCACATTCCACAGATTTGATGATGCATGCCCGCGTTTAGACCAAATTCAAAACCATGCATTAGTAGCTACCGCTGCCACCAATAGAGGGAGGAGGAGGGGCGTGGTCCGCCGTCGTCGCTGGATCGGAGAGGAGAGGAACGAGCCTGGTCCGCTGCCGCCGCTGGCTGGATCGGAGAGGAGAGGGACGGGCCTGATCCGTCGCCGTCGACGGCTGGGACGGCGAGGAAAGGGCCGGGCCTGGACCGGCGTCGCCACCGGCTGGGACGGAGAGGAGACAGCAGGTCTAGCCCGGCGGCACCGCCGCTGCCATCTAGGTCGGAGAGGAGAGAGCAGGCCTATCCCGCCGGCACCGCCGCCGCCAGCGTGTGCCTAGTCCGGCGCCGCCACTGGCTCAGGCGGGGAGGAGTCGAGGAGATGCGTCCGACCGGTCCGTCGCTGCCGGCAGCTTCGGAAGGGACGAGGGGAGGCGCAGTGCTGCTCCGGCGCCGCAATCGGCGATGGCTACGGTGGGGGAGCGCTCACGGTGGGGAGGAGTTCGGGAGTGGGGAAAAGGATTAGGATGCGACCTGCTGACTTCGGCAGTGGAGATCGATGGAAGCATCGTTCGGTGTGGGGCCGGTTGGGGTTGGTGGCTGGAGGGGTATTTTTGAACTTTGTTCAAACTTTTTTTTTTTCTTCAGGTAGCTATATATTAGGACGAAATTCAAATAGCTCGGGTAGCTATATATTGGGACGATATTGGGACGGAGTGAGTACATGAAAGTTATACTCCCCCCGTCCCATGCAGATAGGACATTACCCATAACAACGATTTTGGACCTGTGTATATCTAGATTCATTGTACTGAGAGATATCACATCCGTGCAAAGGTTGCTATATTTTGGGACGAATGTAATACTATAGTTACAATAAAATTGCAATGTAATTTCTAAAATTTGATGTACAATTATACTATTTATGTTTGCCAATTTTTTGTTAGAAAATTTGACGCCAAATTATAGCAAAACAGAAGCTTTACGAGAATCTTAAACCGACCCCACTAGAATATATGCTCTCTCCATCCACAAATGTAAAATTTAAAATGAATGTGACACATCCATCTCCAAATACTTGTATTTGTGGATAGAGGTAGTAATTCAATCTTTTACTATGTATAATACTAAGAGGGGTACGTACGTATTAAGCTATCTCTAATGTCTCGATAGTTTATTTTAGCATACTCAACTAGCTATAAGTGTGAGGAGAATGGTCGATTTTCCATTGTTTGCTGCTAGAGAAGAGATTTTTTTTTTAATATGGGTGGGTCTTAGCTATATAGGACTAGCTTTTTCTTAAGGGTTAAGGCCACCTTTAACTTTTGTCATAATGTACAAGTGGTCTCTCTATGGGGTTTAGAGCAAACCCAACACCTTATCTGTCCCATCCTTCATCTCAAATATGGAGTATATGTAAGAAAAATGTTGCTTCAAGAGATACTCCATCACATCATCAGAAAATAGAGAGTATCATCTATATTAGAAAGAAAATATCCAAATATGGATGTTATCTCTCTTCACTGCATATTCAAAGCAAGCAACATGACAGGAGAAGAGGAGAGAGGTTGTTGAAAAATATTATTAAAATATAAGAGATTGGAGTATGGATGATCTCTTGAAGTGTATAGGGATATAGAAGAAAGATCTTTCTTGCATGATCATTTAAATGGGCATATAAATGATCAAATATAGATGAGTTCTTGGTTTGCTCTTAGAATCTACTTATATTTTTCATACTATGGATGTCCACCATAGGTATGGCACACCCTCTCTAGTAGGAGTAGTAAAGTGGTTTCAACTGGTATTTCATGTCTGCTTCTATTTATTTCAAAAAAAAATTCAGTCACCATTTTTAGAATTTACATGTCTAAAATTTCGCACTTAACACCCTAGCTAGAACTCATTAGAAAATGATATAATGCATACATACCTTCCTCTATCATTCTCTTTCTTGCGAGCCCATAGTCGTGGAGCCGCCACAAGGACCACGGTCCTGGATCTCTCCTCCTCGAGCTCAATCAACGACGAACGGCTCCTCAAGCTCGACCCGACCACGAGCTTCCTGTTGCCTAGCTATTGATTTGCTTCAATAGAAGCATGCGGTTGCTATTGCTGCTTCAATGGATATCACCACCAGCTCATCTCTCCTTACCTTCGCTGTCGACACCTCTCCTCATCCGTCGCGGTCACCACCCCCATCAAACGCGCCATATGTGATCTCGAACTCATTTGATCTGATTAGGTAAACCGCTTTGGGAATTGGGGGAGACATAGCATCCAAGTTTGGAGTGGCTTGGGGTGGAGGCATCACTATTGACAAACATGCAATGAGCGGCTTGGGGAGGCGACAACCATGATGGAAAGAGCCCCTTCGTCACCGCCTCAGATGTGGTCGCGTGACTGCCATCCTCCACCAACTTTGGATAAAGCCAAAGTTAGTGGAGGATACCAAACATGTGTCTAACACGTGCTTCTATTTGAGCCATGGTTCTTCGTGGGGGCACTGACAAGGCTCCTGTGCATTGTAGGAGACGTGCCTTGGTCTACCACCGTGCCAACCCAACCTCTCTGTCCTCTCCTCCATGACAACGGGCGTTTGACATTCGAGACAAGGCCACTCACCACGTAGGTGCATTATTGTTCGGCCATTTTGGTTTGATGACAAAATGTGTCCTACCAATATTTTAGAATTTTAAATAGCAAATGTATGTGGTTTGGTTTGAAGCCAAATTATTGGTAGTGCCCATGATTAATTTGGCACAATTCTAGAATTTTCTTCTCTGTATATTAACATTTGACTTCGAATTGGTATCAATCCAAACACGTCTTTTACTTATACTACCCTACCACTACTAATATTTTGGTAGGGTACTAAACCAAATAAACCCAATGTTCTAATAAGGCGTTAGATGGTTATGCATCTAGTGCGTAGCTAGAAAGATATTTTTTTGAACGGATATAGTAAAAATACTATATTGATATTACTTATTGTACTGAACTAGTATACGTGAAAGAGTAGTAACATATTACCTCCGTTTCATAATATAAGATATTTGATTTTTTTGTTGCAATGTTTGACCATTCGTCTTATTCAAAAATTTTGTGCAAATATAAAAAATAAAAAATCACGCTTAAACTTCTTTTGATAATAAAGTAAGTCACAAACAAAATAAATGATATTTTTATAATTTTTTGAATAAGACGAATGGTCAAACGTTGCAAGCAAAAAAGTCAAACATCTTACGTTATGAAACGGAGGGAGTATAAGTTTTCTATTCTAGTGAAGGAGTTGCAAAGTCAACTTTTGAAGTTTAGTAAATATATACTGTATTATATGTACAAAAGGTAATATTGTATTGTAAGATTCACTTGTGATGTTGACGTAACCCCATCCAACAATAGCACTTGGGAAGCTTCACCAGCTTGGATGGATATGATTGGATGCAAAGAAAGTTACAAAATGCATATTTGCCTCTTTGGTTTTTTTGGGCAAACGATGATGGATAAATGAATCATTGGATTGATTGATTTGGTTTAGTTTGGTGGCGTGTATAATACACAATGAATACAAAGGAGCATACATCATGCATGACTAATCTACTCTTATGTTGTTTTGCCATGTATGGTATTGTATAAGCGTACAACCACTGTCGTGACTCGAGATCTGATACATATTTTCTTTAGATGCAGATCTCATTATCTAATGAAGTAGTACTCCTATGTAGCGTCAATTGTTTGTCCAAGGGAAAATGCACCAGCCTGTAGCCGCGTACGTGACGACAGGAAGCAGCGCGAATGATCTTATGAGGACGTAGTGGGGTACTAGCAGTGGATTGGTGGTGACTCGTAATTTCTTGATTTGAGATGCCCAGATTTCCATGGAGCTTTCCGTAGCTGCCATGTTGGACTTGGGTTAAAAAAAGATGAGGAGGTTTTCAAGATAACGGAGCAAGATGTGACATTAATTGGCTTTAAGCATCTTTTTTTTATGATTCGGGTAGATTCCGGCTGCTGCAGAAAAATGGGATGGGCAGCATCCTTTTGACGCGTCCAAGAGGCAGGGAGCTAAGCTGCAGCTATTTCTTCAATTCTTCTCCTTTGTCTGACGGGATCATTCAGAAAGATCTCGTGCATTGCACTTCTTTTTTGCACGTTCAATTGACTTGTTCCTCGTATAGGCCCCAAAATGTTGTTTTCTACTGGGTGAATGGTGCCGACGTGCCGTCCACTGACCGATGTTGTACATGTCACTCCTAGCTGGTTATCGCTTATGAGATGATTATTTTTTATTTCGCATGATATCAATGAACATCATTGTTTTACTAGCTGTATTTTCCGCGGTGCGAAATCAATTCACTGTCTGTCTGCATTGTGAGACCAATACACTTCAGGATCTGTACTGACCAAACAGAACTGGGTACGAGTTTTTTGTTAGGTAGCTATAAGTTTGTTCACACCTCAGAAATTATATGTGCTGGCGTGCTATGTCGGATCTCATAAGGCACCACAGAACTGCATAAAGGCCAATGACTGCCATACAAGTGATAATCATAGTAACTATAGTTAACAAAGCCTCTCAAAAAGGAAAGGCAAAAAGAAACAATAGTTATCACAGCTACTGTGGGTACTTAACACTTACATGTCCTGCGTTGTGTGAGGCAAACGACTTACAAGTTCCAACTAAACCTGTGTAGTACAGGGCTATAAAGGAACTTCAACATGCTTGTCAGGCCAAAACGTTTCAATATTGAAATGATGAGGTCTTACTGAGAGATCAAGTAAACCGCTTGAGCTTTCCTTTCCTCAAAGTATGCACAAGTGTTAAGACTACATACAAGATAAAAATATCACAACAAAGTTGAGAAACTAGCGTGGACCATAATCTCCTATGTTTCTCCATACATATCACACGTCTGTTCTTCCTATGGTTCCTGAAATTTGGTGTGTATGGGACTACAGGTACAAACAAAATATCAAGGCTTTTTACCATCGGGAGGTACTTTTACACCCATAAGTCCTAGCAGATTGGAAGCTGGGCCTGGAAGGCCCTGTTGAGAGGAGTAAGAATTAAGAAAGCTCTCAACAAGGTTCAAGTCCACATCAACTGGAGTCATCTCCCCATCAGTATCTACAGCATTTGATGGACCCTGAAATGCAAAATATACAGCGAATTTGATTTGGGTTAGTCAAATTAAACAATACTTCTACATAAAAACATATAACCAAGTTCCTTTTGTGAATTCAAAACCACATTATCCCAAGTTATTTTGTATGGAAGAAAGATTACTGACAAACTTCAGTTTGGACAATTGATTGACCATAACTACCCATGTCAACTGGTTTATTGTCAATAGCAAGATTACAACAAGTTTTAACTACTCACACAGAAGTGAAAATTGGAGATTGTGGGAGTTATTATGACCGCATTAATATTATTAGTGTTTCAGGAAGTAATAAACAAGCACCCATGGACTGATTTTATACCAAATGAGTATGTTGCATACCATGCACTTTCAAGTATGTATGTTTACTTATTATGACCATGAAACTTCAGGACAAGTACACAATTGATCTGTGCTAGACATAAGACCACAGGATAAAAGCATGAAATCATTAAAATAGAAAGAATTACCTCATTGCTAACATCAGGTCGTGGTGCACGGGCAAAGCTTTTCTCTATAGTCGTCGTACTGAGCTCTTTATTCAATGCATCAGAATATGATTCCATAAAAGCATTACCCATATCCTTCTCACCAGTTTCTTCAGCATCATCAGACACATAATCAGAATCATCTTCTGCATTGTCAAAAGCATTCTTAATTAGTACTCAGTTCACACCAAAACAATTTCGAACTTTAACTGATACGACAAATAAATTTGTGAACCATTTATGTTGATGGTCAAGAAAACTTAAAATACTGCTGCATCTTAAAAAGGCTCCATCTATCCCAAACAAACCCCAGATTACTCCATCATCCTTTGTCAGTTAAGATGTAGAAACACTTGTCAAGTTACAAGTTATATAGTCAAGAGAAAAGACATAGGATTAGACATATTTGACTAGCGTATAGTCAGTAAATAATGTGCAGTGAAGACGCGGGAGACTTCAATATGACTGATCTAGTGATCACCAATCAGGAGACTCCAACCAAGAAACGAAATGAAGAAAAAAATGATGTTGAAACCTATTGCTTCAGTTTTTGGTTTGAAATATCAGCCATGCTACTTGAATCATATGAAACCACAGCCCACAGCCCAGAATACACTCATCAATGAAAATTGAATTAAAAATTACACAAATTGTCAATGGGAGTTAACACATGGCAGGATATGTAAGTGAAACAACATGTGCATGACATGAAGAGAAAGAATACCGAAGTCCATGTCAGACGATGAGGATTTTCCATCAAATCCAGCTTCATTGCCAGCTTCATCTTTTGAACGACCTAGCACAGACTCCATGGCCTTGAAGAACTGGTTGACATCCAGATCCACCGATTGCATGTCTTTCCTACATGAACAAGAATGACTTGATGAATATCCATGGACATCTACAGTAGGACATGTCTAGGAATAACATAAAAAAAGTCACGTAAAGTCTTGCAAACATTTTTTGTGCAACAAAACCACAGTAAAAAGAACTATATTGCCATCCCTGAAATATCCGGAAGATAATGAACGGGTAGTATACATTTTTTCTTTCTTTTTCATTAAAATTCTCAGATAATTGTGATTTCACAAGGAACATGACATACAAAAAGCTCAAGATGGAAAAACTGCAACTGTTAGCACATAAAGATCCTAGGCTAACATCATGTTATATATTCAAATGTCACTCCTCAAAGAGCAAGCTCTATAAATTGTTCATAAGAAGCGCATCCAATACAACCACTAGGCAGAAGCATGAAGGTGTTTCCAAACAAGGAAAAAGTTCAGAAACAAATAGTAACAAGGTAATTCACTCAATCAGTTGAACACGGATGAAATATAATTTAAAAAGTTGCACTAACATTGGAGTTAAATAATTGCAGTTTTACGTTTCCATTTTCCAGGTATCATATGCAATTACACTTGGATATGGAGGATGGAATTCTCCATTATCTAAAAAATATACACAATTACACACTTCAGTCAGTTTAGATTCACGGCAATAGGACTTGATATGCTATATTAGTGCATCTTGGTTGTTGACAAATGAAAGTGCACAGTTCATATGTTAGTACAAACTTCATCACATAACTATCCTTACTCTGTAGTGCTTTAGGCTTTTGATTTGTGGTCAAATTAAGTGCAAAAGGAAAAATATCCATAATGCAGAATATTAAAAGAAATGCAGCACTGGTATTTGAAAAACAAAAAAGGCTAAATTATCTAGGAACAGGACCAATTGACAACTAGATCATCCCAATTTAACAGAAAAACACACACGCATGAAACAGGGGCATTCCGTAAGAGAAGAAGACCTGTTTGCAGGAACTTCAGCTCCCTCAAAGCTTGACATTTTACGAACAAATTCTTGCATGGACTCTGTAATCTCTCCAAGATTAAACTCATTTGATTGCGAGCTAGAACTGCCAGAGACATTTTTCTTTTGACTTTTTCTGTGTTGTTTTGCAGCTTCATACGCTTCCATTTCCTTCTGTCTTTCACGGAGTTCCGCAGCTAATTCATCTTCCCCATTATACAACCAAGAGTCATCATCACTGGGAGGAAGGTCACTGCCTTCAAATTCCTCAGCTGAGTATGGCGTGGCAAGGATTCCATCAATTCGACGTACAGGCGCACTTAGTATCTCCCTAGAATATACCACAAACATCATTAGAACGCTTCAAAAATTTACTTTTTACATGGACATGGGCACATGGCTACTGACTATGGAAAGAATTGAACAACCATCCCTGATTGTGAGCAGGTTAGATTGTTTTTTGTTGACATTGTGCCTCGCAAATAAATGAACAGCTGTTCATCAAGGCATCAAGATACAATTTTTTTTTAAGGTTGAAAGTTACAAACTTAAAGCAAATGATGTATGTTTTAAATGATTCGAAACCATACTCCCATATAACAATTGAATAGATAGCTAAATTCACTAGATTAAATAAGATGTAAAAAAAAACTACCTTGTTCGTGAAAACAAACTCGAGCTCTTGTAATATTGCATTGCATCCTCCATAACCCTCTTATACTCTTTTGACCCAGGAAGCAATCCATCAAAGCACCCAGTCGCCTCCAAGCTCTTCCTGTAAACCTCCCACGTGCTCCCCTTCCCTTCCTCCCCCTCGCGCTGCCTCTCCTGATACATCATCTCAAACCCACAAGCAATCTTCATCCCCAACTCCGCCTCCATCCACTTCTCCGGCCCCTCCTCCCTCCTCGGCATCAGGTAAACCCTTGGCGCCTGGAAGCTCTGCTGCACGAGCTGCGCGTACATCGCCCGCGTCATGCGCACCGACGTCCTCACCATCTCAATGCCCTCCCCACCAGGCCCTTTAAGAAATTTCTCCATCCTCGCCGCGTGCTTCATGGTGTCAATGTCCCTGTCATAGAACCCCTCCACTGCTCGCGCGATCAGGCACGGCTCCTCCTTCAGCACCTTCGCCACCGGCGCCGGGACGATGACACGCGCGGTGTGGAGATTCTCCGAGGCCTTCTCCGGCAAACCCTCGATGCGACGCCGTATGGTGGCCTGGACGGCGTCGGGGGCACGGGTATCGACGGAATCGTCATACACGGCGGCGAGCGCGGCCTCGAGGGACGGCGGCGTCTCGGGGAAGAGCGACGGCGGGAGGAGATGCACCTCGCCGCGGAATATGAACACGCGATTGGGGGCGGTGTCGGGGTCGACCCAGCGGGGCAGCGCGAAGGCGGCCTCGATGAGGAGGAACTCCCCGTCGGAGTCCCACGCACGCGCGGCGAGGTTGGGGAACGCGCGGGTGAGGGAGAAGAGGAGGGAGACGGCGAGCCACTCGTCGGGGAGGGAGTCGCCGAATTGGAGCGCGCCATGGAGGTGGGGGATTGAGGGGGGAGTGGAGCAGAGTGGGCATGGGGAGGTAGGGTTTGGGTTTGGGGGTGGGAGGGTGAGGGTGAAGGGGTCGCGGTGGAAGAGGTGGGTGGAGAGGAATGGGGCGAGGTGGGTGGAGAGGGTGAGGTGGAGGGAGCGGAGGGTGGCGTGGATGTCGGCCGGCGGGAGGCCGGTGGGGAGCGGCAGTGGGTAGACGGCGTAGAAGAGGGTGTCGTCCGGTGGGGAGCGGCGGCTGGGGAATGGGAAGGGGGTGGAAGTGGAGGCGGAGGCCGCCATGGCGGCGGGGGAAGATGACCGGAGCGGCGGCGAGAGGTGGCGTTTGGATTTGAGGCGGTGGCGAGTGGGTTGCGGGGTTTTGGGGGGTTTGCGTGGAGAAATTTCGGGGGAAGGGGAGGGGGGGAACTCCGGCGAACGCCGCGGCTGTGCAAGAAGGTGCTGGATTGTTTGGGAGTGTGCGGAAATGGGTTGGGTTTAGTACGGGAAAGATGGGCCGGGCCGGCTTGGAAAATGGGAAGAAGCCACCCACCTTTGGTACGCGAATTCAGGAAAGGTCAGGAGAGAGGTTGGCACATCAGCGTATTTTTGCGATTTGAAATTGAGCTTAATTTTAAAGGTGATTTTGTGGTTTTCTCTATCACATTGTAATTTCATGTCTTTGTTTTTAAACCGCTGATAGAATAGATATAAATGTTATATTTATGAATTATTCTTGTTTGTTTTGTTCTTTTTTTCCACGTGTTACCCGCCATAGGTCAAACGATGAGCCATTGCTTATTCTTCATTTAGGTTCTAGTATCATTTAACCTTCAAGGAGATCGACATAGCCTCCAATCCAATATGTTTGATTAATGCAAGTTTGCGCATGTAAACAAAATTCAACGGGAGTACGGGACTTTATTAGCTCCAATGTAGTCCAAAATATAGTAGAGGGGACAGTCCTTTTCCTTTAGATCCATTCATTGCACAAACATTCAGCGTTTACAACGTTCAGTACAGAGGACAGGTTATGATACACTTTGGATGTGATAGCTAAGTTAATAAGGGAGGAATGGGGATCAGAAACATTTGTAGTGAAAATATAAAGAATTGAATCACATTATCTACGAGAACTGTAACCTACAAGGAAAGAAATACCTATGCAAAATTGAATTGCCATTCACTAAAATTCTCCACAAGAATATTGGTACCGCGTAGGACGAGGGCAGGGCTAGACGAGGAAATTGTCCATCATGTGGTTGATAACATCTGCGCCGTCTGAGTTTAGCCAATAGCTCTTCACCTGAACTTAGCAGTCAGAGTAGATATTTGAGAATTTTTGCATCTGAGAACTACCTATACCAAATAAAGAATATACAGAGCTTAGCTCAAAATATAGACCGCAGGATGAAAAAGTAATAAACTCGAACCTGGATGGTGTTATGTGCGACCAATCTTTGAGTACTTTTCTGGAAGCTCACATCAACACGTTCCCACGGTACTTGTGTAAGGCCTCTAATCATCTCCTCTGCAAACAGCAGGGATTTTTTGTCAGCTATTGATAAGCAATCGACTTTGATAGTTTGGGATAACTAACATTTCAACCGGAAGAAACTAAATGAGGTTTAAACCGGAGGTGCATGAAATTTACTTAACACATCAAAATCACCCCTCCATATATTTAATCACCAACGTTAACAAATTAAACATGGTGACAAATATACCTTCCGGGTCATAAAGATCAGAACGAGCTTCTGTTTCATTGTTGTTTGTCACTCCTTTATCAACATGGACAATATGGGGATACTTCTCATCACGAACAAGAAGTCGATGCTGAGAAGAAGAAGAATAAATATAAACCAACAATCAAAGCGAACAGAAAGAAACATATAATAAGTCATTTTGTTTTTTAGGCATGAACATAGTTCTAACACATACTTTTGGCAGCTCATGTTGGCGACGGATTGATGATGTTCTCCACCCAACCATATCTGTTTATCTAGTTAAGTGCATATCTTGGAAGAAGCTAGAATTCAGAATAAACAGCAAAGCTGTCAACTGTAAAAGGATACGGTCGAAATTTGCATTAGCATATGCCACACGTCGTTTGAAAGAGCGCAACCCTGATCTGCATAACAGAACAGACTGTTTAGAAACTATACCCTAAACACTTTTGAATTACCTGGGGAAACTTCAAGGAAAACATACAGAAAATGAATTTCATTTTTATACAGTTACATTTATCAACAGTTTTAACTTTTAAGCACATAGGACAAACATAAAGCATAGAGAAATTAACCTGAATTTTATATCATCACAGTCATCAACCATTCGGAGGAGAAGCGGACGCCTGCCATCATCATTGTCTGTAAGGAATAAATGTTTTCCTGTTCTCCCAACAATCAAATGTGCAGTTTCCGAAGCTCTTCTTTCCAGGAAAGGCAGGCCACATAAGAAAGGGAGCTGGTGGAAGAATCTGAACATGAGACTGACATTACTGAAGAATGTAAATGTTTTCGTTCTACTTCAGGTTAAATCAAGGCACTTAAATTGTTGGAAACTCTATAAAGGAAATCTAAAAGAAAAATGAGTAACATCCAAAAATACAAAACCTTGTCAAGTTGTATAACTAATTAAATACTTCCAGAAATATGTTTCCATAGAAGGATCCAAAAACATGAGACTAACAGTACTGAAGAATTTAAATGTTATTATTACACTTTAGGTTGAACCAAAGCACATACATACTGCAAATACTCTACAGGACAGTTGAAATCAACACATGTGAAACCCATAATATAATTCTTTACAGAGTTGTATGATTAATTAACAACTTTCAGAATTTTTTGTCTCCAAAACTATGGCATACCTTAAACTTTATACCTCATATATACTGTTTCAAGTATTGTAATTAAATAATAGTAGCAACTAACAGGTGTTTTCAAATAACCTGTTCTTGAAGAGGCAACTTAAATGGGTAGTGATGCGAAGTCAAAAAGAAAAACATGGTAAACTGATCTAACTCTAGTTTATAAACAATAAAAGATATTAGTCTTACCTGTTTATTTCCACTTGAACCGAGATGTGGTGATGCAAAGGTTATAAAATTCATAGGTTCTAAACCAGCAATGAAACCCTCCAAGCGCTCACTTTCATCTCTGCTCTTCTCGGAGGAAGATATATTTCTGTTATTAGGTTCATAAAGCCTCCCTATAGCATATCTAGCAACAAGGCCCCCAAGAGAGTGTGCCACAAATGAGATCTTCTTCACCCCTCTTCTTTGTTCTACAACTGATAGAACCTATAATAATTCAGTTAGCTTCCAACATGAAATGGTGAGCTGAATACATTGGGCATATAAGTTCCAAGTATGAAAACAAATTCAAATAGGATTAATCTCAATCAATTTTGAGTTTACTCTTTCAGCCAAAGGATAATTATGAATTCTGTTGAATAAAATTTAGAAAGTGCTTTACAGAACCATATGAAAGTATAATGAATAGATGAAAAGCTTAAACAGAAACGATATGCAATGACAAGATAAATAATCAAGTATACCATGGATTGGTAAGAAAAGTACAAGGGACAATATTTAGTTTGAGCAATAATTCAATAAGTACCTCATTCGCTAACCTTTCACCCATCAGGTCAACTCCATCAAATGTTTGGGTAGCCGAGTTGCACTGGCTTCCTGCATGCAAAGTGGCAGTCTAAATCTCTTTACAGGAAAATAAGAACGGCAAATGAAAGAACCATAACAAATAATGATGATGTGCTTGAAGAGTTTCTTTTGATGGAACTATCTACAGCAAGGTCATGTAAAGTTGTAAACTAATCAGTCTGGAACAAGAAGAACGAAATTATAAATGATACATGGCATACACAAGCTGACAAGCAGCAGAAAATTGTTAAGACTTGGCATGCAAATTGTTGATGGCAGGTTCTGTTACTGGTCTTTGGCAGGTTCTGTTACTTCATGTCCATTCCAAGTTATGTTATCCATGAAAGTAATTATGTTCAAACAGAATCTCAAGCATTTGGTCACATTGATTGGTGGATCTAGAACTATGTTTATGTCCCAAATAGTAACTTAATCACAACTATGATGAAAAAAATTGTAAACTACCAATCCCCCCATGATTTCACACAACTAGAGAAATATTTTTCACCAGGCCCAACTAGATAATTTAGTACTAGCAAGTCAAAGGCACTTAATACAATTTTTTTGTCCTAAATGACTAAGTCACAACCTCTCAATTTACATGTTGTCATGCTGCATGCTCAAACCATTTCTTCATCACATCCTGCTCTCTAGCATCAATTTGATTAACAAAATAACTTCTGGATATTGTGCATTCTAAACTCAATTTCTTCTATGAACTGACAGTACACTAATTTTCCTTGATCACCCCAAAACATGCGACCAGACACACGAACGGAAATATCTTACTTTGCATTGCAATCCCACAATTCAGAGAAGAGGTGAAATTCAGCAAGAGATAGATTTGCATGTAGATTGGGGTACTCACGATGCACAATGACTTTCTCCGGCATCCGCCTCACGAACTGCTCCGCTGCAAATTTCCAGTCATCCGCACTGTAAAACAGCTAAGCGAATTCAGAAATGCAAACCAATGGCACCAACAGGTCACGCAGAGCTGGCAGCAAACGACGACCGAAACAACAGTATACACGGATCCACCTCCCGACGAGTCCATTGACCATGACGACGAGGTGCTCGGGGAATCCCCCGCCCTGCGCCACCTCCGCCTCCGCCTGCGCGCTCCACACGTCCTCCCCTCCGCCCCGCGCCGGCTCCTTCTCCACCTCCGGCCGCTTCCCCTTCGCCTCCTTCAGAACCGCCACCGCCGGTGAAGACGCCGGCTCCGGCGCCGGCCGGAAGCAGCCTATCCAGTGCTTGCTGCCGCTCGCGGCGGCCGCCGGGGAGCGGAGCGCCAGTCGGAGCCGCGTGACGGCGCGCGGCCACCGCGACTGGGTGGTTGGATTGGTTGTGGTGGTGGTGGCGGCGCGGCCCATCGAGGCGACGCCGGCGGCGATCATCCGGCGAGGAGGAGGGGAGATGGTGGGCCCCGCACGGTGACCTAGATGCCGCGGCGACGGTGGTTACTTCGGAGGTGAGGTTAGAGGGAGCGTGGAGGTGAGGTCGTGAGAAAGGAGAGAAGCTTCCGGAGGAGCAGGGAAGATGACAATGATTGTACTGTTTCGATGACGGCGACGAAAAAAAATCAAAATTGGAAGTGAAAGAAAACGAATTGGTGTAGTCCAGATTTCTTTTTATCTTGCTTTACAGCTTTTTTGGAGGTAAAGAAAACTACACATTTTTTATGGTAGTGATGTAATGTGGTCGAATCTAGACGGAATTGAGGAGGGTTTTAAATGTGAATTATTTATTGAGAAATTTGGTAAAATTTTATCTTAGTGGGGTCTTTGGTTATGATAAAAATTTGGGAAAAAGGAGGTGATATATATTTTGGTCCTCTTGGAGGTTGAAATGAAAATTGTAATTATAGACCACTCTTTATTTTAAAATATAGCAATTCGTTTGGTACGTATATTCATATATAGCAACTTCTCTACATATTATTTCATTGAATCCATACGAAAATTATCCCTCGCTTAATTGTACCGTTTGGCTAAGCTCCATGGAAACTCTATAGATTCTTTAACTCTAGAACGGAGGCCGAGTGAATATATGAATTTGGTTTAGTTTTTTTATTTCTCAAAGGAAACTCCATCTCATCTCTGTTCACTTGGGATGGCATTGCAGTCAACCAAACTTTACTTTGAGTTAAGCTCACATATAATAGAACCGTACGTTGGAGTTGAACGTGTGTATGTTCCGTTGCATCAACTTTTGCAAGCATGAGGCATGTTACGTTTGGTCGATTGTTGGGTGGTCACGGTGTGCCATCTGTATTGCTGCTTTAAATCGAATATTTTATGCAAAATTTATATAGAAACCAACTTTATAACAAATTGAAGCCATTTGCTAATAAAAATAACAATAAGATATTAAGATATACTCCCTCCGGTCTTAATATACGTGGTTAGAGAAACCTCAAGCTTAAGCTAAAGATAGTTATTTGTTTTTCCAAACGCTATATATAAATGACATGTATTTTAGTGAAAGTCAAGATAGCCATGCTTAGTCAAGATTGCATTATACTTTTTTTTCTCCTTAAGCGTGGTGCCAATATTGTGTAGTCTATCACTTAGGCCAATATTTTATATATTTTATAATGTATTCACAACGCTATGAAGTACTCTGGCTAGTTCTTTCAAGGCGATACAATCTTATCCCCGAGCCTGAAATCAAGTAAAACTCAGATTAGCTTTTATCTGAGACCTGTGTGAAGATGTCTTGGCATATTTGCCACCACGTCATCCAAAAGAAAGAATTTTTGCTACCTCAGACAGAAATTCTCGACAATATCCGTGGTACCGTTCCATCTTACATTGACTTGGATTTAGTCGAGCGAAAAAGCGTGAGTTCAAACTTGATAACGATGTTCTAACTAACACCTAAAAGAAAAGATAAACGGGAATCAATTTTGTTCCCCATTTTTGCTGCAATTCTGCTCCTCTTTGGTCCCCAGACAACATGGCTCTTCAAAACCGAACGTCATTTTTTCATCGTGCATTAACTAAACTTCAGAGTATAAAAGACCCCGCAAAAAAAAAGTATAAAAGAGTTAGATCGCGGATACAAGTAACCGTCAGAAGCGAGGAATTAACGATGATCAGTGACTAATTAATTTTGTGTGTGTTACTTTCAAACTTCAAATAAATCTTTGTCCCATGCAGGCAGCAGCGTTGACTTGGATAGATAAAGATGCCGATAAGGTGCAAGATGTCAGCGGCAAAACATGATATTTTAGTTATGACGGGTCCAACATAAAGCAATCACAGTTCATAAAATCTCAAAAGAGAGGAGAAAAAAAATTGATTGAACAGATCATTTACGGTGTTTCGTATGCAGTTTATACAGGCCGTGGATTGGTACATACAAACTGCAGAATGCAGATACAAAATGTGTGTCTCGCCTCAATGGGGGCAGTAATCAATGAAAGGCTCTGAATGTGAATTGAAGCGAGGAGCAACAGGCATACTGCAGTTCTTTGATAACCTGCGCGATGATGCAACAGATCTCTGTCAATCATGCAGTGATGTAGGTCTCAGAAAAAGGCCGATGTAAAAGGAAGAACAAGGTCGTCTACCACATACATCAGCGAGCTGTTTCCGAATGTTAGGCTCCACAAGCAAAAGGCTGGAACTCCAACATCAGTGAATCTTTGCAAAATGTAACAAAGCTCATATGGTTTCAAGGCTTAGAATGATCTACAGCTTTATCAGGGATCGAGAGTTCATCTTTGAGCATAAAGGATAGATCGTGCATCTGTGACAGCACTCTCTCTACGTTTGCATCGACAGACTCTGGTTTCAAAACAGATTGGGTGTCATGGCTTGTAGTTGGCCAAATTGCAGACAGTGAATCAACATCGCTTGTCTGCTGCATTCCAACCATCCTGCACATAATGGAAATGTGCTATGTACTTATGTGATGAAGAATATATTAACAATGAAATTCTTATGTAACATAAACTGTAAATATCTTATTACCAGTAGGTATTTCAGCAGATCTGATGAGTATAACAACATAATGGCCAGTAGAGATAAAAGTAACAGAGAGTAAACATGTTACTAAAAGGCACATTATGTGACCAGGGATGAACATTGAAATGCATGATTAGAGCTTATTGGTGCCATGAGTTTCAATTGTCTACAATTACCCAACAACGTAAATCTCAGTAATAATCTACTGATACTGAAACTTAAATGTATTAACATGCAGAATGTTCATCCTATCAGAAAATTACATAGAGCTGTCTATTATCAGGGAAATAAAATGATCTTTCCTTCGCCGCATTAGTCTAAACCATATTCCAACCAATAAATGTTAAGAAACTAGTGCTAGATATAAAATGCACAGGCACACAGATCTATTTTGTGCATCACAATCAACATACAAAAAGAGATGTAATCTGTGTTGTATTAGTATTAGCCCTTAAAATTTGAAGTTCAAAGTCCAGGTATGTTCGGGAAAAACAAGAAAAGTTGTTTAAGTCAATAGTAAAAGTTCTCCCTTTTTTCCCTTCTGATTTTGTTGTTTGTCAGAATTTTCTGATTTTTGTTACTATCAGTGGAATTTGAGCATGGAATTTCAATCTTAAGTACAGTGAATCTACAGTTCAAACCATAAATGGTCCTCAATTTGATGCTTTAGGTTTATCCATCTTGATTCCCAAACATGAATCAAAATGCATTTTAATTTGGAAAGGCTAACACTGTATATATATGAACCACTAACCTTTGTAAGTGCTCATCAGATGAAACTGTATTTGTTTTGTTAGAATTCTCCTTATTATCTATTTGGCTTTGGGATGGAACTGACTGTGCAAAGCTTCCAAATTCCAGTCCTTCTAGAGCATCAGGCTTCAGTACTGAAGGGTTATCAAATAATGAAGAATTTGACAGAACTTGTAAGCTTGCATCTTGTGGATGTGAGTTCTCGAAATCGTGCCAGTCATCAAATGGGTCACTATCTTTATTTATCTGTTCATGGTTCTTAAGTTCAGCTGCATTGCTTGAGGCCCACAAATCCAAAGGTTCAGTTACTGAAGAATCATTCGAGTGTCCTACAACAGGAATTTTCACACTCTGTATTTGATCAAATTTAGCAAAATCCTTCCATCCACCAGTTGAGTCGTTAATTCTATTAGCATCTTTGCTGCTATTGGAATCCTGGGTATTGCTGGTTAGCCACAAATCCATTGGATCGGTTTCTTTAGTAGGCTCTGATGATGCGCTAGTTGTTTTTTCCTCAAAAGCAGAAAAGTTTTCTTTTTTATGACTTGACATTGTAAAATCTTGCCAAATATCAAAAGAGTTGTCTTCACTATTTGCTGTGCCCATGTGTGTGCCCATGTTATTGCTGTTACCCACCCACGATTGCACGGTATCAGTTGCTTCATGCTGCCCAAATGAAAGACTTGTCATTTCTCCACTTACATTTGATAAACTTTGCGGTGCTAGATCCGAACCAGAAAAACCTTGAAAATCATCCAACATGGCATTACTTGTATTCGCTAAATCATTATTTCTTTCTTCATTAACATCTGCCATGAACCATGAGTCATCACCTGTTTCTTTTTGAGTGACATGTGAGACTTCAATCGTGCCTCCAACTTGATTAGATGGTGTGCCTTGTGCTTGACCAGATGTTGTAAAATCTTGCCAATCATCAAAAGAATCATTAGTTTCCTTTAGCACTTTTGTATTATGTTCTTTAACATTGCCCACAGGCCATAACTCAACAGAATTAGATTCTGAATAATGCTCAAATGAGATGCTTGCTGTTTCTCCAACTGGTTTCACCAAATCTCCTCCTTTACCAGTAACTGATCCTTCTACTGGCTTCACCGAGTTTCCTCCTTGACCAGGGCTGGAGGTAAAAGCTTGCCAGTCATCAACAGAGTTGTAACTAACATTATTGGATGATTCCATGCTACTAGCCGGCCAGGCATCTACGGCTTTTATTTCAGAGGGATTTCTCTCTATAGACCCCTCCACATGTCCTCCAGCATTTGACAGGCTTCCCTGATTTCCACCCGCAAACTCTTGCCAGTCATCAAAAGCTTCATCTATACCGGCTCCAGTATCACCCCTTATGGGCAATTGATCACTCTGCACTGAACTCTTGCTAAGAGAGGATTCAATGTTCTCAGGAAAGATTCCACTGTTACTATCATCTTCAACTAACCAGCCACTTGCTGAAGCCAAATCTTTTGAATCTTCTAGCTTGGTACTTCTCATATTTGTTAAATTTCCACTAGGTACTACTGGACTGGTGGCCGTAACATGTGCTGGAAAACTAGAAGTCTTAACAGTCAACGTGTTGTTAAATAGGTCATTATTCTGGGAGACTTCGGTGGCTTTTTCTGAGCCAGCAGACTGAAAATCAGCATCCCAATTTGCGAATGCTGGAGTAACTTCTATTTGATTTGTGTTTTGAGAATTTGTTTTTATTCCAGTTGAGTAAATGCCTTTTGATGTAGCACGGACCTCCAAGCTAGACGAATCATGACTTCTGCTATCTGCACTTTGTTTTTCTTGCACCACAGTATGTTTTTTAGTAGGAACCACAGCAGTGGTTGTGGTCTCCATTCTTTCAGCGAAAAACGAGTCTAGGTTCACACCAGACAAATTTAATGTATATGCAGCAGATGACTGTTCATATATCTTGGTACTTCCAGATGTTTCCTCATTCTCGGGGGGAAAAGTAAGTTTAAGGTCCAATAGATCAGATAAGACTATCCCATTCTTCGGTGCTTCCTTTGCTTTACTTGAATCAGTAGACTCGCTTTCAAACTCTACAGGCTCCTGGATGGGAAAAAAGAGCAAAACAAGAAACTTGAACACGGATATTTTTGCATTTAGAAAAAATATATGTAAGCTTGTAATTACAAAATGAAACAGTGAATACAGAGGGAAGTAAAGGTAAAATGCAGATATGCCTAAAGCCCTAAATTTCCACTGGTTCAGATGGTCAACAAATTTTGTTCGGAGATTCAAGATCACTGATATTGATACAGATTTGCATGATATGCATTATTCATGTTCTTTATGTAAGTAGGTCTAAATCATCCATATGGAGTGTGTAAGCATGACAATTATGTCATAGTATACAAATTAAATGAGTGTTTTATATGAACAAAATTACAGGTACCTACTACATGCCCTCTATCCATTCAAGTGCTGCTTCCAACATTGAGATAACATCAAATACTGATCCCAGAACTTTGCTCTTCGTCTTAAGTTGACTATAAAAAGGAATGGTCTAGACTTCTAGTTATAAAAGTCTGATTATCCAATAATGTGTACTGCCTTCCAGTGCATTTATTTACAGTATCAATCTCTTAAAAATCCAAATACTCAAGTTGCATTCAAATATTTTGTCAATAAGAAAACAAATACTATATGGCAGCTAACAGCATGGAAGTCCCCATAGACCACAATTAATAGTAAATGTGCTGCAGCATCTAGTATAATGGATCCTTCTATTGTTATTTAGTTCGCGCGATGTATCCTGTACCCAAGCATCTCTTTGAAGACAGACTATTGGACAATCCAAATTTCCAGGATTCCAAACTAGATTTTTCTACTCGTGAGGCAGAACATTTAGAATTTTTTTTAAAAAAAACTCATTTTAACTTCAAATTACCTCTTTTGGAAAGAACTCTGGGTATTGCCCAACTGCTACTCAGAAAAACCTTTGCTTACGTTTCTACTACTACCTTGTACATTTTCCTCCTTAGAACAAAGGCCTAGCCTTAGATTAATTCGGCATTTGCTTGTGATTTGGTTTCTAACGAATCACCTAGCTCCATGTGATGAACAAAACAGCATCCCACGCGATTCACCAATAGCGCAACAAGAGCAGATCAACCAACTCAAATGGAAACGCGAAGAGAGAAAGAGAGAGCTCACGGATCCGTCCAGCCCGAGCGAGCCGAGCAGCCACCGGTAGGCCACGCTGCCGCGGAAGGCGATACCGCCGCACTCCTCCCGCCGGGGGCACCCACAGTAGACGCACACGGCGGACTCCGCGCCGCGGAGGAGGCCCCCCGCAGCCCCGCAGCGGCCGCACCGGAGCTCCGGCGACACGGAGGCGCCGTCGGCGGCGCGGCGGGAATCGAAGGCTGCGACGGCGTCGGCGACGGTGGGGAAGGGAGGGGGAGCGGAGGTGGTGGGGGCGGAGGCGGGCTCGCGGAAGGAGGATCGGAGGCGGTTGATGGCGTCGGTGGGGATCTCCATCGGCGGCGGCGGCGAGAGGAGCGGCGGCGCAGCGCCGGCGAGTTTCGGAATTCAGATCTCGCGCTTTTGTGTTCGTTGTGGTAATTTGGGGGCAGTTGGGGTTTGGTTGTTTGCTGTACTCTGAATCTCTGATGATCTGTCATCAGATTATGTTTAGTTCTGAACCTGACCAAATTAACCTGCAAATATAAGTCCCAAAGTGTAATTAGACTGTACTCCGAGTAGTACTTACCGGTGTTTTCTCGTTAGTTATGTGCATTTCAGCATTTGCAGCACTGATCAGTGGTTTCTACTCCTATAGAACTAGAGCGTACTGGTGTTGTTACAGTATAATTGTTTCATGGTTTTTTTATCAACTAGTTGAATGTCCGTATTTTGCTATGGACAAAAGCTATATTATGTTATTTACTAAAATGAACAGAAATATTTTTTATGATATGTGTCACCGTCTTTTTTATATAGAAAAATAGCCATCTCAATTGATTTTATATATGGATATTCATATAGATTCTAGATTTAAATGATTTTAATTATGAAGTTAAGGGGTAAATTATAAAAATGCAATAAAAGTCGGTGGTGATGGCATATTCAAAGCCACCACCATTAGAGACTTTATAGTACTAATGATTTATCGTCTTTAGGATTTGTACATGTCATCTTGTTTTATGAGATGCACGTTGAATTTTGGATCAACGATATCTCCTAGACTAGTAGGGTGACTACGTGTGTTATTTGTACGGAAGATAGTTTTAGTGTTTAGAGTGAAATTTTATAAGTATAAGTTTCATGTAAAAGTTAGAATGTTTTAAAAAATAGAAGTTTCGTTCAATTAAGATCGTTTCGAAAACATTCTAACAATATAGCTACGTTCTTGTGCCATCTAATGACATGATAAGCACCACTTAGTGGTTGGAATCTAAGGTGTCGAACATTCCCCAAGGACTCATCCAAGCCTTCTTATTGTCCTGGTGACTTAGTCCCAAGCCCTTGTGGAGGCAGGAACGGGGATGGAGATAGAAGTAGGAGTCCGAGAAGGGCTCGCCCCTCATGAAAACTTAATGATGTATCGTGTGGCGCCTCAAGTAGTCGGACGCGATGAGAACCTGTTGCATATCACCAACATATGTGTTTTCAGCATAGATAGTAATATACAAAAGTTACATGTTTATAACATAGAATTTATATAAATAATATATCCTCTTTGATTTTCACATAGTATTGTGGTGGGTGAATTTAAAAGCTTTAATATCTAGAATTAGCGCAAATACTATTGGGCACATCAATGCACTCACCCCGCTTACCCACAGACTAGTCATACTCACGACTCTATGGGGTTGTTACATATATGTGGTGTACACAGAGCATTCATGTGGAGGCATCGACCCATAGAAAACCCACATGTTAGATGGGGTGATGGAGAGCCAGACAAACTCATGGCCACGTCCGCCACATTCATTTTTTTAGATAAAAGGCTAGAGGGCAGAGGCCTTGCTTTTTATAGAAAGCAAGAATAGGTACATATAGATTTTTCGCAGGGATTGGAGACAAACCCCCAACAACCTGGAGCAAAAGCTAAAAGCTACGGCCAAAAGACAGAGCTACTGGGACAGAAACCAGCGCCCAAGCAAGAAAAACTAGCAGCAAAAGATCTAAACAGGTTCCAAAACATGGCATCATAATTGCTCCACAAGGTCTTCCAGGCGAGAGTAGCAGAAGAAGAAAGAGGCGAAAGATCTAGCATTCTTCACTTCGACAAGATCTTCAAGCCGAGCATGTCAGCAACAAAAGGGACAAAAGAAAGGGAAATTAACCAACTCCAGCTCTTTCATCTCTAAGTTGAGCAACAGTTTCCTGAATACCTCAAACCCAAACATCCATAACTTGGTCTTCATCAGGCCTCAAAAGCGGTTTCCACTGCAATAACAGACAAACAATCCGCAGAGGAACAGTTAGAACAGAAGTGAGCATTTTATATCTAAACACCATATCGTCTCTGACGGACCACAATTGCCAGCAGACAGCGGCTAGCAGAAAAATACGAACTCTAGCTTTCTTATTACCAGCCCTACACACAATCTTATAAAAAAATCACCAAAAAGAAGTAGGAGCACATTGCCATCTAAAAGCATCTCTAAGAACACACCAAGTAAAAACTGCAACAGGACAACCAAAAAGTCCGCCACATTCATCATCACAAGGTATTTTTAAATGAGTAAAGAAATTTGGAAAGAAACATGTTGCAAAGTAGGACAGATTTCTCTCACCGTAGGTTACCGCGATCATCGGTTTTTGTGTGGTAATGGGGAGTTCTTCGTAATCGAACCAATTCTAAAAAAAAAAGCTTTTGTGATGGATTTATATGGGTTTTTCTCAGTTTTTAGGTTGTCGTGTCGTATGCTAACGGGCTTATCTTTGAGGAGGAGCAACCCTACCCAAGTCCCAAACGATAAGAAAACATATAGATATCCATATATGATGCATATATCATACCAAAAAATCGACAGATATTAAACTCTTTTAAGAAATACACATTATATCCGTGGATTTCATGGTACATATATGAATCACTCTATAAGTTTAAGTTTAGTGTATGCATCATTTTGTAAGTTCTGTAAAAACACGAAAACAGTAAAAACACAAGAAACAAAAATCTATCTCTTATGTTTGATTATAGCAGCGGGACGAGCCATGCTTAGCTACGCTATATGGCACTCGGGCTAAACGCCAGAGCGTAACTTCTTCCACCACATCGCGTGTCACTTTAACTCAGCTTCTAGACATATTGTTGAACTGGAACACACTGATGGGAGATGGTGTATTGTATTGTCTCGTTGAGTTGATCGCATAAGTTGCATTTCGTCAGGTGCAAATCGCAACATCTGTTGTGAACTTGTGAGTTGTGATGAGCGACCAGGACGACCAGCCATGAGCCCATGAGAAAACAGGGGAATGCTGCAAATTCTGTTGGCTCAGGTGCGTACACATGTACACGTGCCCGGTTCTCCCGGCACCAGATCAACTTCCGCCATTTCTCTTGCTCGTTTCGCCATTTCTTTCTTTCCTCTCCAATGCGCATTCATCCGCTCCTGACCTAGCGATCCGCAACGCACGCACGGAAGGACGCCATGGAGGAAGCTCTCGTGGGCAGGCTGGAGGCCGCGGTGTCCCGGCTTGAAGCTCTCAATGGCGCCGGAGGTCACCGCCCGTTGGCCATGGCGATCGGCGGCGGCGGCGGCCAGGTCGACCCAGCGATCTTGGCGTTCGACGAGCTAGTCGCCGGTGCCGTCGGGAGGGTGTCGGCGGCGGCCGGCAAGATTGGGGCGGAGGTCGCGGAGGTGACCAGGGTGTTGGAGAAGGCGTTCTTGGTTGGGAAGGACCTTCTTGTCAGGACCAAGCAAACTCAGGTGTAAACCATTTTATTATTTTTGTATAGATTGCGAATTCACATCGAATTCGTCGCAATTCGCAGCAGTTTGGTTAGGCATTGAAGATAAAGTGGCATTGATCTGATTGATTATGTTTTTTTGTGTGTATTCGATTGATTTGTGACGCAGAAGCCAAGCATGGATTCCATAGCAGCGTTCATGGGGCCTCTGAATGAAACAATAATGGAGGCAAACGCATTGGCGGAGGGGACGAGATCGAGCCATGGCAACCATCTGAAAGCAGCTGCCGGTAGCCTGGCTGCTTTGGCGTGGATTGGGTACACCGGAAAAGGCTGTGGTTAGTGTCAAGTTCAAACCTTTTCATAGGCTATGGTGGTAGACAACTAGACACAGCAAACTGCCAACATTCATGCTCCAAATCCCAAAACATGTCATAATGTATACTCGTGTGAGCGATGTTTTTCTTGAGTTAGCGCCTTGATAATATGATGATTAATTATTTTGTGGATGGATCTTTCTCCAGGTATGCCCCTTCCTATTGCTCATGTAGAAGAGAGTTGGCAAATGGCAGAGTTTTACAGCAATAAGGTGAGTAACATGAACTGTCAACTTCCTGAAGTAAAATAGCAGCTTGTCATGGTCCGGTTCCAATAAGGTACATCAAATTGGATGTAAATTACAATGGTGTAGTATTACTGGTTTTAACATAAAGAGGATGATCAATGTCAGTCAGAGCAAAATTTTAGACCAAAAGCAGACGCCCGGTTGATGCTCATGATTTTCCTTTGTTAAGAGATTAAAGAAACAAGAAAGCAAGCAGTCTTTTTTATTCTTTCTTTCTTCAAGACTAGAGAATAAATATTGACAAAATCTCTTGATAGAAAGATGAGGATACTGTGCATTGATCCCTGCTTGATTCTTAGTTGGCGACTGTCATATAATATATACGGTCTAATTATAGTAGGAAACTGAAATTGTCATTTTTAATATTCCTAATATCAAATGAAAAATTCTCCAGGTGCTTGTGGAGTACAAAAGCAAGGATCCTGATCATGTAGAGTGGGTAAAAGCTCTAAAAGAGCTCTTTGTGCCTAGTTTGCGCGACTATGTGAAGACGTTTTACCCTTTGGGCCCAGCGTGGCAGCCTCCTGGGAGTTCAACAAGCAAGGCACCTTCTGCTCCCTGCCCTCCTTCTGCATCTCTTTTCAGCTCTTCAGCTCAATCATCACAACCAAAAACTGGGATGTCGGCGGTCTTCGCTGAAATCAGCTCTGGGAAACCAGTGACGCAAGGTCAATACATTTTCATGTTCTTTCACTGATCAGTGATCACATTTTCCACATTTTTACACTCTTTTGTGATGAGTAATGCAACATCCTCTACAGGTCTTAGGACGGTGACAGATGACATGAAGAGTAAGAATAGAACAGATAGAACTGGTGTTGTAGCTACTGAAGGAAAAAAATCTCACAAGGCAACCTGCTCTAGTTCAACTAATTTGCCTTCTAAATTGGAGCTCCAAATGGGTCGCAAGTAACCATAGTTTCCCCCTTTTCTTGAATTATTTTATCCATAAATATGAAAAGGATTAGATGAATGAAAATATTCTCACATAATTCATAACATTGTCTATCAGATGGATTGTTGAACACCATGTTGGCAACAAGAACTTGATAATTGAAGATTGTGATACCAAGCAATCAATATATGTATTTGGATGCAAGGATTGTGTGCTACAGATTAAAGGTACTTTGCATCAATCTACTTAAAGAACTTACAAGAGACCCATCATTTTTTATCGAGCACACAAGAACTGATTAAAATGCATATCTATATTGCGTTGCAGGAAAAGTGAACAACATAACTATTGATAAGTGTACCAAAATGGGAGTACTGTTCAAGGTATATATTCTCGAATTATAGAGCATTTCAATGCATATGGCTTTCTTTATTAATCCTTTTATATAATTCAGGGTGTTGTAGCTGCTTGCGAGATTGTGAACTGTAACAGCGTAGAGGTCCAATGTGAGGTAGATGGGATCTGCTTCCTTTCTCTATATTTTATTGCATGAAAGTATTTCGGATTTGGCCTCATTGATAGAAACATTCTCATATGTTCTTTTAATGGTGTTACAGGGCTCAGTACCCACAATATCGATCGACAATACTTCTGGCTGCCAACTTTATTTAAGCAAGGAATCTTTAGACACATCCATAACAACTGCTAAATCTAGTGAAATCAATGCTCTTGTTCCAGATGCAAACAGCGATGGTGATTGGGTGAGTAGTTCTTTAAATTGTTTTCATTTACCTTCTGAATCTCTTCTGTTTAAATTTAGACTATAATTAGATGACTTAAAACGAGCATAAGTAGCTATTTGTATATTTATCTTTGATTCGTGTTTTCAAGATTTCGAAACCTTATATTTCACTCTCTGTACTCTGTATCACAATAATGCTGCCCTTAGGTTAGATAGAGATCTTAGTAGGAGTTTTTTCTCGTTAAGAAAAAGTAGTAGTAAGGCACCCAAATCATCTTAAAGTGTTGGGTGGGAGGTATACTCACAGTCTCTAATCAACTGAACCAAGGCCAATTGCTTGGACACTAGAAAACGCTTGACGGATAGAAATGTGCAATTTTGTCTTTTTACATTGTAGCATAATATGCACCTATTCTGAATCTTATGTTTTTAACATTTGTAGGCTGAACATTCCTTACCCCAGCAGTTCATTCATGCTTTCAGAGACGGGCAATTTACCACATCACCAACATCTCACTCAGGCGCCTGACCAGCTCTGTTCATTTCTTATCATATTTCTTTCATTTTTAGATTAACTATCTACCCTTTTACCCTGGTTTGTACATAGAGCAAGCCAGCTCAGTTCATCTGGATCTACTGCACATTTTCCCCTCCCACATCGCATAACCTACAGTTCCAACATATCTGATGTCACTATGTCAGATAAGAATGTATGCAATTCAGTAATTTTGTAACAGTTCTACTGAATGCAATGGTACTCTCAAGCTACAATTCTCAACCAAATAAAATGGCTTAGTTCATTCATATGCGAGTGGCAGAAAAAACTTAGAGATAAATTTGTATGTTACTAATGAAATCACCTCAAACTTTCATATATCAAGAGGGTGTGTGCCTTTTACATTGCTGACTACATCATGTTTACATTCTCTATATCTTTTCAAGTATGATCAAAACAGAAACAGCGCTTGATTTCTCAGGCAATCAGCTCAGGAATTCAGGATCATCAGCATGCGGCAATACCGGCCGCCAGCTTAGCTCTAAGGTCCTTCCTCAGAATCTTCCCTGACGGCGCCTTCGGGATTGCGTTCACGAAGAAGATCTTGTGCAGCCTCTTGTAGAACACCACCTGATACACACACAGATAAACCCAATGTTCAGTACACCTCGATGCTAAGCTTCACATTTAGTTGCAGGACAATCTTGCCAAGGAAGTCTGAATGTTTGATCATGATCTCACCTGCTTTGCGACGTACTGCTTGATCTCGTCCTCGGTGATCTCGGAACCTTCAGATGCCACGATGAACGCCACCGGGATCTCGCCGCAGGAATCGTCCTTCATCCTGAATTGAGAAATTCAGACATTCAGTCAACCTAATGTTCAGAGTCTCTGCTGTTGAAGTTGATCACGCCGGATGCTTACGGGACGACGGCAGCGTCTGCGATGGCGGCGTGGGCGATGAGCATGGCCTCGAGCTCAGCGGGGGCGACCTGGAATCCCTTGTACTTGATGAGCTCCTTGAGGCGGTCCACGATGAAGATCTCGTCGTCGTCGTCGACGAATCCGATGTCGCCGGTGTGCAGCCACCCGTCCTTGTCGATGGTCTCCGCCGTCGCCTCCGGGTTGTTCAGATACCCTGCACGCACGCACGCGCCAACACCAGAAAAATGTCAGCTTGGACCAGTCAAAAATTACTCCTTTTTTATGAAGTGGTGGCATTAAAAAATATGTGAATTCGGGCGTATCTGTACCTTTCATGATCTGCTTTCCCCTGATGCAAATCTCACCCGGCTGGTTGCGCGGGAGCGACAAACCGGTTTCCGGATCGACGATTTTTAGCTCGGCGTTCCGCACCACCGTGCCGCACGCGCCGGACTTCACCGGCAACGGCTCCTTCGCGAACGCCATGCACATTGACAGCACCGGCCCTGCCTCCGTCATCCCATACCCCTGCTCACACAAAATTCGCATCAAATTTCATAATCTTCTCACCTAGACATTGAAATCCGATCATAAAAATTGCATTTTTTTTTACCTGTCCGAGGACGGCGTTGGGGAGCTTGGCGTGGACGATGTCCTGGAGCTCCTTCCCCATGGGGGCGGCGCCGGAGATGACCATGCGGACGGAGGAGAGGTCGTGGCGGTCGAGCGCGTCGCTCTTGGCCATCTCGACGACGATCGGCGGCACGAGCGGCGCGACGGTGACGCCGTGCCGCTCCACCAGGTTCAGCATCACGCCGACGTCGAACCGCTTCATCACCACGATTGCCGCGCCGGCGCGCATCCCGCAGAGCAGGATGGAGTGGAGGGAGTACACGTGGAACATCGGCAGCACGCACAGGATGACGTCATCCTCCCGGAAGTTGAGGTTCGGGTTCTCGCCGTCGACGAGCTGCGCCACGCTTGTGACCAGCCCACGGTGCGATAGCATCACCCCTTTGGGGAGCCCCGTCGTGCCAGATGAGTACGGCAGCGCCACCGCGTCATTGATGACGTCGATGGGCGGCGACGGCGGCGAGGAGATGATGTTGTCGTCATCGGTGGTGGTGAGGTCGGCGGCGGCGACGACGGTGACGCCGGGGAGGCCGGTGACCTTGGGGAAGAAAGCGGGATCGGTGACGACGACGGTGGCGCCGGAGGCGGCGACCTGCTTGGCGATCTCCGGAGGGGTGTGGAGCGGGTTGGCGGTGGTGGCGACGGCGCCGAGGCGGGACGACGCGAGGAACGCGACGGCGAAGTCGACGGAGTTGGGGAGGAGGAGCATCACCGTGCCGCGGTGGCGGGCGCCGAGCGCGGCGAGACGCGACGCGGCGCGGCGCGACGCGGCGTCGACGTCGCCGAACGTGAGCGTCTCCCCCGTCGCGCCGTCGATGAGACAGGCGCGGCCGCGGCGGTCGGCGAGGCGCTCGAACACGTAGTCGTGCAGCGGGAGGTGGTCCGGGATCGCGATGTCGGGGAGCCTCGAGCGGAACACGAATTGCTCCGGCAATGACCCCATTTTCTTCTCCGGCGACGGCGACGGCTACCAAGCTCTTGTCCTCTGGTGGGTTGTTGGTGAGGGGAATTGGAAGCGCGTGTGAATCAGTGATTGACAGCTACCGACTCCTGAGGAGAGGAAGCAGCTGGAGAGCTCTGATTTATAGTGGAGGGGGAGGCAATGGTGTTTGGTGGGGAACTAGTTGGCTCGAAATGGTTGGAGTTTTTCGGTTGTTTGGGAGGATGACCAGATCAGCAGTTGCTGCTGTGCTGAGAGACTGAGAGACTGGCTAAGTTAAATTAATACGCTAGTCGAGCAACATGCAATACATTTCACACCGTATAAAACGTGCGTCTGAGCATGAACGCATCGTTTGCCATCAATCTAAGACTCTCCTCAGTTTGTGGATCGGAAGCTGATTTTAAATTTTAGAATCCAGTTACCAGTTGTGGTTATATGTTCAACGATTATCTTCGTCATTTTTTCTGCTTGCCTGCTTGGATCTATTTTTTGTGAACACAAGTACAAGATTTATCTGAAATAATTTTTTAAATATCAAAACCTAAAATCACTTTGGATTCAAAACAACGACTTGTATTATAACGGTTACGGTATCCTACGAGATAGATATCTAAGAAACTTGACAGTTATATCCCTCTCCCCCGCACCCCTCAATATTTTTCCAATTTTAAAACGGGGTTCTTGTTTCATAAAATAAAAATGGACAATATGCGTCCATTTTTAGTCTCAATTATGGTTCCCCTTTGGACCGTTCACTATCCTAGCTAAAGACTGTAAGTCAGGTCAACTCCACTACATCCCAATAAAAATGGTCTTAAAAAAACATCCCAAATAAAAATAGCATTGATGAATTAAATGCGCTTATACCGTCAGCCAAACGTTTAAAATAGGTTAGGTTTTTGCATTCAAGTAAATCTACTTGTACATTGTGAATAGTTCACGTGCTACTCGCCTTTTATACTCTTATAGTATTTGTCGCTCTTGGTGCATTTAGAAGTAACCATGTGCTGACACGTCGAAGCCGAGCAGCCACCTTAGCGAGAGGTGGCTTCACGAGAACGCACCACGTATCTAACGAAAAACATGGTAGTCTCCGTTTAGAAAAATAGGCTATGCCACGAAACCACCGCATTATGCGAGCGGTGCCTTCGTCACCATTGCTATACTTTCACATATTTAAGCTACCACTATATACATTGAGAATATGATCTTATGATATACGCGATACTAGCCAGCTTAGCCCGTATTGAGACCAAACCCGATACCACATGCATTGTAAAATGACCTTACAAGCTTAATGTGGCATTATGTGAACCACGAAACATACCATGCCACGAAACCATCACATCATGTGAGCGGTGCCTTTGTCACCGTTGCTTTTCTTTCGCATATTTAAGCTACCATTATAAATGAGAATATGCGATACTCAATAATAGCCAACTTAGCCCGCCTCTCAAGATCATATCCGAGATTACTTACAGGGGTGGAACAAAAAAATTCTCATGAGTAGGGTTGATATAGTATATTTTGTATAATTTTAAATTTTCTCACTACTTTTTCAAGATTTATAAGTGTATATTTAGTCTTAGGAGTAGTGTTATAGTCAAGAAGTAGTAGTAGCACATTTCGCTCATTGAATTCACACGCATGTGTTATTACAATTCAAGCCTTTTATCTGAACAAATACGCTATTCAAAGAAAAATGGCCACATGACAGGTTATATTATCTCACGAGTTGGGGCCTTGGGGGATGTTCACTGCTCAGTGCGTGTGGAGTGCCCACTCAAGCACGCGCCTCCTACCGTCCTACAATCTCCTACGTGCATAGTGCGCGAAACCACCTCCTTTAATCTTTAATTACAAGTTTACAACGGACCAGTCCAAACGGACCGACGGTTGGTGAGCATTTGACCGGAGTCGGAGCCGGAGCTTTCCATCCTCCCTCCAGACCGCCCTCGGTCAGCCAGTCCTCACCAACCGTGTGTGCGTGGGGAAGCATCCACGGGGCGCGCGGGCTGGCTTCCTCTGGTGCTAGCGTCCAGCACTACTGGAGTAGTACTACTCCGGCCTGGCCGGTCGGGTTGGGTTGGTGTGTGTGCCGCTGCTGCGCGTTGTGGAGGCGGCGGGATCCGGTCGATCTGGTGACTGGCGACAATTTTGCATTTTGGCCTCTTGTTCCCGGGTGTTGCATTGCTGGGCAGTTGGTGCTGGTGGGACGCTAAATCGTGCGGTCGTGCCCGTCGGGTGTGGGGGCCGTGGGTAATCGTGGCCGTTCGAAGTGGGACTGTGGGGGCCGCGGGTCGCTCAGACTTTCACATGGCTACCAACCCATTTTTGTCTCTCCTTTTCTACTCTGACGTATTGGTGGATTTTTCCTATATTATTTTTCCTATAAGGAAGGGTTTTGCTTGAATCTCAGCCGTCCACGTTCCAACCAAAGGTAGTTTTGACTTTTTGACATTCACTGTGATGTTCCATAGTTTCACATTGGTGTACAGTAAATTCTTGATGCTAGTTTTCATCCGCTTGACTAATCGGCGCCTGACCGTCCGGAGTTTTTTTCTCTCCTTTGAACAACTTTCAAATAGAAAGAATCGAACATTTCAAACAAAAAGATAAATAACTTTAAATAGAAAAAATGAAGCATTCAAACATAAAGAAATCATTTTTTTTCAAATAGGACAAATATTCAAATGGAAAGAAATTAAACATCCAAAATTGAAAAAAAGGAAAATCTTTCAAATCGGATCAACCGAGCGCCGGGAGCACTTAGACGCCGATTAGGCGATTAGGATTCTGTTCACCGTTGCGAACGTGCAATATTATTTGTTGGCAAAATATGCTCTGTAACATGTCAAACACAACTCGTACTCTGTGACCCCGCTGCAAATTCTCTTTCATGTAGACATTTTATTTTGATCAGTAAAATGTGTAGGACTTGAGGCCGGTGATTAGTCACTTGCCGTGGTCCTTTTAGAAATTAAGCAAACCTGCAATAGTACCACGTATCACGTAGTAGTACTGAGTTGAACTGTTCGATCGCTCCCAACGGAGGATATGGCTATATATATACGGAGTATGATGAATCAATTTAGTAGGAAGCATATTCTTCGTTTTTTTCTTTTTTTCTTTCTTTTTCTTTTCTTTTTCTTTTTTTTTGGGAACGAGCAATATGCTTGTTGGCTTGTTGCTTCTCTTTCTGTTTGAACGGTTCCATTGATTCACTGTTCTTATTACACTGAGGACTCTATTTTCTTCTGGTTTGGGCTGGAATGCTTGTACATAGCAATGTAGGCTACAGTTAGTGTTTGGGCCTCGATCTCTTGGTTTGGCATGGGCCAGTTTGGGCTTGCACACGGACCAATGAACTAAAAAAAGGTCTGGTTTTCTCATGCATCGGTGCATCAGCGAGAACAGCTCGAAGGAGAAAGGGGCATGATTGAACCGACGAGGACGGGCAGCGAACCCCCGGTGCTTGTAATTTGTTTTTCCTATTGCTACACACTCGCAATCGCAGATACATTCCCTAACACACTCAATAGACGGAAACACAAGTTCTTATTAATGCTCACTCGTATGTGCGTAAGGGCATGTACAAAGGCATTAATTAGCTGACTCTACTCTCATGCAGGTAATTTTGATGACGTGGAAGAAAGAGAACGGGTTAAAGACAGAGATGGCAACAACATACCATCGACTCTTAGTATTAATAGAAGGAATGTTTATTGCATGAGAAAGAAAAAAAATAAAGATAACTGAAAATCAGTTTGGTGTATTAAATTATTAGAGTTTGTGTTGTCTCTGTCATTACAGATGATAGTCTATAGGGATTGTTTTATTATTAAAAAACCATATTAGACTCTACTGTTGTACATGCCCTAAGACGGGATTAAAAAGATTCCAGAGAATGTCTTCGTACGTTATGCCATATAACCACCCAATAGTTATGATTTTTTTGCCTAATTATACAACTTCACAGGAGCTCGTCCTACCAATCTTAAACCGCCAAATATGCTAACTAGCCACCGTTAGACCCAATGAGGCAGGAGTTATCTTCCGATGACGCCGATATCCAGTACGTTGTGTCGTTGTGAAGATCATGAGTCAACGGTGTGTTGAAAATTACAAGTAGAGCTGCCATGTCTGTGTAACCAATTAAGCCTGTCAGCATGAGGGACGATCCTCGACTGGGCCCTCAACCTATTGGAGTTTATAAGGAGTGCGTGTATCGGTGTAGGCCATAAAAACTTGTGAGCGGTGACGATGGAAGCTAAATCCAACTTCAACCGAGGACATGTCCAATGATTGAGATAACGATGTAAGTAATTTTCTGTCACGTTATTTAAAGACAATATATGAGATATGATTTGTAATAAGACATCTGTTACGCTACATGTATAGAAGTGTATGTTCTTAAAACTAGGATCAATTTATGCACATAAAAATAAACACGTAAGACACAGCTATGCTACAATAGTGAAATTACTTACCGCCGCGGTCTCTTAAGCAATGTTGACTAGTAGTTGGCAGTCGGTCGGTTACCCATCAACTACCGACTAGTCATTGACTAGTTAGTTTTCCAATATGTAAAGAAAAAGAATTCTCGTGACAAATTGATAAGTAGATATTCCATTTTAATATATTACATTAATATTTTCAGGCTTTTCAACAAATAAAATATATAGTATTAAACCAATTGATTGTTCAAAGAATAAATAAGTGTAAAGAAAAGTAGAAAAGGGAGCATAGGGCTAGATGGTGTAGGATGCCCGCACAAGTGGCGGTGTCGCTAGGACAACGAGCGAGAGTGAGAAGAAAGAATAATGACATTCAAAAAGGAAGAAGAGAGAGTCACATAGAAATGAAAGGGGAGGGAGTTTGTAAACCTAGTCCGCGTGTTTTGGGGTCTAAATTTCCTGCTCACACCAATTTACATTTCCTAGTCAGCCCGTATAATTGATTAGTCGCTTACTAGTATTGACCGACTAGGGACTGACTAGACCGACTAGTCGATTAGTCACTGGCAAGTCGGTTCGACTGACTAATTTGCCGAATTATCTCTTATCACACCGATGACTCGCCAAAAACCGACTCGTCACCGACCAGTCGGACTAGTCGACCGACTAGACGAACACTGCTCTTAAGCCGTTTGCAAAATAACATACATCTTCTTTCTCTCTTTAACGTTGATAAAAATCCTGCATGATACTTCTTACTTACCATTAAACATGACCTGAGGTCAACTAAAGGGAATTTACAACAAATTGATTTATAGGGGAACCTTAAACTTAGGGTGACATCTAGGATGTGCAATTGCAATTATTCTTTAAAAAATTGATTAACGAGATGAAAGGAAATCTCCACCAGTATTTATAATGTTTCTACACAACTTTGAGGAACACGAGGACCAGTTATTAGAGCAAATATAATAGTGAGCTATAAGCCAGCTATAAGTTAACGTGGAGGAGAAAGACAAAGAAAAAAAGATGGATTGGCTCAGCCAGCTCTACATTTGCTCCAAAAAATACATTAAATACATGAGTGAGAGAAAGAGATAGAAGAGAAATATTAGAGTTAACCTTATAGTCCATCCATATATATTGGCTCTAATATGAGTTTATAGCTAACTAGTGAGCTCTTCTATTAAACTTGCTCTTAAGGTTGGCTAGTAATTAATTAATGCGAAGAGAAAAATTAGAGTTAACCTTATAGTCCATCCATTATATATATTGGCTCTAATGTGAGGCTGTGAGCTTATAGCTAACTAGTGAGCTCTTCTATTAAACTTGCTCTTAAGGTTGGATGGTAATTAATTAATGCTAGCTTATTAATTATAAGCCCATCCTTTGATTAAGATCCGACGAGAATAAGCTGGTGTTTACTGGTTCCGCGAGAAAAACATAACAACACACGTTGAAGTCGTGGAAAAACAATAGCAGAATTATGACCCATTTCAAAATCACTACTGATTGCTTGTTCAAACTTTCACAATTCATAAATTTCACAGTGCTGATGGCCAATTAATGAAAGTTGAATAATCACGTTGTCAATAGTTCTAAATCATGTTGTTAAGATTTCACAGTGACCCATTTCAACATTGCTCGGAACTTTATAATTCTAAATCATGTTGTTAAGATTTAAAATGGGTTAAACACGACTACTGCAGTAACTTGGCGACAAGTCAATTGTAGAAGAGAGACGCTCTTCCTACCGTGTGCTTGCACGGGTGGCGTGGCTAGCTTGTGTTCGTGCAGCCGAGAGGCGCGCGCGCCTGCGGTGTCACGGGCGGAACTCCTCGACTGCGCGCGCGTCGTCACTTGATCACCTTGGCAAATTAAGCTTGGCCTCGAAGTATCTTTTATCCAGTGAAACGATGCGCGGGAGTGCTGGACCGGTGGTGCGGTCCCGTGCCGTGACCGCGTTGATACATGTACATCGCGCGGCAATCTTTGACCCCGGGCCCCGCATCGCACAGCGGTTGTTGCGGCCGCATCCATCGTCCCTGCCGTCGCCGCGCTGGACCGAGCTGTGCTACGCGCACGACGCCGCAACACACAACCGCACGTGACTGACACCTGGTCCAACTACTTGCCGCTGAAAGCTGAACCCGTTCGTTGTTGCTTGCGAGTTGCGAATCCGGTTGCGATTCCTATCAATCGACGTCAGCAATGATTGGCATGTGCTGTACGCGTCTGTCTGTCGCGCTCTAGTACTACCGTAGAATAATACTCGTAAGCTCTAACTAATGACGTAGTGACCAAGTACTCGTACTCGTAGTCTCGTACACGACGTGTATGCATGTAACCGACCTACGCGCGCTTACATTCCTTGCAGTTTCTTAACACCGAGTAGCTTGCTGCGCTCCCCAAATTAAAGTACATGCTTGACATTTCTCCACGGTCTCCCCCAACTATATAAGCGTGGATCCAACACACAAGAGGAGCCCCTCTCTTGCTTCAATTTCCAGTTTCCACCACCTCGACGTTAATCAAACGCATCGTTCTCGTGTCCCTCTCGTTCTTTTGCTTGTCACGACTCGATCAAGAGCCTCGACAAAGAGGAGGACAAAAAAGAAAGGCGGCTTCGTGCCGACCAAGTCGTCTCCTTCTTCATCGTTGACGATCTTCGTACGTCTCCGCCGATCGAGATGCCATCGTCGTCGGAGAGGCGATCGTCGATCCTCGGAAGCTTTAGGACGGCGGTGGCGAAGGTCAGGTTCATGCTCTCCTTCAGCGCGACGCGTTGGATCCTCACCTCCATCGTCGGCTCGCGCACGGCGCCGCGGCGCCGAGTCAGCTTCGACCAGGCGCGGCCGCCGAGCCTGCTCGATTTCGAGGGCAGCGCCATCTTGCCGTCGCCGTCGCCGGCGAGGTCAGGGAAAACGACGACGACGACGGCGCCGCCGTCCAGGTCGGCGAGCCTGGGCTCGTCGACGCCGACCACGAGGACCGTGTCGCGGACGAGCAGCGCTGTGTCGAGCGGCGGCGGGTCGTCGCCTGGCGGCGGCGTCGGCGAGGACGACATCGACAGGCGAGCCGAGCTGTTCATCGCTAACTTCTACAAGCACATACAGATGGAGCGCCAGGTGTCGCTGCAGCTGCGGTATTTGGACAGGACGCCATCAAGATGATGATGATTCGTACCTGGTAGGATCGACTTTTATTTGCAAAAGGATCTTCGGACCATTGAAAGGAAAAAGAAGTTTGTATGTGGATTTAGATGGGTGTTTTTTTGTTCCATCATTTCTACATTTTTTTTGGTTTGTTTTAATTAGATAGTTTTGTGATTTTTTGAATGAATGAGACTATGAGAGTGTACATACAGAACAATTAGTATTGCTTTTGAAAAAAAAAAGTTAAGTTTTGTGCACAACTCCTAATTTGACCCAACCTCCAAAGTTACCTGAGAAATACGAACCTGCGCTAGCACTTGGACAATTGGACTTCAATTAGGACTCCCAAACAAATGGTCTATTTGGCAGAGCTTCGGCTCTATCTTCACCTCTCTTAGAGCTAAAGTTAAACCCAAAAAATTTTAGCTCCAAAAAAAATACAAGTGGAACGGATGAAATGATCTTAAAGAATAAACTAAGAAAGTGGAGTTATGTTTTGGCCGCTCGACAATTGCACTTCATTCTTCACTCCTGGCTTGGCGGGTTTTCTCGACCCATAGTCGTACACCCCCTAATTAATTATACCCTTGAATAGTTGAATAATATTTGGCCATTACCATCTGAAGTAATTGTAGTTTTTTTATAATGGATTAACCGGCCTTGCAGTAATTAGCGTTGTTCATTTTTCAACGTGATTTGAAGTTGAAGATAGTGAATAGTTCCAATAAAATGATGCATCAACTATCAAGCCAAGTATTTATTTAACTGCTCACTAGTGCACCTTTGTTGCTTGGGTAGATCAGCAGCAAACAGCAATATTATGAAGAATTTTCTTGAGCAGCTTGTGCAACGGGCGGTGGAGGAAATTAGGAAACCGAGAGGAGCACACGACCAGCTCAGAATGATGGCAACTTGGCGCAGCGGCTTCCTCGGTCGGCATGTACATGAGTGGCACGTCTCGCAGCTAGCACTCCGTCCTGTGGCGCCGGAGGTCGACGAGGGAGACGAAGAGCGCCAGGAGCAGGAAGAGCAGGAGGTGGGGTTGAGTTCGTATCAGAATCTAAGCGTGTAAATGTGTAATGTGTTGGAGTCGGATTACTTTTTCTGTTGATCTTTCTTTCTTCCCACTAGATGCATAATTGCGCAGTCGTGTGTTTCGGTAACCACTGTACAAAGGAAAAACCTTATGGGCCCGGTGCATCGAGCGGAATAAGTTGGGTCTTTCCAAGAAAAAGCCCATGAGGAGATGAATTCTACAGTGGTCGGGCACTGTTTGTTCGGTTGTTCCGCGCACGGCCGAGTTCGCCTCGCATTCGCATCTGCCCATATGCCTCTGCTTGTCTCTCCGTACCATAGTCTGATTCCTGTTCCGGTCGGCTGTACAGCCCAGATTGATAACGCTATAAATATAGAAGATATACAGAAGAGATTAGGCAATACAATTGATCGCTAGCTCGGATATATTCGTCACCTTCCACGTTCTTCCGCAATATCGAGATCGCGACTCATAGGGTGCGGAAGTCTATGGTGAACAACAGTGCTACAGACGAGGAGGGCTCGTTGCCACGTGGATTCGGCACGAGGCCATGGCTGATCCAGGCCCACGGACGCCACAAGCAGGCACAAACATTCGTTGACATGTTCGACCGCAGTTTGCACGAGAGAGCCATCCCCGTGTTGCAAGGGAAGCGTTGATTGGGCTGCATCAACGACGACGATGACGGCAAGCTGCTGCTGCTGCTGGACGAGCTCTCTTCGGAGTGTTTTCTCGTACGCCTTCTTGGCGCAACGCTTGCCGAGACGACTCTACTTCCGCCACTGCGATACCCGGCAGAATCCGTGGGGGCGTTTGGGGTGCTCAGATCGTCCGCGAGCTTCATTGTGGTGGTTGCCAGTACGAATGAGTGCACTGAAAATTTCTTGCTTTACTGTCATCCCGACGACACGGAGTGGGAAGCATTGGCAATCGACGACAATGAGGAGTACTGGTTTTCTGGGGACGTTGTTAGCTATTCCGGAAAGCTATATACTCATGCTTCTAGTGACCTGATTGAGATAGAATATATTAATGGCATCGTTCAAACACGAGTGATAGGTGTCGTGGGAATAGAATGGTATAATCACTCCAGCAGGTATAAGCTAGTTGAGTCTTGCGGCAATCTCTTCGCGGTACAGCTAGTATACTTTGGACGCCCTGAGGAAGGTAGACACGTCAGCGTTTCCGTCTATAGATTGGATCTGTTGGAATCAGAAGAGGAAGATGATTTATTGGATGTGGATTTCTATTGTACGGTGGTGAAGAACATCGGAGACAATCGTGCCTTTTTCATTGCAGGAGACTGGCTTTTCATCCCCTGCGGTCGGAGGTGTTACTCAAAGCAATTGCGTCTACCTTTTGTGGTCGAGTTGTGACTGCGAGAGGCTCTACAAGTTCTGTTTGGATGACAACACTGCTAGCTTTTACCAGATTCTTCCTCAACCTATGAGTGCTTGTTGTAGAGCATTTTGGTCCGTTCCCACAAAGTAAGTATGAATACTATTAAGTCCTTTTTATTGCACGCATATATATTAAGTTTGAGTTACTAACTTTACAATATCAATGTGTTATTACAGGGTCCAATCCATGGAGTTGCCGGATTTGGCTTTATCAAACCATCTTATATTAAATGAGGTAAGCCACACAAATAATCTTGGTATCTAAAAATTAAATTTTATTCATAAACAATACCTAACTTTCTTGTTTGTATATTTTCGCAGGGTAATATCAACGCAAATGTAGTGCAGAAACATATCTCATTGTCGCAATGGCAGGATCTACCTATTGAGTTGCTAGAGTTGGTAGCCTCAAATTTATCTTTGGTTGATCGCATTAGGTTTCCAGCTGTTTGCAAATCATGGAGTGATGTGTCCAATCCAATTGAGCATGCAAAAGTATGGCCCTGGCTAATGTACTGCTCCGAGCGAGATAACAAATGCAAGATGCTTGATCCTCTACATGGCAAACAGTACACCTTACAAGTGGAGTCATTTGGAATCGATGATGATCGACACATTTTACGCTCCTCAAAAGATGGTTGGGTGATTGTTGTCATATGGTGATGACCTTGAGAACATATTTGTCGTCAATCCATTCACTGAAGCTATGGTGAAGCTTCCACCTTTTGTTGATACATCCTACAGGTTTTGTGGTGTCACATTTTCATCAAACCCAACATCTAAAGATTGTGTCTTTTTCGGGATTCTCAGCAACCTTACCGGCGATTTTCTTGATGTTAATGTGTGGCGCTTTGGGGAGAATGAATGGAGTGAGCAAAGTTTTGAGTACCAAATGCCTTTTCCTGTAGCTCGTAACAATCCTGTATTGTTCCGCGGAGAATTCTACTGCCTCGGAAGAAAGGGCAACTTGGGTGTTTTTAACCCAAGCAGCAACAATTGGAGAATCCTTGACAAGCCAGAACCAATTCATGATGAGATTAAAGCCTTTGATGACGATCATGAGGGAGCCGAATTTTGTTACTTGGTTGAGTTAGGAGGAGAGCTGATATCTGTGTTCCAACGCAACGCGGAGGAGCCCCCACATGTGTTCAAGCTTGATGAGAAAAAGATGGCCTGGTTTGAGATTGAGGAAATTGGTGATGCAGTTCTTTTTCTTGATTTCAGGGCTTCCTTTGCTGTGGCATCGGTAAAAGATGGATTCGGCAATAGAATCTACTTTCCGAGGTTTACAGAGGACGGGAAGCATGCACTATTCTATGATTTGGAGAATAAGATGTATCAGCCATCATACTACGGTCTCAAAGAACCGTTAAATTGTGTTTGGGTTGTGCCTAATATGCACTTAGATGAGTAAATGCCATACATCACCGGCGGCTTAACATGACTGGGGAACAACAGAGCTGCTCATATATCATTTCCTCGTAAAATCTCAGTCTGTTCCACAATGTTTGGTATTTTCTTGGAATGATTTAATATAGAGTTAATCTAAGTGATCTCAAAATGGTCCTTATATATCCTTTAATTTAATGCAAATATGGGTGTATAAACTTCATGCATACTACTACAGCAGTTGCATTACTTTGTGTACGAAATCATCGATTAAAAAGGAACTATTATTTGTCGACAGGGTAATCTTAATGTAATCATAAAGCCTCAATGCGGAAAGGGAACATTAATATAAAGAAATCTTGTTAAAGTACATGAAAGCATACCATACATACTCTGTAAACATCAAAATCAGGGTACACGTGTTTGCTAGTACATATATATGTTCATACAATGCATTCAGTTGCAACTTGCAAATTAGCTTCTTCAAAAAGTGAAGTATTTAGGTCGATCAAACAACTTGCTTCGAAGCATTGGACTGAGGGTATCTTGACTTGTTGGGCAAACAGCTCAAGCAGGCCTTCAACCCTGTAATTTAAGCTTCAATTGAACAGTCTGTAAACAGAAAAAAGACACCGACTAGCCAAGGGGTTGACATGGGGAGTCTGTTAGAGATATAAATTAGAGATCGAATATATAGAGATAAAGATAAAATATTTAGAAATAAATCTTATAAGTACTTCAAGATATCTCTCACGTATCTCTATATATACTCTACGAGGGTCAGTGCAATATACACTACAGTACATTAGACCAACTAGGAGGGAAGCCCGCGCGTTTGCGCGGGCATCTTATTGATGGTGCTTTTAAGTTATTATAATATATGTGTGAACGCTTATGTGTATACGGATTTTTTTAAAAATGTTCTTTGGTTCTGTTTTAGACGTTTGATTTTTTTTAAGCAGCTGGTAAGTACGATCCAGAGCACATAATTTTAAACTAAAATTCTTGAAATTGTGTTGTCTTAAATCTCTAAGAAAGTAGTATGTTCCAAGAATTAAGCTGGCCTTCATATGTTCTTTTTAATGAGAGAATTGATAATTTGACATTGTATTTGTTGCCACTTTGATTATGTTGACACTCGTGATGATGGGATATAGGACAAGCTGAGTTAATGATATTGGGGCACGATGTCAAATAATTGAAGCCTCAATTTCAGGGTGTGAAACTATTGAAGTTTTTTTTCAGACTATATTCATTTAAGGGCAAGATATGTGGGAAAATAGACATGTCCCGTTCATTACGTTTCTGCAGTTAAGTACATATTATATTTCAATGAAGATGCAGTGGCCAGTGGCAGTTTGCCAGAATATTTTGGTGTAGGACAACAAAACAAAAATTTTGGAGTCTCAATTTGTAAGGAGTACAAATTTGTGGTTTGAACTTTAATTATTACTTTACAACTAATGAGTTGTTTCCTAGACACATATAACGTGTGCAAAACAATGGTAACTTTCTTTATATCTACTAATTGTTAGAGATTCTCCTAGAAACCTCTATATTAATTAATTTAAGATGACTAAAAAAGCTAGAAATTCACAAATCATTTGGAAAACCTGGAAATTCTCACATTCATCCAAGAAATATAAAATCGTATGCATACATCTACCAAATCTATGTCTAAGATATTCCACCATAAAAATAATGTATTTATTATGTTCTAAATAATGAAAGTTCTCAGCCACTGATTTGGCAAGTTAAATTTATAACTGCTTTCATGATTTCATAAATTTAAAATTCGAAACTAATAATTGTAGACAGTTTGAATCTCAATTAATAGTTTCTTGTAATCTAAGAATTCTTATATTCAGAATGAAAAATTAAATTAAATTGTCATGCAAATGTATATGCTATTGCTCGACATGGTTATATATGAGAAGAATTAAATTTATAAAGGATTATTAGACGCTTAATTCTTTGTCCTTTTCATTTATTGGAGGCAATAGGACACGTGGATCCAACATGTAAAAAATATTTTGCACTGAAATCAATATAATTTAACTAAAATAAATAAAATGATTTAAATTGCTCATAAATTGGATGCAAAGATCGATTATTTACATAACCATGAAATCATCGTATATATGACTCTGCATGCCTCACATGGATGCACGAGTTGCATCTCCCATGCGACCTCGAGTCCACGTCCATTCGGTTCATTTTCCTTAGATTGAGCATAGATATATCAATTTATAACTAATAATCTTGTTTATATCTTAAGTTGGTTTTGGAATTCCAATCGATAATTCCTCTCGAGACGTTGGTTTTGGAATTCCTCTCGTTCTGGACTGGATACGGTGGTTTTTGCTGGACCAATATATGGGCTGAGCTGCTGACATATATGTATATATATACTTGTATACTTGGGCCTTGGGGGCCCCTGGATGGTGGGGCCCTGTGCGAGCGCTCCTGTCGCACAGCCGTAAGGACGGCCTTGACCTTAACTATCTTAGAGAAAAAGAGGGGGAGGAAGTGCACCACGCGTGTGCCTTGGGATGACTCGTCCAAAATTACGGGTCCACCGTTTTGAGTAAAAATCAATGGCCAGATTATTTTTTTTCTAGATTTTCTAAGATTTCTCTAATTTATTAGAGTGACACATGGCAGTTTAGGAACATTTGCATGTAACATATGACGAATTAGAAGCGTTTGTAGGATGTTTAATGGACTTTTATATAATAGATAATAGATAGATATTTTCCACATGTTATCAGAACCTATAGACCTACGCCTAGATCCGTTCATCCATCTCCCGCTTACGCGTCCCGGAAAGATGATCTCTCCGAGGCGCCTCCGCAGCATAGATTAGCTACCTTAGTTCGCTATTAGCCATTAGATCAATTAGTTTACCCTCCAAACCTCCGAAGAACCTGTGAGCAGCCTTCAAATAGAGCGATCTAGGCAAACGTGAGATCTAGGAGATCAAGGAGAGACAAGCTGGCTGTGTTCAACGGCCTCATATCGCCGCGCAGGAATCAATGTGGCAAGAAGAAGCACCCCGACTTCATCACCATGCATGAGCCAATCAACCAACTCGTCGTCCTCCTGGGTGAATGCAAATCCACGGGAAAGCCACATGCATTGTGGGAGGGGACTTTTCCCCCATGTCACTCCTCCCCTCATGCGACACGGGCGGCGATACTGCCCTCGCCCCTCTCACCTCCGTCCTCCTTCCACTGCCTTGCCGCCGCCGGAGTGGTCGCTGGCAAAGCCGGCCGGCCACAAGGACGGCGGCAGCGGGGCCACCCCTTTTTGCGTCCGTGGCGGTGGGGAGTCACGGAGGCGCTTGTGGAGGCGGCCAGGTCTGCTCCAGATCTGGCGAGCCGGTGGAGGCAGTTGCTCTAGGCGATGGCGGTGGCTGGTGTCAGTCTACAGGCCGGCGGCAGCGGCGATGACTAGGCGGCGGTGTTGCAAGCTACGGTCAACGATCCAAGCCTGGCGTTGGTGTGGGATTGATCCAGGGCGCCGGGGCGGCCGCCTGGCTATCGCCGGCAGGGATCTTGAGCCTAGGCACCGGGGGTGGCAGGGATGCTGGTGGCAGCGATCGTGGTTGTTGTTCCGACGGCGGCGTTTCGCTGGCCACGACGGTGCTAGTCTGTCTAGTTCCAGGGCACCGGGGTGGCCACACGGCCATCGCCGGCGCCGATCTGACGATGTGACGCGAAGGCAGGCGTTGGCAACCGATGGCAGCGATCGTGGTTCCTGTTTGGCGGCGTGGCGTTCTCGGTTGCCCATGCTCTGGGCGTCGGGGCGGCCGTTTTTGTCGTCGCCGGCGTGGTTTTGGCCGTCGAGGGCATTGTCGTCAAGCAGGCTGCAGTAAATGCCGGTGGTGGCTACTTGTGGCAACTGTTGCGGTCTCTGGTGCCGGCGTGTTTCTGTTTTCGTGCAGCTCGAGGGCGTCGGGGCGTCTTTGTCGCCGGCGCGAATGATGTGACCATCAAGTATAGGCATACAACCAAGCATGAGAGATATAAATCATCCCAAGACCATCCTCAACTATTTCTCAAAGTCACCACGCCGAGTACAATTCACAACATGCTAACATTTAAGTCCAACGAATTCTGAAACCCGGTTCGGCCTCCTGAGACAACCCTGACTTCAAACAGTTGTCATTTATTCATGCCAACTCTGATTTGGGTGATCTTGGAATTTTTTAGAAAGCTTATTTCATCAACTTTCCAGCGCATCTGGTCCCATGTCAAAATTCATCCTGAGTCAACGGGAATCGTCAAAACAAGATGGTGCTGTTGCTGAATTCCGTGTCAAACTTGCGCCTCGGGCCTTGTAATAGATTAGGCCCATCTCGAAAGTGGATCTCTCCACCTCCACGAACCAGACCTCATCTCTAGCTATATTTTCATCTATAAATAACTATGTACACCTCCTAAAACAATTGGGTTTTGTTTAGTTGAATTTTGCCAGGTGCCGTTCATCTTGTCTCTAGTCCTCGGTCGTTTAGTCGGCGACTATAGATTCAGAGCCCCCAATAGTTGGTGTATTGATTTGCCGGGTTGATTAGATCTACCACTTCAATCGTAACTATTACTTTTTGCTAATTACCTATTCGTAATATTTAGATTGCATATTATCTTGTTCTTGTAGTGTTCTCTCGTTTGCACTGCAGGAATCATGAACTGTGTGTCACGGTTGGTACGACATCACTTGTGGTGTAGCGATTGCACGGTGTCCCAGACTGGTTCTAGTTGGTAGCCACATCGTCAACGTCGCATTTGATGAAAGCGAGAGTTATCCCCCTCACCAGAAGATCGGGCCACGAGAGAGAGCGTCATCAGTTGGTATGAGAGTTTCGGTTGCGTGGCGAGGACTTTTGTTTTATAAATATTTTCATCTACTATCATCCACCATATAGTCACAATACTTTTCCCTTTACCCACACCTTAGATTTAGGCCACAATTTTTATTCAGTTTTGCTTTATTGAGTTTTGGTCCGTAGCCGTGTCTGAGTGTTGGCTCTGTTTAGTTCTTAGTCTTGTTTGAGTTTTGCTTTTGGGCACACGTCGAGTCTGTTTGTTGGGTCGTTCCTCCTGTGTCTTGCTGCGTGTTCGTGTGCTGAGAAAAGGCTAGATTGGTTCAGTTACTATACGTGGGACATCAAAAATCAGATTGATCCATCCGCTTGTGTGCGGCAGTAGCAAATTTCTGGTATCCATCCGTTTATCTTTCCTAGATTTGCATGCCCGTACGTGATTTCCGGAACTTGGCAACTAGATCTATCTGCTAGCTGATTGCATGCATGCCAACTAAATTTTGGTACCAGTCCGAATAGCCAGGGGAAGAGAATTACATCTTGTTAGTCTCCTAATCTTGCGCCATCAAGAGAGAAGATTTGCTGCGCATGTTTTGCTACTACTCTGCAACATAGCTATCTACGTGTGTGCATGCAAGGTTGAGATATTTGTTTCGGCTACAATACGTATATTTATCCACCAGTCTTTTGTGCTTGGATTACTTGTTTGACTCCACGTTAATCGCTAGCCACTAGCCATATTATCTCGGTGTTTGATTTGAGTCTGTAATTTTTTTAAAACCGGTTGTTCATCCCTCCATCGACAACCGCCGTTTTCAAAAGAAGAAAAAGGCAAAAAGGTGCTTGAAAAAAAGAAAAAAAACGCACAAAAAAATCAAAAGAAAGAAAAAAAAGTTTGGAATATTTTGAGGAGCATGGATTTCTTGGTGAGCTCGATTTGCTAGTGGAGTTGGTTTTAGTCCGAGTATATTATTTGCTTGCTTAAACTAAGATTGAGTCTAGACTAGGCCAGCAATTTTGACTAGTACTTTGGACTATTATTCAATTTCGCATCTCTATTTGATTATTGCTATTCCTCGTGATATAGTTGAGCCTACCAAGATCCACAGACTACTAACCTTTACAGGTCCGGCTTTGCAATCGCTACTCTCATCAAGTTTGTCACTGTACCACGAACAAACCATGGTGATTGATCTGTTTTTGCTTTCATTGAGAATATTATAAGAATTTGGTATATGCTTGAGAGTTGAGCGACTTGCAGGCCCACGAGAAAAAATAAATTTTAATTGATAGGAAGTTATATCCGTCTGCATGTTTTTCTTGTTTTCCACTAACAATGAGTACAGGATCCTACAAGGAAAATGAGATTGAATTTCTGAAGCATCAGCTTTCAAATCACCACATGGTACATGATGATGAGGTTTATAAAAGTAATATTTTCTTGCCTTCATTTGCTGGTAAATTTGATCCTAGAGACTATTGATTGGAAGTTAGTAGTAGACGATGAACTATAATTTTATGAATGGTCTGAGCAAGAAAAGATTAATGCTGCCACTAATTCGTTTAATTCCTTTGCATCTCTTTGGTGGAGCGATATTTGCATTTTTGGTAATAAACCTAGTTCTTGGAATGATTTTAAAAACAATAATGAGAGCTAGATTTGTTCCTGCTTACTATATTCGTGATTTACAAGAGAAAATGCCTATTTTAAAACAAGGGAATCAAACTGTGAGAGAGTACCACCGTGAGTTTAAAATTTGTGTTATGTATGGTGGTACAGAGGAGTCTAAAGAAGATATAATTAAAAGGTTTTTGCAAGGGCTCGATTTTAAAATACAACATAGGCTTGTTAATGTAGCCTTTAGTCATCTTTTTCAATTACTTTTGCTTGCTTGCGATATTGAAAGCCAAATTGAGAAAGAAATAGAAGTGCATAATAATGTTGCATATGAGGATGTGTTGATGCCTTCTTTTGTATCTAACATTTTACAGGGTGAGAAAGATAATTTGAAGGAAGATACGAGGGCATCACAAACATTACCTAAAGAGGTTGGTTCTCAATTCTATGAAGACAATTGCAATAAGAAACCGACGACGGTTTCCAAACAAGAAGAGGACGATAATGTGACCATCAAGTATAGGCATACAACCAAGCATGAGAGATATAAATCATCCCAAGACCATCCTCAACTATTTCTCAAAGTTACCACGTCGACTACAATTCACAACATGCTAACATTCAAGTCCAACGAATTCTGGAACCCGGTTCGGCCTCTGAGACAACCCTGATTTCAAACGGTTGCCATTTACTCATGCCAACTCCGATTTGGGTGATCTTGGGCTTTTTGGAAAGCTTATTTCATCAACTTTCCAACGCATCTGTTCCCATGTCAAAATTCATCCCGAGTCAACGGGAATCGTCAAAACAAGATGGTGCTGTTGCTGAATTCCGAACCAAACTTGGGCCTCGGGCCTTGTAATAGATTAGGCCCATCTCGGAAGTGGATCTCTCCACCTCCACGAATCAGACCTCATCTCTAGCTATATTTTCATCTATAAATAGCTATATACACCTCCTAAAATAATTGGGTTTTGCTTAGTTGAATTTTGCCAGGTGCCGTTCATCTTGTCTCTAGTCCTCGGTCGTTTAGTCAGCGACTATAGATTCAGAGCCCCCAATAGTTGGTGTATTGATTTGCCGGGTCGATTAGATCTACCACTTCAATCGCAATTATTACTTTGTGCTTAATTACCTATTCGCAATATTTAGATTGCATATTATCTTGTTCTTGTAGTGTTCCCTCGTTTGCACTGTAGGAATCATCAACTGTGCGTCACGGTTGGTACGACATCACTTGTGGTGTAGCGATTGCATGACGTCATGGACTCATTCAAGTCCAACGAATTCTAGAACCTGGTTCAGCCTCCTGAGACAACCCTGACTTCAAACGGTTGCCATTTATTCATGCCAAACTCCGATTTGAGTGATCTTGGGCTTTTTAGAAAGCTTATTTCATCAACTTTCCAACGCATCTGGTCCCATGTCAAAATTCATCCTGATTTAACGGGAATCGTCAAAACAAGATGGTGCTGTTGCACTGCAAGAATCATCAATTGTGCGTCACGGTTGGTACGACATCACTTGTGGTGTAGCGAATACACGGTGTTCCGGACTCGTTCTGGTTGGTAGCCACATCGTCAACGTCGTATTTGATCAAAGCGAGAGTTATCCCCCTCACCAGAAGATCGGGCCACGAGAGAGAGCGTCATCACGCGGATTTGGCGATTACAATGGTACGGTTGGTTGTCGGCAGTGGCGACGTTTGCTAGTGGCAGCGACGTGCCAGTGACTCCACGTCGGTTCTACTTCTTCCCTGCCGATGGTTCTCTTCTTTAGGGAGCTTCCAGCTGCGGCCTTACGTCAGTCTTACGTTGTTTCGGCAATTGCGGGCGTACATGTTTAGATGTGCAGGTGCATGTATAAGGTGAAGACAACGTTGAGCGTCTAGCGTCATGGACGGGAGGGCGTACAGGTTCACCCGTGGGTGCTGTTGACCTTGCTGGAGGTGTTGTTACAAGACCATTCTTCCACCTTCCTTGGGAACTCTCCGGGTGAAAACCTTAGATTTTTCAGGGATCGGGCGATGGCGTCGTCCTGTCGGCGTGACCTTCTTGAAGGCTTCGTCTTAGGAGTTTTTCCCGTTTAGAACACCGTTTTGGTGTCCAGTGTATGAGTTTGTTAGTTTCTCTCTGTTTGTCAGGGTTTTCGCCTAGTTTTTCCTTGAAAAATCATGTTGTTGTATGGTTTCGGATCCAGTTTTCCTTATAAACTGAAGGAGACGCATGAACCGTACTAGGTGGAGTACCGTCATCCATCAGAGATGCAATTGATGATGGTGAAGAAAGAAGATGGTGGAACCAGATTTCAAATCCAGTCATAATCGTTCCCGTTACGACCGAGGGAGGGATGTTAGAGATATAAATTAGAGATAGAATATCTAGAGATAAAGATAAAATATTTGAAAATAAATCTCCTAATTTGTCTTGTACTCCAAGATATCTCTCGTGTATCTCTATATATACCCTATGAGGGTCAGTGCAATATACACCACAATATATTAGACCAATATTTTCCACAACAATATATTACACCAATATTTTCCACAGAGTCGAAGGAAGAAGGAAGAGAAGACTACCATGAGGATTATGGACAGGAAACTGACTCATTATCCTAATTTAGCAGAACGCAAAATGATCATTTGGTACTCTGTACAGATCTATAGCACACCAAAAATTATAGATGAAAGCACAACTACATTATAGTTTGCATTTATCTTGTAATAAGACACATCAATTACAACGCTAGTACGTCGTATCAGTTTATAGGAAAGAAGTAAATCCGCTACAAGAAAACCATTACAATGTCCATTCTGAACACTAAGATACACCTTTTGGGTTGGCTATTTATTCTACAGGTAGTGAAGCCAGTGATGGGCACAAAGGGGAAGATATTTAGCTTTACTTGGTGGCACAAGCTAAAAAGCATTGAACCACTGGTGCCCGCTGCTTCTCCAAGGAAGAAGATGTTTTCGAGATATTAAAGCGCTCAGAACAATATATATATTGCACGTCCGGCGTGTGCCGTGTTAATTAATTAGTGTCGGGCGTGCAGTTCGCTCCGCACGTTCTCATCAGACGATGCAACGGACAGGGTTTTCAGTTTTCACATCCCACTATCCCAGGCCAGGCTCCCAAGTCCCTGACCAGTGCAAAGCTTTTCCAGTAAAAAACCTTCACAAGAAAAAAAAGCTTTTTCAGTTAAAAGAGAGTGCGTGGGCAAGGCTTCGAACCCCCAATGTGAGGTTTTGTCTGGGAAAGCTCTCAACCAAGTGAGCAAAGCAGCCAACGAAATCTATTTTCTATTGTCACATTCCATCACGTAATTAAACTAGATCTACACCATAATCACACAATTACAAAGTATTCTCTTCTTGTCGAAGAAAGATATGACGTTGGGAAGGGACTAGAAACGTTTTCGTAGCCTTGGGACTAACCCCATCTTTTTTCAACATAGAAGTATTTAATCAAATCAGAAGCCCTTGGGATTTGACCAAAACGGAATAATTGAAAGCTCTCGTCTCAGTAGCTCGCCTAAGAAAAGGTACCGGGTTGCTCCGTGATGACGAATAAGCAGCCCTGAAAAGAGGATGACCTCGAAAAAGAATACAATTAAAGATGTGGCCTTCCCTCCAAGCACATATATGGATATGGAGCACTCTTTTCAACCCTAAAAAGAAAATTACAAAGTAATTACAGTGCAACTACACATTAGTTTACAATGTAAATTTTTACAAAAACATGTTGTTATTTTAAGTTTATATAGATATAACTGTGTTTAAATGGCATGTTTACTTTTTTGGATTAAGGCCATACATGGAAACTAGCTAGCATAATTCTTAGGAATTAGTATAATTATCTCATACAACGACACGAGACATAATTGCTCTATTAAAATGCTGGTTTATTTTTTAAAAAATTGAATACTGATACCAGGATGGTGAGACATAATTGCTTTATTAAAAAGCTGGTTTATTTTTTAAAAAAATTGAAAACAATTGTGTCAAATTTGAAATGATGATATTTTTGTAAAAATTTAAAAAATAAATATATAGATAAAAAAATCTTTAAGGAAAGCTATCGTTGTGTGTTCCGATTTCCCCTACGCGACAGCAGCAAGGGACTTCAGGCCTGCTAAACAAGGCCGCCGCTCACAAAGCCACAATTGCCCGCCCCTGTCAAGCCCACTACCCACGACCAAGAGTCTCTTCCGTCATCCCCAGCGCCGCCACACGAGTCCCTTCCTCCGCGCCGCCGCCCGCCGGATTCGCCCCGCCGCCACAGGACCACTTCATCCGCGCGCACCCGCCTTCCGGATTCAAAGTCTGCCGAGGTCAGTATTTCGCTATCCCGCACAACCCCTGTTATCGGAGTTTCTCAAGTTGCGTTTTTTTATTGTATTCAAACATATGAGCGAGTCCCGCATTCGCACGGCCAAGAGGAACAGTAATTGTTACTGATGTAAAATATATTGTATATCACAATTTACAAAAACAAATATATGTATCAGTTGATCAATTATTTGAATTTGAATTTGTAACCTAGAATGGATACATTTATTTAAAAAAACCTATTTACAGATGCATGCATAGTTAGAATTGAACTGTCTGCAACCAGATATATAGTTCCATGTTTGTAATGGTGTTGTCAAAAGTGGTTGTAGAATGATAATTATACACACCACTGTGCGAACATATGTGGCCCTAATTCCTTTCATACGGCTTGCGGGACGTATGAAAGGAATTATACACACCACTTCTTTGTATACATTCTTGTTTTCTCGCTTATGTGGCCCAATGGGATGGTGAGAATGTTCTCATTATTCATTTGAAAAAAATTACAGGAATGGCGAAGAAGAAGCATGCTCAAGGTCACTTCTGCATTAAGTGTGGGGGGGACTTTCCCCACACGGGCCGTCCTTAGTGAGCACAAATGCGGGAATGCCAGTTTGAAGGTTGAAGCGGATCGAAAGAGAAAAGAGAAACTGGAAAAACTCAAACGGGTAAATGATTCTTTCTCAATTGCAAAAAATTCAAATTATTACTGATGACACTAATCCAAAATTTGTATGTGTTTCAACAGATCAGAGACAAACAGAACAAGTATTGAGATACTTTTCTCTACCAATATAAGTAAGTAATTTATTACTCTCGCAGCTCATGGCACGCCTCTTAAATTATAGGCAAAACTTGGTTCAGTGCACAAGGATGGTTTCCACCTTGCCACAAATGGACACGAAAGGGCAAGTAACCAAATATGGCTAAAGCCTCTTGGTTCAGTGCATTCATTAGGGACAGCAGTTGTAACAACTCTGATCGCTCTCGCTATCTTAGCTGAAGAAATTTCAGCAGGGTAACTTTATTATTGTCAATAAGAAGAAAGATAAAACAAGATGGTGATAACAGCAAACGTCAAGTCATAACCTAGATTTTAAATATGGTAGTCATAACCTAGATTTTAAATATGGTAATAGAAACAACATACTCTGTTGATCAATTTACTGGTACAATTTTTGTTTTATTTGATAACCATACCCTCCCCACCCCCACCACCTTAGGGTCTCACTGTTCTCCAATAATTAAGGTAGTACCAATAGGAATGTTATGGTCATTTGGATGAAAAATGAAAATAAAAGATCTACATTATTTATATTAGCAGTGGATATCCCCATAAAATTTATCCAAAAAAAACTTCTAATGTATACAAGCTAATAAGACATTTTTTCTTTGTGTTGTTAACTATATTAGAATGCTAAACTCACAAGTATTTAACCTTTTAAGTTAATAGTGGCCACAAAAAAAATGTTTTGGTCTGCTTATTTGTTTATAATATTGAAGTAACATGTGGAAACAAAAAGTGCAAGCCTTTTACAAGTCATAACTTCAATTTCCCACTACAGAACATCTAAATGAATGAAAATTGTAGAGAACAAGGTGAAACATGAAACCGTTGCATCCATCTTTCAGATAAATGAAGACTTCAAGGGCTTACCATGCCAATGGATCCCCATTGCTCCAAGTTTAACACTCATCTTCCTATTCTTCTTCCTTGAACCAGAATATTTATCCCACTCAGACTCATCAGCCTTTCCTTGCAAGTATTATATAAGCATAGTATCCTGCCAACAACATCACAATTCAATACAAATACCATCTACACTTCAGGAGATTAGTTTATACTCAGAAAGAAGACAGTGGTTAAGGTGGTTTCATTAATATTGAAAAATCAACCTTTTTAAACGTTGTTTTCTTCTTATTTAGTCTTGTATACAAGTAAACACAAAAGATCCAATTGACCAACTTGATGTGCATGGTAAGAACCAATATAGAAATCTTTTATTTATGCACCAATACTGATTAGTGGACCAAATCCACATATATAATATACAGAATAGAAGTCAACTCTGTAGCATTTCATACCAAATCAATGACACAAAAGTCAAATGTATGCTCCAGCCTCCCAAAAAAAATACTTGCATAAATTCATTAGTCGTTCTAAGAATAGATGACTTTATCCAATGGGAGGGATTGAAAAATAAAGCACTCTGAAAGATCATATAAGAATATTGATACCCAAGTAAGCTTTAAAAAACATGCTGACTGTCAATTGCGTAGAAAATTTGCATACTACATACATGTGCTTCTGAGGTAATTACAATCCATCCACCATAAAGCAGAAACACATGTATTATTTCTGGCATTTTTTCTTTTCAAGTGCTAGCACATCTGTGTATAGATACATTAGAAAGAGATGCTTATAATTATTGTATAGTAATGGAGTAGAGGTCAACCGGTTGTAAAAAATAAATAAATAACTCACTCTGAACTGTTCAAGTTTCAATATGTTCTTATTCAACCCAACATACTATTTGGTGTTGATTAGCAATCCGGACAGAAATATGGGCATTTTCTAAGTTCTACAAAATAGTACCGAGTCAACAAATATCATCTTGCTTAACCCATCCATAGTCCTACCAAAGAAATGCAGCAGAGTGAGTTGAAGCAAAACAAAAAAACAGAATGGGATTGTTCAGTCCATGCCCTCAATCTGTTTCAGTTGCATATTGTGATACTCTAATCTTTACTCTTTAGAGACAAAAGTAGCAATATTACTAGTCAAATGTGCATTGTGGCAGCATTTCCACAATAATTCATTTAGAAAAACGCATGCCAATAGTCAAAAGGACAAGGGGGCAGGATTGCAAGGAATGAGAGGAGAGAGAGGGAGCAAGACCAGCGGCACCGTGAGCAAAAGGAAAAGTGACAGATTGAAAAGGGGGAAGAGAGAGCGACGGAAAAGGCAGATTGAATATCTAACCCTAGCAGTAGTGATAATCATCTTGGTCTATTTCTTACAAAACTGATAATCATCATTTTGCACTGCTGTTTACACCTGATTCTTCAAACTACTTATCGGTACTCTATTTGCAGGTACGCACAGAGTGCAATTGAAGACCCTACGAGAACAGAGTGGCTTCATGAGAAGATTGCGCCAGAAAAAATTTCATGAAAATACTCTGTAATAAAGATAATGACTCTCAGGTCTTCATATTGAAAAGGATATGCACTGAAATGAGAGAGACTTGATTGGGTTGCATTTTGTTTCATGAAAATACTCTGTAATAAAGATATATCTCAGATTTTCATATTGCAAAGGATATGCACTGGAATGAGAAAGACTTGATTTGGTTGCATTTGATCACTATTGAACGGCTTATTAGATCGCTCCTGCATGGGTTGGAACATAGGGCTTGTTCACTTTGTTACCAAAAAATCCTTTCCAAATTTTGGTAATGCCAAAATTTGGCATGGTGGTGGTAGTGTTTAGTTTATTACCTTACCAAATTATGGAATGAGGCACACCTTGGTATGGAGATCGCGAAGCGTATTGTTTGTTGTTCAAAACAAACAGCTATATCCGCCATATCTTCATGTTAACACATATAGTTTGCTGTTCAAAACAAAAAGCTATATCTGCCATGTCTCCATGTTAACACATAAACAAACAAAAACATGTATGGTTGCCTGAATTTACATCAAACCATATGATGTGGGGGCATAATCATAAACAGATCAAACCAAGTCTACTTCATGCATTTGCAGCCCAAAATGAAATCCTGACAAAATTAGACGTATGGCTTTTGCATTCAAACACACCACAAAAAAACACACTCTACTCTATACCTTGGCCCTACCACCTACTCCTCTACAGTAGGGGTAGTGGGGGTTGCACAAATTTGAAACAAACGGAAACATTTTCAAAACTGATGCAGCCCTAAAAATTTACTCTCTTATAACTGAAAGTATGCCAGCAGAACTGACCTATGTGGTTGATCAATATGTGCAGGTGTCAATGCTGTGATGAGAGCTCCATCATCATCATCATCATTTGCGTCTGGCGCAGCCTTGACAGGTACTACTTGCCCCCTTATCTCACACGTAAAAGCATGGTAAAAAAAAGACAGCACGCATTAGTTGTTTTTTCGCCTCTTTGAAAACAATGATGATCAGATTTAAAAAGTCTAGATTTGGATAAGTAGAAACAAAAAATTTTACCCATCAAACCACAGATCTTCTCCGGACTCCAGCGGCTGAAAGGCATTGTCTTACAATTTTACCTGGCTGCCTATCATATCTTTACCATACTAGTATCCCACCTTCCCTAACAATGTACCTCCAAACAAATGTTGCCATGCCACCATCCAACCACTGCTGGAGACAAAATTGCATGTTACATAAGAAATTATCACAAAAAATAGTGACTTCTTTCAAGGAGAAGATAATTGATATAAGGAGAGGTGAGCTACTGCACACAAATTTTTTAATAGCTAAAATTAGTAAAATTTTAGCTACTAAAATTTTTCAAAACAGAGAAAACAAAACAAGTTTCATATAGACACATTTTCAGAAGCAAGTTCCCAGGGATCAGCATACCAGGGATCAAAACAAAATTAAAAAACAAATTAGACAAAAGTGACATATCACAAAAACAGAGACGAGATTCGCTACTAGAAAATTCAATATTTTTTATGTTGAATCAACAATTTAATTAGAAATCAATAATCAAAAATTTTATGAACACTCTAATGCTCAAAATTTTAAGTAAATGTTATTCAAACATGTATAAGGTGAGGTTTTGTTAAACTATAGAACCATAATACCCATGGTTTTGTGACACTAGCCATAATATCTGGGGTTTTATGCAACTCCAACTATAAAAGGAGGTGTTTTCTAAAATTTACTCCAAAAAAAATGATATAATCAAAATATAATATGCAGAAGTATATGCTAACCTTGGTATCGATGTGCAAGAATGAAAATTTAGGAGACACAAAAATTTTCATTACTTAGTCTGGAGAATACGTGCGGTGCCCGATCATACACAAACTGATACATATGCCAGGGCCTAATCAAAGGCAAAAATTGGCTTTGGGTTTTCATTGCTTACCCATCATTCCATCAACTAGTACTGTACCTCTGCCACAAATGGACTAGTATAAGGGTTGATCTAGCAGAAGTGCTGCCATTGGAGCTTAGACAGGGGAAGCAAAAAAATAAAAAGGATATACTATCTGTTAAGAGGGCAGCAAAAACATATAGTTGGAAAATTCAGTAAACCACAACTTATGCATGTCGTACCACTACAACCAAAAGCATTTTATCTCTCTAAAAATCATATAGCAAATACTCTAGCTGCTTATGTGGGCGGTCATTAAAAAGACACAGAAAAATCGAGAAACATAGGTTTGCTGATGGGGAGATGGCAGTTATGCTAACACACATAGTGCCCTCGAAACAGATCTGAACGCTAATCAACAAACTAATTTGGGGTTTAGGGAGATCCCCACGAATAGTGCAAAACTAAAAAACTTCTAGTAGGCGGCCATGCCATGGGTTAGGGTTGGAGTTGGAATCGGTTTTGGAGATAACCCTTCACAGTCGGCCGACGTGGCTCGTGCCCCTAGCGCACCACGTCGGCCGATTCCCTCCACATCTGCCGTGAGCGGTTGTCTGCAGAGCTCTTCGCATCCCTCATAGGAAACCACTTTCCTCGTCGGAAATGGTCAGAAGCTGAACATAAAAAGCAAAAGTGAGCGTGAGAGAGAGAAAGAAAGAAAACCGAAGAGGGAGAGAGGAGACCATGGGCGGCGAGGTCGACGCCGAACCGCCGCAGCTCGCCTGGCTTGTGCTGCGCGGCTGCCGTCGTCGAAGTCGTCGCGGTGCTGACTTCGTCGGAGGGAGAGGAAGCTCTTCGTCCTCGCCCCACCGCCGTTCACGCCGCGCCGATTCATCCGGCGGTGGCCGGCGAGGAAGATGACGATGGGAGCGACTCAGATCTGGAGGGAAGGCGTCACCGGCGGAGGGGAGGGGAGGCGTCGCCGGCTTGTCTTCTCCCCGCTCGCCGTTCTCGCCTCACCCCGATCTGCCCGCGGGCGGTAGAGCTGCAGCGGAAGGAGGTGGAGGACGGAGAGAGGGTGCAGGCGGTGGTAGCCCGAGTGGGAAGAGGCGGCGGCGGAGCGGCGGTCTAAGTCGGCGTGCAGCGGCCGTCGGAGTTGGCGCGTCGCTGTCGCCGTCGCTGCGAGGTGAGGGGAGGCGGATCCGGAGGGGAGAGGAGAGGCGCGCTGCGGCGCCGGAGGGAAGAGGCGCAACGGCGCCGACGCTGGAGGGGAGGGGAGGGGCGGCGCCGGCGGGAGAGGCGTGCCATGGGTTAGGGTTGGAGGAGGAATCGGTTTTGGAGATAAGGGTTGAGGAGGAACCGGTTTTGGAGTATACTAGACGAGCGTCGGTCGAACCGAAAAGACGGAAACCGCGTCACGACTTTTTTTATTCTCTTTTTTTTATTATTTACTTTATATTTATTTAACGAGAAAAGAGAAAGGGCATCGGGAGAGGAGCCGCGAGCGACGTCTAGGGCACATAGGGCTACAGCCTACTCCTGCTACCGTCGTGTCCGAGAGCACTCCGTCTCAGGCCGGCCGCTCCTCGGGCTCGGCACGACGACGATGGCGAATTGGCGACCGCCTGGGCTTCTGCCGTCGTCCAGTCCGCGGAGTTGAAGGAGGTGGTGCTGTCGTGCCTCTGCATCGAGGAGGAAGGGGCCTTCCCTCCTCCGTCTATTTCTTTCACAACGTAGGAGATCGTGTACAACGGAACGAGTGGAAATTATCCTGCCAGCGTATCAATGGCTCTAGGCTTTTATTAGTCTTTCGGTAATTCGGTTCATGCATTCGTTTTCTAGTATGGGAAGTGAGAATTCTGCAGAAATACTGTAGCAATTTTATGAGAACATAGAAATTCATGAGATTCAAACATGCACTTCAACTCATTTTGTTGTTGCTTAGGCCACGTTCAATTTAGATGTTCGGCTCAGATTATTTTTGGCACGCAAAACAAGAAGTGACATTAGCATATAATTAATTAAGTATTGACTATTTTAAATCTGAAAAATGAATTTATTTAATTTTTTTAAAAAACTTCTCTATAAATTTTTTTCAAATAATATATTATTTAGCGGCTTAGAAAGCGTACACACGATAATCAGAAACTAGCCATTTGCGCCATACTCCTGCAGATTAGAACGCGGCCTTAGTAGTATGGATACTAACTCCTATGGTTTATATCGTTGTATTCCGAATGCTCCAAGATATCAAATTTATATGTTTTCTTATCATATGTTTTGCATATGAAATAATGTGATATTCCTCTATTTTTCCTCTCCTTTAAACCAAATAAGCCATTATTATTGTTATTATTTTAAACCAGATGGACTAGTACTCCATCATTTATTACTGCTTCTGCGGTACAGTGGTCGGTGGTATCACACATCAGCGATGAAAAGCACCTTTACTGAAGAAATTGTACTAGTAGAAAAGAAGCATGAGGTAAGAAATACTGTCGTATACAGGTAATTTGGTACATTGCCTGAAGGCTTGAGTATACAGGTAATTTGGTAATTTTAGAGTGAGAGAGTTGCTTGCTTTTTGCTTGCTTTTTGAGACCGCGTGGGTGTCGGTGTGCTGCAGCCTGCAGGTGCAGGAGCAGTAGAATCTCTTGAGATGTTCCAGATCTAGCGCTCACACCTTTTCCCACCTCTCGCAGTTCCCCTTTGGCCCTTTCTGCATGAACACCGGACTAGTGCGTCGCTACGCAACACATTCAAACGTCTATTTCCCTTAAATAATATCTCATTTATTACAGAAATTAACCGAACGAATTTAACCTTTTCAAATACAGAAACACTAACAGACAGGGTCCGTCGGAACGGACCTCCGACTCCGCGCTTCGGGCGGTACCCCCACCTTCCACTGTGTCCCGCGCGCCTCCCTACGCCGCACGCCCCTCGCCGCCATGACCTCGCCCGCGCTCCCTGCCGCCGAGACCT
>CM002486.1:14776399-14789258 GCA_000325765.3 Leersia perrieri
GATTAGGGCTCTCCGGTAGGGCTTGATCCGAGGGGATCGCTCTAAGGCTTGATCCGTGGGGATCGTTTGGAGACTTGCTAATCCGCGTGTGGACTTGGACACTAAAGCTTCCTTGTGGTTGGTAGCATGGCGAGGCACGGGATCGAGTGAGATCCGGCTCCTTGGAGCACCTCACCGTAGAGTAGGATATTTGGATCCGAACTACGTAAAAAATCGCGTGTCTCCTTGTCCTCTATTTACCACACTTTGTGATATTATGGATATTGCTTTGGTTGATTGCTTATGTTAGCTTGTGTACCATATTGCAATATTGTGCTTGACTTGTGTGTTAGATATTGCTTATATATCACATATTGCAATACTTGCTCTTGTGCTAGTTGTGTTTGTATTAGCTTTCATATCTTGCTACTAGCTAGTTTCTTTTGTGCTTGAGCTTGTTGTGTTTTCTCCTTCAAGGGAAAATTTTCTTAATTATCGAATAGTCTGGTAAAAGTACAGGAGTGTCTGGTAAAATTGTTCTATTGGCAATAGAACATTTTTACCGGAGTATCCGGTAAGTATTTAATTCCGCTGCGAAGTATTTTTCAGGCACGCCTAGACGACTTCAAGGTCCTTTCATCTTCTTCTTCCTCTAGACATAGAAAGTGCGCAATGGCCAAACCCAAATCCTCCTGGCTCACGCATCCCACCTTGTGGAGGATGTGGTTACGGGTATCCACTCGGACTACTTCAGTTATAAGGAATACGAGGTGTACCGAAAATATATAATATATAATTGGATAAAACTCGGTTAGTATTGCCTCGTTTCCCATGGCCTAATCATAGAAACCTCGGCCGGTAATACCGTCTATGGAATTATAGCCCAGGTCATGTTCGACTAGGTCATGCCTTGCTTCCCATGGCAGTACTTTAGAGATTGAGTCGGACAAGTTCATGTAGTACAATAGGAAAACCAAGCCATATAGAGCTGGGTTACTTCACGTGACTATGGCTTCACATTCCTTTATAAGGGGAGCAGGGGTCTTTAGAAGGACAGATCACAACACGAAGCAACAAACTCATTAATACAATGCCCGGCGAAATACAATCCACCAAAGCTAGAGTAGGGTATTATTCTTCATATTGAAGAGACCTGAACCAGGATATATCATGTCTTTCATCTCCATTGTTATTTTTGAGCTCGTGCGTAACCCTATAAGTTTATTACCGATAAAAACATCAACAGTTGGCGCGCTATGTAGGGGTTGCGCCGAGGATTTCGTCAGCAAGACTGATGGAATCAACTTCAGCAATCATCAGATCAAGCTTCCCTCTGGGAATCCACCTTCGATTCGACAGCTTTGACTTCATCGCCAACTCAATTGGCGAGCTAAAGATCACCTACCCAAACTTGGATCCGAGTGCTTTACTGATTGGGAGACCGATTCCGATCAAGACTCCCAACATGGCTTCTTCTTATGGTCGTCTTCAAATCCAAATCACTTCCGATCTTGCTCATCAAGCTTTACTGACGTCCACAACTTCCCGCTTCATGAAGAAAAGCAGATCTACGTGACGTTGTCAGCACCCTCCAGGCCAAGAAGGTCAGTTCAACTCCAAGTCAGGCTATGTCTACTCTGACACCAACTCTGAGTAAATGTTGTATCAGCCTTCTACAAGAGAGACTAGTCATCAACAACTTTCCCCGTCTGCTTATGACAGATTCCTTGAGTTGCAACAACATGAAGAAGAATCTTTTCAAGATTTTCTTTAGAGATTCTTGGCCGAAAAGAACTCGGACCCTCATGTCTCTGGTTACATGGCCCTTGCAATCTTTCATCACAGATGTATTGACAAAGAATTCATTGCAAAGTGGGTACGACGCTAGCCGACAACGCTCAAGGAGATGATCTTCAGGGCAGAACTGCATGCATACCGCTCGAGGTGGGCGTACTACTCCAATCCCAATCAAATCAAGTGGGATTGAGATCATATTATACTCGAATCACTCGACTATGGTTTGGATAGGCAGGTGGCCTTCCTAAGCGAATCAGTCAGACTCAACGATACTGATCCCATGGTAGATAGCAACTCCGTCAACTTTTCTCCTCCACGAGAAGTCTTCATGGTTGAGATCACTAATCCAACCGAAGCTGAACAACTCAGACTTCTGGCTGAGGAGCTGGAACGACAACGTACAGAGCTGGAGCGACGACAAAAAGAGTTTGAAGACAATATGCGCATGCACCGTGAACTTGAAGCGGAAGCCAAGAGGCAAGGTGTAGAAGAAGAACGTACGAGAGCAACTCGGGCTCGACCGACTTAGTTGGAGCACGACACGTCTACAACAGACCTTCAACACTGAGTACCAAGGCCACGAAGTTTTCCACACCCCTTAGCAAAACGTGGTGGCTGCCACAACCATCATAGGCTCATTACTCGAGACTCTACTCAAGATGCGCCAACTATGCCCCAACTCACCAAGGCAAAGGAACTGATCTCTATGGCAGGGATAAAGCATATAAACAAAAACCATCAGCCATCGCCATGCAAATCAGAAAATTCAGCTTCCAAACGCGCTCCACGTCGAGATTCTCGACCCTCGGATTCCTCAGTAAGTCTGCCTTCTACATCATCCTATGGTCGAGCATGTGGAGCGAATCACAAAAAGAAAGCCCGACTCACCGAAGATGAACGCCACCGCCTTTAGGATTACGAACATAACTGAAGACAACATGATCGCGACCGATATCTATGAGAACCTGGCCATGACGCCCGTAATTTGATCAATCACGATCTTCGTCACCGCATTGAAGGATAACGACGAGAAGAATCAGACCGATGTTGGGAAGAAGACCGACAACGACATCATGGATTATCACCTCCGAGATACGATAATTTCGATGAAGGAGTTCTAGCCACTTGCGCCGAGTCGATTGGCCCCTAGGTTTCAAACCAACTGCTATCAACAAATACGATGGCAAGACCAATTCAAACACATGGTTGGTTGTCTACACATTAGCCATCCGAGCTATTAAAGGAGATATCAAAGTCATGGCCAATTATTTACCAATGGCCCTTTCTGATTCAAGAAGGAATTGGTTGTCAGGACTCCCACGTGGATCAATCGGTCCATGGACCGAACTCCAAGAGCTTTACATTGCGAACTTCCATTGAACTTATGACCATCTGGGTGATGAGTGTGATCTTTTGCAAATCCAACAAGGATCTATAGAAACCCTCAAGGAATATATCAGGCAATATTTGGAAGCCAGAAACAGGATCCCCGACATCCTTCAGGAAGGGCATCAGGGATGAACTGTTCATGCACAAATTCATAGGAATTTTAATATGAGATTATACCTCATGTTTTTTTTGTTTTTTGAAGAAACCTCATGTTTTATTTTCCTTTGCTAAGTTCAATACATATTCTCTCTTACACGTAGGATTTCCTGTGTTTCAATTCTTGTGAACCATCCAAACACACCACTTCTATTATTCCTCTGTTTTGAAATCACATAGTATTGCATATCATGTGATAATTCATTCCTATATTTTTCCTATTGCGTTTTGAAAATTATGTGTTCCAGAGGAGCCCTATAAATGTATCGATGCTAGTTTTCATCGGCTTGGCTACTTAGCGCCGGGAGTGCTCTTGTTTTTTTCCTTTCTTTGAACTTTCAGATAGAAAGGAACAAACATTTTAAACAAAAAGATAAATAACTTTAAATGAAAAAATGGAACTTTCAAAGAGAAAGAAAATCAATTTTTTCAAATAGGAAAATATTCAAATGGAAAGAAATTAAACATCCAAAATAGAAGGAAAAAAAGGAAAATATTTCAGATTGAATGAACCGAGCGCCGGGAGCACTAAGGCACTAATTAGGCGATTAGGATTCCGGTCATTGTTGCAGATTGCAGACATGCGATATTATTTCCTGGCAAAATATGCTCTGTAATAGGTCAAACATAACTCATACTCTGTGACCCCGCTGCAAATTCTCTTTCATGTAGACATTTTATTTTGATTAGTAGAATGTTCAGAGGCCGGTGAATTGTCACTTGTCATAGTCCTTTTAGAAAGCAAACCTGCAAGAGTAGGACGTATCACATAGTAGTACTGAGTTCAGTTGTTCAATCGTTTCCGACAGAGGATACGAGTCTGCTAGCTGGAGCCACATCGGTATCGGGGACAACATCGTGAAGTTGAGCTTGTCAAAGACCCTCTTGGGCATGACGCTGACGCTGGCCCCCAGGTCACATAGAGCTTGATCGAACTGTTGGGTCCCAATCGAGCAGGTGATCGTGGGACATCTGGGGTCCTTCTTCTCCGGGAGACGGTGGAGTATAGCGTTGTTACACTCCTCTGTCAGCTTCACCAGATGGGGCTCTCCTGCCTCTTCTCCTGCATGGTTAGAACAGGGTGAATCCCGCATGGTCTCTCCCCACACAGCGATTGCCTTAGCAGTTTTCTGTGGAAGGTTCTGGTTGCCTAGGGATCTTCCGAGTCTCTTTAACATAAACTAATGCATCAAGATGTGCAAGTTTGGTTTCTAACATCCTGTTAAAATTTACCTGATTCTGAAAGGCAGCGGCTAGACCATCTAGTTTAACATTTATGTTTTCTAAGTTTTTTACGCTGGCACAAGTTTATTACTAAACAGTCTAGAGGGGGGTGAATAGACGTGCCTTGTTAAAACCCTGAAAAACACTCGTAGCGAAAGTTAGTACCTCCAGATACTCCGGACTTAAAGTCCGGATGATCCGGTGTCCGGATGCTCCGGTAGTATCTGTCGGATGCTCCGGACAAGAGAGCCTGAAATCCCTCGATGGAGATTTCCAGAAGGTGTAGAGTGAATACAGAGAACAGAGAAAACAACGGGCAAAGACACAGATTTTTTACCGTGGTTTGGGTCCAAAGACCTTACTCCACGTTGAGGCGCTCCAGAGAGCGAGATCAAACGATCTCGTACCTCGCCATGCTATCACCCACAAGTTGGCCTCGATCTCTAACTAACTCTCGGACTAGCTACTCCCCGGACGATCCCATGATCAAGTCCCAATCCGGGAGCCTTAATCTCTAGCTAAGTGGGAGAGGATGGGTTTAAATACCCCACGTTTACTCCCACTAGCCGTTGCTAAAGCATGTCTGGAGTCCGGATACTCCGGACCTGCTAGCCGTTAGAGATGACATGTACAGTGTGACGACCGCTAGCCGTTGAGCTAGTTGTCCCGTGTCCGGATGCTCCGGTAGACACTGTCGGATGCTCCGGTCCCTGTATGTCCAGATGCTTCTGCAGAAACTGCCCGAGGCTCCGGACCTCCTGACACAACCCAAACGTGCATAGTTGTGTGAAGTACAAGTGTGTCTCTCTCTAGCTAGAACTGATCCTTTTCTTAGCATTTAGAAATTAAACCAAGTTCTAACTAGCGGATCCCCCTTAACAGTACGGCGTTTCCTACGACTCAAATTTAAATACAACCTATTTCTAATCCTTTGAGCCGCCTAGATGTTCCAATGCGTTCCTTTGCGTTGTTGGGATCCCTTGTCTTCTTGCTTGCACTCACAACTCATTAAACATGATTAGTTCCTTAATCTTGTTGTCATTTATCACCAAAACCCACTAGGGGCAATTAGTGCACTTTCAATCTCCCCCTTTTTGGTGATTGATGACAACACTATCAAGGCTCACAAGTGATATATAACAATAAGTTTTGAATCCAAAGGGACAGAGATGACTCCCCCTAAATGCGTGCATATTTCAAATATGAATTAGACTCATATATGCACACAAGTAGTGAGAACTCCCCTATCTCTTTGCATCTGTGGGGTGTGTGTACAAGATGCATGAAATAAATATGGCATGGCAAGTTCTAAAAAGCAATAAACATCACACCAAGCAAACCTGGATCATCACAAGTGCTAATCAACTGCAAATAGATAGGAATTAAAGTCTTACACTAGGCAGTCATTACATGGCAAACAAATAATAGTTATTACATATCCGGGAGTTTGAATTCTCAAAGATAGATAGAGGGGGACACAACTCGACACCAGAAAGACCCAAGGATAGATATTTCTCCCCCTTTGGCATCAAGACACCAAAAGGGAGAGAAGAATTTTGCCAAGAATGCCATGGAATGTTTGTCTCTGGTATTGACAGTAGCATGGTTGGTGTAGAACCACCACTTCGCCTTCCTCAGAAGAGAAAACAGAAACAGACAGAATCTGATGGCATCCGTGCTGATCTCCTTCACCTTATACGTGCTGCAAATCTCCCGAAACTGCTAGAGGTGAGCACTGGCATCTCGTTCAGCTTGCCACAGAACGGGCTAGCCTGCGCCATGGTGATGAGGCTAGTCTTCAGGTCGAAGTCACCATCCCCAACGTTGACTTGCGGCCCAGTAGGCACATTGTCAGCGCAGGGAGCGGCGTACTTGTTGATGGTCGTTATAGCAACATTTCGACCGTCAATTTAAGGAAAATAATAGAGAATAGGATATGCTTGCAATGCATAATTATTTCAGAATAATATAGTTTCACTTGTACTTGGAGAATATTTGCTTGTAGGGAATTTGCACAAAATGGAGAAGATAAGTGGGAGAAAACCTCACTCCCAAGCAAGCTTACAACCGAAGTAACTGTCTTCGCAACCGCCAACCGTGATGAGGACATTACTGGATCGGATACGAACACGATTACATTATTCTTCAATGAATCCAAGGTGCACTCTATTTATATTAGATATACATTCTATATATTTGAACAAGTGATGCTGCAACATAATTTATGTTTATTTACATTTGCAGAAGTGCTTGCATGGATAAAGAAGAGGATATTGGACTCAAGTGAATTATGGATGATCAAGGAGGTTGATTGGGACCAATATATGACTTTTCCAAGACTTCTTCGACTCCACCACGTTGTTTTTGGGCCTAGAGTCCAGCCCAACTCAAGTCCTGTTCGCGGGTTTAATTCCTCCTGACAGCACCAACTTAAAACGGACATTGCCGTTGATCTAGAAGGTTTCTCGGGGCCCATGAGTACTTTTTGGAAAGCTTATGGAGTCTACTTTCAGATGGATTTGGTTTCACATCAAAATTCATCCTGAGTCAACAGGAATCTTTGAAACAAGTCATATACATCATCCAGTCCGAATCTGATTTGGGTCTTGGGCCTTCTAATTGTGTCGTGGGCTTAGCCCAAGGGGGTGTGCGCCCTAGGGCAACCCTAGGACGTCCCTAACTCATATATACTCAGTAGCCGCCGCCGTTTAGGGTGGGTTTTGCTTAGATTATTCCGCCGTTGCAGTTTTCGCCGTTTAGTCGGTTTGTGGAGCCCCAACTGTGAGCTTCATCTATATTAGCAATATATTCAGATTGCCTCTACCTTGTTCTTGCTTGTGTTCTTCGATTCACATGTAGGGATTAGCCTTCTCGGCGAGGTCAACAGGGTTTTGGCACGGTTGATAACCAGAGGAGACGTGGTGCAGTGATTGCGGGGCTCAAGAACTTGTTCGTTCAAGAAGCCGGATCGACGTGTGTCGTGACTCCGCCCAAATCGTTGTCTATCTTTACCTATCGGAAGATCGAGGCCTAACATCCCTCATCAGTATATATTTAATATAAATAGAGTGCACCTTGGATTCATTGAAGAATAATGTAATCGTGTTCGTATCTGATCCAGTCATGTCCTCATCAAACTGCCATAAGGACCCACATGTCAGATGCTGGAGAAGGCAGAAGTCGGTGGGCGACCAGGGTGGTTCGGCCGAACCAGGCCTGCCGCCTCTCCCACCGACCTTCCACGTGGCGACTCCTGGTTGGATGCTGATGGCGGTTAGCAGGGACACTCTGGTCATTTCCTCTTCCAAGCTACCGCCATTGAGAGCCTATATAAGGAGCACCTCATTTACTCTCCAACACACACCAAAGCATGAAATAGCTTCTCTACTTGTAGTATTAGTCCAAGCATTAGTAGAATTAGTATAGTTCTAGTTTAAGGAAGATTTCTGAGGTATTTCGGTAAAGTTCTACTTTGCTCTTTAGTTCCTTTTGTAAGACTTTCATTACATCAATATAATCATTCTTCCTTTATATACTTGTGGTTCTTTAGTCTGAGTCATTAGATTATGGATGCCATACTTAGTTTATATCTAATTAAAGTACTTAGTATAGTGAGATTATCTGGGATTTGTATTAATTGGTATGGGTATAATGTCTAAGAACTGGGTTAATAATATGCTTAGGTTGAACGAAGAGTTATTAGTCTGGAACTTAGGTACTCTACTTCAATCGCAAGACTATAGAGTATGGAGTGATAGCATAGACATGGTGTCTAGGCAGGATCTTACCATTATTTGGGCGTATATACTCTGGAGGGAACGCGGGCCGCTGATGGTGACAGCTCTGTACGGGTGTCGCCCCCGCAGTATATATTCCGACGACAATTTCTTGGGGTTAGATGCACCTCCGCATTTAACTCTGGTTGGGTGGTTAGGATGTACTGTCGTAAGTAACTCGATAGTCTGGAATAATTTCGCGAAGCACCGGGAGGGCTTGACTAGGTTAAGGCTTAGTTAAAGTTGTATTGTAAGGAGGGTACAATATACTGTTGTATATTAGTTAATATATGATAGGTTGTCATATAATGGAAGTATAGAAATAGGACTTAACTATAACTGCTCTTGCTAGGACTAGATTAGGATTAATAATAGAGTTAGCGTAATCCTTTGCTTGTGTTACTCTACCCAAGATTATTTGTCCTACCCCTGCTTAGAACTATAACGTATGTAAGTGTATGATATAATATTGGAAAAGTTAGTTCTTTACAATATTTTTTTGAGATTAAATAAATACGATACCTTGGAATACTTCCGGGTGAAATGCTACAATGGTACATCCGTGCGCTTGCGGATTTATTCTGTGAACCATAGATTACCGATTGTTATTTCGAGTTGGTGTTGTTGGAATTCTATTTCCAAGGATGACGATAAGAAATACCAACAGTACTCACGAAGCATCTTCTCAGCCATTGAAGATGATACCGACGCAGAAAGGACCGGTTCCTTGTCGAAGATAGTTTTCTGAGACGGAACGACGCTTGGCTTAATGCTCCGAACGAAAACTTTTGAATTATTGTGGAAGTTCTCCGACAGGTTGAAACCAGTCACACACTACCCTGCTTTCACATAAACTCATAAAGCAACCAAGATTAGCCTGCAAAGGATGATAACCCATGCAAAGGTATATAAAAAATATTGGCAATAGTTTTTTCTTAAAAATCTTCCCCGACAACTGCGCCAGAAATGCTTGTTGGTATTTCTTAACGTCATTCCTGGAAATATAATTCCCAGCGACGGCAGCTCAAATATCAATGGTAATCTATGCTTTACAGAAATACACTCGCAGGCGCACAGATATATCATTGCAGCATTTCACCCGGAAGTATTCCAAGGTGTCGTATTTAATCTTAAGGAAAGATTTGTAAGAATAAAACTATACCGATAAATAATATGTACTTGCATATGTTAAAATCTATGCAGGGGTAAACATAATAACAAGGGTAGGTTGACACACAGCTCAGCTTCAGCTAACTACTACTACCTCCGTCCCAAAATATAAGCAGTTTTTTACTAGACACAGTCTTCGAGATGCTACTTTGACTAATAATATTTATAAAAATATACTATTTCAAATTAAAAGAGTTGCATATTATAATACTTTGTTTAATGATGAATCTAATAGCATTATTTTTACGTGATGGTTCATTTTCAGTTTTTCACAATTAATATTCAAAAAGCTTAAAATGTTTGACTTTGACTTTCCTTAAATTTGTTATATTTTGGGACGGAGGGAGTATATTCTTAAATTAGACTAAGTGTATATATGTTAGTTAAGTCTCATCTTATACTTATAGTATACAAGTGTTAGTTTATCCTAACTAGTATTTATCATGTAGCCTGACCCCTCCACAATGCAATGTAGCTAAACCTTAAGCATAAGCTTAGCTACATCCTCCCGGTGCATCGCAAAACTACCCCAGGTTGCCAAGTTCCTAATGATAACCTGTCATAGCCACCCAACCGAAGCAGGATACAGAAGTGTATCCAACCCCATGAAATTTCATGTAGAAATGTGTACTGTGGGGGGAATCCCGTACTGAGCTGTCACTTTTAGCGTCCTGCAAATCACCTAGAGTACATACGCCCAAATAGCGGCAAGTCGTTGCCTAAGCCCCATACTTAAACTACTACTCACTGCTCTACAACTTAGCCTTTGAAGTAGAGCAACTAAGTCCCGATCCCAAGTTCCTTGGCTTACCCTAAGCAGACTATGAACCTAGTACTTAGATACTATACCAGCATCATGCATATACAACAAGATGTATCCACATGACTTATACTAATTAAGTATAGACTAAACATGGCATTCATATTCTATGATTGGAATAAGATACCAGCTTGTATAAAGAAGAATATTATATTGAATATCGGAATATCTTCCAAGAAGAAGGAAAAACTATAAAACTTTACCAAATTCATGATGCCTCCACTGGACTTGGAACTATACTAATCCTATTAAGCCTTGCTTTGGTGTGTGTTGGAGAGTAAGTGAAGTGATCCTTTTATAAGCTCTCAATGGCGACAGCTTCCCATGCGAAATGACTATCATACCCCTCTGAACCGCCATCAGCAACCAACGAGGAGTCGACACGTGAAAGGTTGGTGGGAGAGGCGGCGCCTCTGGTTCGGCCGCCGACCTATCCCTTCTCTGGTACACTGACATGTGGGCCCTTATGACGGTTTGAGGTGTGATGACAGTTATCTCCACTGCCAGGTGGCCCTCTCATCCACAAACTTACTTGGGGTGAAGTTTCTTCACATTATCTTCTCCATTTTATATAATTTTTCCTACAAGCAAATATTTGCAAGTACAAGTGGAATTAGTTTATTCTGAAATAAGTATGCATTGCAAGCATAGCTATTTCTCTTCTACTTTAGTAATATTGACGGTTGAAATTGGTCGATAACGACCATCAACACGCGCGCGGGCGGAGGGAGCGAACGACGCGTGCAGGCGAAGGGAGCGGACGATGCACGCGGGCGTCGTCGTCACCGGCGCAGGTGACGCATGGGCGCAGCGGCGGCGCTGCAGCCGACAGCTCATGACGGCGTGCCGACGACGCTCCACATGCTGGAGAAAGGAGGGGCAAGATTGTCCGTTCACTTATGATTTTTGGGCAAAAGAAAATAAAAAAAATGGAGTAATAGACCAAAGTGGTGGGAAGAAGAAAGAAGTGCACTTCTTACTTGCTCGTGTTGTTCTGCCTCACTTCGGGAAACAAGAGAACGCCCATTCTTCTTCTTGTTTGTTCAGTTCACGGTGCTAGGCTTTGTTAGGATGGATGTGGCAGGCAAATTCAGATTTTCATCTCATGATGGAAGCTCAAAAAGTAGGGTTCGGATATCCTTGTTTCATGGAATTGCCTCTTTTAGCAGCTTGGAATATTTGGAAGGAGAGAAATGCTCTATTCTTTAATGGAATTCAACCTTCAACTGCCAATTGGAAGAGAAACCTTAAGCTAGATTTGAGTCTACATTTACTTAGGCTCAAAGTATCCTCACGTCCACTGGTGCAATCATTGATTGATCGTTTGTGATTTTGTCAATAGTCTTAGGGTTTTCTTTGCTCTTTTTCTCACCTTGTACATGTAACTCTCTCTTCTTTTATATATATATAATTTAACCGTGGGGACCTCCCTTACTGTTTTTCCCATAAAAAAAGAAAGAAGTGCTATTTGTGAGTGGTATTGGAGGGATATGATGATTACTAATGATATTATAGGGATATCTTCTCTTATGAGTGGTACCAGAGCAACTGCGCCGGTATTAGGAGGTAACAAATTTTACATTAAATTTTTTACCTCTCGATATTTACTCAAAGACCGTAAAACTACTCAGCGGAAAAAGATGATGTAAAAAAATGTAGAAAAAAAATAAAACCGAGAGGGAAGCATATCGATCATGCGTGCGTGGCTGCCGGTAGCCGGTAGGATCGCGTGCGGATCCGGGATTACGGGGCACACATGCGTCTCGAACGCGTGCGTCGGTGCGTGCAGCTGCGGCCGCGCTTCGTGAGCCCAGTTAGGAAACATGCACCAAAACGTATTCGACTTCAAATTGGCATCAAAACAAGTAAATTACGATTCATCCTCGTGTATTGCTCCGACTTAGGCTTGGCAGTCTCCCTGGTGGGGGCAGGGATCCGCCCCTATGGGGCCGGGGTCGGGGCCAGTTTTTCCCCCACGGGGGACCAGGGTTGGGGCCCCGGACTAATTCGGGGCAGGGGCGGGGGAATATATCCACCCGCGGGGAACCCCAAGGGGCCCCGAAATAGGTGTCAGCCCATCAAAATTAGAGAAAAAAGGCCCATATCAGCCTGGCCCAATACACATCATATATAAATATAACCCTAAAATTTTCCTCTCTTCCCCCACCCCTCACAGCCGCTGCCCCTCTCAGCCCGCCAGCCGCCATAGTCGCTCTCCGTCCTCTCCCCTCCCCAGATCGGCGACTCCGGCGAGTACTCGAACCGCGCGAGGGCGAGGGCAAGGCGCGCACTGCAGTGGCGGCCGGCGGCACCCTCGCCTCCTCCACGCCAGCCGGTGAGATCTCACGATTTCCCTCGTCCGCGCGGCAACCGGCCGGCGAAACCTCGCGATTTCCCTCGTCCACACGCCGGGTCGCCGCCGCATCCTCCTCCACGCGAGTCGACGTGACCAGGCCGTCGCCGTCTTTTGCGCCACACACTAGCTCGCCCCTCCGCCGCGTTGCTCCAGGCCAACAGCGCGGGCCTCGCCGTCGTCAAGCCTCCGCGC
>CM002486.1:14789358-14807060 GCA_000325765.3 Leersia perrieri
GGCCGGGGTCGGGGGAAGAATTCGGGGGACGGGGGCGGGGGTGTTCTGCTCCAACCGAGCCCCGACCCGCCCCGTTGCCAAGCCTACTCCGACTCGGCTACGGCCCACCTTTGTGTTGCTCCTGTATATAAGGGGGGACAAACCAAACTGATATGGTACGAAACAAATTCAATTGGGCCTACCACACAATTGATGGAGATCAACAACAATTCCAGCGGTTCAGGAGGAGACTGCCCGTCGTCGCTTCCGTCAGGATTTGGCAAGAAGCCTTGACTTGTTCAAGCGCAAGGAACAGCAATTCTATCTCTTGTCGATCTATCAGACAGGAGGCTGCATGTAAGAGATGTTCCTGTTCTAGAAGGCAAGCTGTGTTTGGGCTGTGTGCACGATGGCGACTGTCTGCTCATGGTGGACGAGATCACCAACGAGTGCTTCCTTTTTTGTCTCTCCAACTCGTCCAAGATCTCGCTGCCACCGTTGCGCGAGCCGCTAGAAGACATTGGAGCTTGCGTGGTGTTGGGGTCGTCACCTGTTAACCAGGAATGCACCGTGGTGATTTCCAGTCTACCTGAACCAGAAGAGAGCTTCCTGCTCCATTGCCACCCCGGCGACGAGGAGTGGACCAAGTTGATAGCACAAGATCACTCTCACATGTTGTCCGGCAGCCTTGTCAACTGCGCGGGACAGCTCTACTCTTTCTCCACCCACGGGAGACTCGTCACAGTAGATGTGATCGATGGCGTCGTCCAACCTCAAGAGAATATTGGGTGGGAGAGGTCATGCGATTCTCCATATGAAACCTATCTCATCGAGTCAGTTGGCGATCTGTTTCTAGTGGCAGCATCAGCATACGGGTGTCCCTATGATTGGCCGCTCGTTGGAGTTTCTGTATACCGCCTAGATCGATCCGAGTCAATGCTATAAAAGGTGGAGGCCATCGGTGAAGACCGCGCCTTCCTCATCGCCGGTCGATATGGCTTCTCGTACACCGCCGTAGAAGGGCTCGTGCAAGGCAACTGCATTTACATCGTGTGGGGTGGGTACGACTGTGAGAGGCTCTACAAGTTCTGCTTGGATGATATGACGATCAGCTTTCAATCAATTCTTCCGCATCCAACAAAGGATTTGCCGCGGGGATTTTGGTCTGTTCCTGCAGAGTGAGTTCACTCGACACCTTTCTTACCCATGTTATTGTTTGTATTTATGCTTTGGTTAACTTCTCTATGGCATGTACATGTTCTTATGATCTCTAAACAAGTTACATGTCTTAATTACAGGATCCAAACTACGGAATTCAAAGATTCAGCCCCATCAATCCGTTATGATACGGAGGTTCGTATACTTTTTTATCTTCAACAGTTTTTATGGTGATCTTCGCTAAGTATTATAACTAATATAAACATTCTTTCTTTTATCATTGAATGAATCATATATATTTATACTTCCGACATAATTATTTTAGTAGACCTTAAAGTATATAATCATCTCCACTAATAATAGAACCCAAAAATCATTGGCTTAAATCGTTTTCATTGATAATAATGCCAGTTGTATATTCTAGAGACTACCGTAATATATATATATATATATATATATATTTGTTTTTCTTATCAAAGAAGAATCTTATATTAAATTAAAGAGTTTTTTTACGGTCTAACAAATAGTATCTCGAGGTAACAAAATAAAATCTAGCCATCTATTCATCATGCTGGTACCTTGAGATAAAAAAAAATAAACGGTTAGATTGTGTTTTGGTATCTCGAGGTACCGGTACCTTTAGGTACTATTTGTTGAACTGTAAAAATTCTCTAAATTAAATACATTTATTAGAAAATGTAAGCACTTTTATACCTGACTTAGTTTAGAATTCCCCTAACAAACATGGTTCATTTATACTTGTAAAACATCATCTCATGAAATTGAGGGGGAATAAACTAGCTGACACTATTGAGAAAAACAACTAACTATGAGCTGCATCTCCTCACAGGTTATTGTAGTGAACAATTTCAACGAGGACGAGGATCAGCACGCTACCACCGTGGCACCATGGCAAGACCTACCGACAGAAATGCTAAGAGTTAATAGTTTCAAACCTTTCTTTGGTGGATCGACTACGATTTCCATCCGTTTGCAAGAGGTGGCGCTCGATTTCCAACCCGGTTGCACAAGCAAAGGTCTGGCCATGGCTTATGCACTGCGGCAGGCAAGACGGCACTTTAAAGATGTTCGACCCTTTACAAGGCATCGGGTATACAATGAAGGTTGGTCCATTTAATGCCCACAAGCGGCAGACCTTCCGCTTCTCCAAAGATGGGTGGGTAATTGTATCCCATGGTGACAAAAAGGTCTTTGTCATAAACCCATTCACCGAAGAGATTGTGAAGCTCCCCAAGCTTCCCTGGCGGTACCTGGACAACGGCATCTCATTCTCAACAATGCCAACTTCGCCGTATTGCATTTTTCTTGGAGTGGGTGGCAGTCCTAGAGGTGATGGTATCAGGGTGTCGACATGCCGGCCCAACAACAAGGAATCCGAGGAGAAAGAGGCCGAGGCCGAGGAGGAGGATGAGTCCGAGGAGGAGAATGTGTCGGAGGATGAGGAGGAGGACGACGAGTCCGACGAGAGTGAGTACGAGGAGGACGACGAGTCCGAGGAGAGTGAGTACGAGGATGAGGAGGATGGGAACTGGATAGACCATTTTTTCGACACCGACGATGAGCTATTCCCAGTGGCGCACAACAATCCAGTCTATTTTCGAGAAGAGTTCTACTTTCTTGGGCAGAGGGGCAACCTTTCTGTCTTCAATCCGGGCAACAACGAGTGGAGAATACTCAAGAAACCAGAGCCCATCCACGCCAATCTGACTCCCTACGATGAGGGCAGTGAAGCTTGCTACTTGGTTGAGCTGAGAGGGGAACTGATCGCCGTGTTCCATAGGAACGCCAATGAACCTCCACGAGTGCTCAAACTCAATGAGTCCACGATGGCATGGGTTGACATTGAGGACATTGGTGGAGGAACTCTGTTTCTGGATTACAGAGCGTCTATGGCTGTGCCATCACCTGAAGCTGGACATGGCAATAGGATTTATTTCCCAAGGTTCAGTGAAGATGGAAAACAAGCAATTTTCTACGATCTGGAGGCCAAGAAGTACATCCCAACATTCTGTGGTGCTAAAGAACCAATGAACTGTGTGTGGCTTGTGCCTGAGCTGCAGGCTGCTACGCTCATGAGTGCTGAGTAGTCACTTATTTGAAATGGGGGACATGTATTTGAAACGAGAGCATATCTTATAAGTAACAAAACTTCTACTTCAGTTATCCCTTTAGATCTAAAAAACTTCTACTTGAGTCTTGGAAGTGATAATTCATTCCTAAGCTGTGGGAGTACCATTCTAGTATCCAATTATCCTAAAGTGCGTGCTTACAGTTCCAGAAGCAAACAAGTGAAAGTTTCTTCCAGCTAATAAATTACTAAAACATAATACAAGGTTGACTGAGGCATTGAATCGTATTATACTTAAGTAAAGAAAAAGGTAACAATGTTAACATTAAGGGCATCCTAGCTAGTGCAGAGACCAGAAGTAATACTTCCATTTCTTAAGAAAATACTTACATTTCTTAAGAAAGACCACCGACAACGACTACCTTTCGACTCTAAACGGGTAGGCAGCTAGGCTTAGGACCTCTCTTTATGCCGCCGACGCGGCCATCTTCATGAAGCCAATCATGTCGGACATGGCGAATCTAGCGCAAATCCTCACGTACTTTGGAGAAGCTACGGGCCTCTTCACGAACATGGCAAAAAGCCAAGTCGTGCCTATTAAGTGCGCAAACATTGATATGAGCCTTATAAAGGAGAGGTTCCCAGCGGCCACTGCTTCATTCCCAATGAGATATCTTGGGTTGCCATTTGTTGTGTCGAGGCTCAAAAAAGTCCATGTCTAGCCCCTCGTCGACAAATGCAGAACAAGGCTTGCTCCATGGCAAGGGAAGCTAATGACGATTGCCGCAAGGACGACGCTTACCAAGTCTGTGCTCACTGCACAACCCATCTACCATCTGACGGCCTTGAAACTCCCAGCTGGTACCTTGGAGTCCATTGATAAAATAAGGAAAAAGTTCCTTTGGGCGGGAGGAGATGAGATATCTGGCGGGAAGTGCAAAATCGCATGGGATAAAGTCTGCGGCCCAAAGGACCTGGGTGGCCTGGGTGTACTCAACCTTGACTACCTGGTGCGAGCGCTCCGTCTAAGGTGGTTGTGATATGAGTGGACAACACCGGAGAAGCCTTGGGTGGGAACAGTCACACCATGTGATGGAAGAGACCGAGAGCTTTTCGCGACGGCAACAACGATCACGTTGGGCAACGGACGGACAACCAGCTTCTGGCATTCCGACTGGCATTCCGCCTGGTTAGATGGGAAAACTCCCAAGACCATTGCTCTGGCGGTGTTTGTAGCGTCGCGTAGGAAGAACAGATCGGTGCATGACACTTTACTCTCGAGCAGCTAGATCCGCGACATCCAAGTGATGCGGCTAGACACGGCGGACCACATCCGACAATACGTTCAACTTTGTAGCTTGGTCCAGCGAATTACATTGACAGAGGAACGGGATGACTCCATTATCTGGAAACCGACGGTCCATGGTGAATACACAGCTAAATCAGCATACAATATGCAATTCCTAGGCATGACAAGGACAATCTACGTCAACACAATATGGAAAGCCTAGGCCCCGCCCTAGTGCAAGTTCTTTACTTGGCTAATAATCCAGCACTACGTCTGGACGGTGGATAGACTACAAAGAAGAGGATGGCAAAACCAACAAATTTGTCCTCTCTGCCGAGTGGCTCCTGAAACGGCAATGCACCTACTTAGTGGGTGCAGACTCTCTAGGTGCATCTAGGCAACGGTCCAACAGTGGGCAGGAATAAATCTGCAGATGCAAAGGTGGGCAGTCTGCAGATCAATCGAGGACTGGTGGGAGTGCGCGACAGCTAATCCAGGGGGGGTCTACGAAGACACCATGATCCATCGTCATCCTAGTTGCTTGGGAGCTTTGGTGCGAGAGAAACGCTAGAATTTTCTGTCGTGTTGCGGCATCACCTAACACAATATAAGCAAAGATTAGGGAGGAGGCTCACGCTTGGGCGTGTGCGGGTGCGCCTACCTTAAATGAGTTGCTCATCTTGCAAGATATAACGTAGCAGAGGTTGTTTTGCGGGTCCGGTTTTCTTTTTCTGGACCCTATAATTACTTTGTACACCATCTTTCTTTATTAATATACGAGACAATGCTTTTACCCTCCTTTCAAAAAAAAACCTTATATGTCTAAGCCTTTATGTCAAATTTTGGCTATGCAAGTGTTTGCATACTTTGGTTGGAGATTTAGCAATATAATTGAATAAAGCTTGTCTCCAGATAGTGCTCTTTGATTTTTGTTTTTTGGCTTTCATGTCTAAGCCTTTATGTCAATTCTTTGGTGAACTATAGTTTTTTTTTAAGTCAATACCAGTTAATCCATTATCTAAGAAAAATACTTACATCAATGCTACGGTCCAAGACGCATAACATTCAACTAAAAAAAAGTCATTAGTTATATATATACAGTGCCAGAATAGCACAGCGCATTCTCCTCCTGAGCTAAGGATAAATTATATCCTGCAGGGAAGACACAGTTGTTAACGCCATTAAGTAAAGAATTGCCATAGGGATGCAGTTCTGAAATGAATCGGTAGAGCAAACATTAACTTGTCAAGCCAAACAATCCCAGTGACCTGGAAGATGATAACTATGGCAAATAGATTAGTGTTTCAGCCGTTTTTTTTTTCACGACCTAAGGATAGCAGTCGCAGATACTTATGTTTCTGGTAGCCAGTTACCTTCTCCGGTGACCTGGAAGATGATCCTGTATAACTCGATTAGTGTTTCAGCCATTTTTTTCACGAAGGGCTTGCAGTCGCAGATACAAGTTTATTTGATGGGCATGCATGTCCAAAATTTCTGGCTGAAACTCAACTTCGTTTTCACTGATGGGGTGGAGATCTGCAATATGGTTCAGTATTCAATTTTAAGGTGATTCCCTATGCGTTATTGCGGGAATTCTAAAGGTTAAACTCATTGATGATAAATCCAATAACTACTTGAATATTAAATACCGGACGACCTCAGAGATGACGTAGAAACCTCTTTTCACAAAAGTAGAGCAGGCAATATAGTGATATTATCATAGGTAGCATCTTCTGCTAAAGAAAAAACAACACATTCGAATTCAGTGCCAGTGGGACCAAAATTAATTCAGTTTGTGACTTGAGCAAAAATAAACTGGCAAATAGATCACATAAGGCATAGAATCCAATAGGATAACAGATGAATCAAGTATACTATTAATAGATGAAGATAAATGTAGCATAATAGTGGAGAGCACCAAGGTGACAGGAACTACAATTAAGAATTATGTTAACAAATCAAGAAATTCACAAATGAGAGTGATTAGAATGAACCTGTCGGTAGGGGTGGAGCCACGTGTGGGGCAGCTTTGACTAGGGCCCCACGCGTGGCTAAGAAATTTCAAAGAAAAACTACCAAAATTTAGATCAATTATTTGATCTTGGTGCTCTACGTCTATGCTACAAATTGCAATATCAACTGAAGAGTAGATAAGTAGCAGCACGCCAGCAAACCACCAGATTTCGCCAAATTACAGACAATAAACAAATGACGAATTAATAATTCTTCATCCAACAAAAACCATGCTCAAATCACACGTCCATCAGACCATCATCACAAAATGCAGATATAACAAAAACATGAACAGGGGATTACTCAAGAAGTAACGAAGGAACGGCTCGGTGGTCATTGGCTGCCTGCACCTCTGGTGCGCCGTTCGTGGAGGGCCGGAGGCAACGAGGCGTTGCTCTCCGCTAGTCCGCCCGAGGCTTCAGACAGTGGTGCGACTGTGAGCGTGGTGGTGGCGAGCTGGCAAGGATCCAAGGTCCCGAAGCAGTAGTAGCGGCGGCATCAGCAATTTGCCTTGCTTATTCGATTGTGGGGCGAGAGCGATTTTCCGCTTCGTTCGTTTTTCAACCGTCCGATGCAAAACAAACGACTCCACACTGTTGGACGTCCCTCGTGATCAGCGTCAGATGATCTGGTTCCAACATAATCATATGGGACCAGATCTGATTTTATATTATAGTTTTTGGACAGGCGCAAAATGCAAAAATATGAATTTATCTTATATTGTTATAGAGAGAGGATTAAAATAAAAAATGGTGTTGAACTAACTTGCAAAACTAAAAATGTTTTGCATTATTGGTATTGTGAAAAAGAAGGTGCTGCCTCAGCTTGTGCGGCATCTGATTGTACATGGCTTAAAGGAGAGCTAGCGTTAAAGAAGAGCTAGCGTTAAAGAAGGTGTTTTTTTAGAGGTTGTTTTCAGTAAAGCCTAGTTTTAAATTGGCATACGCTCGCCATACCATGAAAGTACACACAATTTTTTTAAAAGAAAGTAAACACTATTTAAAGTAAAAAATTGTATTATTCTAGGACCATTTTGTTTGCCACCATCTATCTATCTGATCATCTATACACACACACAAATCCAAATCCTTTTCCTATCCGGGTGACGAGCGCTCAAACCGACAATGAATCTAATGAACCCCGCTGCATAAAACGTGATCTCCATGGGCAGATCGATCAATACGTACGAAGCTAGCTAGAGAAAAAAGAAAATAGAAGGTCGAGAGCGAGAAGGCTCATATATGGCGGTGGAATCCGGCGACTGCTCGTTGCCTCCGGGCTTCGGCACCAGGCCATGGCTTGTGCAAGGATCACGCGGCGAGACGCTGACTTTTGTTGACGTGTCCGACATGAGCCTGCACGAGACCGTCGTTCCAGAGGTTTAGGGAAGACGTGCCTGGGCAGCTGGGCTGCATGCACGGCGACTGGCTACTCATGCTGGACAAGTCTACTGCTGATTGCTTCCTCCTGCGAATCACCGGCAATCCACGGACCAAGATTCAGTTGCCACCGCTGCACGAGCCTCTAAACTTCCTATCAACCCGCGAGATGCTCGAGTCACCGGAGAGTCCGAACTGCACCATAGTTATTGCCAGCTCGGTGGAGGTAGAAGAAGAGGGATACCTGCTTCACTGCAATCCCGGCGACAAGGAATGGACTAAATTGGTGTCTCCGTATGACGATTTCAGTTTTACTTTTCTAATCCGCAAATACGGAGGGAAGATCTATCACTGCTTTGCTGAGCTCGTAGTGGTAGATATGATAAACGGCGAGATCCAACTACAACGGATGGGTACAATTGAGGATGAAGAAATTGATGCTCGTGGAAATGGTCATTACCTCGTCGTCGAGTCCTGTGGAGAGTTGTTTCTCCTGTGGATAGAAGAGCTTGGTTATTTTGCCCAGGATGGCTTGCTCACTAGTATCGATGTGTTCTGCTTGGATTTTGATTCGATGTCATGGAAACGGGTGGACAGCATTGGCAGTGACCGCACCTTTCTTGTCTCTGGACATTATGCCTTGTCATGTCCTTCGATAAATGGTGTATTGCAAGGAAACTGTGTTTATCTTATATGGTCAAGTTGCGAGTGTGAAAGACTCTACAAGTTTTGCTTGGATGATATGACCATTAGCTTCAATCAAATTCTACCACAACCCACGAAACCATGGTGTAGAGCATTTTGGGCTGTTCCGACAAGGTAAGCTTATTTTTACCGGTCTTGCTTCACCAGTAAGATTTTTATTTCCAATGAACCAACATTGTTGATACATTACTAATGTCCCATTACAGCATCCAATCAATCTCGGTGGTGGAAGAAACAGCCATACCTGACTATGGTCTATCGAAAGAGGTTTGTAATCCCTTGCCAAGCATGTTGAAATAAAAAAAAAGTTATTCACTTCACTAATAATTGTAGTAAGTAATCTCTTGTTTACTCTTCTTTTTAGAAATCAAATGATAATATATCCAATGATTTTGAAGAGCACGCAAAGAGTGCAGATGGAAATTCTTCACGGTCATGGGAGCATCTCCCAGTGGAACTGCTAGAGTTAATTGTCTCAAACTTGTCCTTGGTAGATCTTATACGATTTCCAACGGTTTGTAAGGCATGGAGTGAGGTGTCGAACCCAATTGAGCAAGCAAAAGTTTGGCCTTGGCTGATGCACATCTCTAAGCAAGATGGAACGTGTAAGCTATTTGACCCTCTACGCTGTGAGGAGTACAACATCCAAGTCACAGTACCATTCGACGTTGATAAACAGCACGGAAACATTATTCGCTCCGCCAAAGATGGTTGGGTGTTCATGTCAGCCGGGATCTATGGTGACGAGATATTCATTACAAATCCTTTCACTGAGGACTCCTTGGAGCTCGCTATGTTTTATCGTAGATATCACTACTCTGGTATATCCTTCTCATCGTCAAATCCAATGTGTTCAGACTGTGTCTTTTTCGGGATCAACAGTAGTGATAACGGTCTATTTCTCGGCACTTTTACATGGCAGCATGGAGAGCCAAGCTGGAATGAGCAAGAATTTGAGTACGATGTGCCGTTCCCAGTAGGATACAATAATCCTGTCATGTTCAATGGAGAGTTCTATTGCCTCGGAAGGAAGGGCAACCTTGGTGTCTTTAATCCAGCAAGCCATGCTTGGAGAATTCTTGATAAGACCGAGCCAATCCATGTCAACATGAATCTATCTAGAGACGACCATATTGGAAGAGAGTTCTGCTACTTGGTTGATATGTCAGGAGAATTGATATCAGTATTCCTGCGTAACTCTAACGAGTCGCCTCGCGTGTTCAAACTTGACATGACCAAGATGTCATGGGTTGAAGGAGAGGACATTGGTGGTGGTGCCATGTTTCTTGATTACAGGTCGTCGTATGGTGTGTCATCACCAGATGGTGGTCATGGAAATAGAATATACTTTCCTAGATATTCGGAAGATGGAAAGCCGGTGTTCTATGATATGGACAAGAAGAAGTACTTTCCCATCGTTCTATGTGTCGTAGAACCGCTGAACTGCGTATGGATGGTGCCAAATATGCACAAAAATGAGTCAATGACAAATATGCACAAAAATGAGTTAGCATCGGATGAGGAATGACTACATTTAAACTAAGATATAATATTTACTTTCACATTTTTTTTCTTTTAGTTATCAAACATGAAACTACAAGAAGATGTATCTTAAATTTTATTGTTTTATTTACATTTATCTCTGCTATTATAAAAGTTGATAGTGTTTCCGGTCCAAAATTTTCGTCCGTCGCCAACTCAGCATCATGCGCCCAATCCTACATCCGATTTGACTCCCCGTTCTTGCGTCCGATCTTGCCGACAGAAATATGTTGCGTATTCCAGATCACTATTGTTCAGCGCTGGGCTAATTGGATTAATGTCATTGCAATTTTTTAAAGTTGAAGATATGATATCCGTTAGTTAATGACATATAAGATCCACGTGAGTCAATGACATATGGACCAGGATGGCATATCTCTCATTTTGAAAAATAGTAATGGCATGGCTCTAATTTTTTTCCGGTCCGTTATCTCCCATGTCCAGATACCTTGGCATCCATCCAACTCCGTCTCCCACTCCCGCACGCTTCATCGATCGTTGCGTTCAACGCGCTGGATCGTGCTGTGAAAGCCGGTGAACATGAAGTAGCTGTGGTTATGTTGCTCAGTGTTGCTGTTGGCCACGATGACATGGTCGATTAGGATGGGGTCGCCGGCCACGGCCAACAGTACAAGTGGAGCTGACAAGACGTCCAGAGTTGTGGAATGCCATTATTGTATCATGTAATCTGAATATATATTGCTGATGCCTTGAATGATCTTGCTATAAATGTACATCGGTTGTGCTTGTGCCAAGTACATGATGAGCAAAACCCAATCTATAAGAAGCTTTTCTTGGTGATAAATTGCCGTTCATAATTTTTGAATGCATCTCAAATATAATACCACTAATAATATATGAGATACAAAATACTAAACCACATTGCAACCGTTTTTTAAAAAATGAACTAGAGTCTCTTAGTGGGATCTTTGTATAATATCCCGTTGCAATGTCATGCTTTTTTTTTTGCATTACACATCTTTATGCTCCTTAATTACAGACTCTCATAGATAACGATTAATCTATTCGAATTAGATTTATTGCATGGCAATACAATTAATAGAACCACATAGAGTACACGTCATGTCAATAAACTCATAAACATGATTATAGTCCGTCCGTTTATATGATTGGTGATACTAAGACCCCTGTTTGGATCCACAGATTTTTTTTTTAAAAGTCTCTGTCACATCGAATGTTTGAACATTAATTAGAAGTATTAAATATAGACTATTAATAAAACTCACCCCATATATTGGACTATTTCACGAGACGAATCTATTGAGCCTAATTATTCCATGATTAGTGAATATGATGCTATAGTAAACATTTGCTAATTGTAGATTAATTAGACTTAAAAAAATCATCTCGTGAATTAGCCTTTATTTATGTAATTAGTTTTATTATCGGTCTATATTTAATATTTATAATTGGCGTCCAAACATCCGATGTGACATGAACTTAAAAAAAAGTCCATGGATCCAAATAAGCTCTAAGCGGTATCAATTATTTAAAGAAAAAAGTTGAATGTGCACTTTTTAGGACTTTCATCCAATCACCCTATAATAGCATCCTCATGTTCTTACCATTAGCTTAAAAATGAGTTAGCCAACATCAAACAAATAAAATCAAAGGGAGTAATCACCGATAACAACATTAGGGGCATCGTTCCTCATTGTTTCACTGATCAAATCTGACTCCCCTATTATCCACATCCAAACAAACGCTCTGGCCTTCGAGTGCCTTCCTCACTCTTCAACCCCCCGACTCCCCTTTCTGTTGCCAGATCGCTGATGCGTCCTCTCGTCGTTGTGATGCCCTAAGGCCTCCTTCAATAGGTAGCTATAAGTTATCTCATACAATATTGTTAATATATGGGAGATAATGGTTGTTCCACACACACCAATATTAAGTGAGGATGACCATGGGACCATCTGTATTATGAGCTACGTGCCAAGAGCTACTTCCTCCGTCTTTAAATGTTTGACACCGTTGACTTTTTGATATAAATTTAACAATTCGTCTTATTCAAAAATAAATATGAAATATATAAAACTATATGTGTGAATAAAAGTTTATTTAACAATGAATCAAATGATAGGAAAAGAATTAATATTTTGTAAATTTTTTGAATAAGACGAACAGTCAAACATTTATAAAAAAGTCAACGTCGTCAAACATTTAAGAACGGAAGGAGTATATCACTAGAGAAGTTATCTTTTAAAGTACTTAGGCCAATCTCAATGATAATTTCATAGAGGTTTCATGCAGATTAATGAGGTGTCACATATGCTAATAATGTGTCATCAGATGAGATGCCATTTTTTTAGAAAAAATTAGAATCATGCCATTACTATTTCTTAAAGTTGAAGATATGCTATCATGGCCCACATGTCATTGACTCACGTGGGCCCTACATGTAATTGACTAACGGATGGCATATCTCTTTTTTTAAACCACGCGATGAAAGAATGGCCTTAGCTATCTCTTCGGGACAAGGCGCAGAGCGTCGCTGCCGCCCACCGCGTCAAGACTTGCCGAAGCTGACCCGCTGGATTTGACCTAGGAGACACCCTTAGGTTCTCTTGATTCGGAGATCTTGCTTATTGCAAAACAATCCTAATTTGATTTCTGACGTGTATGGTATAACTATTCCCAGGGTTGAAAAAACAGTAAATTTTCAAGTAACTCTCTCCAAATTTATAAATAGGCATCAATTAACGTTTTTTCATGAATTGTTGCTCCTCTGTGTAACATATGCTCTGCATTTTTGTTTGTAACAATTCAGCCCTAAATATGCTTTGCGATAGCTTTGTTTAGGGAATCGAGGCGGTTGGGAATTGGGATTCTCTGGGTTTGAGGTAGCGTGGAATAGTCGGATCTTGAGCTCAGGGTAGAACCATGAATGTTCAAAGTGCAAAGAAACGTTTGAATAGGCCGCATGCAAATGGGCTGAAACCAACTAGCACCTGAATCAAGCATAACAAAATACAAATATATATGATGCTAAATGTGTCAAAGTTATGGATACCACATACCCAATTGTAATCGATGAACCTCGGCAGAGCCCACCATATACCCAGTCTTATACGGAATAATACCCCATATATAGAAACAGTTTCGGACAAGGAAGACGAGAAGAGTTCTATATAGAAACGACAAGGACTACTCGAATTTTATCCATATTGGTCTCCCTAGTCTTACTTGGGCAAAGGAGATTTCTACGTGTATAAATACAGGACCCCTAGGAAAGAAGTGGACAAGCCAGAAGAAGAGAGAAGAAGACCACCACCAAGTCAACGAGCCGCCATGTCGATGACCCTGTCATTGACTACGAGTCGCCAAGTCGATGATAACTAGATAGGTTACCCCCAAATATTATACTTATGTGATTCCAATGAATAAAGAGTAACACCGGCTTCGGCCAATACGAGTAGGGGTATTACCTGTCAGATAAGAGATCTGAATCTGTATAAAAAAAATTTGTCCCTATCTCTTTAGCTTTAATCTTGCGTATACCATGATACCGATAATTTCCATACCATATAAATATCTTAGTCGTGATATCCCACATCGACAAAATACACATATAGAGGTGACTCTGGTGCATTGTGAAATCTTTGGTCAAAAGATGCAGTGGAATCTAAAATTTACTTTGGTTGCATAGGCCACATGTTTTTGGCCTATAAACCGCACCCCATAAATATCTTTCATGTAAATGTTTATGGACTTAGACGCGTCTATTGAAGTATTGCGCCAAGAAATATTTTCTAAGCTCATAGGTATCATCTGAATCCAGAAATAAACTGCTTACTAGAGCATGCGTGTGGTGTGTTTCCTTAGCACATGCTCAACTATGGAGGTCAACCCTCTCAAAGAAAAAAACCTATGGAGGTCAACGGGTAAAATTCACCCGAGACTCCGGCCACGATCACCCATCAGCACAAAGAGATGAAGACCAACGATAACAATCTACTCCTACAACCTTATTAAATTCGTTCCCATAAGTAATTTGGTGCAAACACCCATCTCCTGTAGGGATAGAGAGAAACAACAATACTCGGGAGAGGGGATAAAATGGGTGACATGGTAGTTAGTTTCATTAATCTGTTGCAACAGTTGGATCGCTTCAATGGACAACTCACGTGTTTCAATGGATTAGTAATATGTCCGTGCTAACGCTACGATAATATTTAGCAGTGAAAGTAAGAAATGTATTGATTAAGCACAACAAATATTTCGCCAGAATGCCATAAAGGCTTGTAGGAATGTAACGATGCGAGCAGTGTCTGACACCATTTGTCTTGTTTTATATATTGTTATATAGCTTATGCAAGTTGTTATGATATTTCTTTTCACTCTGCCTTGCAAAATTAATAACGACCGGCAATCTTCAGTCATTGTCATATTTTAATTTTCAAGTAATTCATTTTAAGACAAAGACAAAAGTTTGTGAGCTTCCAAAGATAAACATGGAAATGCGTGGTTACTAAAAAAAATACAAAGCAATATGTTTTTACTTTGCACATGATTTTTTTAGATAATGGATATAAATCCAGCCTTCACTTCAAATGAAGCTATAGCCACTTATTACGATGTTTATAAAGTCTAACACTGCAGACTAACCCCGAACATGGACATCACGAAACATTAAAACAGAAGATGAACTGCAAGAACTAGTAGAAGAAAGCCTTATTCAATTCTATTGCTAAATCTCCAACCAAAACTCCCAAACACTTGCATAGCCAAATCTTTTGTAGGATTGACCAAAACCGCAACCAATAAGTTACTCTGAACAGAACCTGCAAATATGATTTAGGAATGGATTTGTCAAAAACCACTTCATTTCTATTTAGCCAAAGAGCCCAACAAATTTGCACATGATTAAAAACTACGAAGTAATCATGCATGTGCAACGTACATTTGGCAAATATAAATTAAATTTTATCCAACAAAAGGAATAAGACATAACCCAATCAGGTTTATTAGAAGTTGACAATAGACACTATTTTTATAAAGGTAAGCCACTCACGTTGGAAGCGTACACAGTGCAATCAAGTTAAAAAAAAAAGCATACACAGTGCAATCAGATTTTAAAATAAAGAGGGAAAAGCAGATTTTTTTTTTTGAAGAGACTGGAATAGAAACTACTCCCTCCATCTATATATGATCGACGCATAACCAAACTGAAAAAAAAAAATCTATAATTGATCAGCGCATTACGTTTGCATGCACCGGTGAATTTAGTGCCTGGCATAGAAAAGGTGCATGCAGAGAACGTGTCATGCGGAATTAATCTTTCTTTTCAGCTGCATGTGAGAATCAAGTCATCCGGTTGGTTTAGTCCCATTTTTCTCTCCATAAAACGAGGAGAACAAGGACATACAAACTTGTGCATGCAGAGAGTTAATCTCTACTTGGCTTAGGTGCCAAGAAGAAATACGTTGATCAAACGTAGATGGAGGGAGTATTAAAATTTAGGAACGGCTTAATCCATATATTAACTTTAGTTTTTGAGCTCCTATACAAAAACTTTGTTTTCTGATCAAGTGTTAGGTCCATCATAAAACATCAGGCAACTGAAAGCTATAACAGGAACTACAGACTATCTAAATATCAGGCAACTGAAAGCTATAACATGAACTTTAATATTTTGAACGCGTGGTTCAGCATAAATTCTTCTTAATTTTGATAAATAGTGTTCACCAGGGTTGAAATTAGAATAGGGATATTTGGGTATCACTTTAACATAAATGCCCTCACTCTCTAGTAACTGATTGGAGTAGAAAACATCCTGAAAAGTCACATTAAATAAAATCTGAAAGACATGAATCTGAAAAGATATATAGAAACTGATAAGCAAATTAAATTGAAACTCTTATCTTGTTAAAATCCATAAATTATCTCAGTTGAACTGGAGTCCCCTGTGATTAACCCAGCTTTTAATGCGACCAATCCAATCCTGTAACTCAATAATACTCGGATGCAAATCTAACTGAAAATAAAACATGAATAGACGATGGCGATCGATTAATCCTGAAATGCATTCCTGCACAAGTTAAGAGTGATTTTCCAGCCGTCCAGAACATCAACCCTAGAATCACAAATCTGATTCTAAACCTGCTGCCTGTGTTGCTTTTGCATGTTAGTGCCTTGCACAGTCATTGGCCTGTTGCTGGTTGTAGAATCGCCGGCCCGTTGTGCACTCGCCGTTGCTGCTCCCCACGACGACAGTGGCTGCCAACACTCCTCTCCGAGGCAGCGAGGCTCCGAACGGCCTGATTCACCGTCCAACCACTCTCTTTAGTCCATCGTACGCGTCACGGCCATGAGGTCAAAAGGACGATAACCATGGAGATCAGCTGAGTTTGCTAAGCTGCGCGATGATGGCAGCGATCCAGCGTGTGAAAGTCCGACAACGACGGATGACCCGCTGGTGAAGGGTCGGCGGCGTATCCGGCGAAGCAGCAGAGCAATATGGGGCGCGTCGAAGGGATGCACGGCGTATGTGGCGTCGGAAGGGGAAGCGGCATGCATATGATCTATCCAGCACGATTTTTAATTATCCTCCTGATTTCCCATAGCATCGTCTCAATTCTGAACATTACACAATATGAAGCCGCATGCCGGATCGCGGAGAATTGCGCGATGGGATTGCGCAGGAGTGGGCCCGTGGAAGATTTCCATTCAGACGGAGGAACTCGTATGGGTCGGGAGGTGATTTTGCCGAGCGAGCGCACTCAATCATTGATTTCACATCCAACGGTCGGAGTGCATTGGCAGACTCATCCATTCAGCAAGCCACATTATTTTACTAAATTATTTTTCATCACTTCCACATAAAAATTTGAAAGCGCACGTGCTAGAATTTGGCAATCGCCCGACAGGTGTGCACGGCGATCCGGGTCGTGCCGTCGTGGGATGTGAAAAAAAAAAAAAAAAAAAACTCCGTGCACACGCGCGAGGGCAAATGTGCACATGGTGCCGGATTTCCTTTATCTCTTATACTTGTCTTGATAGTGGAAGTCCTATTAATCTTCCGCAGATTAATCAAAGTTGTCAAGAATCGGTGATGCTTGTCAACGGACAACGGGCCATCACCTCCGCCGACACGTGGACACGACCGTGAGATAGAAGGGGAGAAAAGTCGTAATCAGACGTGTCAAAGGCCCTGCGATAAAGTCCACGTCGTCTCATGCTTTTTTAGAGTTTGGGTTGTGATCTGATGGGGCTGCGCAGAATTTTTTTATTATTTTTATATTTATTTATTTTAAGTTTTACAAAATTAAATCACCATTTCAAAATTTTACAAAAATACACTCCTCCTGCCATCTAGGAGGATCACTTTAGAAGTATGGAATAATTTGTATTTAGACCCTTTATTTTAACCCGTATTATATTTATAATTTTTAATGAAGTATAAAGAGTTGGATGAAACTAAACTATACTTGAAAGTTGTAGATCTCGACAAGTTCTACAACTTTGTACTTCATAAATTTTTTTCATTTGAATTCATCTAGGGGTCTAGATATTTGGTATAATATCATAT
>CM002486.1:14807160-14911681 GCA_000325765.3 Leersia perrieri
GTTTGTAGTTCGTAATTGTTTGGTTTGAATTCATTTAGGGGTCCAAATATTTGGTACAATATCATATATATATTCTTATAAAATATCAGATCTACGTTTATAACAACCTCCAATGAAGATAAACTTTATACCAAAGTTGTAGATAGATAAGATCTATAACTTTATAATAGATCATATTTTAAAAAACATTTAGTATGTTAAATAAGTATTAGGAGCGGTGAAAATGGATGAAAGGGCCTCAATGCAAATATAAATATATCCAGAAAGTATGATCTAGTGCTCTAAAAACTAAAAATATTTATTTTATACTTTAAATGACATTTTCTAAAAATATGATCTATTAAAAAGTTATAGATCGTATTTAGATCTATAACTTTATTATAAAGTTTATCTTCGTTGGAGTTTGTTATAAACATAGATCTGATATTTTCTAAAACTATATATACGATATTGTACTAAATATTTGGACCTCAAAATGAATTCAAATAAAAAAAATTATGAACTAAAAAGTTGTGTATCTCATCGAGGTCTACAACTTTCATATATAATTTAGTTTCATCCGACTCTTTCTACTTCATTAAAAATTATAAATATAATACGGGTTAAAACCTAGGGTCTAAATACAAATTATTCCACACCTCTAATGCGACGTCATATAAATCGCTATGATAAAGGGTGATTTTTGTCAAACTTTGAAATGGTGATTTATTTTTGTAAAACTTTTAAAAAATAAATAAAAAAATTCCTCCATTGGATGTAGTAAGAACTTGCAGTGGCTCTTTCTGCTCGTGTCCTGTTAATTCTTTGACATAATCGTAATATTTGAAGGTATCTTGCTTTGAGAGATGGTTGCAGGCTGACACACGAGAAAACACCATCTCTGGGAACATGAATGACCACGGAGGATGGGCCACCCAAAAGCCCAATAACAAGTTCCGAAATCACACGCATCCAAGCCCACTACATCCCAAAAGTCCAGTAGATCGAGGCTCCCCTGTCTCCGCCGCCGCCGCCGCCGCCGCGCCGCGCCTCGTCTCCCGCGAAGCCCCGTCTCCACCGACGGTGAGAACTCCTACCGCTTTCAACATTTCTGTGCCCTATCGCGTTCCTCGTCGCTAGTTCGAGCTAGATCTGAACGGGTATTTTTATCTCAGTTTCTCCGCGCCGGATCGCCTCCCCGCCGCCGCTCAGCTTACCAAGTTTCGACTTTGGAGGTTAGAGGGCCACCCTAATGTTTAGATTTCAATTAGATTCCAAAAATGTATCTTTGCGCTGTTTGATCCGATCAGGCGATCATTATGGTAGATAGTTATTAAATCCACGATGTCATGTTAAGCACAGTGATTAATTATTTGGTTGTAGGATGTCGAAAGGGAAGAAGAAGACCGTGGTTGCCGTGGTGGAGCAGCAACAGGTGCGAAGGTGTTTTCGCTACACCCTCTGAGCGAGACCAACACAGGTGCAATAATCACCGGCTAAAGCTCAGGGCGGAGCGGAAAGCAGCCGAGAGGAGGGCCAAGCTTGCCCAGGTACGAACACCACCACCTGTGATTCGAAACGCTTGTGATCTAAAAATAGAAAAGGCCTTCTGATGACCTGACAACCTAAACATATGCATAAATAGGATATCACTCTATCTCAACATCCCTGATGGCCTGACAATCTAAACAAATGAGAGAACATCTAGTTCAGTAGATGAATCGTTCCTTTCATGAAATCATTCATCAATTAACCTGTCATAGTGGCATTAGTAGATGATTCATGAATATGTAAATATGTACTGATTTATCATCCATCATTCTGCTAGTTTATTAAGAATCACATGAAGAAAACAGTATAGAAATCTGGAAAATAAATGACAGTTGACATGACTCAAGTAGCACCTTCCACTTCATGAATCATACTACCTGATCTGTTGACGGATTGAACTGCTTTAGGTATTCCTGAACCTGAATAAGCATTACTTTGTTAAAGAATAAACACATCCTTATAGCAAAATAAATCAACTTTTGAAAACTTCAGGAAATATCATCTAGAAACTGAAAAACTGAACTAGATGAAGCTTTCTCGAGGTTCCAAGCAGAAAGTCAATATCCCTTATAATATGTGATGCAGGGAGTACCATAGTTATTTTTCCTATCTTCTTCTCACTCACATACCATAATTATTTTTCCTATCTTCTTCCCACTCACATCTTCCTCGATCGTTGATTCTTCATGTCGACATTGCCTTCAATTTGTTACTTGTACAAGAATGACATGAGCGGTGACAAGTCGCATGCAGGGACGTAATTTATGTATCCATTGTGGTATTTTCCTCAAACTATATGAAATTAATTTGAAATCAAGCGAAATGCCCCTAATCTTATTTTTTCCACTCTGTTTGGAATTTTTAATTTGAAATCAGGTTGAATATCTATTGGCTTTTTACCTGGAAGTTTGTATCCGTGGTTGATTTTTATTAATTTCATGGTCAATAATTTTTTAATATAGAGTTGATTTCTTTGAATTCTATATTTAGAGTTCAAGGTTTTTCAGATCGGATCCGGATCTTGAAGTTATTTGAAATGAAATTTTACAGGTGGAAGTTGAGGTTTTAATTTCTAAGTTAAAAATTTCAAATATTTAAATTGAAAGCAAAAGGCAATTCAAATCTGAATTTCCGGTATTTGTATTCAAAAGAAAGAGTCAAATCTAGGTGTTGAAAAGACTGATCGCATGTGCTTGCGGGCCCACGTGTGTCAGTCCAGAATTTCACGTTTGCTGTGCTTGGAGAATACAGGATGGATAGTACAACAAGAGCAAGAGTCTGGACATTTTGCACAATTGCCCTTTTATTTTGTTCTAATTTGATAACATTGTTCTGCAGGTATAATCCATAACTTTCAAACAATTACATCTCACAAAACCTACAAAAGCAATTTGTAATATTTTTGTTCCATTACTTCTATGCAACATGTTATTATAGGTTGCTTAGTTTGATACCCTAAATTATTGCTAGTGCTAAACTTTGGTAATTTTGAATAGATATCTCAACTCCATTGATTGTTAGAAAAAAAAATTAGTTATTAGTACCCCTAATGACCATGTGTGCACCCCCTGGCTCTTGTATGTGCACCACCCAGACCGAGAAACAAGTGACGGAAACAAAAAAACTCACCGCGTGTTACGTGTGTGACACGAATAGGCAAGCCCAAACATGCCCGTGGAAACAAGGAATAGCTCACGGCTCTCACGCATTGATATATTCATGTGCGTCTCTTTTTCCCCCAACGTTGCCGACACATCCGCTGGTCGTTCCCCTTCATGTATTCTTCGTAATTCTCTGTTGCGCATTACGCCGCCGCACCGGTACCGCATGGCCAATTCTCATCGCCGTCGGTCGCCGGTGGCAGGATCATGAACGGATCAACCTATGGGAACAATAGGAGCAGCCACGTCCCGACCTTCTCCTGTCTGTTGTCTGCTCTGGCTCTGCTTCTCAGCCTTTTACGATAGTACGATTCAACCACAACATGCAAAGCCTTGCCTCCTCTGATCTTTCCTTTTTTTAAAAAGTGTTACTCATTAATTTGATCTTCAAGAAAAACTGTTGCGTTTTAGAACATAGGATTTGTTTTATATTATTAAAAAGGCTTTTCACAATAATAGTTAGGGTTTGAACTTTGGAGTTAGGTTGCATACAATATGTGATTATGTGATGCAGCAATTCCACTGCTTAGGTGAATTCATAAGGATTGTTTTTGTGCAAATCCAGGGATGGTTGATGGTTCTAAACATGAGAGAGAGAAATGTAAAGTAATTAAATAGTTTAATGCATCTAGCTTCTTATTTGAAAGATCATTTTTATTCTATTTCTCATGATTTATCATATTTTCGATTAGCACATTACATTTCTTTGTTCATAATTGATGTGAGCTATTATTGTTAAGTCCAACAATAATTGAAAATTTAGTTTACAACGATTCATATGGTGAAGTGGTCCGATTCTCTGTAGTTTTGTCACTGTCCTATCCCTATAAACATCACTAATTACTGGGCCGAGGTATTTTAATATTGACGAAGACATCACAGACGTCTCGCTATGACGGGTACGCCATGTATACGATAATCTGGAGTAGACATTTGAATTAAACGCGGTCTGAGCCGGGAGCATCGATATTCTCCGGTTGAAGAGAATCATGAGCACGCGGTGCCCGGTGCGCCTACCACAGAAAAGCAGCAAGTTCTCTGTGCTTTACACGCAAAATTAACGCAGCTAGCGCGGCGGGACGTGCTCGTGCATGCATAGATAGTTGCAGATGCATCCAACGAGCCGCGTTTGTTGGATGGCCCGGTGCTCGATCGATCGATGCTTCACGGCTAAGATCGAGTGTGAGAACGTTCAGAAAGGGCAAAGACGCGTCGGTATCGACTCGTAGCACATGCTGCCCACCACACCCCCTTTCTGTGTGTATATGCACACGCAAGAGGGCAGATATTTGAGTGGCTCGGAAAAGCAGAGTATGTCCGTTGCCTGCATGCTGCAGAGAGCCAGAGATTCTCGAAGAATATATCCTGATTAGTTCTGGCCAACTTTGCAAGGATGATGTGTAGTGCCAGTCATTTTCTTGTCCAAAACTGGACTGAGCTGCAGTGCCAGGAACCGACGGCCCACATGAAAATTAAGCGGATTTTTTTTACAGTGCCTCTCTCCTGTGAATTCTATTCCTGGGCGGAATCTTGACCCTGCCTGACCCATCCAGCAGCGCGTCACACACGGAAACAGAAACCATCAGTTTCACAGAAACAGAGGCCATCAGTTAGGTGCAGTCTCAGGACACCATGTGGCAAGTGGCGTGTTCCTTTGCTTTGGTTTGGTAAAAGAAAAAGAAATACTCTGTCCATATTACAAGAGAATTTGACTCATTGCTTATAATGTTTATAATGTTGGACCACTTATTTTATTCAAAAGTTTTTTAAAAAAAATTATTTATTTTGTTTATTATTTACTTTATCATCAAAATTATTTTAAATATGCCTTATCAAGTTTTATATTTGCATAAAATTTTTGAATAAGATAAATGGTTAAACATTAGGAGTGAATAGTCAGAATCTCTTATATAATGAGACGGAGGGAGTAGTAGTGTACTCCTTCCGCATAAAAAAATTGTATTTCTGGGTACTCAGGAATACGTTTTTTTATACGGAGGGAGTACGTGCAATGAGAGAAATCACTAGCGCGTAATTAATTGACTATTAGCTACTCCCTTCATTTCATAATGTAAGATATTTTACTTTTTACTTGTAATGTTTGACTATTTGTCTTATTTAAAAACTTGTGGAAGTATTATTTATTTTGTTTGTGACTTACTTTATTAACAATAGAACTTTAAGCATGACTTATTATTTTTTATATTTAAACTAAATTTTTAATAAGACAACTGATCAAACATTATAAGAAAAAAGTCAAGTATCTTGCATTATGAAACAGTGGGATTATTTAAAATTAAAATTAGATTAATTTAGTTTTTTCAACATTTTTTTGGTAAATTTAAAAAAACACCCAATTTAGCAGTTTGTTAAGTATGCCATGGAAAAGAGGATAAAAACATTGTGTATTTTATGGCCTTCACATTTGATGACATCCTACTCGGATGGTATCAGCCTAAAAAAAGGTGACAATTGGATGGAGCCATGGTAAAGACATTACCCATCCAATGAAGACCACTCAACTGTAATTTTGTATTTAGCCCCTGGTAAAATTTATTAAATTTATGCATATATCCATAGTTTTACAAAAAGCCCTCCAAAATTAGAAACATATATGAAATTGATAAAAAAAAAACAAATCTCATCGACGCCATTTGCCGACTGCTGGCCGTCGTCGCCTCCACCCTCCCTTAATGCCATCGCCGTATCCTTTCCCCCTCCGCCCTCCGTCATCACCGATTCACCATCAATTTTCCCCTCCACTCGCCACTGCCACCAACGATTTTCTCCCTTCGCTCTGGCACAATCGCTTCCCCTCTACTCGTCGCCATCGCCATCGCCCTCCGCCCCCGGTTCGAGGCGGAACGGAGCCGTCGACGCGGGCTGCCGTCATTCCTCTCCCAGCTCTTCGCCGCCTGGTCGCCGACACCGACGCTGCTTCCTCGCCCCACGCTGGAGCTCGCCGTCCTTCTCCACGTCCGAAGAAAATTTGGCATTATGTTTTGCTCGTGGACCCTCTTTTTCGCGTGCATCTGCCCCTCTGAGCCCTTAATTGTAAGAGCCATTAGCAAACACGGCTTGTTTTCAGCAACATGCCAACAGCCCCTGTATCACCCCAGGCTCCACAAGTCGACAGGCATCTAGGAAAGGACATATGCATGTTAGCAGTTCTCTTGATCTTTTCTTCTCCCTCAGACTCATGCATCACTTCCTTGTCGATCTGGCCATCCATATGAACATCTCGTCTAGTTATGGTTTATGAACTGTTCACATCTTAAACTAACTATGACGTCAGTTATTAAGCAAAAGAGTGGCCCCTGAAAACTGAAAACGAACAGCTTATATAAACCCTTCATACCACGGCCCAAAGCAACAACACCCAGCCACACTCTGTCACTAGCTAGTGCAACCCATGGCGTCGACGTGTCCGAGCTCGATAGCGCAGCTCCTCCTCGTCGTCTACCTGAGCGTCTTCCTCCTCCTGGCCAATGCGCACCCCATGTCCCCGACATCGCCGCCGCGGAAGGACGCTCCGTCTCCGGCGGCGGCGAAGGGAGTGACCGGCATTTCCCCCGCGCTGGTGTCCACGCTACGCGAGACGCTGGACGCGATCAAGAACGTCGCGTCCATCATCTCGTCGTTCCCCATCGGCGGCATCCTCGGCGGCGGCGACCTCCGCCTCTCCTCCGCCGTCGCCGACTGCCTCGACCTCCTCGACCTCTCCTCCGACGAGCTCTCCTGGTCGATGTCCACCACCACGTCGTCCCAGCCCACCAACGCCGGTGGCACCGCCGCCGCCGCCCGCCTCGGCACCGGCGACGCACGCTCCGACCTCCGGTCATGGCTGGGCGGCGCGCTGGGAAACCAGGACACCTGCAAGGAGGGCCTCGACGAGACCGGCTCCGTTCTCGGCTCCCTCGTCGGCGCCGCCCTCAACACCGTCACGTCTCTCCTCACCGACGGCCTCGGCAAGGTCGCCGCCGGCGCCGGCGCCGAGGCCGCGATCGCGTCGACGTCGTCTCGCCGCGGCCTCGCCGATGGCGCCGGCGTTCACCCGAGCTGGCTGGGAGCGCGCGAGCGGAGGATGCTGCAGATGTCGGTGGGTGGGATGGCGGTGGACGCGGTGGTGGCGAAGGACGGGAGCGGGAACTACACGACGGTGAGCGCGGCGGTGGAGGCGGCGCCGGCGGAGAGCGAGAGGCGGTACGTGATCTACGTGAAGAAGGGGGTGTACAAGGAGACGGTGGACGTGAAGAAGAAGAAGTGGAACCTGATGCTGGTCGGCGACGGCATGGGCGTCACCGTAATCTCCGGCCACCGCAACTACGTCGACGGCTATACCACCTTCCGCAGCGCCACCGTCGGTGAGGATCTACGTCATGCACCTTTCATCAACATCATCGATCTTGTATGATTGATCACGAGCTAAGTAGTGTACGTCCGTTGATTAATTACCTTAAACAAACGTTTGATCGATCGTGCTTGGTTAGGAATAGTGGTCAACGAGTCCGCAAGTGCATGGTCAAGGCCATGCATGCTAGTTTTAGTATCTGCACATCGCATGATGCTCGGGTAAGGCAAGATTCACGCCTGGGATTAGCTCATCATGAGCAGCACGACGGACGAGACTGTCATGTCACTGGACGAACGTACGTAAGTACGTAAGATGGGTCTAGGTCAAGTTGCCATCATCGGAAGTGTGGACCGTGACAACGTAGGGTACGGTGCCGGTGCGTAGATACCAGTATACCATGTACAGGTCCACAGTGCCGAAATGAGAACTACACACCGTACCCAAAACAAGTAGGGCACATGCCACTAGAAACATGGATGAATGGAAGCCTGTTTGACGTGCCAGGCTAGCGGAATCACGGGGTGGCGGTACACGATCGGAAGCCTCTGGGAAGAAGGCTACGTGCAGTGTTCCTATGATCTTAGCCGCGTACGCACATTCAAGTCGGAGGCCGGCCGTTTACCACCTTCCCAGCCTTAAATACACACATGCCGCATTAACGCAACTTCTTTTGAAGAAAACATTAACGCAACTCCCAGTGGTTGCCGTGCACCAGCAACGAATTCAATGAACATAGTGGCTAGGCTACCTGTCTGGCTCAGTGGCTCGTTCGAACTCAACAACAAGGGTGTTCAACAAGGGGGTATGGGGCTGCCTGGCTGGCCATCCCAATCCACAGCCATGTTTGCATACGTGCCAGTCAATATATGCCACATGCTGCGCCAGCTGCGGTGCATTTCCATCTGATCCGGTCCGCAAATTTCGTACATGCGGTTCGCGGTGCACGCGCTGTGTTTTTTTGCAATCTGGTGCAGGTGGTCCCTGGGGGGAAAATATCGTGCAGTGACATGTGAATATTTTAGCAAGCCAAATGTCATGCCTCAATGCCTCTTTAGTACTGCACTGCACCATTGGCCTCGGATCACCGACACGAGCTTTGGTCTCAAAGCTCAAAGCAGCTGAGATCTTTTGCATGTCGGCATGTGCGGTACGGGTCCCATATGTCAAAACCGTGTTCCGTGCCCTTTGCACTGCTTACCAGCAGCTGGTGTGCCAAAACAATGTGCAGCTCGTAGTTCCATCGGCCATCTGCTAATAATTAGTTCCAATTAATCTACTCCATTTACACCGATGTTGCTAACAGAGTATTTTAGTGTTAGCTTGAATTGATTGAAACACTAGTCCTGTTGTTTCAATTAAACTGGCCGTATGATCTGTTGGCCCTAGTTGTACGAAAGAAGTCAACAGACCTCACCTCACTGTCTCACCCTCTCACTACACCACGGCTCATCGCTCGATCCAATCATTTGATTGCATTTTTAACATCAGTAGTTAAGCTACTTGTGTGCATTGCAGCTGTGAACGGGAAGGGGTTCATGGCGCGGGACATGACGTTCGAGAACACGGCAGGCCCATCGAAGCACCAGGCGGTAGCACTCCGTTGCGACTCGGACCTCTCCGTGTTCTACCGGTGCGGCTTCGAGGGGTACCAGGACACGCTGTACGCGCACTCGCTCCGCCAGTTCTACCGCGACTGCCGCGTCTCGGGCACCGTCGACTTCGTCTTCGGCAACGCGGCCGCCGTGTTCCAGAACTGCACGCTCGCCGCCCGCCTCCCGCTCCCCGACCAGAAGAACTCCGTCACCGCCCAGGGCCGCCTCGACTCCAACATGACCACCGGCTTCGCCTTCCAGTTCTGCAACGTCACCGCCGACGCCGACCTGCAGCGCGCGCTCGCCAACCAGAGTGCGGCTGCCGCGATGACGCAGACCTACCTGGGCCGCCCGTGGAAGGAGTATTCGAGGGTGGTGTTCATGCAGTCGTACATCGGTGGCGTGGTGTGGCCCGAAGGGTGGCTCGCGTGGGACGGGGAGTTCGCGCTCGACACGCTCTACTACGGGGAGTATATGAATACGGGGCCTGGTGCTGGCGTCGGTGGCAGGGTGAAGTGGCCGGGGTTCCACGTGATGACGAGCCCGGCACAGGCAGGGAACTTTACCGTCGCGCAGTTCATCGAGGGGAATATGTGGCTGCCGCCCACCGGTGTCAAGTATACCGCCGGGCTTACGTCTTGATCCATCGAGACATCGGGTACACGAATTTGTGCGACAGTAGTACAGCACATGATCATACTACGTATACTAAGTTGGACTTGGAGGGAGGTATAATTAAGGACCTGTGGTGTATAAAATCTTTAGGATTATGACCTTCTGGGGGTTGTTTTGTTGTTTTAATTGGTGGTTAATGAAACAAATCAAGGTGGAAACCTATGCATAAGTTCTGGAAAATTCAATCTGTCTGCAAGTTTGCCTCTTATGTTTTTGTCCCTGCCTTTCTCTGGTGCTCTGTTTTCGGCACAGCAGTACATGTTCAAAATGCAAGCACACTGAACGAGCAGTACAACTGTACAAGTCACAAATGATGTACGTGGAGCAGGCAGTATCTGATAATCACATTAGACCCATATCCTCATGGAAGCATCTGTACAACACGCACGCAGTCACAAAAAACTGTCACTTGTTAGTTCCACATGCCGTACTTCACCGGCGTGCCGGTCGGCTTGATCCATGGCTCGGCGTGCAAGAAGTTCTGCACGGTGAACCTGGTGGCCTCCTCTTTGCTGATCACCTTCTTGTATCCCGGCCAGCTGACGCGACCATCCGTGCCGGCGCCGTCGCCCTTGTTCCCGTACTCGGCGTACCACAGCGTCTTGAGCCCAAATTCACCGCTCCACGGCAGATACCCGGCCTTGTCAACGAAGGCGGGGATGTCGGTGTCCATGATGAGCGTGCGCGAGTACTCGCGCCACGGCCGCGCGAGGTAGCTGCGCACGGACGGACGCGAAGCGTCCTTGAGCGCCGACTCGGCGGTGATCCGGCCGTGCTGGAACACGAACCCCGTGGCCTCGCGTCCGTCGGCGCGGCCCTGCGCCGTGGCGATGTTCTTCTGGTTGTCGAGTGGGCGCCGGAGCGTGAGCACGCAGTTCTGGAACACGGCCGCGGCGTCGCCGAAGATGAAGTCGACGGTGCCGGAGATGACGCAGTTGCGGTAGAATTGCGCCTTGGAGTGCGCGTAGAGCGTGTCCTGGTAACCCTCCATCCGGCAGTTGAGGAATATGGATTTGTCCGACTGCACCAGCAGCGCCACCGCCTGGTGCTTCGCTGCGCCGGCCGTGTTCCGGAATCCCATCGCGATGGCCATGAACCCGTCGCCCTGCGCGTTGAACGTCGCCGTCTTGTATGTGGTGCGGCCGTCGACGAAGTTCCGGTTGCCCGTGATGATGGTTTTCTTTGCGCCGTCGCCGTACATTGTCACGTTGGGCATCTTCTTTGTGATCGTCACGTACTCCTCGTACACGCCTTCCTTCACGTAGATCACGTACCTTCCGGTGTATTTTTTGGGCATGGCGTTGAGCGCGTCGTTGATTGTCTTGAACTTGCCGCTGCCGTCCTTGGCCACGACGACGTTAGGCGTCAGCTTGTTCTCGAATTTGCCCTTGAGAAGCCTCCTCTCCTGCCGGTTCACCCATAACGGGACGCTGTTGTCATCGTCGTTCCCGGACGAACGGTTCACTTTGGGCTGCGTCGGGGCGTCCTCGTCGAAGCTGAGAAGCCGCCGGTGGCTTGTCGCCGCCGGCGTCGACGAAGGGAGATTAAGCGCTGCGAAGAACGATGACGCCTTCCCGATAATTGCCAGCGCATTGCTCGTCAGCTCCCTTCCGGACTCCATTGCGCCCCTCATCTTGTCCTTGAGGTCGCCATCGGGGAACCCGTCGATACACGTCTCCTGGTGCGCGATCACCGCGCTCAGCCACACGCGGAGCCGGTACCCGCGCTTGGTGAGCCCATCCACGCCACCGCCGTCGATGCCGCCGAGCGTGCGATCGAGATCGTCCTTGGCGTTCTCGTAGATCTCCTTGCAGTCGGCGACGGCGGCCTTGACGCGCGGGTCGTCGCTGACGATCGCGCCGGACTTATCGAACGCCTTCGCCACGGCGTCGCCGATCACCGCAACGGAGGCGCGCACGATGTCCTTGGGCGACGACGACGACGACGCCGTGGCGTTCGCCGCGGCGAGGCTTTTTTCGCAGGCGTCCCTGAAATCCGTCTGCGCGCACATCGCCTTGATGATCTTGGACACGCCGCGGAGGTTCGGCTTCTCGCCGCCGGCGCCGGACGATGAAGCAGAAGAGGAGGAGGAGGAGCTACCATCACCGAAGCTGGCGTTGTAGGCGACGGCGGCGCCGCCCATGACGATAATGATTAGGATGACCGACGCGCCGCCGGCGGCGACCATGAAGCGCCTGCGCTGCTGCCGCTGCCTCTCGGCACGGCGGCGCTCCGTGAGCGGGCCGAAGTCCGAGAAGGCCGTCGACATGGCCGGCGACCTTCTCGCGGCCTCTCTCTCTCTCGATAAAAAAGAGACCTTTTTGGTCCGCCGCCGCCGCTCTCCCTCCCTCCCTCTGCCCTTACCACGATCGGGCAAAGGCAGAGGGGATCGAGAGAGAGCGAACGAGAGAGCGTGGGAGGGAGGAGACGGTCTTGTTTATCTGGAATTTAGAATATGCAAGGGTGGAGAGAGATTGCAGGGAGTCAGGTTAAATTCGGTTCTCGTTTCCTGGCATGCAACGGCCGCGGGCGAGAGCTCCCGACTCCCTGGCTGGCTTTCTGCCGATTTCCCGCTTCATTCCGAGCAAAAATCACGTGAGCATTTTGCTTGCGAGGAAGAACACGCGTTCGTCGACTCGGAGTGGGCTGATTATTTGATTAGCCCGTGCAGTTGACTGTCGACTCCATTTCAAGCTGGAGTGGGCCGATGACTTGCTGTTGACTCATTTTCCTTCTTGGGCCTGAAGGTTCGTATACGGACGGGGACTTTTTTTTTTTCCGAATACGGACGGGGAGTTGAGAATACGCAAACGAGATGTTTTTGGATTTCAGGCCTTGTCATTTTTGCTGGTCCAACCACGTTTGAACAAACATTTTTTTGTAACGCTAAAGTGCAAGCAGAATGCACGCAGTTCCAAAAACAACGCTAAAAGGCAACAGTGCCAGAATTATACTCTATGTTGGTGGAACCGGCTCCTCTAGAAGGTAAAGTCACGATGCAAAATAAACGACGGATAAGGGCTAAAGTCACCACGTGAATTCAACCTCTAAAGATAGAGAAGTCAAATCCATTGATTTTATGGGACTAAACCGTCAAAGATGTATTTCAAGTTTTAAAAATATCGTTCCTTCGCCCTGTGAACCTTAAAAGAAAATATTGTTTCAACCATAATATAAGTTTGGTATACAAATTATTTGTTCCGTTTTTTTTAAGGGATAAAGCAGAGACTGCACCCAATCCCTCAACCCAAAATAAATTTATTTTAAACTTCAACATGGTTTTTGAGACAATATTTTGATCAATAATATACATAGAAATAAGTATTTGAATAAAAAGAATTATATTTATGCTAGTTTGTTTAATCACAAATTTAGTAATACTACTTTTGTATGATCAATATTTTTTATTTTTCTGATATTAGAAGCCAAAGCTAAAAAGTTTGACTAGTTACTATTGCAAAAACGATTTTATTTTGGACGGATGGACGCTCTCATTTGGTGACCAGCAAGATGATTCCTGATCGACTTCTGAGTTCTGACCATCGGTGACATTTAATAAGGCATATAAAAAAATGTAACATGCTAATATTAGTTAGATTATAACTAGTATTAATCTAACTGCAACGTAAAATCAGAAATATTAAAGAGGACGTGAAATAAACTAGACGACACCCTGCGCGTTGCTACGGCACAGAAGTAAGAATAAGATGCAAAATAATAGTAGTAGATCACAAAGCACAGTAATAATACTTTTAGAAAAAAAAAGGATAAGGGTTGCCTGTAAATAATTGGTGGTTAATTGAAAGGACAAACAAAAATCTGATAGGAAGCACATGAGGTAAAATGCAGAATCTAAACCAACAATTCCACTCTTCTCAAAACTAACTTCCATTATGACTTTAACATGATGTCTGGCACTGACGATTCTCAAATACTGCTAAATACATACACAGGAACAAATAATTTTATCACCAGTTACATACGCGCTAAAATTTTGAGTTGGCCATTTAGATTAGATGGCTTGTAAGTGAAGTATCCTTTCTGACGGTGCTTTAAATTAAATCCAACCTGACAAAAAGTAGATAAGTGTATCCTTACTGCAAGATATATGTATTGCCACAACGGAAATTGTGCAGATTGAGCAACACAAAATAGCTGATTGATGCACAGATAGCAAGCAGAGCCATACATGGTCCCATTAGGATTAAAATTTATCACCTGCCAGGAAAAAAAAACAGAAATTGATAAAAAGAACATTGTGAAAAAATGGAGTACGGAAAGTGAATGAAATTGGTGCACCAGGAAATAGGGATTGGGATAAGGGCCAGCCACTGCAACTTGGGGAAATTGCCCACGGCAATAGCTAAAGCAGGTTCTACCTGCGCTGTGCATCTGCTTCTTCTAATTTCTTCTCATGTATTTCTTCACCTCCAACACGAACAACCTGAAAAAGAAAAAAATCATAATTTTTTTACTTTCAAAGTCCCAAAGAAAAGGTGTTGACCGCTTGAGATCGATCGTTCAAGCTTATCAATATTCAAGGATAATTGGAATTTACTTTTGCAAGTACTGTGTTGTTGCACTCCTTAACTGGTCCACACGTTCGGTTGCCACCGACCAGTCATGAAGTATTTGCAGCACAGTGGAGTGACCTGCAGATAGAAAATGAATACAATTCGGCGGAAGGTTTTAGGGGATTCATCAGTTATCAAGGATTTATCTTTGCAGCAGATTGAAGATCGGCAGGAACCGCAGCACAACACATTCAGCACGGAGGTCGTAGATAGTGCATGAGCAAATACCCCTTGTAGTTGTAGTCTTGTAGAAGTCGAAGAGCCAAACTGCCCCAGGGAGCTATGGAAGAGAATAACAGTCTATAATCAATCAAATTAAGGACAGTGCCGAACCTCGTATAGGTAGAAAACCAGATCAATTTCTAAAGAAAAAGGTAGAAAATCAGATGAAACGAAGTTGGTGGAGATCGACCGAGCAGCTCAGCTCGTGTTGCTGAATCCGCATTTCTCCAAGTAAAGTGAAGGTCCATGATGATTTTGCCATGATTTTACGTCATGTGATGATGACAGCAATGAAGTATTGTTGTTTGATCGTCAGTGGGCGTTCGTTTCTCGTGACCCGGACGCCAGCATGCTAGGAAGCGGCGGGAAAGGAAGCAAGGCGTCTCCCTGACGGCGGAGGAAATGAAGCTGCGCGTGAAGGGTTAGGGGAGCCCGTGGAAGCGAACCGCCGCGTGGGGAGTGGGCGGGGTACTGGTTCCTGGCGGCGGGCAGGGAAGAGTCGGAACGCCGGCGTGTGGAGACGGGGATGAATGGGCTATGTCAACAATTGGGCTTTTTCATTTAGGACCGCGTGGACCCTGGCCCATTTAGACGAAAACGTAGGTCTTCCTGGTGTTGGATGGGCAGCAGGCCAGCCGCAAGATTGAGATCAGACGGTTAGGAATAATTGGGATGACGTGGAAGGATGAGAAGGCAGCAAAATGTCAATAACTACACTAAGTGGGGATTAACTATATAGGTATATAGGATTCAATATTGAAACAGATTAGTAAATCAAGCAAATAATTTGGATGTACGTAGGTCTTCCTGCATTGTCCATTGAAGTAGTCCGAGGCGAGCGCGAAACTGACAGACTTGAATTGCATACATCGAACAACTAAAATAATTTATTTAGAAGTCAATCGATTGGGAAGATGGGTTTTGGGATAATTCTGTTTCTGTCCTTGTTTTGCATGTTAATTGTGATTTTACTTCTGTTTTTTTAGCTTTGTGTTTTTGCCCCTATTTTTTGGATTGAATCCTCCGTCTGCCACTGGTTTTGACAGCAGGGAGGTGGGATAAAGTTTTTCGAGTTAAAAAAATGAGAATGGAAGAGAAAAATGAGTTGGCAAAGTGTGAAAGACTATTGTACCCCTGCGGCCCTGCCTCTCTCTATCCAGATAGAACTCCAGTCCAGACGCTACACACGCACAGATGAACCCCTAGCGGGCGTCACGCGATGGCGCCGGCGACCGAAGCAAAATGGCATCGTTTGCAGGCTGCGGCTGCAGTGTACACGAGCTGGCGCAGGGGAGGCGGCGACCTCTGCCAAGAGCAGGGAGTCGCGGTCGCGCGTCCGCGCATGGGCAGGCAGGTGTCCAGTGAAGGGCGTCGCGGCCCCTCAGCCAGGCGTGCAGGAGGAGTGGTGGCATGGCTGAGTTGTAGTGGAGTTGCAACACGAAGAGAGCATCGTCTGCTTCATTCTGTGGATTGAATTGATTGTAAAGCAGCAGAGATAAATCATTGGAGATTACACCGGATGCGTCGATTTTTTTTCTTGTGTTTTCCGTTCTTATTTCCTTCTTGATGCATGAAAATCAATTTGTTTGTACGATTCATCAGCCAGCCTATTCACCAGCTAATTATAGAGTCAGCAGCACTTCTATCTCTGTTTAGACATCAATTTTTTGTTTTTATATTTTCTCAATAAGGGCATGCTTGTCTTTTTACCTACAAATTAACACCGTTAAGTCTCACTAACAGAAAAAGGGCAAACCAGATCTTCAATTTTAAAAAGTAAGGGCAAAATCACAAAGCTCAAAAAATGGGGGTAAAATCACAATTGCAATTGAAAACAGGGGTATGAACATAATTGCCCCAAAAGTTTTTCCAAAAAATATTATATCTATTCGTCTCGTGGTTTTCAGGCGAGTTATGAAATTAGTTTTTTATTTGTGTCCGAAAATTCCTTTCGACATCTGGTCAAACTTCCAAGGTGATACCCAAAAAGTTTTTCGTTTCGCGAGCTAAATAGGGCATAAACATGTCAATTGAGGTATATAATCATTATCTCTCTCACAACACCAGAAATAATCCTATATAATCACTATCTCTCGCACAACACCAGAAATAATCGAAATAACCATAAATATCATACTGCATTATCCATTGAAGTAGTCCGAGCCTCCGAGGCGAGAAACTGACAGACTTGAACTGCATACATCGTACAATTAAAATAATTTATTTAGAAGTCAATCGATTGGGAACATGTGTTAGCATTGAATTGGAAAAGTAAACCTCGTCAATTGTGGTATATAATCATTACCTCTCGCACAACACCAGAAATATATACTCCACTATTTCTCGCACAACACCAGAAATAATCAAAATAACCATAAAAATCATATCAAGTATTTAAGAGTACAATGGACGTTGTTGCCTTTCATCATCGAGGCCGATTGTGTGACTGTGGTGAATCTAATCACTGAGCTGGCTTCTTGATTAGATAAACAAAGTTGCTCCATCTTGAAGTGTCCATGACCTCGATAGTGAAGATACAACGGGATTAAAATGTGATTAGTCATGAATTAGCCACGACAGCTAGAAGCTAGGATTTAGATCACCCCTGGCCAGTTCGTATCTAATTTTGTTTCATGTCTAATAGAGAACCAATGTAATATTATCCCTTTAGAACTCACTGCCCACTCCCAAACCAACACACACACCCAAAAAAAAAAGCATCCATAACTTAAACTTCATATGCAGAAGGAAGTCGTGATAAAGTATGCAAATTTGTTTTAATTCCATGTATCCTTGTTAAACTGACAAATCCAAACAACCACTTTTATTTTGTTCTTCAATGGCTTCTAAGGTCATCCTATTATGTTGAACTTTCAGAGCAAATCACCCTAGCTTATGATACACCACAGACTGGTTTTATGCCCTGAATCTTCATTTTCAGGCTTTGTTATACATATCTATCTAGGGATGATTTTTATTTATAGGCAGAGATATTGTTTTGTATTGGGAAAAAATTCAATACACACATTTTGTCGGAGTGTGAACTCCTCGAGCGGGGATTCGATGGACCCCCTTTGTTGTTTGGCCCAGGGGTACGAGCTGAGGCTTGAAGCTTCGCTAGATGTTTGGGAGGAAGGGAGAGTGTGCGTGAGAAGATTGGAGACAGAGGAGTTTATACAGGTTCGGGCCGTACAGAGCGTAGTACCCTACTTTCTTGTTCTTGCTGTGGATCAAAGAGTTTGAGTTACAAGTATGCTTCTTTTGCTAAGAGCTGTCTACGATGTGTGTCGGATTTTCATCAGCTAGCCGGGGGAACCCCCTTCTTTCTATCAACCTGGGCCTCCTTTTATAGTTCAAGAGGACACCACAGTGGTCCTCTATTTTTATGCGTGAGGGATGTTCTCTCACTTGGAGCGGGCATGTCTGCCCTGTCTTGTCGCCTGTGCTGCCATGCCTCCCTCCCCCGTTGCCACGTCGCGGTGGTCGGCGAAAAAAACGGGCGGAGAGGTCATCGAAGATTTGATGCTTGGGGATGTCATCCTACCCAACCAGTAGCGGGGCCCGCTTGTCAGCGTCCCATTGACTAGCCTAGGCAGGGAGTAGGAGAGTAGAGTACTCATGCCCCTCTGCCACGTAGCCGTCCGTCGCATTAAATGCGATGGAGACGGGGCGGACAGGCGTGTTGTTCCGTGGCGACAGCGCTGTCAGCGCACTGTCACCGAGGGAAGACTTTGGTCGCCCACCCCCCTTCCCTCGAATCAAGAGAAAGGAGGTGAATAGGTGATGATGAGGGGCTGACAGCCGCGCCTCATATCGTTGTTAATGCGACGGGGCAGGCGTCCCCCTGCAGTCTTAAACGCGGTGGTTTGAAGACAGCCCGCACCGCCTCTCCTCCCCTTCGGGTAGGTAGAGAGAGAAAGAGGGGTGCGAGGTGCGCAGGGGGCTCAGGATCGACCTGAGCCTCTCGGTGTAAAACATATGGGGCTTCGGGATCTACCCGAACCCCTTGGTGTAGGGGTTCGGCCTCCGGACGGCGCACTGGGCCGACCCCTCGGGGTGGCCTCGCGGCTGCCTCGGGACCTAATTCTTTGGCTCAAGGCAATGGTCCCCAAGTCCCGTGCCGGACTTGGTCGTCGCGTGTACTGTAATGCACCCCCTCCGGGGTCTTTGTCACGCCCTCGATGTACCCCTGTATTCATATCACCGACACATTTACACACGCGTGTATGTATGTGTATACCTTGAATTTGTTGCATCAAAATCCATTGACGTAGACCTTGAGTCCTGACCTCCGTACATTAGTTTACACAAGGTGGATGGTGAGAAAAATCGGATCTTACCTGCGCCGCCGACAACAGAGTCGACGAGGGTTGGACCTCCAGATTGCAATGTCGTTACAGGCAGCATAGCGACCGACAACAATGGTTAGTAAAGTGTTGGCATTGGATGCATGCGTAGGGGGGACACGCGCATGTAAGGTGTGACGGCCACGAGGAACTTTGCCCGTTTGAGATTGAGTGGTCGACGACGGTGCATGAGTGGATCGAGGGAGAAAGTGCAGACCCGTTAAACCACGTGGAGTGTTACAGTCTGTAGGTGGGTTCGCCTCCACTTCATGAGCCGGTGAGTTTCTCCGCGACAGCCAGACGTCCTCAAAAGTCAGATCTTGGCGGCATCATGCCGTATTGCCGTGGGCGTATCAGGCGCTTCTAGGTCTTGTCCAGTCTCCAGTATTAATTGTTGCGCGTGGCCTTCCCACTGATCCAGAGCAGCACCACACGACATAGGAGACAGACTAGCTGTGGATGTGAGATTGTGAGACGATGTGGCTGGCGAAGAGACACACTGTCAGGCTTCCTTGACGGAGATTGGAGGACAGAGAGTGAAGTGATACAAAGAAAAGGATGTGGAGGTGGAGGTGGGATTGTGGTGATAAACGAGGAAAGGGGGTGTGGGCGTGTGGCCGTGCAGGTAGGGGTGGGATGGCGGGGAGGCAATCTGGAACGTCCATCTCTACTCACTGATGATATAAGCCACATGATTTGATGGATGATGGTCATGAGTAAACCATGTGTTCAAATATAGGGTAGATGAAGGGATAATAAATGTTAAGACGAGTAATAATGTAAGAAAATTACGATGCGTCTGAGTGAGCCATATATGACTCATGCCTGAATGGTACATGTACACAAGGGTAGAGCTACGTTAGACGTGGGGGTTCATGGACACCCAGAAAAAAAAATCATAGTTCGTCTATTTTCATCAAATAGAAATCCCTCATGCGAATTTAGACACGCAACAACGTAAATTCAGTTCAAAGCAAATAAAGCAAAAGAGTGCAGGCACTCCTCTTCATTTTATTCAAGCTCCGTCCGGTGTGTAGACGCAACTCTACTAAACAGGTCCATACGATAAGCAGGGTTGATAATGTAATTGCTAGTGGATAACAAGGCTCTTCAAGATTCCAACAACTAGGAGTACTAGTAGTAAGTTAAGTGAGATGGCTACTCTGAATGAAAGCAGTGATTAATTAAAAACAAAGAAACAGATATATCACTCGTCACTCATGTGCAGGGCTGCAGGCAGACCTGATCTCCGCAGAATCCAACTGATTTCTATTTTTAACTTTTCCATGTGCAAAACTCAGAGGTTGTTTGGATCCTGGGACTTTTTTTTAGGTCGTGTCCCATCGAATGTTTGCACGTCAATTATGAGTATTAAATATGGACTGATAATAAAATTAATTGCATAAATAAAGGCTAATTCGCGAGACGATTTTTTTAAGCCTAATTAATCCACGATTAGCAAATGTTTATTGTAGCATTACATTCGCTAATCATGGACTAATTAGGCTCAATAGATTCGTCTCACGAAATAGTCCAAAGTATGAGATGAGTTTTATTAATAGTTTATATTTAATACTTTAATTAATGTCCAAACATCCGATGTGACAGGGACTTAAAAATAAGTCCATATATCCAAACAGGTCTCACTCCATTATATTTACATCTACTGCTACTATTTCTCTTCCTCTCCTTTCGTCTCGCGTCACCGTCTTGACATTAAACATTCTTGTCCCGATCACGCCATACATACACACAAACCGTCCGTTCTCCCGGCCATCGCGACCGCGACCCCGACCCCGCGACCTTTTTACCCCGTCTGGTCGGTGTCGTACCGGTTCCCCTGACCAATCCCCACGCCCGCGCGAGATCCCACCCGAATCCAGCGGTCCGGCCCGTGCGAATCTGCGGCCGCGATCTCCCGTTCTCGCGTCGCGCGTGGGTAGCCTGCCCTCCCGGCGCGCGCGCGCGACGACACGACACGACATGACGGGCTGAAACTGGATGGGCCGCATGAGCATGTCGCGCCGCGTCGTCGCTCTCCGCCCGTTCACGTCTCCATCCCTCCCTGGAGTCCAAACGCATCGAGTGCTTCTTCCGCGAACCATGCGTGCCGCGCGGAAACCGGCAAAACGATCGATCGATCAGCAACTCACGCTAGCGGTCGCCGATCGAAACGGGACACATGCCACTGCTGTTGCTGCTGGCACAGCGCAACGTATCGATATTGCGCTATGTGCCGTTTTAATTTTTTTTAAAACGTTTGATTATTTATCTTATTTAAAAAATTATAGAATTATTATTTATGTTATTTGTGATTGGTTGTATTATCAAAACTGATTTAGATATGACTTATCTATTTTTATATTTGCAATACCTGTAAGACGGATACTTAAATGTTATTTCCTCTTTCTCAGAATGTAAGACTTTTTTACTTATACCGTTTTACCATTCGTTTTATTTAAAATATTATAAAAATATTATTTATTTTGTTTGTGACTTACTTTAATATAAAAATACTTTAAACATGACTTATTATTTTTTATATATGTATAAAATTTTTAAATAAGATAAATTATTAAACATTAAAATATTAAAAGTCAAAAGATATTATACTATATAAAACAGAGATAATACATAAGCCGCGTTTAGATGCCAAAATAATTTTGGAAAAAATATCACATCAATGTTTAGATATATATTTGGAGTATTAAATATAGACTAATAACAAAATAAATTACATATTTGGATTGTACACTGTAAGACGAGTCTTTTGAGCCTCTATTAATCGGTCATTAGCACATGTTAATTACTATAGCACTTATGGCTAATCATGACGTAATTGGACTCAAAAGACTCATCTCGTAATGTACGGTCGGAATATGTAATTTGTTTTATTTTTAGTCTATATTTAATACTTTAAATATGTGTCGAATGTGATATCTGTGGCCAAATTTTTTTTTTGGCATCCAAAGGTGGCCATAAAAGTAAAACTCAAAACGACCCGTATGTAGAGACGGAGAGAGTATTCTGTTGCGGCCGCAACGGCTGAGTAGTTTTTTCGCGGCGAGAAGGTTCCGTTCGTGATGGTGTGACATGTGCGCGCATGCATGAGCGGGCTAGTGCCACGTGGGGGAGAGGCGGTGACGAGGGCGAGAGCGAGACAGGACGAGTGCGGACGAGTGTTGTGGCGAAGCGAGACTTGTACTCGATCTAGCGCAGAGAAATTGTTTTTTTTTTTGAGAAAACAGAAAAATTGTTTTGGTGCCGTATACATCTGCATCGCTGCATGATTCATTCGATCGATTGATCTGGCGCCGCGTGAGATCGTGAAGGGGTTAGGTTGATCTTGGTGGCCCACCTGAAAGCGGCTCTCACGGAGAGAAACCACGCCGCGCGCGCGTATCCTGTGACACGAACACGACCGAAATGCATAGCTTATTGCCTCGACAATATATCCTTAATAGGATCATCCAATTGACAAAAAAAGAAAAGATCCCTGTGCTCTCATGTTTTGTCTCAGTAAATATCTTAAGAGCAAAGTAAGCGTGTCAGGAACTACAATCAGAATATCAGAAACGAGAAAATGACCGATAATTAATTGCCGATGTGCCCGTATTTCACGGCAACAAACATTGGTCAAACATTGCACAAAATGATTGAGCACACCGTGTTACAACCTATCATGTGACCATTATAGTCATGCTTATGATCAATTTTTAAAATGCTGAATTTCAACACCATGATTGTTCATTTTGTATTTGGATGCTTCACACGGAAAAAATACAACCCTTTTTTTTTTTCTATAAGTTCCAATCCGATGCCAGAATTATTAAAAGATGATATACTTTGATGGACAACATGACTATATGATTAATCTATACTAGAACAATAACTAAAATTATGCTACTATTTCATAGTCCTATGAGAGAATGCAGGGGGACTAAAATGTGATGCACGCTGCAGAAATAATAAACAATTTGTTATAAATATAAAATGTCTACGAAATCATGTAGTATTAGTTTCTCAAATGTATCCAACCTATTAGTCTTATGAGATTAAAAAGAACCTTCCAAAATTGTAATAAATATGAATCTCTCTTAAATCTATTTATATTTAGAATACAATCTTTTTTATGCACGACCTACCAAAATTGTGCATATGAGATTAAAAAATGTTGGTTCCATACGACAAAATCAAAATTTCGTAGGTTCAGCTTACACCTTCAAAATGTTACTATCTCCGTTACAAATTCTAAGACGTCCTGTCCAGAAGCGTCTAACAATCTGAAACAGAGGGTAGCACATTGTAAGTTTAAAAAGCAATATTACATTACACTTCAATACAACCGAGCGACCTCCTCTCAACATGAGCATGGTTTTTTTTTACTAAACAGTCAATTTTATTGTGTTAGAAAGAAGCATAAAATCTTGTTTGTGTGTGAAAAGATACACAAACAATTGATCCTTTCCTAAAACAAAACCACGATCATTCTAGAATAATTATGTAACGGAAAGAAATTCCAGAAACCACCAAATATGCTCACCCACTTTAAAAAGTACTACCAGCATCATTAGAACAAACATATAAAGACGTTCTGACAAAATTAATCATAGTGTTTTAACTACAAAAGAAAATTTATTTCCTGGAAACAATAAAGCATACACACTATATCCCATCTCTAGCGACCATCGTACTGAAATTTACTTGCTTTTCTTGAAAAAGCTATCTAAATTTGCTTCTTCAAGGGAAAACCTCAATAAAATCTTGATAGCGAAAGCGATGAAAGAAAATCGTGAAAGAAAAACACTCAGCGTCTCTTTCACACACTTGTGAGCGGAGGCAGCCGGAGCCGGCAAGAAAAGAAAATAACCAAAAAGCCAAGGCAAAGAACAGAAGCAATTAAGCAAACAAGCACCATTCACAAAATAAAGATAAGAAGAAAACCCAAAAATCATCACTCGTGAAAAAGATTTGAAAAAACCCGGAGACGCGTCGGTTTAATCCAACTCTTTTCTATCCCTTCCCCCGTGAATCCGCTCCCGTGCTCCACTGGCGCCCTTCTGGAACCCTCACTCCCTTCTAAATCCAATCAATTTTCTCCGCTTTTCTTCTCCCAAATCGCTTCAATCTTGCTTCGATCCAGCAAACGTGGTCGTGGTTCGTCGGGAGATTGGAATTCTCCTGCGCAATTTAGGAGTCCGAGTTGAGCGTTGCTGCTGTGTTCTGAGGTGATCTGATCTGGCGGCATCCGGCGGGAGGGAGGTGAGTGTGGTCTCCGTTGGTTTTGGAAGTGGTGGAAGCTATGTGGATTGAGGCGTCGCCGGATTGAGCATGAGGGGTGGGTTTGCTGGTGGTGGCGGCGGCGGTTTGCGTGGCCTGGATGATGGGATCGGCGGAGGGGCGGTTAGTGGAGCTGTTTGGTGCGGTGAAGTCGTGGATGCCGAGGCGGGGTGAGCACTCGCCGCCGCCGCCGCCGCAGACGACGACGATGCAAGCGGGTGGTGCTGGTGGTGGCGGCGGCGGCGGGGCGTCGCCGCAGCCGCATGATCTCTCGAGGGACTTCTGGATGCCGGATCAGAGCTGCCGCGTGTGCTACGACTGCGACGCGCAGTTCACCATCCTGAACCGGCGCCACCACTGCCGCCACTGCGGCCGCGTGTTCTGCGCCCGGTGCACGGCCAACTCCGTGCCGCGCTCGCCGGGGGACGCCGCGCGAGAGGATGGGGAACGGATCAGAGTTTGCAATTACTGCTTCAGGCGCTGGCTGGAGGAGGAGGCGGCTGCTCGGAGGGATGTGGCGCAGCCATCGAGCCCGGTGCTGAGCCCGTCACAGTCTGCCGTGAGCATCGGGAGCGAGAAGTCCAGTTCGACTGGGCGTAGCAGCGTCGGGACGAACGGACAGATGTCGTCTTACACGAATGTCAGCTTCACAGACTTCCCATCAGTGCCGGTCGAGGGTCAGGGCGATTGCTGCGAGGAGGATGATTGTGGTGAGAAGCAGCAGCCTGCGATGGAGCCGTCTGGGGGAGTCGAGCCTCTGAATTATGTGGACAACACATCGGATCCATACAGTTTTTGCTTGAATAGGTATGCGTTTGTGAACTTTATGATTTATGTTTTATTGCTCAGCAACAATTCATCTATGAAGTAAGATCGTATACACATGGATTGGCTGATAGGAAGTTAGGATCCTGCATTCAACTTCTGAAGTTCTGAGAACATTGCTGCATGTTGTGTTGGATTTTGTTAAAATCCATTGGGCAAGAGGTAGTTGCTAATTTGTTCATAATATTTCTTTTTGTGTTCAGGATGCTTTAACTTAGAAAATACCTGTACTTGAAATTTTATATTGTAGAGCTTGCTCACTGTCATTGCTTTTGATACATGCTTACAAATACTATCTTTAATTTTTAAGTACACTTGTTGCTTTCATTTGGTGTTCATCATAGCGTTCCATCAAACTAATTTCAGATCTGTGCCATCTGGTGTTCATTTCCGTCTGTTCACAGTAGTGTAATATAGGCCTAGGAAAATTTATGAGCTGGCTGCTCATTAGCCAAGAAAGTGTATTGGAAATGGTTATACAATTATGCTCTTCACTCTTCAGCATTGAAATAAGTAGGCCTGAAATGTGCAGACGAGAAAGTATGGTCGCATGACTGTTTTTTTTTTCCATTTTCAACACTTCAATGGTGTGATGCTTTTTTTTTTTCCAACTCATCGACAAAAGGATTTACCTAGATTTATTTAGTAAGCTTGGTGTCTTGCAACTGATAATTGTTTCAATTCATTATGGTGACAGTCTGATTTGCCAGCGTGCTATTGCTCCTCTGTGCCAAAAACCATGTAGCCCTGTCACATATTCTGTAGTCCCTTTTTAAATGAAAATACATATTCTGCATGTCTTTTAAGCTGAGATGCCATAAAGTTACTTGATAATTAGCAACCCAGTTTTTGCATTAGTTTAAAGCTTATTTTCATGATTTATCATCTGGAAAGTATCTTCCACATGAATCAACAAATGACACGAAGAATGTATTTTTAAGGTGCACATAGCATTATTGACCATTCCAACATCTTTTTTGTGCTAGGAGTGATGATGAGGATGACGATTATGCAGTTTTTCACTCAGATTCAAAAGCGCAACACTTGCAAAATTCTGACGAATACTTTAAAACTGTGTGTTTTGATGCTATTGCTCATCAAGTTGATTGTAGTGATGTAAAAGAATCTGCACCCCCAGTGCAAGATACAGAAAATTTTGTTGATTCTGTGGGAGTAGATAAGATTGGAGATCGCATGATCGATAATATTGAGGAATGCAATACTCGATCTTCTTCCTTATATAGCATGGAAGTGCTAGAAAATGAGCCCGTGGATTTTGAAAACAACAAATCACTTTGGCTGCCTCCTGAACCTGAGGATGAGGAGGATGACCATGATGGCGCTTTATGTGATGAGGATGATGGGGAGGATGCCACAGGAGAGTGGGGATATCTACGCTCAAACAGTTTTGGCAGCGGACATTGTCGAAGTAGAGATAAGTCAGCTGAGGAACACAAGAGAGCCATGAAAGATATTGTTGACGGGCATTTCCGGGCATTGGTTGCTCAACTTCTTCAGGCGGAAAAAGTATCGTTGGCTGATAAATCTGGCAAAGAAAGTTGGCTAGATATAGTTACTTCTTTGTCTTGGGAAGCTGCATCTCTTCTAAAACCAGATACTAGCAAAGGGGGACGGATGGACCCTGGTGGCTATGTGAAGGTGAAATGCTTGGCTTGTGGTCGTCCAAGTGATAGGTAAACAGAGTGTTATGATTTTAGATCTGTATGCATTTAACTTTTTGAGTATTACTTTGCCCTATAGTACAATGCCACACTGACTCTGTTTTATAATTCAAATTCATGATGCTACTTGCTGGCAATTTTCTTTTTCAAGCTATAGAACTTTGAAATTCCACACGTTATTTCCTTTTGATGCATCTTATTAATGTTCTATGTAAGAACTCATTTTGGTTGTTCATTTCCAGTTTTGTTGTAAAAGGAGTTGTTTGTAAGAAGAATGTTGCTCATCGGCGTATGGCATCAAAAAAGGAAAAGCCACGCATCCTGATTCTTGGTGGTGCACTTGAATATCAGCGCATATCAAATTTACTTTCAAGTTTTGATACTTTACTGCAGCAGGTAATTCCCATTAATCCCTTTTCATGCATTTGTTGTAAAACTGAAGTGCATAGAAAGGGCGTAATTGATTGGATGTTATGTTTCTATTAGTGATGCATTGTCATGCCCCTTTTTACTCCAGGAAACAGACTATTTGAAAATGGCAGTTGCAAAGATCAAAGCCCACCAACCAAGTGTAGTATTGGTAGAGAAATCTGTCTCTCGATACGCTCAGGACCTATTTCTAGAGAAAAACATTTCACTTGTTCTGAATATCAAAAGGCCACTTCTGGAAAGGATATCACGTTGCACTGGTGCTCATATAGTTCCGTCGATTGATTACGTCTCATCCCAAAAGCTTGGGCATTGTGATCTTTTCCATGTGGAGAAATATGTCGAAGAGCATGGGACTGCTGGAGAAGGTGGAAAGAAAATGCTGAAGACCCTTATGTTTTTTGAAGGCTGCCCAAAGCCATTGGGTTGTACAGTGAGTATTCAATTGTAACTCAATATCCTTTGTCATATGTTGCAGATCATTTGCTTTATCTATTTATCATTAGTATTCGAATAATTCCTTTTCTAAACTATACCACACTTTATTTTTTCCTCCCCTAAATCCTAATTCGAATATTGTACTAAAATATTTAAAATGGAAAGAGGGAAAAATCTAAATCGATGCATTTCCTACTATTCAATGCAAGGTTGAGGTTGAGAGGTGTTACATTGAAAAAGAACCCGTGTATTAACTGCTGTGCGATATGTGTTTTTCATAATCTACTCCTTCACAAATAACTAATAGCACTTCAATATTGTAAAAAAAAATTAATTCAGAAAAGTGTAGCATTTGACCCTTCCACCTGTGGATGTTTGTTCCTTGAAGAGTTTATGGCTTCATGATCAATGTTAGTACTTGGTGCTTTATGAAAGAATTGAAGAATAAAAATGAGGTGAGTTTCATGTGACTAACTATTCCTAATATGTAGATATTGCTTAAAGGAGCTAATGGCGATGAGCTGAAAAAAGTCAAGCATGTTGTGCAATATGGAATCTTTGCAGCCTATCACTTGGCTCTGGAAACATCTTTTCTTGTGGATGAGGGTGCAACCCTTCCAGAACTCCCTCTCAAGTCACCAATTATTGTTGCTTTGCCGGATAAACCTTCTAGCGCCGATAGATCCATTTCGACCATACCTATTTTACAAATGCCTACTGCTCCATCACCAAACAATAGCTTGCATGCATTTGATGTGCAAAAGGATGGTTCAACATTCAATGGTTTTCGAACTGTGGACCAAACGATAGTAACATGCTCTCCTGAGTATAAAAGCTGCAAAAAACTGGGAACTGGTTCTACCCAAACTGAAGCCCATTTCAACGGCCAGGATAAAAACACTGCCAGTTTTCATGTTATGGTTCCTCGGTCATCTACTGATCCCTTGGTTCAGCAGCTGAACAATTCATTTTGTCATTGTCCTTCTTGTGCTAGAGATGTAGTTAATGAAATGCATTTTCAAGAAGGTCAACTTGAAAAATCTGGACATACCCTGGATAATGATCTCAATGCATTGTCTGCACATCGGACAAATTTGGAGTCTGTTGAGAGCAGTCATTTATTTGCCTATAATTCTGAGAATGGTGACAGCATATCAGCTAAACTGCCTGTTCCTCTCAATGTGCAAATTTCTCATGATGACGACAGTTCAAAGGATGATTCATTAATAAAAAAGGATGAAATTCCAGCATCTCCTGCTGACAACCAGAGTATATTGGTTTCTCTATCATCTCGTTGTGTCTGGAAAGAAACTGTTTGTCAGCGACCACACCTTCTCCGTATAAAATATTATGGTAACTTTGACAAGCCTTTAGGAAGATTTCTGCGTGACCAGCTCTTTGATCAGGTTAGACTGTCATTCTCAAATTCAATTTATATACACACTATATTCTTCTTAACTTTCACATTTTATTCCAGAACAATAACTGTATGTCTTGTGAGTTGCCACCGGAGGCCCATGTTTATTGCTATGTCCACCCACAAGGCAGCTTAACAATTTCAGTGAGGAAACTTGCAGCAAAGCTTCCTGGTGAACATGATGGTAAAATATGGATGTGGCATAGATGCTTACGATGTCCTCGTGTTAATGGACTCCCTCCAGCAACTAAGAGAGTAGTGATGTCTGATGCTGCCTGGGGCTTGTCCTTTGGAAAATTTCTGGAACTTAGTTTCTCAAATCATGCAGCAGCTAGCAGGGTAGCCAGCTGTGGCCATTCTCTTCACAGGGATTGCCTTCGTTTTTATGGGTATTGCCTCATTCCCTTTCAATTTTATCAAATTGGTAAAGGCTGTGGCTTACATGCTTGTATTTTAGCTTTGGTGAAATGGTGGCTTGCTTCAGATATGCATCAATCAAGGTTCACTCGGTGTATTTACCGCCATCGAAACTTGATTTCACTTCCCAGCACCAGGAATGGGTAGAGCAAGAAGCAAATGAGGTAGGTTCTTTAATGCTGTGAGCAATTATGTGATAATGTCTAGCTGATGCTAATAGTCTATGATTCAGGTGGTTGACTCAGCTGAACTTCTGTTCACTGAAGTACTGAATGCACTCCACCAAATTTCAGAGGGAAGGCCAATTACAGGTTCTTTTGATGGCAACATGAAAATCCTCGAATTAAGAAGGAACATTATGGAGCTGGAAGAGATCCTGCAAATAGAGAAAGCAGACTTTACGGTAACGTTTTTCTTTGTCTATTAATGCATTGTTATGAAATCATAGTTCCACGCTTCCACCTGGCTCTGCACAAACCAATGACACACAATTAATGTCATATTCTAATTATTGGAGCGTTCACCTTTAGGAATCATTGAAGAATCTACTGAAAAAGGAGATCAGAAAGGGGCAGCCATTTATTGATATTCTTGAGGTTAATAAACTAAGGAGACAGCTACTGTTTCTGTGTTACCTGTGGGATCAGAGGCTAATCTTTATAGCAAATTCAGGCGGCAAGTACTGTGACACACTAGGATGTTTACGGGTTGGAAGTAGGAGTTCAGACTCTAATGATAAATCAGTTGATACTAATACAAGTACAAAACTAGAGAATAGCTCAAAGGGCTCTGAATTTCTTTCAACTAAGGAAGGATCCTTAAGGCAGAGCGCAAGCCCACTTCATGCAAATGACAAGGAGCCCGACCAACCCGACCAATCTGATGGAAATAGTTCAAGAATTGCAGGGTTGAATGGCATGGAAGATGCAATACCTAAAATCAATCATTCTAATAGCGTAGATGTTAAGGATAACCTGGATCGTCAAGAGTCTACTATCGGTGTTCGAAGGGTTTTTTCTGATGGCCAATTCCCAGTAAATGCTGATATTTCAGACACATTGGATGCAAAATGGAGAGGTGAAAATGGAACAGTTCCTGATACAAGCATCATGAAACCACTGGCTCTGCTAGAAGGTACAGCTGATCTTAAAAACCAAGCTAAGGCAGTACCAACCAATGCTTCTTTATCTGTCAGATCTGGAGATACAGTAGAAGACTTATCAAGCTGGCTTAAAATGCCATACATGACATTCTATGACTCCTTGAACACAAATTCTGGTACTGCACCGAGATTTGGGGCCCTGGCTGACTACAATCCTTTATACATTACATTGTTTCGTGAGTTATCACAGCAAGGTGGAGCAAGACTTTTTCTGCCAACTGGAGCTAATGATGTTGTTATCCCAGTATTTGATGATGAGCCAACCAGTATAATTTCTTATGCACTTGTTTCACCCATGTACTGCTTCCAAATGTTGGATGAAAGCAACAAGAACAAAGATGGTGCAGATTCTTCACTTCCATTGCCTGTATATGATTCTGGAAATTTTAATCCTTTTCATTTATTTGATGATTTTGGGTCCACTGATGATTTTGCTTCGTCAATATCTGGAACTAGAGGGTCATTTGTTCCCGATCTAGTTCACACAAGAGTTTCTTTTGAAGATGGTGGCCCACTCGGCAAAGTGAAATACACTGTGACATGCTACTATGCAAAAAACTTTGAAGCTCTTAGAAGGTCTTGCTGTCCATCTGAGCTTGACTTTTTAAGATCCATCAGTCGATGCAAGAAATGGGGTGCACAAGGTGGAAAAAGCAATGTGTTTTTTGCAAAATCTCTGGATGATAGATTTATCATAAAGCAGGTCACAAAAACAGAGCTTGACTCATTCCTTAAGTTTGGTCCAGATTATTTTAAATATTTGTCCGAGTCAATAAACACCGGAAGTCCTACTTGCCTTGCGAAGATTTTGGGAATCTATCAGGTATATTCTGATATTCTGTTTTCTGTTTTATTGACCACTTTGATTCTAAGAAAACAAAAAAGCTTCATTCATCTGTTGGTTTAAAAGAATTCTTGTTGTTAATTGATGTCTTGTTTTAAGGGAAATAGCTTAGGAAATCTTATCTGCCTGTCAATCAGAATCTGATTGAAAACATAGCCCTGCCTGTCATTGTGACAAATCTTTGGAGCACAGTCAGTAATACTGCTTGGGTGGAAGAAATAATAAAATTGTATCTTTCTATCCAACCAAGCTTGCTGTGGGTTAAATTATGTCGTCTCTATTTTCCATGGAAAAAAGAGAGCAAAAACTAGAGAAAAAGAAAACCCAACATAATTGTGATACCATTTGAGTTTTCAGATGAATATAGTCGTATTTGTTGGAACTTGGCAGTCTAAAGTTCTATGGTATATACATCTGATATTTTTCTAGCGGGCAGGATCACATATCTTATTTTTATTCTGTTCCCATTTGGTTGTTTAAGTTATATTAGCTTTATTTCATCTACTATAAACATGATCAAGTGCAGGTTTTATGAAATATCTAAAACCTGCACTTTATATAGGTTTTGAAGATCTTTTTTTCCATACAACTTGTTAGGCAACTACTCCTGCAATTACCTTATTTGATCTAGTATGTGTTCCATTGAATCTCAAACAACAATCGAGTGTAGGAAGGACGTGTTGCAGCCTTGGATCTATTTTTCACTCTCAGAAGCTCCTGGATAAATCAATAGCAATAACCCATGATTTATGTAGACATAGAATTACGCATGCTGCATTGGTGATATCTGTGTTATTGGCTGGAATACACTTGCACTAAAATGGCTATGTTCTTTTATCAGGTTACAATTAAGCATGTGAAGGGTGGAAAGGAGTCAAAAATGGATTTACTTGTGATGGAAAATCTTTTATTTGGACGGAATATTACGAGGCTCTATGATCTCAAGGGATCTTCGAGATCAAGGTATAATGCTGATTCCAGCAGCAACAAAGTTCTTCTTGACCAAAACTTGATTGAGGCAATGCCGACGTCACCAATTTTTGTTGGGAACAAGGCAAAGAGGCTTCTGGAAAGAGCTGTTTGGAATGATACCTCCTTTCTGGCAGTAAGTTCAGATCCTTACACAGAAAATTATCTATTTTATACATGAATCCTTGAGCTATGACTTAAATAACAGAACATTTTATTTTGAAAACTTCTCCTTAATTTAATCAGCTTTGGCCTCTTAGAGTATCTAAGGTGCTTCTGTGTTTCTTTTTCAGTCTCCACCTTGATTTATATGTCTAAATGTTGCTTATAATGTATAAGAGGATAGCAAATGTTGCACAGTTTTTTTTTTTGAAGATCGTTTTTTCCCATATAATCCTCCTTTGGTAGATTTCATGAGTTTCAAGGATGCAACACTGGTATTTAACTCTTTTGTGCAAAACTCCTGTGCTGAGTGAGACTAAGGTCTGTTTTTGCATTTGCACACGTTGGAAAGATCAAAGCTTTCATATATGTTAACAAGACTGCACATTATTCATTTGCCCTTACCAGTATGAACAGAATCATGCACTGTTTTAGACAGTAGATTTAAAGTTCTCATGCTCGAGGGCTTGAGGCCTTGAAGGTCATGCACTGTTTGGGTGTTGCACCTTAAGCTACGGTTTATAAGTTCTTAGCAGGCATACAATGTCTCTTTCCTTGTATATAATTCTCTTTAATTTTGTTAGGATTTGTTAGAAACGCTGATAAAATTTATTGTAGGCCAGTACCTGCAAGCAATATATTTACTTCTACTATATACGCACATTAACGAAGTCTTGGCTCTTGTAGGGAATTGATGTGATGGATTATTCATTGCTTGTGGGAGTTGATGAGGAGAAGCATGAATTAGTTTTGGGAATAATTGATTTTATGAGGCAGTATACATGGGACAAGCATCTCGAGACATGGGTAAAGTCGTCTGGTATTCTCGGTGGGCCAAAGAATGCCCCACCAACTGTAATTTCACCAATGCAGTATAAAAAGCGGTTTAGAAAAGCAATGTCTGCGTATTTTATTGTAATTCCTGAGCAATGGATGCCTGCAATAATCAATCTGAGCAGTTCAGCACCAAACATTTCCCATGAAGATCCTCAAAATTCTTCACAAGAGTAGTACAATATTCAGTTCATTTTGCCGGCAAAAGGTTCCTGGTTGGTCCTGGTCCAATCAAAAGCGCTAAACGGATCACTGTGAGTGCTGCGGCATCAATGTGATCTTCGAGTTAGTCTCTCATCTGCACAGGTTTGATTGCAGTGGAAGAGTGGATCAAGAATCATCGGGTGTATATATCCTTCAAACTGTAATTATGCATTAGTTCGTTTTTCCTCTTTGATCTGTATGTCTTTCAAAGTGCCTTCGCTTCTTTGTAGTTCTTATTCCATTTTGGTTGGGTGTAAACAATAGGAGTGAGGCATTTTTTTTGTAAGTGTTAGTTGTATATTATAACATGTCAGTCATATTATTTATTCGGGGGGCTATTGCCGTCTGTAATAACAAAATAAAAGTAATTCATGCAGATATCTATATCTAAACACTTGCAGCACAAGTGATTTTGATGTCTGGAATAAAGAAATAGATTTTACTGCGGTCGGTAGAGAGCTCCTTTTATGTACTCTTCTTTAGTTTGTTTTGGTATTGTGTCTAAGCGAACAGAAAAACTCTAATTATTGAAAATTTCCCTCATACTATTTGGCTTCAATGCTACAAGCCTACCAAAAATAAACAAACCTAGTTCAACTTACAGGTTTTTAGCTCATACAATCATGAATAGTTTTGCTGTATATTTGATGTCAAATTATCTATCTACAAATTATATATATATATATATATTTATGGTACATTGTAATTTTTATATGTAACTACAAATAAACTTTCGTGTTACTTTGATTTCCTCCGAGATTATGCAAGTAGGGAATAAATAAATTATATTGCATGACATGATTTATTCTGTGAGACAAAAGTAGCACGCTAACACATTTTTTAAAATTTATATACATGTTATACTATAGTTAAATACAATTTACTAAATATTTAGAAGTGTCAAATTTCTGAAACATCAAATGTATAGACAGTCCCATAATCAATGTCTGGCCATCATACCGAAAAGGCACAAATTTTCATCTCTCAAAATTAGATTTTATATCCCACCAGGAAAACAACTTCCTTTGCAAGATAAACGATACTACTAGTAAATGGCTAGATCATAAGCCATCTGATAAACTTGTGTGCCATATTACTGGAAATCCATCCGATTTCGGATTGATTTGTTTCCTCCAATTAACCAATGCATCCACTTTCTTTCTAGATTTTCTCTGATACAGGTGTGTATAATATCAATCGCAGCCTAGCTGCTTGCGTTTCCAAATACTCCAACATAATTAAGGTTCAGCTCAATTAACCCCATTCCGCTATAGAGATCGATCGATCAAGACATGGCGGCGGACGGCGACAGCGGCGGCGGAGGCGGCAAGAAGACGCCGTGGACGGAGGAGGACGAGGCGCTGCGGCGAGGGGTGCGGGAGCACCGGCGGCAGAACTGGGCGGAGATCGCGGCGGCGCTCCCACGGCGAGGGCCCAAGTCGTGCCGGCTACAGTGGTGCCAACACCTGTCGCCGGAGCTGGACACGCGCGCCCCCTTCACCCCCGTCGAGGACGCCCTCATCGTCGCGCAGCAGCGGCTTCACGGCAACAAGTGGGCCACCATCGCGCGGTGCCTTCCCGGCCGCTCCGACAACGCCGTCAAGAATCGGTGGAATTCCACGCTCCGCAAGCTGCGTCGACATGGCGCCGTCCGCGCCACGGAGGAGGACGCGGCAGCGGCGGCGGCGGCCCAAGAGGATGATACGGTGATGGTCTGCCGCGAGCTGTTCCCCGTGAGAGCCGGGGGCGTGAAGGAGGCTGCGGCGGCAGTGGCGAGGTTGTTGGCCGGCGAGAAGGAGGATGAGGAGGAGGACGTGGAGGCGACCGGGCTGACGCTGGGGTTGCCGGTGCTGAGCGAGGCGGAGCTGGAGCTCAGGCTGGGGCTCGCGTGGCCGGAGAACGCGTGAGCCGTTTCTTCGCTTTTTTGCCACGGCGACCGGCGCCGAGCCGTGCCAACAGCCGAGGGTGGAGTGCGTGTATGCATGGCTACACGTGCGTGGCAGGCACAGTTGGATCGTCGTGTAGAAAATTTGTTACTACTGGCGATCTTGCACAACTACAAGCGTAGATTTGATATTTGACTAGATCGTTCTCCATCAGCTACTCCTAGAAGGTTTAGGGTTTATTTTGTAGGCGATCAATGCTACCGCTAATTGTAGTTTGGTATTTCGATAAGCTGATGCCAACCTAATTACTACTAGTAATTAGAGTTGATTTTGTTAGTTTTTTAAGTCGCAGTTCGTTTTCTAGCATTGGCGTTTAAACTAGTACGAATGAGTAACACAGATATTAGCAATCCTGATATATGTATTTATTTCATTTCACTTCATCCTTGATTCCCTTCTGTGCAACTCATGTTTTTATTTAAAGCGAAATCCGGAAATCACCCCTGCCACGCCCCACTTCTATCTGCAAAAGTGTCACCAGATCCAGCCAACGGTGGTGCCCATCCACATATACTGGCCGAAATTTTATTCGAAATTTTAAGCCTACTTTGGAAGCTCAAGTGCCACTCTGTTTGTCATGGGTCATGGGTCGTCGAAGTTGTCGAACCTGGCCAATCTTCCGTGACAGGCCTGGAATTTCCGACCCATCATAAGAGAAAGGCAGGGATTTGGCCCGTACCCAAACGAGGCCGAAATAAAGCAGCTTAGGCCTATTCCGAAAGCCCATAATATCTGGGCCACTCTTACTATGGGTCCGAATCTGACTGATATGGGCTGGCTAAACAGAACTTATGGGCTGGCATTTGTTTGGGACAGGAATGAAGTGGGGAGAGCCCAATACGCGGCCAGATCCGGCCCATTGTTAACCCCGTTTTCCTACTACTCCTCTTCTCTCTCAAGTCTTAACCAGAAGGCCATTTCCAGTGCTCCGACCGCCGCGCCAATTGCCCGCCGTCAGCCACCGGACACATCGGCCGCCGGCCGCATCTCGGCCCGCAACGGCACGAGGTGACGTCAGCGACCGCCGCCCACAAAGCCCGCAACGCCACCCGGGGCAGCGGCCGCAGCCGCATCAGCTGCCCGCAGCAGGGGGCACGGACTCCCATGGCGGCGACGGCGCCGGAGACGCTGCCCAACTCGGAGGCCGTCTCCCACGCCTACAAGTTCGCCTCCACCTGGGAGAAGGTCGGTTCCTCGCTCGCTCGCCGCGCCGCCCTCTTCTCCTCCGGCTCGGGTGGGTGTGATCCGGTGGTAGTCCTGTGGTGGATCTGATCTGATGACCTTGGCTTTTTTTTTTCCTGTTGCAGAACGCGCCGCTCACCGAGCAGCAGAATGCCGCGATCGCCGCGCTTTCCCGTGCCGTGTCCGAGCGGCCGTTCCCGGCTAACCTGGTGAGATGCCTCGTCTGGAATCGGAATTGGAATTGGAATTGTATGATGGCTTGATTGATAGGCCTCGTTGCTTGAAACGACTAAATGTTGTGATCTGTTGTTTGATGGTTTGGTTTGGTTTGATTTAGTTTATTTTTCTGTGTGCTATGCTCGGGATAGACTGTGACCGCCAATTCGTTCTGTATTTGAATGATTTGAGATATTTCAGTAGTTGCAACAAAGCATACACATTCCATTCGGTCGTTCAGCAGTAGGGGGTCAGTTTGGTTAATAATTGCAGTACAGGAGTCAGGTGAATTTGCAGTTCTTCTTCATTGTGATGTTTTTGTACCACTATTAAATTCTTATTAAGTTGTCTCTGACTAGCACTGGAGTTGAGATGATGTTTGATGCTTGATTTTGGTTTTGGTATGTTATTTCATTGGGGGACTGCTTTTATAACTGGCTAGAAGGCTGCATTCTGACTTCTGCGTTTCACTCCCCTTCCAGCTTTAGATTATTGCTTGACATTAAAACTTATTGCTGTGTGTGACATCAGGAGAAAAGTGTAGTGAAGGATGGGGGTGCAGTTGTGCCAGAAAAAGAGGCTGCTTTAGAGGAGGGTGCAATGGATGCAGTCTTGGTGAATACACATCAGGTTAGTTTTCATAGCCTTGTTGGTTAACTTTTGCATAATGCTTGCCAATTTCATTTGTATTATATGGTTGATCGGGAATTTTGTCATTACATTTCTGCCTTTTTTTTTTCTGTCTATTCAACCTTAAGTTGTATCAGGATAGAAGTCAAACTATTTCTGTAGATTGAGCTAATGATTTTGTTACCTCCTGCAGTTCTACAAATGGTTTTCTGAACTGGAATCAGCTATGAAATCTGAGGTTTGTGCATTTTCGTTTCTTCAGTTTGTGATGGGTAATTTGTGATGAAACAGAGGTTTTTTACCCCTCTAGTTTTTTTTTTGACAGACAGAAGAAAAGTATCGTCTCTATGAGAGTACACTAGAGGAACGTGTTAAAACTTGTGATGGTATTCTTCAACAAGTAGGTTTATGAATCCTTTTTTTTTTTGTTACTATTGTTGAAATCATTTCAGAAACATGTTCGATCTTATCCTTTCAATTTAACATTTTAAAATATCTCTATTTAGGTGGATGACACACTGAACTTATTTGAAGAATTGCAATCCTTGCACTTGAGTGTTGCTACAAAGACAAAAACTTTGCATGATGCTTGCGACCAACTTGTATGCACCCTTTACTCTTTCTAAATACTTACAATTTTCTTGTTCTTTCTATTGTTTTTTGACATTTTATTTGATCATTTATTTATAGTGAAGCTTCCACCATAAAGAACTGTTAATCTGCATGCACACATAAATCACTTTAAGAATGTATTCAATATTAGTGAAATATAGCATATTGTTTACAGTATAGTGCAGCTTCTGTAAATTTACAGTATGGGATACTAGTGTCAAAAGGAAAAACTTATTAGCCTGTTTGACAGCTTGGATCTCATGCTATTGATCTTAATAATGATATATTTTGTGTACCCCTTCTCTCTTTTTTTGGTTTGAAAAAAATTACAGAATTCTTTGATGTTTTGAACAATTGATTGGAACATACTCCATATAAACAGTTTTAACATGTATAAATTAACATTACAAATTTGTTGCATTAATAAAAAAATCATCATTTCAGTGAATTATGTGGCTAGCTAAGGATCTTAGGAAATGAATACAAACCAAGACATTGGCAAATTCCACCGGGAAGGCATTACTTACTAACTGGCTGGATATAACCAAGCTAAATGCTAATCCTAATTATCTTTTATTTGTAGGAACTGTACTCTGATCTATAGGCATGCATCATCTTATATACTAACTGCACACATAAGTTTATTTTTTCAGCTATCCTTTTTTGTTTACTCTTTGTGTGGTCATATTGTAAAAGCAAATATATTTCCAATTTTCCATATCACTGGTCCCTCTTCTGATTTTGATGAAGTCAGTCAATGGACTATCATTTCTAATGTAATGCAGTTGTTGGAGAAACAAAGGCTGATTGAGTTTGCAGAAGCACTTCGAAGTAGGTTGAACTACTTTGATGAGTTGGAAAATGTAAGGTTTGGTATTCCTAGTTTGTCTATTGAAACAAGATTCAAATATTCGATTAAAATAATGCTTTTCCTACTTGTTGTACATCTCACATGCATAATCGACCAAGCATACTGAATTCTGCAATACAACTATGTTGAAATTTAACTGTGAACTTATGTGAAAGCTTATTCAGAATCTTACAAAGTTTTGCTACTACTATCGTAATGATTGCATCGTTGTTCTTTTTGTTAGTTGGAAAGGTCAGTATGGACCCTGTGCTATATAATATATAGCCTATATTTGTTCATGATTTGGATGATATATACTATTATATAATCAACTCCAATGGATGCTCTTAATCTGAAATTTAAGCTATATTCTGTTGTTATCTTGTGATTATTGTTAACTTGTACATGATGATAAGTGCTTGTATTTTTGAAGATCCCACTCTTTGTTACTGTTTCTGTATATTCTGTAGCTGCATAGTCTTGAACATTTCTGGTTGCTAACCGTAACCACACTTATCCATTTCCACCAACCATGCAGACAATGTATCACAATGTATCCAAATGATTGCATTCATACATTATCTGTAATGTTGATGACGCAACACAATCTTGTTTTTTGAAATAATTCCCATTTCTTTCTGCGTAAGCTGCTTCATATGGTTTAGATACTATCTATATTTTGCAGGTCTCCACTAGCTTTTATTCTCAAACTATGAACATTGGAAATGAACAATTTCTTCCACTTTTGAAACGGCTTGATGATTGCATTTCGTAAGTTGTCATAGACAATGTTCTGTGTTTAGTTTTGGGATGCTGAGATTAAGGAGCTAATGCTGTATCCTGTTTGGGTGCTTATAGATATGTTGAAAATAACCCACAATATGTTGAATCTGCGGTTTACTTGGTTAAGTTCCGCCAACTTCAGGTAAAGGTCTTTTTGAATTGAACAACATGTATGATCATCATGAAATACTTTTACCTGATAATTGTATGCTTCTTTTATTCAGTCTCGTGCATTAGGTATGATTCGATCACATGTCCTGTCAATACTTAAAGCTGCTTCGTCCCAGGTGATTATCAGTTGAACTTTTGTAGGTAAATGTGATATAACTAGTAGTTACTGGATGATAGCTTGATTTTATTTTTCAGGTTCAAGCAGCAATTCGAGGAAGTGGTTCTGCAAAAAATGTTGTTACAGAGGGTGTGGAAGCATCTCTTATCTATGTTCGCTTCAAGGCAGCTGCTAGTGAGGTATACTTTTATAGAAAGGCTTAAACAAACTGTAGCTATGTGATCTATATATTATATCAAGCAAGCTCCAGTACACCTCAAAGTCGTAATTCTGCTGCCTCTGGTTCTTGTTTTCCAGCTTAAACCAATCTTAGGTGAAATTGAAAGTAGATCTTCTAGGAAAGAATACACGCAGATTCTTTCAGAATGTCACAGCTTGTTCTGTGAGCAGAGGTTGTACTTGGTAAGATAAACAGTTATTAGCTTTATATTTTACTTTTTTTTTTGCCTTGACTCGATTATTTCTTATCACTTGTTAATTGTTATACAACTTCAGATACGAGGCATGGTGCAGCAACGGATTTCTGAGTTTGCTAGAAAAGAGGCTTTGCCTTCTTTAACGAGATCTGGATGTGCCTATCTGATGGAGGTAACATATTTAATACTTTCTAGTTATCCTGTTTCAATCTGATCTTCTTTCCATGTTCAGAAAGTTACAAACTTACAGTAATAGATAACATAATAGCATTCTGTAATTTAGAGGAATTGAGCAAGACATTGTATATTTGGTTTGCTAGTATGCTCACCCATGTAGTGTGTTAGATAACAAGTGGTTCTGCAGCTTCTGCTTACTCCTCATGCCATGTATTTGTTAGGCAAATTTGTTCAAGTGAAAGTTCAAGACTTTAGTTTTATACCACTGAAAGTCTTGGATCCACTTTATTAGCATCCAAGGCCACCCAATTTTTTTGTTTTACCATTTCCATTCTCTTTAGGCCAATATAAGTTAATAATGACGTTTTTACCCTAAACTGGGGCTTTCAGTGTTATAAAACTGAAACTGTGAACCTTCAAAGGCACATAGCCAATTTTATCTAATCTTAAATATTCCTTTTTATTTTTCTTTCCTCCTATAATGCTCAGATGATGTCGACTGCAAGACGTATTTTACTACTTATCCTGTTGCTTGTCAGGCATGCCAATTTGAGCACCAGCTTTTTGCTCACTTTTTCCCGGCATCTGCATCAGATGTTTCGAGTATTGCTCCTCTAATGGACCCATTGTAAGCTTTTATTCCCTCTTGTTCTTATACTGCAATGTGAACATGAGTGATTTGTGTAAGTTCGCCAAACTTGACTTTAGACTTCATACTTTTATTATCGGCTAACCAACAATCAAGTTACAGGCTTTATAATAAACAAGTTGAATGCCGCTTTGCTACGGATAAAAAACATATTATGTTATTTCCTAAAATGACTAGAAAAATATTTTTATGAAATGTGTGACCATCTTTTTTATATAGGAAATTTGCACCTCAATCTGATTTATATAAGGATATTCATCCAGATTCAAGATTTGATTGATCTTCAATATTACGAAGTTAAGGGGGTAAATTGCAAAAATGCAATGGGAGTAGGTTGGTGTCAGATTCACTGCCACCACCACTAGAGGCTTTTATAGTAGTAAAGATATATGATCTTCAAGAACTAGGAATTATCTGGATCTTAATATGACACCCCAAAAATTACTCAGGCCTATACTGGCTTGCTATTAATGGGCTAGTAAATTATAAATGTGTAATTCAACCTTAAATTCAAATGAATTTGCAGAACATTTCATCAATTTAAGAAAGAGCTATAAGTTCCATTATGAAACAAGAGAAAAAGGAGAAGTTTCTTAAAAGTACGACTTATTTAAGTTCTGTCACAGATAGTTTAGAACCTCTAGGTATGTTGAGACTTCGTAAATGTAATTTCTTGTTAAAACATAAGGAACATATATCATTTTTCTAGTTTCTGCAACACCCTAGTTGTATGAATCACGTGTGTATTGTTTAGTGTTCACACTTTTATGTTTTTCAACTTTTCATGTAAGGTGATCATCTGATATGCTTTCTACTCAGGTGCACATACTTGTATGATACTCTGAGGCCTAGACTGATATATGAGGGAAGCATTGATTCTCTGTGTGAACTCGTTGACATTCTGAAGGTTGAAGTGCTAGGGGAACAACTAAGTAGACGAGGGGAATCAGTAGCTGGGCTTCGACCAATATTGCAAAGGATACTGGCAGATGTTCACGAGCGGTTGGCTTTTTGTGCTCGGACTCATATTCGCGAGGAGGTACTATTTAAAATATGCCCCTTATTGGTGACTTCTTTCAGTCAGCATGTTTTCATTTCAGTGCGTGGCACATATTTCCTTCATTTGTTCACAAATAGTGCGAGTATGGCTCCTTTGTTGTTCAGAACAGCTATCATGTCTACTTATGTTGAGTTTGTTGTGGAACCTGCAATTCCTTGACAGAAAATTTGATAGTTAAAACTGCACTTAAAATAATACCATAGATATTTGAAGTGCTTGATGTTTTTCACTTTTGATCTGATTGAAATTTTCTTATGAGCAATATCAGGCGTTGCATGCCAGTTACATGGGTAATGGTTGATTACTATGTTATTTAAAGTTCTGATGATGAATAGCAGTGTCCACAGAAAATGAGCAAGTCATGAATTGAGAACTGAGCTTGAAGATCTGCCGAGTTTTAGTATTATCTAGACAAGCTTGAGCTCAGAAATGAAGCAGCCTTTTGTTATATATTGTTTAATCTATTATCATTTTTGTTTGCTTAATCTTGTTCACTCTTATTTTCAGATTGCAAACTTCCGCCCTTCTGATGAAGATCTGGATTATCCTGGAAAGCTTGAGAGATCCTTAAATGTAACTACAAGTTCCAATGTGAGTTTTGTTCTAAGTTTAATAAAAGTTTGTTTTAGTTTAACTCTTTATGGTTCTATACCATATGATAAAAACCTGTACTGATAGTTGGTTCACACATAATTTTATCTAGTGTGGATGTGTGCTTACGATGGTACTATCAGTTTTGTAGATTCTTTAATCTCTTCCCTCATGTGCTAACATCATTTTTCTGCATGGTTTCATCTGATGATAAACAAATCAGACATGCTTACTACTAAATCAAGTCTTTAATCATGAACACCAGAAGTTATCACAGTCTTGTTAAAGCATTAATCTATTGTTTATCGTTCAATCTGTAGGTTAGTGGAAACTCAGACATATATGTGACATGGTATAGACCACTGGAGAAAACAGTGTCTTGTCTTTCAAAGCTATATCACCGCTTAGAACCTTCAGTTTTTACTGGATTAGCCCAGGTATTGGACCTCTCATAGCTTAAGAATATTTCTCCTGTTTATTGTTCTTTTATTGCTCGATGCCATGGTCACCAAACTTGACATAAAACTTCAATCTTCACCAGGAAGCTGTAGAAGTTTGTTCCACATCTCTTCAGGTCTCTATTCTCCTTTCCTTATTGTTAACGAATGTCTCAACAAGATCTAGAGAACATGCTTTATGTGTTGAGCTGCACTGTTCAATATTCTGAATGATTCTGTTGATCCCGTGAACAGAATGCAAGCAAGGTCATTGCAAAAAAAGCATCCGCGATGGATGGACAGCTTTTCCTAATTAAGCATCTTCTTATTTTAAGAGAACAGGTTATACAATTTGTGTAGTATGGGAAGTCAGAATTTCATTGCATGCACAAATCCATCTGGCAGCTCACGTGGTACTATATACATTTTCAGATTGCTCCATTTGATATTGAGTTCTCTGTCACGCATAAGGAGCTGGATTTCTCCCATTTGTTGGTATGCACGGCTTTATTCTTTGCATTTTGTGCACAAACTGTTTAGCCCTTGCATAATCATGCGAACCTTTTCACTTGAAGCCTGATGTTTGACAGAGTTATCGATTGTATTCGCTTTTATTACATGTACTCTACCATGCTTTTTACAGCAACTGTCTCACATATTCACCTTTTTAAAGAAAAAAAGAGTATTCACTTGTTATATGCAATTATGCATGGAAACTGTTGTTGAAATATTTTACTAGACCATCTTATAAATGAAACTACACTGCTGGTATATTTGATAACTTTTGTCACCATACAGACAAATTACTGGCATTTTTTTATTGCTTTCATAAGCTATTTTATATTTGTGCTGAGAACGCAACAGTCAGCAGTACTAGATGTCTCATTGGACAAATTCTTATTGCTATTTTCTATTTTTTTTTTGCATCTATATAACAAATGGCATTTACCTTCTTTTCTCTTGCCCACACACGAGCTGTGAATGAGCTGTAAAGTATGGACAAATAAAATGACCTCCCAGGCTCATCAGCTGGGACCAGACATTAATTTCTACTGCATTCTATCAAATTAAACTCTGGTCAGCTGAACTTAATCATAAGGTGCCATCCCTGAAATATGGTGTCAAAGTCTGGTGTGCAGTCTTGTCCGTGTAAATGATACGTTGACAATAGCAACAGCTACATTGTAGACTTTATTGAGAGAACTTTCTAATTGTATGTGATATGCCAGAATCTACTTAATGCTACTACCATCTATTTCTGTCTTAAGTTTCAGTAAGGTTTGTAAATTGTCTGAAGTTTCCTGATTATTTTGCTTTGTTTCTTGATGAACCATTTGAACTATCGAATATTCTTTGAATTAATTACCTGAAGTTCTTCAGTAGAAAGGTTCTGTTTTATGTGTCGGTTACACTTTGGACCTGCCATAAAAATGCTATATATGATGCACATGAATTGTATCCGATAAACTAATTGCTGCGAATAACATACTTCTTTTTACAGGATCACTTGAGAAGGATCCTCAGGGGACAGGTCTCATTATTTGATTGGTCAAGGTCAACATCACTTGCCAGGACATTTTCTCCCCGTGTTCTGGAGAACCAAATTGATGCCAGAAAAGTAAATATCTTGGACTGATAGCTATTGCTTTTTGGCCTTAAAGATGTTTATGTAAATTTCTCATTTATTGATCCTACAAATTTGTCAATCCATATTGTGAAAATTAAAAGAAGTCCAAATGTTATGTGCTGATGCGGCTTTTATAGACAAGACCCTGCATGTGCAACTTGACATGCATAAAAAATAAGGCAGTAGTCTAATGATTGCTTTGTAGATGCTCACATCCTCTTAAGTTTTTTTCAGCTAATTTTTCTTGCTGCTTTTTTTTTTCAGGAACTGGAAAAGAGCCTCAAATCTACATGTGAAGAGTTTATAATGTCCATTACAAAATTAGTAGTGGACCCAATGCTTTCTTTTGTTACTAAGGTTTGATATTAGCCTCCCTTTTAAGTGAGAAAGAGGTGCAGTAATTGTAGTAACTGACTTCTCAATCCCTTTTTTCTTTTTTCTTTTCTCTTTCTTTTTTCTTGGGGAAGGAAAGGCTTAGCTCTCATCCTTAGACCTCGTTTGCCATTGGCACCCATCCCCATGAACGGGTCAGGATTCTAGTTCAAAACACTGGGTCCGTATATGAAGATTGGATGGGATTTGGCCCATGCTGAAGGTGGCCAAACCTCTTTTGATTTGATCAGTTTCTCCATGCAGTATTAGGGTCCAATTCCTAGCATCCCTTTGTGGGATATTGATAATTTCAAATTATGAAGTGGCCCTATTCATGCACAAAACCTGAGCATGTCTGGTTCCAGTATTCTTTTCAAAACTTGAGTAGTAATTTACTCTAATTGAGATTTAACATCATTGTATGGGCCAGGTTACCGCTGTTAAGGTTGCACTATCCTCGGGTAGCCAGGGTCAGAAATTGGATTCCGTTCTAGCAAAACCCCTTAAGAGTCAGTCATTTGCTTCACCTGATAAGGTTGCGGAGCTGGTTCAAAAGGTATTCTCCAATATGATGCAAGCCAGATCATGGTCCTTTTTCACATGTTCCATACTAAAATTCCATTTTGCAGGTTGGTACTGCTATTCAGCAAGATTTACCCAAAGTAATGACCATGATGAGGTTGTATTTGCAAAATCCATCTACACGGTTGATTTTATTCAAACCCATGAAGTAAGTATTTACATAACCCTAACCCGACCATATGAGGTGAAAGAGAAACAAATTAATGGCCCGTGCTGATAAGGAAATATAATCATAGGCACGCTGTCACAAGTTGTCCATTAACAATTTTCTAACCTAGAGTTCATTATAACGAATGCGTATACAAAGTATTTCTGATTTCCATAGTCGACCTCTTGAATTTTGAAGCATGGAGTTAAATATCACTGGGGGCATTTCCATTTTATGGCTACCACAATTTTTTTTTTGCTCAAGTCCCTAGTAATTGAGCAAAGCTTTATAAAATTAATTCACTATATTTCACCATTTTTGTTTTTTGGGGTCAGACTTTTTTTTTAATCTGAGTTCATCAGTTATAATTTCAGTTCAGTGAACATATAACTACCGTTTGGTGTTATTCCTTGCTTCTAATAAACTGGGGGTAGTAAATTGAAATTGTACATGAAATTAAGCTGTACTAAGATGTACCAAACTAAATAAAATGTTCAGGCTATGTACTCAGTAGTCAGTTCTCATACAATACTTTTCTTGTGTGTATTTGTCCTAATTCCATCTTTGTACCAGATCAAATATAGTTGAGGCTCATATACAGCTGCACTCCCTTCTGAAGTCAGAATACACAGCTGAGGAAATCCAATCTATTGGTATGTTGTCTATACCTGACCTCCAGTCTCAGCTCGATGCTCTTTTGTAACTGGTCGGATACAACCCTATGTTTTGTTCGTCGAGTAAATGATATCCTGAAGTATAGTAACCCCGTTGTACCAGAGTGATGATGTAAGCTAGTACTCTGTTACTGTGAAAATGGAGCATTATTCTTGTGTGGTCAGTGTGCACAATGTCATGCTTGGCATGATGTTCCCACTGGGCTAGCAATGGCGGGTCCATCATTGCGTCTTTTCATCTAACAAGTACACAAGTGGTTCCGTTTGGCCATGAAAAAGGGTTGGACCACCCCCGGCCCCAGCATTTGTTGTCTTGTGATCACTCATTAATTTCTTCCACTTTAATACACCTGAGATTGCTGTATTTGTGACTAGGGTCTTCAATCTCATTTTGGGCAATAAGGCAAGCCCCGTAAATATTGTGAACTTCTGAAATTTTGCTAATTTGTTGTGAATTTCATTTGAAATTCGACGCTCAGGGGAGCTCTAAATTTCTTGTGAAGAAGTTTGATGAAATTCGAACCAAGTTTGTGAGCCTTTGCTTATGAACTGCTGATTATCTTCGTAGTCGGCAAACTTCTCCAGCCAGAAAGCTACGCTTTTACCTCCTACAGCGGCAGGCCGGCGAGGTCCTATACCGGCTCAGGCGAGTTATCACACGCCGGCCGGGGAGGAAGCAGAGGCAGGGCATGACGACATTGTATTCTTCTCGCTGCAACGGCGCAAAGGCTCAAATCCATACGTTACTACGCACCTTGGACCAACCTCTCGTCGCAATCCAGACTCGCTCTCTTTTCAGCGCGACGCACGGTGGTTGCTCCCTTTTGCTGTCAACCGAGCTGGCTTCCATAGAATTGAGCACGTTATAAAGCTTGATATATCATCTTCGGGAGCAGCAAAAATAATCACATCACATCACATCCATGATCCATCGCGTGTGATCTGTGGCCCAGCTCGGTTGAGGCCACGCGTATAAACAGACGCTAATCATCCCTGACAAGACATTTTATTTTAAACGAACCGTATGCGAGTTTCACGTTGATATAGCAGGAAAAAAAATTACAAGCACACGTCCCTTGCAAAGCTATGGTCAGGAAAACAAAATAAAGTCATACACTCACACCACCACAGGCAGACGACTCCTAACACAGACTTAGGAGAATGAGCACCGAGCCGGCCACCGCTATGCGAGAATGATTGCCACCGGTCTTAGCAGGGAACAAATGCCTCACCCTGAGACCACCCCGAGCAGAAACACCACCCACGGCCTCAAGGTTGTCCCCTCGTAGAAAGGGTTGTCAAGGACCTTGCGTGAGAAGATGATCCACTCGCCCCTCACGCAACCACGAAGAGGACCCACAAGAAGACCGTCGGAGACCAAACCGCTTGGAGATGGTACATTGTAGGAACATGATATCCTAAAACGACGCTCCCAGGGAGGCCATGATGCCAAGACACCGCCATCATCTGTCCAAGACTTCCTGGACTTGGTTTTTACACAGAGAATTCTAGTCGGAGAGATGGGAAACATCTCGACAAAGCCCTCGATGGGGGAATGATACCAGAGGTGTAGCCATTGTCAGCCTAGATGAAATCTTGGTAAGGCTTTCGCCTGATGTTTCTCTCCTCCTGACACCATAGCCCATCACTACCCCACCAAGCAAACCTCCGTCAAGGCGTGCACACCCTGATGCCCCACTGTCGGAGGCCTCCAGGCACCCCAGGGTCATCCGCTCCACAGACGCATCCGTCGTTGCAGTTGCTAGCCTGCACCACCGGCGATTACACATTGGCCATCTCCGACAGCAGCACTGCTGGTTACCACCAATGGGACGTCGTCGTTATTGGCCACCACCATCAACCATGCCCACCTTTGGCCACCTCCGGCAAGCCTGACCATGGAGGGATGACCACCATCATAGCCGCAACCACCACCGCAGCTGCGATTATAGTTGAGGATGGCACACACCGCGCTAAGCCCCTAGCGCCGCCTGCAACCTTAGCCAATATCAACCTCCAGCATCTCCTAATGCTGGAAGCTTCCTCGGTCGTTGCGACACCGATCGCCGGTCTTCCCACACGCAAAGTGCCTCAATTGCTCGCCTGCACGGTCATCGTTGCGCCCACGCAAACAAAATCACGCCATCAGGGAGGCCCCGACCAAATTCATGGCATATCCACCCGTGTATGTAGGGGGGAGGGGTAGATCTGGCCATGGTGATGCCCTAGCTAGTTCGTGGGGGTGCCGCTCGCCGAACGTCATAGTCGCAACCTCGCCAGCTCTCCGCTGCTGCTTCCTCTCCAGCATGTGTCCCCAACGCCTCCACCTTCCACCGCCATTGCCACCACCTTCAACCACCGCTGTCACCCACCCTGCCACCACTGTCTTCTCCGCACTAGATTTGGCTGTGGAAGACGCAAACCTAGCCAAAGGCACCTCCACCGAAGCTCGGTGACGCCCCAAGATGACAGGGAGCCATAGTGGGAGGAGAACTGAGCCTCGTCGCCGCTGTCCTTGTAGTCGGCTGGTTTCGCCGGCAGAGCCTCGTCGCTGCTGTCCTTGTAGTCGGCTGGTTTCGCTGGCAGCCGCTCAGGTGGCAGCAAGGCGGATGTGGAGAGAAGGGGGCGGCAGAGACGTGAAGACGCCATTGCCCCTAGGACGGGCGACACAGGCATTCTTCCAGGGGAATACGGGTGTTCTCCTCCCGACATTTCTTTGTCAAGCAAAGGCTTTGCTCATTATAAGCAATACTCCGTCGCTCCCAAAAATTACTTTTAACTCATAGTCTTTATCTTCTGGAACAGAGAGTACTGACTACTCCCTTCGTCCAAAAATGTAAGCATTTGGGGGTTGGATGTGACTGATTTTAGTACAATGAATCTGAACGTGCAGTTTGTCCAGATTCGTTGTATTAGAATCAGACACATCAAGCCCCCAAATGCTTACTTTTTGGTTAGAGGGAGTATATATTAAGACATAAGGAGTAAGTTGAGTAGAAAGTTTTATATGCATAAATAAAAGATGTGATATATTTTCAAAAAGGGACTGCCTTTCGCTGCGATCACTTTGATACTTTGATGGTAGATCAATGATACGGTAAATTAATATTCATTTAAATGGTTGTTGTAGACAGAAATATAATCAAAAGTAGAATTTTATTCCTTGCTCCGGTTTCCCATCTTTGGCGAGAGTCGGAGGGAGGATAATAAGTGCTTGGATTAAATGTAGCACAGTGACTTATGTGGTGTGCATTAGTATCTGGCTCGTATGAATTTGAATTTATGATGGATATTTTTCCAGTGGGGATAGAGAGTGACAAGCTGAGCATTGGCTGGACCACCTATGATAGTCAGCGATGACATGATAAGATGAAATGAAATAGTTTGATGGATTTAATTCGTTTTCCATTAAAACTTAGCCCATATATGGGAACTAAAGATTATTTTTTTTGAGAATTACACAGTACAATGTAGACACTCACAACGCATGCACACTCATCCATGTGAACACACACGCAAATCTTACCCCTATGAGCATCTCTGAAGACTGGGCTGGCAAATTCTTGAGATTGACGAAGTCACCACGGGCGTCTCGCTGTCGAGGGTGCGTCGCTTACCACTGAAAGCATAAAGCCATTAAAGATTGATTTTGAGAAGGAGCTGGTGAGTTGTCTGGGGTTTATGTACACAATTTTACCTACTTATTGTGATTATATCTCGGATTGGGATTTATGGGAAGTCCGAGGCCTGCCTTATAAATTCATGATTTAGAAAGAACGTAACTAATGTGACATGAAAAGTATAACAAATGCACAATAACAGCAATCAGCTTCAATATATAGGGTGATGCATTGACAGTTAATTTACTACAAAACAGACAGATATTTGCATTTTTCATGTTTTAGCTGAAGTCTGAGTGTGTACAGATATTTTGTGATATTATCTCTACCGCATGGCTTGTACTAACTAGACTTGGCAACGGGGTGGGTCAGGGCTGGGTTGGGCCACCTGACCCCCGAAGTCTTCCCTCGCCCCTGCCCCTGAAGAGAACATCAGGGTGAAATCACGCCCGTCCCTGGCCCTGCGAGGCCCCACTGCTCCAAAGGGGAATACGAGGCAACAACGAACACCTAGGGTCGCCACTCGCCAATGACGACCTGCGTGGCGACGAGAAGCCACCGGCGGCGTGGCTCGGAAGCGGAAGACCACGACCGTCGCCTCCACTGTACACCAAATCCAGATATCCCTCTAGTACGTTCTACGATGGCACCACGGCGTCATCCGAGGCTCTGAGTCGCTCCTCCTCACGGCGGCGGCGCTCCTCTCCGGCGGGCGATGAGCTTTGGCAGCGCTGCGGCGACCTATGCAGCACGACGACGAGCGTCGGCAGAGACCGGCACAGGCAACGAGCGGCAACGAGCGTCAGTAATGACCGACAAGCGACGAGCATCGGCGGCGACCGTGGCGAGGACCGGCGTGGCAACGAGCGTGTCCTAGACTCCTTTGTGGGTGGAGGCGCTAGTGCTTGACGGCGGCTAGGGATGAGGAAGGAGTGAGGGATGTGACTTAGGGTTTTTTAGTCTTCCATGAATGTAGGTGTTGGGCTATGGATTGAATTTTCAGAGTTTTTAGGCAATATACATCTTCGGGGCCCCGTGAGGTGTCCCGCGGGTTGATTTTCTCCCCTGCCCTACCCTCGAAATTGGCTGGGACCCCGGCCCCAATCCCCCGCGGGTGAGAAAACAACATCCCAGTGGTTCCCTGGCCCCGTCCCGCTGGGGAAATTGCCAAGCCTGGTCCTAACCGAAGCAAACATGCATGCTAACTCAGTTGTACATGAAAATGGAGAAAATCACTTTGCATCTAGCAAACGAAAAAATAGTTTTAGGGATTAAATGATCGTGCAAAATTGTTTGGTTGGTATTCTTTTCATACTTTTAAGAAGAATTTTGGCTGAGCGAAAAAACACACACACGAAGTTTTCTTGGATTGTAATCGTACTGATCACAAAAGGAGGACACCCTATGGCTTGACCACATATATTTTCTACTCCGTATTTCTAGTTTTGGGATTTGCAATCTGCACTTGTACATGGTTTAATCCTGAGAGCCACTGCAACACTGCAACCTGAACTTTAATAATAATTTGGTGGACAAAAGTACATGTTCACCTGTAAAAGTCATGGTCTCGCTGTTTACAGCCATTGGCTCAAGGGGTGAAGAGAAGACTGTGGCATCCACTTGGGGACACGGCACGAGGTTCTTGAGTTTGCTTACTGCTGAACACAGAACCAATCACACAAAAAGGAAGAAAATTATGCTTGTAGTACTGAGCTAGGCTACAACGATAATAAGATAATATTCTCCCAAAAACGATAATACAATCATATAATAATAATACAAATGATCACCTTAATTTTTAGAATAAAAAATACTTTTTTTACTAATGAAATTAATTCCGGTATTTATTTTAAAGCTACTGCAATTATTACGAAGTTTATTGGACTAATATTTATGCATTACAATAATACACGATTAGATTATAAACGAGAAGACTAATACAACCACCCTAAAATAGATATCATCATTTACGGTTGGCCAAAAAGCATAAAAATAGTCATTGTCTCCCTCAAACCAAAGAACTAATCTCCGAAACCAGCAGTTGATCGTTTGTCAATCGATTCCTAATCTTATCACTGTTAGCAAGTAAAGTCGAACCAGAAACGGAAGAGAAGCCGAAGATTAGCTAAGCTATAAACAACAGTCATTAGCAAAAAAAAACTACTTCGATCCGAACAAGATACGGATGGACTTCCAATATGATCCCTTGAAGGTTGCGACATTTAGAATGTCTTCATCGCTAGGTTTTTACTCGGAATTCACCATGAAAAATGAAAAGAAATGGTACGCTAAATCGACGACAGAAGCAATTCAACACCGTCTTGTGCAAGGTGAGTAGCACCCACAGGCGCACTGATGTCGCGCTCTATTTGTAGTCATCGTTAGGCAGAGAGTCAGCAGATCTCACTACACCCGATCAAATCCGGAGACAAGTTACCGCCGAGAAGTCGCCATCCATGCCGCACGCCCGATGGACGAAGCCCTTGGGCTAGATGCCGCCGACGCCGTCTCCGTCACCGTGGGTGTCGCCGGCGTCCTTGCCGTCGTACCACCTGGCACCATCGCTCGACGTTGTCCACTCGCCATCCCCCGCCGACACGACCCCACTGCTGCACTCTCGCACCGCCGCTGTGCTCTGGCCACGCGTGGTCGGATCCGGCAATGCCGCCACCAGATCCGGCCATGGCTGCATCGCCGCCGCGCCTTCATGCTGCCGCCACGCCATGCCGTACTGGCCGCGTATGGCCGAATCCGGCGACCCTGCCGCCATATTCAACCGCAGCACCGCCACCGTCGCCACCGCCGCACTGTCACCGCCGTGCCGCCTCCGCTTCTGCACCGCTCCGCTGCCTCGCCCCGCGCCATATCGTTGCCATCCGCTGCCGTGCGCTGAGTAACCCCAGTCATGAATCATGTAACCAGTTGTCACCAGCCAGTACCGCGATCCACAACTCAATACATGTGTCATGTGTGGATCAAGAATTGATTTGGCGTCATGTGTATATGTACTGCTACTCCTGTGTAGTACGATTCAATGTAGAAAAATGATGTGTTCTCTTTCTTTGTCGCGGAGGACACATACGTTGTTGGCTTTTGCGTCTTGAAGGGTGCAGCACTGCACTTAACGCAGATGACGTCTCATGGGAAGTTTTAGTGCAGTGCGAATTCTAGAAATTTTCATGTCGGATTCAAGTGCTTATAAATTTCTTTAAGTTCACATTTCTAATCCTAAAGTAATAATATTAAGAACGAGCAAAGACTCCCGTGTCGCCCTCCCCACGAGCGACCCGGGAGGCGATGCCGCTGCCGCTCCTAACTCTCTCTCCCCTTCCTCATTTGCCTCGCCGCCGCCCGAGCGATCGTCGGCAAAGCCGGGCGGCCACAACGACGGCGGCGGCGGGGACGGTTGGCGGCGGTGTGTCTGCAGCGACGGCGACGATGTGTCTATGGCGATGGTGGCAGACGTCGGGCGGGCGGCGGTCAGGCGACGTCGTCGTTCGGCTGGCGTGGCGGACATCGGATTGGCGGTGTGCTGGTGGCGTCATCGCGCCGCCTTGCCGCGACGGTGTGGTGGCAACGCTCACCGGGCCGCTTCTAGCCAGCCCTCGGCCAGATCTGGCGCGGGTGCGTCGGATCTGGCCGCGGCCGCCGGGGTTCGTTCGGTATGGCGTGCTCTCCGCGGCCTGGTGGCGTCGTCGCGTTGCCGAGGGCTCGGTGGAGCGGCGGGTGTGCTTTCCAGGGCCGTCCCATGCCAGCCCTCCGCCGGATTTGGCCGTTGCTGTTGGGATAGCACGGTGGGTGTGAGCGCTGACGACTGGCTTGTCCGCGGCTGTCCCAGGAGTTGGTTGGTGGTCGTCTCCACTGGGTGTAGGTGGTCCCAGGAGTTGGTTGCTTTGCTGTTGCATGGAATTCGGGATTAACGAGCGAAAGCTTCTCTGGCCTGGTGCCGGTCGACAACGGCGACGCCTATAGACGTCGTTTTCTTTCTTGAAGGCGTTGTCGTGTTGTCCTATCCTGCAACGTTTCTCCAGGTGAAAACCTTGTTCCGCCTCGCGGACGAGCAGTTGTCGGTGATATGGGCCCGGGGGTATCATCAGATAGCGATATCTTGAGAAGGAATGCGCCTTCATCGCCAAGACACCCCGCTGGCATGCCTCAACGATTTATAGCGGACCGGGCCACGGATGGCCATGTGGCACCCCGAGGGAGGGGTCGACCCGGAGGCTGTCCAAAGGCCATTCTCCGCCACAACACAGGGTTCGGAATTACCCGAACCCCTACCCCTTCGACCCGCACCTCTTCCTCTCCCGTGGGAGAGGTGAGCCCAGCTACCATAATTAATGCGGCGGATAGGCGCTGCCCCATCTCATTTAATGTGATGTGAGGCGTGTTCGTCAGTGATCATCATCACCTTTCGCCCCACGCAGAAAGGGTGTAAGGAAGTCCTCATCGGCTGTCACGGGCTGACAGCACCGTCAGCTCATCCACACCCCACCCCCGGTTTGTCACCGTCGTATTTAATGCCAAAGCGGCATCGTGGGAGAAAGAATGCGCGGGTGCAGGGGATGCTGCGTCGTCTCCGTCCTAGGCAAGGGGCGCCAATAGGTGGGCCCCGCTGGAGTAGGTGGTCAACCGCTCCCCTCCTCAGAAGCATGGCGTCCACGTACTTGTTTTCTTCACCAACTCTCGCAACATGGTGATCTAAGTAGGCATAGGGGTAGACCCCCGACAAGATAGGACAAGAACTGCTCCACGGCATAGAGTGGAGGCGGAGAAACCCAGGGCTACTATGGTGAGCCCTTGCACTATAAAAGGAGGCCCAGGTCCTCTATAGAGTTGGTTGGCTCATTCTAGGAGATCACAAGTATAGATTCACGTTGCAGTGCATCTCAGTCATCAGCTCTAGCTCCACCCAGGAAAGAACTCCTTCTTGTAATCCTTCATCCGCCATATCAACAACAAGAACAGAAGTAGGGTATTACGCTTCCCCGGCGGCCCGAACCTGCATAAATCCTGGTGTCATGAGTGTTTAGTGGGCTTTTTCCTCCTGCCCACCTTCTTCTTCTCCTTAGCTCAAGTCTCGGTGCACCGCACGCCTGTGCCGAACCAAAAAAGGGGTCCCCCGGATCCCCGTGTGTCGAACGCACGCATCGACAGCAGTGACGGCGTATCGTGTCGTTTCCCTGTTGGGGACACTGTCTTGGAGAACCAGAGATCGTTGACGGACGTGTGCTTCAGTCCCAATGTGCTCAATCCTAGGTTGTTCAGCAATGCCTTCATCTTCTTGGCCCGCTTCTTGCTCTATGGTGTAGTTTTATCCTTCTTTATTTGTTTTTGCTAGATGAAGTCGGAGCTGCTTTATTGTGGGGTGCGGCAGAGTTCGGCAACGATGCCACTTTGCAATCTCCTTCGTTGTGGGATGGTGCTCGCTTTGTGCTTGGAGTGGCGTCTCGTTGATTATGGTTGAGGTCTGTCGTGGGGGTTGGGCCGCTTTTTGCTTGGGCAATGCCTTGGCGTTTAGATGTTGCATCTGCTGTGAAGTCAGAGCTGCTGTGTCACTCGGCGGCAAGCTCGGCAACGATAACACATTCCCTTCAATGTTGATGCTTTAGTGTTGCTTTTGCGACAAGTTTGGCATTGACGCTCTGCGTTAGGCTGCACTGTGGGGGTTTTAGTTGCTAGGTTGGTTGTGGTGTACCGTGCACCATGTAGGAGTTTTAGCCAGTTTTCCATAATTAATCGTGCATCTGTACGGTTTTTTGGCCCGGTTTTTCTTATAAATTGGGTCAATTTTCTTCTTTTAGATATAAAAAAGGAACTAAGTTCCTTCTCGGTTTTTAAAAAAACATTTCTAATCCTCAACAACCCATACAATAAATCAAAAGTTAACGAATGACAACTCTACCAAAGATACAGTAGTTAACAAGCTAAAAGTGTGGCGCGTGAGGCACAGCTGTTTTGGAAACGAGCTGAAAAGGAGGCTAGCTCATGCTTGGCTCGTTTGGCTTTTGAGACTAAACCGAGCGGCGGTCGTGCTGGTGCGGCCGCGGCGTTGTCCTCCCCTCTGCCAGATTTGACAGGAGAAGAGGCGGCTGCGGCGTTGCCCTGCCCTCCGCCACCAGCGGGAGGGGAGGCGGCGGCGGCGGCCGGGCGGTGGATTTTTTTTTTTTGATTTGTGAATTTGAGCATTTATGATGAGAGTACTTGTGAATTTTGTTTTAATGTCGATCCGTGTGATGAGATCGAGATTTGGTACGTGAGCATATTTTGATTTGTATCGTAATTTTTTGTGAATTTATCTGAGATGTATTGATATGCAGATCTGTGTGTGATTAATTTGCGGAGGATTTAGGTATTTGAGGAACAGTAAAATTGGTTGAAAAAAAGGCACAAGAGGGTATGGTCTAACCGACCAGGCTAAAAATGATTTTTTTTACCGACTAGGTCCGTCTTAGTCCCTGATGGTTAGCCCTGGTTTGCAAACCGGGACTAAAAAGATTGAAAACCAGGGCTAAAAAGCCTCCACTAATGCATGCGATCTCGAGCCGAGCCGACAAACCAGATTTTTTTTCACCTCTAGTTTCCACTACCCATCTTATGTGAATTCATACTTATGTATATGCTTTATAATTTTGGTTGGATAACACTTAACACATACTCCCTCCGTAACAAAAAAAAAAAGTGTTTCTGGATTTGAATACACCGCGTCAAACCCATTATCAGTGATCAACTGTTCATAGAGCTTGTTAACATTGCTTTTCCTGTGCGCTTGTTAACATTGTATTTCTCAAGCCTACGGGAAAAAGTTTCTTTGTCAAGTCCATTATCAGTGATAACTGTTCATAGAGCTTTCCCCGCAAAAAAGAGAAAAAACTGTTCATAGAGCTCGACCAACAGCAGGGGCCAGTTGCATGTGCACTGCACGCATGCAGATACAAAGCATCTTCGATCGTGTTCTATACAGTGGCCATTGTACTTAAAGGAAATAATAAGACAGAGACGTGTTCTCATAATTGTACCTATGTGTTGCGCATACATAGCATAGCAGCAAGACATGACATTGCATGCATGGGTGCGCGGCACATTTGGTACGCCCATTATTTCTATGCTATAAAAAACAACACAAATCGAAGGAGTCGCCATGGGCATCGATGAGTCCATGCACTGCGTGACAGCGTGAGTATGCGCGCATCTTAATTTCCGATCCTTGCAGCATCTAGCTAGCTAAATAATACTTCCAGATAATATCCAAATATAAAAAAGAGTCTATTAACGCATGCAAAACTAAACATGCATGAATAATTTTTTTTAAAATTACACAGTACATATGGACACTTATAACACATGCACCCTCACCCCTATGAACAAACGCACGCAAATCCTACCCCTATAAGCATCTCTGAAGACTGAGCCGGTAAATTGTTGAGGTTGACGAAGTCAGTATGGACGTCTTGCTGTCAACGGGTACGTCGCTACTACTAAAAGCATAAAGCCGTTAAATCCTGAAAAATTCGTTCCCAGGACCTCAAGTACTACTTAGGCTCTTGTAACGCTTTTGTAACCACTGGGCTACAGGTCCGTTCGCCAGAACGATTGAAACTATATATAATTAATTGATCTGTTTATTCACGTACATACCGGGGATATGGTTCATGCATGCTCATGCAAACGAGATATTGTTGATTCGTGCAAATTATCAAAAGAATTCTGTGTGCCCGTTTGGAAACATATCCTAAGAGCCTTCCCATATATATCTGAACGCCAAGATATTTGCTTTGCATGGTCAGCAACAACAAGGATGCCCTCCTTGTGAGTTTTCCCTTGATAATGACATTTTATATCTTTACTTCTTCCGTATATTTTTTTATCTAAATTGAAAGAAGCAATATTGTCTCGACCTCTCACATACGTAGAGATTAGAATAGAAGATACGTAGAGATAAGTTGGAAATAGGCAGTAACAAACAAAACACACTCCATTTTGAAAGGGAAAAGCGTACGCACAATGGTTTGTGTGCAACTATCTCTCTATTTTTAATGGTGAAAAAGACCTCCACAATTATTGAGATGCCGTCTTTTTTTATGTATTGTACACGAGAAGAAACACGTTGCTTGAGGACAAAATATGTCGTTGCTGAAATATTACAAAGCCTGGGCCCTTGGACCACTTTGATCTGAGTATCTGACCTCCTTTCTCTCAATATTTTGATCTATCTCTCGTAGGCTCTTTTTTCCGGTGCACTTTTGCTTTGGTTGAACTTTTTCCCTCGAGAACTAGTGGGACAATCCATCTTTTCTTTATCTCTTCAAAAAGGTCTCACTTGTGATTTAGTACATATATAGTTCAGATAGGTAAAAAAGGACAGCCTAATACATCTGTAAACTAATTACCTAAATGTTAGAATACTAAAATCATATCTTCAGTACAATGTTACTATCAAAGGAAAAAAAAATAACTGATAAGTTTCAGTCTTTCAGAGTAGAAAAATATCGCAGTCAAATTGAGGGCAACGTTTGCAGTGCTGGCGGGCACACACATATCGTCTGTACCTTTCACCACATTTTCAGAATATATATACATTGAAATGGATCCAGAATTATATTGCTGGCAATATAGAATTCTATTTGAGCACATGAATTCAGAACTTTGCACTTTCCCTGGCAGCTATCAAATCAGTAGCCAAACAATACACACTGAAATTTATTTCATATAGCACCGCAAACAGTGCCTTTTTTTTTGAACTTACCCAATTAACACCAAGTGAGTTCAATATTGAAATCTTGCAAACCATAATGGTGGGTGGGGGTCTACTAGCTGGTAACAGCATAAAAAATCCAATGTGTAACCCCTTTTTCTACAAGAAGGCACAATTAATGCACCTCATTTTCCTGTCTATGTCTATCTTCATCGGTAGTATTCCTTCAATTTATTTTTGATCTTCATATAGCGAAAATCAAACCATTCATAATTAATCTATATATAGTTGCATGTATATAGATTTCGTTACAATTAATGTAACCAATGCATTACAAACAAATATGTGCATCACCGCAAAAAAATGTGCATGCTAAGAGAGTTATTGTATATGTTATCTTAATTGATGTATGCATTATGGAAGAATGCGTGTATGTTATGCATAACATCTTACTCGATGTGGTTTAATTTATCCTTAGTCTTGGTACACAAATCTTATATGAAGATCAAAAATAAATGGAGTGAGTACTGCAATCTAGACCTTTGCATTCCAAAAGTTTTGTGGGATATCCACACGATTCACTTCAATTTCCATACAACATTACAAAACCCCTTATATGTAGTGGGTTGAGAACCCCATCTATGAGCGTATCCCAATTGACACAAATTAGTGGTCATAGATGTGGAAGACTATTGTATCTGTTGAGCACCCATTAGTGATCAAGTCGATCGTCTACACCTTTGTTATTATGAACTGTCGTAGATAACAATTACCTTTAACGTGTCTCACAAAATATCAACTGTTATAGATGTGGAAATTTAGCAAAAAAATTAAAGAATGAAAAAGAAGCACCAACTCTCTAGCCGCTCGTCACCGTCGTCAATCGATGCCGATGCCGCCACAAGCTTCCCATCATCACTAATGTTGTCATAACGTTTGTGCGCTTGTTGTTGTCACCATCACACTGATCGAGCATGGCCATCCTCTCTTATGAGCGAAACAAGGATATGGCTTTATGGTTGCCATGCACCACTACCATCATCGTGTACATTATGGTCGCCATTGCCGCTCTTCTGTGGTTCTGCCACCTTCTTTGTCCCTTGATGCCGCCGAGGTCAATGCACCATTGCCCCCATTCAACACCATATCATAAGATGGAACCCTTAGCCAGCAAGACTCTAGCTCGGGGCAGTCAGCGGATCCAACCATCTCCAACTCGAGTATGTCAGATCTAGCCACCTTAAGATCGAAGGCTTAGGAATGGAGGAGCAATGACAACACTGCCGGAATCGCCACCGGACAAAAGTTGTTGCTACATCTTGGCACGGGCAAAGTGCAAAGCACGAAAAAAGGGCGGCTCAAGGAGATCAGCTGGCTGCATGCAACAGCAGTGATAGAATCACCAGGGGATTAACCGTTGTTTGATCCTGGCGTGGGGTGGAGTGCAAGGAACGATGAAAGTAGCAGAAGCAACTGTCACTCGATTAGGGAGAAGGGGTAGGGGAACGTAAAGAGGAGGGCAAGGCTGAGATAAGAAACAGAGGAGAGACGTGAATAGCGAGATTATAGAGGCATAGGAGCTGAGCTGGTGAAGATCTTCTATAATGTTTGTAAAATAGAGCTGTTAGAGATGGATGTTTATCTATAACAAATGGTTATTATAAACAACGGTAGATGCATGAGACCCTCGTTTATAAAGGTTCAAGACAAATCGGGATGGCAAGTTATTAAAATTTACAATCGTTTCTACTTAAACTGTTACAAATAACCAATGGAACCACCTCAAACTACCTATGAAACCTAACTAACTTTCTATATTGATATAAGAATCAAGAAAATTCCACGCTATTGGGGCCCAGTATCAATAGAAGATTCTTCTTCTCTATAACGATTACTATCGAATCATGTGGAAGCAGTGAGTCAAAAAGAAAAGAAAAAAACATATTTTGTGGACATGGGGTGGTTTTAAATATCCATCACTCCTCTCCCCTTCACCCCCCCCCCCCCCCCACAAACTCGTCTAGCTATTCGGCTCCAAGCTAGCGTGGTGGTCTCACCACCTCACCTGAGGTTAGGTGATTCCACCCGCCGTCCTCGTCGCCGGCAACCATGCTTCCGAGAAGCCAGAGCATCTTCCACCTCGGCGAGGACGGCGGCGCCCACTTCGTCACGGCGGCCGCAGCCATGGCCGGTGGAATAAACGGCGCATCCGCCGGTGGCCGGCGCGTGCGTGAACGCACCCATGTCGGGCTCCAGATCATCGTGCACAACCATCACCACCACCAAGGCCGCCACGCGCACGGGCATGCAGCGAGCATAGTCCTCAAGCAGATGGTCCGGCCGCGCGCCGCCGCCGCCGTTGTAGGGCGCCACGCCGTCTCCTGCAGCTTCCTCAAGACCTGCTCGCTTTGCCGGCGTGAACTCTGCCCTACCAAGGACGTGTACATGTATAGGTACTCAAATTAATTAAAATCTAACAAACCATAGGAAGGAGGCACTGCTGCATATGTGCCATGTCATGAGACATTCATCCATGTATGACGAACTTCGTGTGCGTATATGTGCAGAGGTGACCAAGGGTTCTGCAGCGAGGAGTGCCGGTGGCAGCAGATCGTCGTCGACGAGGCGCGGGAGCGGGAGGCGACGATGGGCCGGCCGGACCGGCGTGGCCTGGCTCGCCACCATAGCCCTCACCGTGCGGCTCCTATCCGTGGAAGGCCAAGGAAGACAGTAACCGTAGCCTAGAGTACTGTACTAGGTAGTAGTTGTAGAACAGTGTTAAGCATGACACTGTTCCTCTCTTCTTTGTTACTAGTACTTAAGAGAGGAGGGGCACGTATTGTTCATGGAGAACTTTGAGAGGAAGTTAGCCAGGCATGTCAATAATGGAGTTTGCATGTGTATGCATGCAGAAGATTGAGTACAAGGGGAAATGGAGAAGAACGGGTTGATTAAAATATTGGATCGGTGTTTTTGCACGTTGTAATCCTGAAGGGGTATGCAACTTGTTAGATCTGTTGTTTGTTGTTACACACGATCCAATTGGTTTTGGAAGAATGGAAGAAATGAAGTGGGGAACAAAGGAAGAGATTCCGTGCTTGACTGCTTGTTGCTATGTGATTTGTTAGGTTTCAGTTGAGTCCAACGTGTAAGCGGACGGAATTGATTCTCCTTCTGAACACTAGTGGTTAAAAATGGTACGGTGCCGAATTTGATACTTCGCTAGGAAATTGGGGAACAAGGGATGGACAATTCTGTACCATCCAAGAACTTGATAGCTAGGAAGAATCAATATGCAGTTGCAAAATGGGTATCACTTTCACCTTTTTCATATAGTACAAGATGTTGAGTAGGATATCACAATATGCTTTCTTGGAAAACAAATTATTTGGAATTAATAACAAGATGAAATTAGAGGATGACTAGACCCCATTAGTATATAAATTTTGTCAAACTAGTTGTATATACCCGTGCGTTAATACGTGATGAAAGGAACATGTAAAACACATGACGCATGGTTTGTTTTTCTATTGTGTTTTTGCAAAAAAAAAAAAAGGTTAGCCACACACAGATTAATTGTGGTTTATTGTGAGAACATCTTACTAAACTATTTTCTTTCGGTTCTCTAACCAGAGAGGACATACACTACACAGAGGGATGAGTAAACAAGCGACAAAACTCTCTTTTTTAAGTTGTAGAGACACCTATGAAACTAGGTCAAACTAGGTATTTAAAATCCCTCGACTATTGAAGCAGTTCATTTTAAGCCCCCTCGATCGGTGAAAATTAGAGTACTTGTGTGACGCTCCGGTCATAAAAAATGGTGAGACCCAACCCGACTTTCAAAGCCCCCCTCTCTCTCATGTTAGTGAGGGAACTAGGAGACAACAAACCTTAAGTTTCAGGGAAGAGGCTAGCAATAGCTATGTGGGCGATGTGGCTGGTGAGTATATTTGTTTGAAGAGTATATAGATTGGGAGAACAAGAGAACATATAACAGATAAAGATAATGGAAAAGAAGATGGTAATATCAATGACATGCAGGCCCATGCCATCATCATATAGGCGAAAACCATCCAGGTTCTAAGAGGTCATTCAGATTACTGCCATTTTTAATCATACCAATATTTGGAGTTGCCAAAATTTTAGTAAGTTACCAAATATTGGTAAATTGTAGAAGTTTCTCCTCTCGTATTTTTTACCAAAAGTTATTATTGGCAACAAACTAAACACAACCATCACTGCATTACCAAATTTTGGCATTGTTTTTTTTTGCGGCAAAGTGAACAGGCCCTAAAGGGGGTGGGGCAAATTGAATAGTTTTGATAGTGAAGAGAGTTAAAAACTCGATATTAGAGGTGAGGTGAGGTGATATTAGAGGTGAGGTGATACTTTGACCAACGCAACAGCTAAGAATCCCTCTTTGCTATATCCCACTCCTAAAATCGACCTTCATGGGCCGTGGGCTAGTTGCTTTCATTTTTGGACACTGCAAACGAAAGAGCAAGATCCATAATAAGCGGCACATCGGAGGCCCACGAAAAGCATTGGATAGGAAACAGTCTCGGAAGCGACGGAAGGCCGATTCACTACCGCGTCCCAAGACCGAATTCGAGTTGATCCCTCCTGCTTGGATTCTTGCCCTCCAAGTCGAGTAGGAGTCGGCAGTTCATCTCCGACTAGGATTCCGGCATGCCAGTTGCCCAGCCTCTCCAGCCTATAAACGCGCACGCCCGTTACTCCACGGGCACAATCTCACGAAGCCACGAAAACCCCAAATCCCCAATAAGCAAGAGACGGCCGTCGATTCCGAATTCCGCATTGCAATTTGCAATCAACCGTACGTCCTCCGAGAAGAGCGATATGGCGGCGGCGGCAGCAGCAGCGGCGGCGGCGCGAGCACTTCTCTCGTCGGCACGTGTTTCCGGCGGCACCGCGGCAGTGAGGTGTGGCGCCTGGCGTTCCTACTCGGCAGCGGCCACGGCGGCGGCTGTGCGGCAAGAGCCTGCAGCCGCGGCCGGCACGACAGCGACGAAGCTGGCGGCGGCGGCGGCGGAGGGCGCCGCCGGGAATAGCAAGGAGGGGTTCTTCTGGATGAGGGAGCCCAGGACGGGGAACTGGATGCCAGAGAATCACTTCAACGACGTCGACGCCGCCTACCTCCGGTCCCGGCTGCTCTTCGCCAAGAAAAACTAGCTAAATCGATCGATCACTGGATTATTTCACTGTAGCCAGTTAGATGATGACATATGCATGCGCACACACGGGCGCGCGCACCTGAATCTTCATTGTGCTATTTATTTTGTGCAAGGAACTGTGGATTAATCACCAAGTACCGGATTCTCTTTCATTGTGTGCAACACGATTTGGGTTAGTTTTTTGCGTGTCACTACACTAGAAAGCATTCCCGCATGTGGGCGGGAAGGGTTTTCGCGGACCGGCGAGACAAGTCCGCTTGCTATTATTGGTATGTGAAAATACTAATCTTTATAGACGGACTGGTGCCCGTATACGAAAATCTATCTTCGCACAGGGGCTTCTTCACACATCCGCATGTGAAAATGCATCTTTGCCGTCAATTGTATTTGCTTTTCTTTTTTGAAAATTTATATATGCTATCGTACAAGAGCTAAATAATTAGAAAGAAACCATATTATTATTAGAAGAGTTGTACTTTAAAATTAATAATACATTTGTACCAACATAATTATTTTTCAACACGCAATCCATTACAAAATTACAAATGTGACTTCTCCCACCCGGATAGTCCTCTGTACTTTTCTTCCCTGGCGTATGCGGTGTTTTGATCAAAGTATGCTCCAAGGGTGTTGCATATGTTGCGATGGATGAATTGGATAATGTTTGAAATGAGGTTCCATAGTGTTTGCTTGGTCATATGTTAGGCATGCCCCGATATGTTGTACAACCGCCGTTAAGAAAACACACTTATCAAATCCAAAAAGGAGTAATTTTTTTGTTACTATTAATATATATAGAGAGGATTTGAAGGTACGCGCATCATCGAAGTTAGTTGTAAACCTTTCGTATACTCTCATCATCTTGCATACATAATATATACAGAGAACCATCCTAGTCGGTTGTTTGTAGCACTGATTAATAAGTGTGTGAATTACAATTATGATATAAAATGACAATTCTATCTCATGATAAATAAAATGAGTTGAGTAATTACCGCCTAGTCTAGTTTAACAAGGAGTTTGTCATGACGTACATCAACCGGCCCTCCTTGACGTTGGTACAGCTTGTGTGAGTTGTTTAGTGGATTTTTACAATGTAACACCGGAAAAACAAATGAAGTTGTAGGTGAAAACTACAAGTATATGTCAGATTTACAGATTTAGCATAATCATTCATATATTTTTCCTTTCCGTAGCAGGTCGGATCAAGCACTACAGGCATCAACTGCTTTGGACAAATCAAGAACAAAATGGATCGCACGAGAACGCTTAAGAGGCCCGTATGCGAAGATCTTCGCATATGGGCCTTGGCTGGACCGATTTACACATGCAGACGGCTATTCTGTCCGCCTGCGAAAATGGGTGGCCGTCGTATGGGAAATTGGATTCTAGCAATGTGTGTCAAACACAACTTGGAAATCCTATGTGTGGAACTATGGATTTTTGTGTGTTTGTGTGTGTAGAACACAACTTGAAAGACCGCCGACCATCCATATCTTGACTCGTACCCATGGTGATCTGATAGAGTGCGTTGATGACAACTTCCTCGAGTATAACCCCGACAAGCCTGGCTATGCTCCGCATTACTACGATACTGAAATTTGGCTATGGACCCAATGGGTTCTCAGAGCTCTACGAATTGGACGTTGAATCATGGACCCCATCTCCTTCACCATCCGATCGTTATGTTCGGGTGCTCGACGCGAGCACTAGCAAGAACAACAAAGTGAGAACTCCAACAACTCAACTACACGAAGCCCATGAATTGACTAGCAATACTCCTGCTGATGTCACCACTCCTGAGGGAGTCAAGTGGGCTCGGAAGATGCAACCACTTTCAACTGATCTTGGGTCTTTGTTTGCTCTAGAGCTGGCACCAGAAGAACAAAGCACGCCTGCTCTAGACAATAGTGAGGGTGCGGGAGGTGAAGATTATTGAGCTGATGGAGAACCCTCTCTACCTCGACAGCCTACCCCCATTGATAATGCGAATGGAGAACATGAACAATCTCCTCCACACAGGCGCCCTAATCGACAAGCCCATCATCAGGATAGGCGTCGAGACGGTGAAGATCATGAAGACCGTGACAGACGCGATTGGACGCTAGACAGCGAAGACCACGGCCGCCGACACTCCTAGGATCGGTATGAAAGGGATCGAGACTATCACCAACAGTGGTGTTTGCAGCCTACCAACAATCATGATTCGATAGGTACATGTAGAATAGCGGTTGTTCCATATGTACCTGTTGAACTGTGGATGTTCGATAGGGTGCTAAAAATTGTGATTTTAACAAATCAACATCTAGTTTTGATATTTTCCATTCAAACAATATTATTGGTAAAAAAATCAATGTTTGGATGGTTCTCAAACTTTGCCATAATTTGAGTGAGTGTGGCCCATACTTTGTTGTCTACATTTGTGCACTATGTGCACATGTTGGTATGGTATAACTCAATTGTAGCAAGAACCAAACATTAGCCTCGGTAATTGGTAAAAATTGGTTAACACAAGATTAACAAAGCTTGGCACTCAATTAGGCCCTAATACTCTCTCAATCATAAATATTTGGTATTCAAGAAAATATTTAAATCAATATATGCTATTTGATTATTGTCAACTTGATTCTTTTAAATATCGCATCCAAAATTTATGCAGCCTATTGTGTTAAACATGGAGCCTAGCTTGCCTTGCTCATGAGATGGCATGCGTATTGTTCATGTGAGAATGAGCTTGCATTTTGCCTCCATCCCCAACTCAAGGCATTTACACCACCATTGCCCTACTCCTCCACTATGCCACTGGGCTTGTATCCACTTCACCTCATTGAAAAGAATGTGAGTATATGAGGTCAGCCCATTTCATCAAATATGTATGGTCCACCCAATCTCCATTTGCACAAGACCTAGTTTTGATATTGACTTCCCTTCGGTTTATCTTAAGCATGGGTTGCTGGTCATCATGGATAAACCGAGTGCCATTTACACAAGCACTTCCAAGTGCAACACCGCTAGTGTAACATGTGTCTTGAGCAAGGTATTTTAAAACCTACACAGTTCAAAAGAATATTCAGTTAATTATAAACAAGGATATAAGCCATATGTTTGAGTTTAGTGAAATTTTTTTCACTTATATATATCACCAAGTTATTTATTCAGTGTGATTTATTTTTTTCAAGAAAACTAGCATGTGCTGCCCACTTAGGTAGCACGATCTAGACTTCAAAAGTAGAAGCTCCATGAGCCACGCATATCAAAGTCAAAGGCTTGGTTGAACAAGGTTTGCCATACTTTCTAACTAGAACCTCACAAACTAATTCTCTTCTCAATAAATTATTGTTTAATATGGCTCTCCAAATGCTACATAATTCCGTGAAGCGGCATATGACACTACAAATACCAAACGAAAGACTAATAATGCTCCATAAAATTCAGAAATTGTACCCCGTAGTCAAAAGAAGTTTGCACACTACCAGAAACAAGTAGTGACACGCATGAATTTATCGGTAAAACTTTAGTGTCTATGTTAAGAACTTTAGAAAGAAAGGATAGATAATACACTACAATGACGAAACCCCAAAATCAACTCTACTCCCTCCGTCCCAAAAAAAACGCATTCCTGGGTTTAAATCTGGACATAGGCTATGTCCAGATTCAAACCCAGGGATGCGTTTTTTTTTCTATGTCCAGATTTAAACCTAGGGATGCGTTTTTTTTGGACGGAGGGATTAAGTTACACACTTTTGAGTTTTCACTTTTGACAGTTTGTGCTTAGTAACAGATGCTGACCACCTTGGTACATGGGGAAATAGACCACTACAGTAGCTTCATCTTTGTATTGGTTTGAGCCAAAGAAAACAAAATGGTCCACATCTTATCTATTGAATGAAGAAACTACAATGCCATTTAGACAAGCAATTCACAAGTGCAACAAGGCTTGTGTAACAAGTTTCTTGAGTAAGATATTTCAAAACCTAGCTAGTTATAAAAATCATCAATTAGTAATGAACAATGGTATTAGACAAAATATGGTTGAATTCAAACTGCGAAGATAGCTTACACAATTAAAGATGATAGTAGCATTAAATGTGGAAACTGGTATAATACATTTGTCATCCAAAAAAGCAAAGCAAATTAATTTGCACAACACATAATGGGGGAATTTAGTGGATACATTTTCACACATATCACCACGTTGTGTTCAATACACTTTTTTATTTTTTTTTAAGAAAACTAATATGTACTGCCCATTTAGGTAGGGTCGTCCAGATTTCAAAAGCAAAAGCTCAGCGCCACATACATCATAGTAAAAGGTTCGGTTGAAGATGGCTTGTCATTCTTGCTAATGTTAGATACTCGGTGGCTAATTACATGTTATCTTGTACTCCCTCTGTATTTATATTTGAGCGAACCAACGTCAACTTAAAAAAGATCAGAGAGAGTAGTTAACTAAGACAACATGAAATAATTGCCAATTCTAAATAATTTCTTGGCTCTCAGAAATATACATAATGTCGTGACACAACATATATGGCACACCAACTACCAAACTAAAGACTAAAAATGTTGCATAAAAATAGAAATCATACTTGATCATCAAAACAAGATTGTGCACCACAAGAAACAAGCAATAATATCACAACACAATGTACCACCCCGCTGGAAAGAGAAATATTGTGAGCATAATGAAGCCAAAAAATTATAGCATGTTGAATACTCTATGGTGTCTATAGTTTAAAAGACACCAATGAAAGCATTTAATTTGTGTTACCATTATATTTTTTTAGGGAAATGTTACCTTAGTTAACCTTCAACTATAGCAGCATAAATCAAGATTTTAGTTCGTTCATTTGATATACCATTAATTTCAGATTTAAATATTTCAGAGGTCATGGAAATTATCATATGATTAGTCAAGCAAGGATACAATGCAAACATTGATGTGCACTTAAATGCTGTGCAGAGCATTCAAACCATCCTCTAGTGAGATCATTGAAAATGCATGCTATAAAAGAGATGGAAATGCAATCATTTATTGGAATAAGAAAAATATGCATTGTTATATAAGAAAATTTAGGCACATGGTGCTCCACAAATAAGAAGCTTCATGTTCACATCATCATCATATATCATTATGGCTAGAAAATGTTCACCTTCTTCGACAACCATTTCATTCTTAGAGGGGAAGATGTTTATCTTTGGAGCATCACTTAGTCTACATGACCCAAGTTAACACTTTGCACATCATTATTCCGTACACAGTATAGAAAAAAAAAACATGTGCAAGCTAAAACATATCCCATGCATGGTTCTAGGAGCTACATACATGAATGTTAAATTATTGGATGAAGAAAAACTAAATATGACTTACAATACATTCAATAAAGACGTGATGAATATGGTACCTCTGAACAACTAACATCAAGGCTTGGCGAATATGAGATGTTGATAGGATAAGAATGAATTTCTCCAACATATTATATATGAAATCACTAGGAACGAATGAGTGTCAGAATCATAAATTCCATAATAAAAAATAAGATTCCAAAGTAATACTCTCACTGTCTCAAAATATAGCTACTTATGTTATTTTTTAGGAGGATAAGCTTGTGAAGAGGAAGGGTTATTATTGGTTTAGAGGAAGGGTAGGTGGAGAAATTAAATGAGGGATAGTTGTGATTGGTTGAGATGTGATAGATAGGTGTAAAAGTAGTTATATTTTGATACAAAATTTAAATATTAAGATAGTTATATCTTGAGACAGAGAGTAGGATAGTAGGAAATATTTTTCTAGAAAAAAAGGGTCAATAAATTGTAAAATAATTATAAATTTAAGCAGTCGGCATGCGAAAAAATGAATAGCAGTTGTTGATATTACATGTACAAAAGAAAATAATCATTTCAACAATCAAACAACACATATGGTATTCAGAACAAGCTAAATCAATGTAGTTTGGTGATTGTTTTATGGAAACCAAGCTCTATAATACTATAAAAAAATTTAACTGTACATGGAAACATACTTATATCTCTAACCTAGGTGGCAAACACATCCATATCGTATGTTGCATATAGCAAGCGGGTTCACACCTATGTGGCAAACACATGAGCACACACACACGAATCTACAAGATCATAAATATAAAATAAGAAACACATACTTGAAAATATAGGACCTTCCAATAAACATGTATTAAAGCTTACACAGTGAGATAAAGTAGTTACAAGTAATAAGACCAAGGAAAATTGAAATAGAAAAGGTGCTGAAACTAAACATGAAAAAACAAGGAGATGAAGGTTTGAAACAATTTAATGTTAGCAGCTATACATATTAGCCAAATATTAGTGGAATATGTAAAGAAGGTTACGAATGTTAAAAAAACAAAATGTTGAAAATATATAAGTTTAAGAGCCAATTTGGAGTTTTTGTTGTCATGCCCTGCATAGTTCTTGAACCATGCACAGCATTACTGCGATAACTTCATAGAAAGGATTAAATCAAGATTATAACCTAGCATATATAGTTGTTAAGCATAACCCTAGAATTTTATGTCTTCCTAAGGAAACAAATGTAACAGGCACATAGTTGACACGTACAACATGAGTTCATTAGGAGATTGTTGTTGTTGAGCTTTTCATCTCAGGGTTTAGCATGACAGTACAACCTAACGTGCACTTTCGAGATCATTGTTTATTGCTCATGCAAGTAGCAAATAATAAAATGATATAGATTGTTCAGCTGAGTTTGGTGTTTACTAGTTTTTATGGTTGGAAAAGGCGGGCTCTAACAAAATATACGAGAATTAGATAACAACATTGCCCCAGACAAGTCTACCAATTTCTTTCTCATTCTCAAGATGTTGATCCTAGGGGTACATCAAGTTGGGCTGCATAACCCATTGCACCTCCTAAAATTGATCAGCGGGTGTGCCTATATCCCAAACCTTCCATTATCTAAACTGACAAACAAAATTTGTACAAACCTCCAATGTCCCAGATGAGATCAGATCTTTTTTTTTTTTTGTGACTGAGATGAGATCAGATCTGGGAATGGGTATGACGACCGCAGTGGTTGTTCCTCATGAACCAAGGCATGGTTTTGTGTTAATTGCTTGGCTATAACCATCCTGTACAGTGTTAGGAGTTGTTTGGATGCACCTTGGGCCGTATCAATCTTCTCCAAGTCAGGCCCAAAGAAACCCAAGAATCAGCATTACATATGCAGCAACAACAGCAGCTCTGGATCAAACAATCGGCTACGGTGGCGGCAACCTGGAGGCCAAGCTTTGGCTCCTTGTCGATTTTCTTTTCTTATTCCTCCTTCCTCAACCTTGTGCCCCCTAGCTTCTAGAACCCTCTAGTAGCTCGTATCCTCTTTTTCTTCTTCAATTCCACCACCAAAGCACTTGAGAGTTGAATTTGACTTCTACTTTACTATAGCGATTTCTAGTTGAGAAGAAGTCTCTAACAAACAACCCTGTAAGCATTGTGCAGTTCACCATTGAGCCGCTTTTGATCTGAGACATGGCTGAAGCAAAAACAAAAAACGTAGTGCCCCATCTCAGCTCGATGGTCGTTGAAACCTACAAGGCTGCAATACCACCAGCAATAACAAATCAAACCTCCACAAAATATCTCTAGCCAAAATTAGATTAAAAAAACCATGAAATCGAATCAAGAAAATCCAAAATACCAAATCAATCGAGTGAGAAATAGAACCCACCATGAGACCTAAATCAAGGACGTCTGCACCAAACAGGAGCATCGGACATCAGAGCACACCTAAGATTTTAGATTATGGGTAAAAAAAATTTAAGAGAGTGGCGTAGTGTATTGCATGACATAGTTGAGAGAAAACAACTGAGAAGTCAGACATTGTATTGAGTGAGAAAATTGCATTTAGCACACTTCTCTATGAAATGAGAGAAAAATGATTAACACACTTTTCCAAGAAATGAGGTAATAAGAAAATCTATTATCGTCCCCACATGGCCACATCTAGACATAGTGTGCATCGAGAAAGTTGTTTTGATAGTTGTATCCACATGCCACTTTCTGGAAAGGGGATATAAGTGTGCATGTCAATTTTCCCTTTGGGGGCATAGCCCCGCACCTATAGGATCGGGGTAAAAAATCAACACGTGGGGTTGCTGGTCGGTCACAGTGTCAGGGCCAGTGTTTTGTGGGACTGGGAAGAATTTGTACCCATCAAAAGAGATAGGAGATGGCTCAGCCTAAGGGCATGTCCAATGGTAAATTAGTGTCGTAAGTATAGAAGTATCCTGCAGAATTTTTGCATACGTGGAAGAGGGAGAAAGAAGTTGTATGTTAATTTGCTTATGGTATAAAAGACAAAAGCTGTATGTTATGTCACTATTGTAGCCTAGCTGTCTTTTAGATGAATGGTTTTTATTGGTCCATTTAATTCTATTTTTAAGCATATACATACAACACAATTAACAACCCATTATATATAATGTCTCATGTGCTGTCTCTAGATGAGGTGGAAAAAAATTACATACAACGCTGTCTCAACCATTGGACATGTCCTAATAGAAATAAGGCCCATCAAAGCCGAGCTTAGTAGAGAGAAATTTAGAAGGAAAACCCAACTTGCTCGTATTAGATCGATCCTCATCTTCAGGGACGTTCACGGGTTGGGTAGAACTCAATCCAACTATTAAACCAGCCCAATCCAAACCACTTGGTTGGTTTTGACTTTCAATTCGTCCAAACCGTCATTGTCTTTCCATTGTCATTGTTGCCGCCGTTGTTCTCGTTAGCCTCCTCGCCGTGATCGCCACGAAGACGAGATCGAGCCAACACTGCGTCGCAGCCATGGGAGCACGGTTGTCATTGTGCCCCCGGTTGGCTGCCACCTGCAACCTACTTATGCATGTGCCGACGTCAAGCCTATATGCCCGAAGCTATCATCGATGCCACAACCGTCATGGCCATGACAGTGCGCGTCCGTGGATCCGACGACGTTGTGCCACAGGCGTCAAACTGCAAAGGATGGAGTCAACGTTGAGGATAGCCAATCTCTGCTTTGCCCAGCGATAGCCATGGCCGTCTCCCATCTTTGTTTGTTCCCATCTATATATAGATGAGGAAGACAATGATGGTTGAACCAGTATAAAGACCTCTAGCTCAAATCATCTAAAACCGGCCACACTAGGCCGGGTTGGTTTTTTACGATAACCGGCCTTGAACCGTGGATGAACAGCCATACCCATCTTCTATTCTCTTGCACGTAGGTCGTAGCTCCAAAGCGTGTCGCGTCACTTGTTAGCTCGGCATATGAGAAGGCGCAAGATGGAGAGCCACCACTCACCGCACGGCATATACCATGGAGTCCAGCATTGCCGCCTCCACCGTGTGATTAAGCTTTGGCAACAACGAACTCACACACGCACACGAAGCAACAATTAAACGCACGCAACACACACGCACGAGCAGCAAGCAAATTGTGGTGGACACACACGATCCGGCGTCTCACGCGCAAGAATCGTTCCCTTCGAGCTGACCATGAGCTCCGGCACAACGTGCTCCACTAATCTTGCATGCGGTTAACTAATTTTCCACTAATCCTCTTATTCCCTAGACTTGGTCAGTTGCTAGTTGGGAGCAACACATGCATCTGCCGATCGCCAGCAACGACTAAGCCTACGTGCAAAACTTGGACTAACCTTGGCCGACATTAGACATACATATGCATTTAGCTAGAGGAACGTGAACATATAATGTGCCTACCTGCACCTCCCCTCCGCCGTTCGCCAGCATCTCCCCGGCAGCTCAGAGATGAGGGATATATCTCAGGTCAGGGGCGACAGCGGAGCTTGATGTGGACGACGGAGACGGCCACATTGTCCAAAGCTACTCGCTATCATTTACTACTATAGATTTAGAAGGCTAGAAAATTACCACAACGACCAAGCCCAAAATCAACTCTAAAATTAAGTTTCAACATAAAATTTTAGCGACAAACAATAAGCCAACAAGCAAACAATGAAATTCACCAAAAAAAAATAAGTTTTGTTCATCAAGACTATTAATTTGGATTTTACAACTAATGTAAATCAATCTGCTATACGACTACTGTAGACTCAATTCATTTGAAAACCACATCCAAATTTCATGCAGTACATTGTGTTAGATAATGGACCTTGCCCATGTCGCTACAAACCCACCCACCCTCCTGGCAACAATCAAAGAAGAAACAAGAGTTTGAGCCAAGTTGCAAAAGATTATAGAAGCAGGAGAGATCACTTAGTCTTTCTTTTTCTTTTTTGCGAGCGTGTCTCTTTTTTTACGCACTATGTATATATGTAGCCCCATTTTTCTCGTGCTCTATTAATATAAAAAGACAGTTTTTGCCTGAAAAAGAAGAAATATTGGGCCTTGCCCTTGCTTTGACATTTTTCATGTGCGACTGAGCTACATGCCTACACATCCAGACATCCAGTCTCCTCCCCAGCTATGCATTGACGCCACCTTTGCACTACTGCATTTCGCTGAAACCCTTGTATCCGCTTCACCTCACTGAAATGAGCATGCAAATAATAGGTTAATGCCTTTCATAAGATTTTTTTTTCGGTCCTCCAACTTATTCGCACTAATAATGCATTATCTAAAAAAATGCACTAAGAATTACCTGGTTTTAACACCTGAATTCTCTTCAGTCTATCCTTAGCAAGGGATGCCGACCATCTTGGCAGACAGAAATACATACTGTCTACAGTAGCTTCATCTTTGTATCGGTTTGTGCAAAAGAAATTGAAGCGTTCAACGTCTTGCCTATCAAATGAAGAAACTGGAGTACCATTTACACAAGCAATTCCAAGTGCAGCCAGGCTTTTGTAAGATATTTCTTGAGCAAGATATTTTAAAAGCTACACAGTATAAAAGAATCTTTAGTCAGTGATGAACAAGTGCATAAGACACCATATGTTTGCGTTCAGTACTGGTAAATTTTCACACATATACCACCAAGTTGTCTATTCCGTATCATTCAAATTTATTGGAGAAAACTAACCTGTGCTGCCCATTTTGGTAGTTTGATCCAGACTTCAAAAGTGGAAGCTCCATGAGCAACAGACATCGAAGTCACAGGCTCAGCTGAAGGTTTGACGTCGTTGCTAACCAGGACAGCACGAACTGTCTGTCTCTTCTCAATAATTTCTTGTTTAATATGGCTCTCCAAACGCTACATAATGCCATGAAGCAGCATATGACTCTGCAAATATCAAACTAAAGACTAAAAAAAGCTCCATAAATTCAGAAACCATACCTCATCCTCTAAACAGGTAGGCACACTACCAGAAACGAGAAGTGACACGTGTGAACTGCATGTTTTAACATCACAATACATTGCAACTTCCCCGCATAAAAGAGTTTCAACAAGATGAGGAGGACCGCTGAAAAGAGAAATGCAGTGAGCAGGAAAAACTGAAAAATTCTAGCAACAATGCAAGCAACGATACAGAACTGCAGGATAAGAAGTAGCATAACTTAAAATATGATCACGAAATGATATAGATTATATATTGCATCATATTGTACTTTTCAAGACACACCAATGGAAGAATTTAGTTTGTGTTACCATTATGTTTTATTATATTTCTTTCAGGAAATGTTACCTCAGTTAAACTTTAAATTATAGCAGAAAATACAGATCAGTTAGCTCATTTGATAAATCATCAGTTTCAGCTTTAAGTATTTCTGAAAAATTATAATATGATACTGAAACAAGGATATGATGCAAACATGGTTCCTACATGAGCTATCGAATGTACGATACAACATGATGCGATCTATTGAATATTATACAGTAGCTGAAGATACCTGTCTCTGTCCTGGATTTTGCACAGTCGAAACTGAAAAAAAAAAGGGAAGAAAAATCAAACATTAAACAGGCAGTACCATAAGTACAACTTACATCATTTTTCTTGTCTAGTTTGACAAACAAAAATGACCAAAATTATCTAGTGTGCGCCATATTATCTTGTTATTAAAATATATTTACATACAATGGTACTGGTTGAATAGCAGTGTACGCAATAATCAACAATATACAAGTTCTTAGATGGTGGTGGATGGCAGATTCAGCTGTCACCACCACCACCACCACCGCTAGGTCCTTAGATGTGGGCATGCTGCAATCTGCAGTCCAAAATGAAAATTTTACAACTCAGAATGTTTGACTGTGACAGCTATATATCATTAAGATTCAGTGCATAACTTGCAGTGTGGACTTTGGAACCTGGCCCCACCAGCTTGTATAAACTGCTTAGAAGTAACAATGATACTGGTCATTGACAGCTAGGCCGCTACTTAGGATGCAGCAGTATTTATGATTTGTAAGGTAACATCATATACTTCATTACTCCGATACCTATCATTTCACGAAATAGGTCGTTGGGATAGTACTTTATTCAGAACTCAGCAGTCAGCGCTAATTGAATCTAAAAGTATAAATAAGAGCAACAATACATGGTGAGTAGAAGAAGATTTGACACATACTTCAATATTTAGAAGAGCATTCAAACCATCCTCTATTGAGCTCAAGAAACATGCATCCTGCGGAAGAGATGGAAATATAATCATTGATTGGAATAAGAAAAATGCCACATTATATATAAGATGTAGCATGATGGTTAAAGCTTACCAGGGTGCATGATGCTCCACAAATAAGAAGCTTAATGTTCACATCTTCATCATATATCTTTATGGCTGGAGTCTGTTTAGAGATATCTTCTTCTTCCTTGGCCAATTTATTCTCAGGAGGGGAGATGTTTATCTTTGGAGCATCCCCTAGTAGATGAGGCCCAAGCACAACATTTTGCACCTCCTTATTCCTTACACAGTACAATCGAAAAGAAGCATGTGCATGTTGAAACGCATCCCATGCATGGCTAGAGGAGCTACATACAGGAATACTCAATTATTAGAAAAAAAATCAAAACTAAACAATTTGCAGTACAGTAGTATTCAATAAATGCATGGCGAACATGATACCTCCGAATAACTGACATCAACGCATGGCAAAAATAAGATGCTGCAGAGGATGAGAATGAATTCCTCCAATATATTACATATGAAATCCCCTGGCAATGATAGAGTATCAACATCGCAAATTCCAAAATTAGAAGAAGTAATAGCAGTGCACGATTTTTTTTTTGGGGGGGGGGTGAAAGGGTCAGTAAAACCAACCAAAAACCCTCAAATTTTAGCTATCAGCATGCAAAAAAAAAATGAATATTAATAGCTGGCATTACAAGCATATAATTGCCAGCCAAAACAAGCTAAACCAGTGCATCTTAGTAATTATTTTATGAAAACCAAACTCTAAAATACTGCATAAGAAAATGATTTTTTAAAAAAAACAGTGCATGGAAAACATTTCAATATTGCAAGCATATATACATATTGCATCGCAACAAGCAGATTCATACCTATGTGGCAAAAAGAAACTCGTACACAGCAATCTACAAGCTCATAAATCCAAAATAAGGAATGCCTACTTGAAAATATCAGAAAACAAACTACCTTTGATTGAAGAGATTGAGCAAGCTTTTCCCCATTAGGAACTTCCAAATAAACCTGTGTTAAAGCTTACACAGTAAGATAAGCAGCAACAAGGAATAACACCAAGGAAAAAATGGGGGAATAAAAGATGTTCATGAAACTAAAAAAATGATGTTAGTGACTACAAGCCAGACAAGTATAAGTGCAAAATGTAGACAAGGTTATGAGGGTTAAAAAGTAAAAATTCAAAATATGTAATCTAAAGGGCCAATTTAGGGTTGTTGTGTTGTGTTGCTAACTTTTTAAGCTATCATAGGAACATGATTGTAAAAATAATCATGGAGTCCTTGAGGAATCAAACTAAGGTTAGATAAATTCTATTATACAGCTTCAGATTCACCCAGATTTGTTCCTTTTCTCTCTGGAACACAATGATACAGCCATTTTTAGCACAAAGTATAAGAAAAGCCACTGCACCAAACAAAAGCATCATAATCAACTGTAATAACAAACAGAGCCTGAATGCATCCAATTATGTATTACTACCTCAACAAAACTATACAATTATAAGGACCATAATTTTCTAGCTCTAAACCAAAGAATCCCAATTAGATTACCTAGATGCCCATATTTATGGCTACAAGGAAGTGTTAATGCTATTACCGCCTATCGCAGATACCAGCTATTTCCATGCATGAAATAATCGTTGAGAGCCTCTTCGGTTGCCTAGTATGGCTTCAGTGCAAAGAGATTAGAGTATATTGAGCGGGCTGCATGCACACGCAAGCAAGATGCATGACTGAGCATTAATAACTTTTGCCTCTTAAGCATGCCAGTATCAGAATTGACGTGCATCTGATCAGTGAATGCAAGGGTATATTAGAGGAAAGTAACCCAGAAAAACTGATTCCGGAAACGTGTGGCCGTGTGCACCCTATAAATTCGTACAGAAGCTCTGAGAAGATACACCCTGGTATCTAGTACACAACATTTTTTAGGGAGTATTAATATCCATCACATAAAAATCCTATAACATAAATTGAATCAGAAGGATATGGTACTGTCAGTCACTCAATTGAAACATCAGTATTCTATGCTAAGAGCAGTGATGACTACTTTAGCCCTCCTGTTCTCAAAGAACACTTTAGCACCCAAATTATACAAATTGGCAAACTTCATCAGCAAACACTAATAACTAAAGTGGGTTAGTAAAACAAAACTGTAAGGGTGTGTTTGGTAGGTTGCATGCAACCTGATCCAGGCTCAGTGCATGCAGGATGCGAATGTTTGGTTGGCTGGGTAGGGTCACGGACCTGGCTCGATCAATGCAAAAACCAGCGATGAGCCTGGCCGCGCAGAAATGGACTTCAATTGCGTTTCCCGCGGGCCTGGCTGGAGCAGACAAGCAAAAACAAGATACTGTTGTGTTTTCTGTGCTGAAAACTTGATTTTGGCGCTAGGTGCAGGGAACCAAACTGCATCTTTCGGTGGCCTGCCTATACACTCCACATGCACGTTTCTCGTGCAAAGCAGGGGCGACAGAGCCAGGCTCAATGTCACCAGCCTGGCTGGAACCTATCCAGGGAAACAAACACACCCTAAAGAATCATAGATATATCTATAGACTCTGCAGAGCTAAGAGAAGCATACTCCAGGTGCTATGGGGGCTGAACCACCATGCAGCCCAACATCGGTGTTCTAAGAGTCAGTGCTAGGCACTGGTTAACTACTGCGAGTACGAATTAATTGGTGTGTTATGTTGCTAACCAACCTTTGGTGCTCTTATGATGCAATTTTAGTGTTATATTGTCTAATTTTTATGTAATATATGCTTGATAATTTCTTGTATCTAATTAGTTGGTTGTCCAGCGCACTAGCTTACCGACCCTTTAGAGCCTAGCGCCTTCTTGAACCATTCCCAACATTGTTGGGCTAATTTCATAGATCAGACCATTATCTCTAGGTTGTAATCTAGCATATATAGCTGCTGAGCATAACATTAGAATCTTAAGTCTTTCTAAGAAAACAAACTGTGATAGACACATACTACTAGTTGGCACGGCATCAGTTCATTATGACATGAGAGTGCTGTGGCTGGGCTTTCCATCTCAGGGTTCGATCAGCATGCAACTATGGCCAATTGTAGTTTTGAGTTTCATTGTTTGCCGGTTCACATAGGAAAAGACAAAATGATATATATAGAAAACAAACAGACTGCTCAACAGGGTTTGGTGCTTACCATGGTTGGAAATGGCGGACTAATGAGTAAACAAAACATCTGTGGATCAGATACATCTACATCGCCCCAGATAAGTGTACCGATTTCTTCCTCGTTCTCCAGCTGCTGACCCTGGATGTATATCAAGTTGGGCTGATTCTGCTGCGCCTCCCAGAATTGTTCAATTGTAGGATTGATCAGCGTGTGCACCTGCATCCCCAGCCTTCCATGTCAGAACTGACAAACGAAATACTCTGACTAACTCCCCGCAAAAAACAAAAAAAAAAGAAAAGAAATACTCTGACTAACAGAATAAACAGCGACAAACAGACTAACCTCCAACCTCCCAGACGAGATCAGCTCCGTGAATGGGTATGACAGCCGGGGCTGCGCCTCGGGCACTAGAGAAGGTGGCGTCGGCTGCTTGGCTGTAACCTTCCCGCACAGAACTGCAAGCATCCTGCAGTTGACCACCTCTGAGTCGATCTGGAGCTCGGTCTCAGGCATGGCTAAACCAAGATAACAAGAAGCTCACAACACCGTCGAATCCTGCAAGGCGCAACACCACCACCAAGCAGCAGCAAAAGATCAAACATCCACAAAAAGTCTACCGCCAAAATCAGATCAAGCATGCAAGAAACCGAATCGAGCAAATCTAACCAAGAATCGACCAAATCTAGCCTAAATCGAATCGAGCGAAAAACGAACCTAAAAGCAGACCTAAATCGAGGACCAAAACTAGAAACCCCGACTCCTGAGCCGCTAGGACGCCGTCGGAGGCGGAGGAGACGCTCGATTTGGCAGCGGCGGCGGAAAGGGTAAGAACTAAGAAGCGAGTGCGCGAGAGGATGATGAACCCTAATTTCGCCACAGCACAAATCCCCCTCTCGAATCATTTATACAGCCAAAAAGAGGGGGAAAACGCCACTAAGTGACCGAGCAATGAGAAATCTCCAGAAAAGGAGAAAAAAAAGGCCAAGATCACAAGGCCAAAAAAGAAAAAATTGATTGGCCGCGACGAGTGGGACGAACCGCTCAAGCAAGTAGAGTCGTAGAGATCGAACGGTGCACCGCAGCGGGATCTCCCCAGTTCGTCACATCGCTACGGCTGCTGTTGATGATGATGATGCCGCTTACGCTTCCTCTTCTTGCGGTCGCGGCAGAGATAGGATGACGACGAACGACGATGACTCATGACTTGTGGAGAGAAACAAACACAAGATGACGGATTAGATCAGCTTTTCGCAGCGGGATTGCGAGGAAAAGTGAAGGGAAAATGCGAGTTTGTTTCTGTGTTTTTTCCGGGAGGGGAGGATACCTCATCTCTGATTATCTCTGCTGCCGCGGCTTTTGCTTGGCCGCATCCACTTCGGGCGATCGAATGCGCCGGGTGGTGGCGTGGTTGCTTCCGGCCGGCGGTAATGGGAGGAATTTTGGATCGCGTGGCGTAGTCCCCGAATGGCCAAGTGGATTGCTGCGGTGGTAAATTGGTGCAGTCCGTGCCTGTTCATCGAGTTCTTTGCGAGTAATTTTTCTTTTTTGAGTGGTTTGCGAGTATATTTGATGACGGGAGATTATCATGTGAAGTCTTAACATGTTATTGGCCCAATCCCGTCATCGTCGTCAACACCCAATGCTCCCACCACGGCGAATTAACTATTTGTCACTCTTAAAAAACATTCTCAAATACCTTTTTTCTCGGATTTTCATTCTTATCCATCGCTTTGGTCTGCTTATCAACATTAAATTTTTTCCATCCTCCATTAAGGAATTGGTATTTAGAGTCTGATAAGCCGGTATGACAAATGTAAAAAGAAATCTATAAGAGTAACATTTAGAAAATGACTATTTAAAATAGTGTCAAATAGTTAAATTTTTCCTTACCACAGTCCACACATTTATTCACTGGCCCTCCAGTAAGAGAAAAAGTGAGGGCACACGTACCTTTTACAAAGCATGAGCACCCACGCAAGGATATCCACCGTTTATCTGGTGGCAAATATTCTAGCTGACATGTAGGAACGTTTCATCGCACTGTGAAAGAAATCAGCCTAATATGATTTTATGCTGCATTGTTGTATTGGTTTTCAATTTCTAAAAGGACCTGACTACGATACGACCATGCGCCCTTAGCGCTATCACGTGACCTTAGCCAGCCGCACCCCCCGTCCTTCGCCTACTCTGCTTCAGCCTCCGTCGCTAGTTCCGCCGCCAAAAACAGCATCACCACCTTTGCCATCGTCGGCACATCCCTCGCCTCACTCCCTCCTCCGCCCCATGTTTCTCCAAGCGTCTATGAGGTCCCCTTGTTGTCAACCCTACCACTACCGACCTCCATCGCCTCAGCTTCGACGGTGCTACCACTGCCCATCCATCGTCGTCGCCTGCCCCCTTCTCCCCATCCCCGAAACGCTAAATTGTCGTTGATGTTCGCCGTTGTTGTCACCGTCACCGTTGCCGTCAGAGGAGACCGAAGTCGGGGAAGAAGATCGTTAGATCCTAATGGCAGCCAGTTTAGTCTGAACAAGCTATTGAATGGTGGTGCGGGGAGAGCGGACGGCCGGATGGAGCATTGCCGGTTAGGACTAAATAGTGCACGCTCACAATATAGATTATACGTTTTCAAAAATGTTTGTGAATATTTTTTTTTACCTAAAAATGTCAGATGTCCCACGCGATACATGTTTAAGCTCTAGATCGACACTCCAAAATGTTTAAGCTCTTAGATCGACACTCCAAAGATATCTCAATATGACGTCAATGTATTTTACTCGAGAGGTGCCACTTCTCGAACAAGGTTTCCCATGGCAAACCTTCCAAAGAGGTGTCACCTCTCCAAGAGCGATGGTGCCCTACTCCGTTATTTAGAAATAAGAAACTCTAGTTTGGAGTACTAAGAATCATTATTAAGAAGCAAGAAAGGAATTGGAAGCCTAAACCCAATCCTCTCCAGACTCTAGTTGAGTTAGCCTATTCCACAACTCCACTCAACGCTCAGGAATTAGAGAGCTCTACCAGTCAGGACTCAGGACCTTATTCCTCTTATTGTCTTATTCGTTTTGCATTCTTCCAAGTTGCGACCGATTCCAGTCCCCCATCAAGAATAGGATCGTACTACTATGCATGTTTACCAGCCCAAGATGCAACCAATTCTATTAATTTACCTTTAGTTTTTGCACATCTTCTGCATAAATGTGCAAGGTCGAAATAGTGGGTGGATGGGGGGAATACACAAGTCATCAGAACATTTGGTTCAAAAATTCTGAATAAGCCACTTCAATGCACCAGTTCCAGATATTTGTCAAGTAATGAACAAAGAAGCGTATCCACATCCGCATGTTGCAAATAATACAATGTCACACTGCATCCAAAACTTTTGCGCAAGATGTGTGCTGTTGGAAGAAAATCTGCCCCATCAAAATTGGCAGGGCGATCTTACTCTTATTCTACTACTATCTCATAATGAGGAATATGTCAATCAGCTTGTATCTCCCAATTCTTTGATGAACTGATCCTTCAGATAGCTGTTTGATCCTGCCATTCTTTGTGCCATCAGATCAAACTCACCACCACTCCTATAGAATGGAACAAATAATTATACATACTCTCGTGATGATTACACTATGTTAGTAAGAGGCTAAGAGCCAGTAACATGCTATTGACTGGAGGGTATAACTTACGGGTCAAAAACAAGACCGCCAGCTTCCTGTAAAATCACAGCTCCAGCAGCTACATCCCTAGAGTGGAGAATTCACAATAAGATCTGTTTAGATACTTTATATTTTCATAAGAGACTTCATTTTAAGTACAGAAAATTTAATCAATCATACCAGGGGCCACCAAATCCGATCTCATAACACAAATCAAGCCTGCCACAGGCAACGCCACACATGTTCAAGGCCAACGAACCACACATCCGTATAGATCTAATCTGAAATAATGAATATGTGTTTAGTGTACCAATGTGTTGACATCTAATAATACTTCTAGCCATATTAGTGGACAAGGTTTACCTTGAATAGTAACTTATTGATTCTGTTTGTTGTATCATCCAAAGTAGCCTTATCTCTTTTGGTTCCTACCTGATCAATTATTAGTTAATATGAAAATTTAAAGCTATAGAAACTACAACTCATTTTCCAAAACAGGTAATAGTTAGCAAAGATAAACTATAGGGCATATGCAGGTACATATCTCCATCCCATTGACCATTCAGACAAAATCAAGTTTCAAATATCAACAATGTGTTATATCAAGTATGCCCATTGACAATTGGTAACACACGAAGGTGGCTCACAGCATACAAGTTTTCTTCAATGTAGCATGTGTTATACATTTATATCTATGTCGATATGATCATATGACTAGAGGGAAAATGTCGATGCTAACAATAACAGGAAGTCAGAAATGGGCAAGCCTATGCTTAAGAATCAGTTAATACGATATCTCAAGATTTCAATAATTATTTTATAAGATAAATTGGTGTTTCACAAAATACATTTTTTTTTGAACACACAGGAGATCTGCGCATCATTTCATTATTATAGAGAGAAAAGACGGAGGATGGAGGAGTAACAAACCCCAACCCCCACTCCACCAAGGTGTTACAAACGCGCACAAAAACCAAAACCACAGCGTCGACCACCCTAAGGCGCTAGAACCATTGCCATAGTTAATAGATCTTGAAGCTTTGAGGCTCCTGCCATACACCAAAGCACACCCTCAACAGCCACCGCAAGAAGAACATCAAACGCAAGGGGTAGACCCATTGAAAACACACTGGTTGCTATGTTTCCAAATCTCCACAAAATACAGTTAACAAGATTAAGTTAGTAATTAATTGATGCAATTGTGATCATAGTTATGAAATTAAACCCCCAAAACTTCATGAGCCACAATGAGTTAGCTTTTGAATCGTTTGATCAAATGGTATCTAAACTCCTAAAGTATAGAAAATATATAATCTTTTTCAAGAAAGTATGTGCATTCTGTATGTGGATGTGCATTTTCCAAAACATCTATGTGCAATCGCCATGCAAATTCAAAAGAAGGTATGCATAGTCATGTAGATATTGTCACTTGTCAGTATTTGCAAGAATAAAACAAGAGGGGTATACATCCACAAGAAAATAGCAGTCAATATCACCATTCAACAAGTCACAACTTCACATTAACGCAATTGAACTTTGTTGAATGGTTTTTTTTTCTGGGGAAGACAGTGGTGGGCATATCTTTGTTTTTTTTTTAGGGAAAAACAGTGAGGGAGGCCGCCACGGTTAATTTTTATATAAATAAGGGAAAAGAGAGTTACATGTACAAGGGGGGAAGAGAGAAAAGAAACCCTAAGACTATCCAAAATTACAAGCGATCAATCCATGATTGCACCAGGGGACGAAGAGATACTTTGAGTCTAAGCAAATGTAGACTCAAATCTAACTTAAGGTTCCTATTCCAATTGGCAGTAGATCTTTGGTTATTCTGAAGACAACTTATACTGATGAATGAATTTCCATAAAAATTTAATGTATTAAAACTACATTGTTAAAATGAAACCTTATTGGGATTATCTACATGTACATAAGCAATACATGTAACAAATTGATTCTTGATAATATTGCTTACCTCTGTTACCATAAGGGCCTTCACTAACTCATTTTGAGATGAAGCTGCTTGTCAGAAAAAGAAAATGTCTACAGTCAATACGTCAAGACATCAGGGCCCGATTAACCAATATATAAATTATAGAACTTACTTTTGATTGGCAAACCATTGAGGAGGGCACCTTTACCACGAATAGCTGTGAAAAGCTAAATGAAAAGATGAAATGAATTAGACCTCAAACTTCAGTTGCTACATGAAAAATAAGAGTATATCATATAGATAAAGTTGAGCTATTTCTATATGGTTACATAACGGGAAGGGGTTAGGGGAAATATTCTTTGTATCCAACTGCAATGTAATGCTTCAGGTTTTAGTTTTATACCTCATTCATGATGGGGTTGTACACGACTCCGGTAGTGGGAATTTTCCCAATGGTGAGACCAATGGATACGCAGACAAAAGGGAAGCTGCAAGCAATGTGATAGACATGTAACATGTTTACTTGAAAATGAAATACAGAAACAGAAATATTCATAATCGAATATTTTTCACGGGGTTATTATTACCCATGGACAAAATTGGTGGTTCCATCGAGTGGGTCGACGATCCAGGTCGGGTCGTCGGTGAGGTCCGCGGTGGCGCCTAGAGCCGCGGACGTCTCCTCGCCTATGAACTTGTGGTCCGGGTAGTGCTTCCGGAGGTGATTGAAGATCAAATCCTCACAGGCCTTGTCCGTCTCCGTCACCAAATCCACCTGCAGTTGCAATGCAGCCACGGTCACCGAAATCCAAATTCCAATCCAGGGCAAAAACAACTCCATTCGGACGATGGTGATGATGAAGAAGAAGGTACCTGCCCCTTGTGCTCAATATTCTTGGTCTGGTAAAATCCCTTGCGGATGATCTGCGGAGGAGAACCAGGAAATCAAGAAGAGGGTTTCACGAGAAAGAAAAACAAAACTAACTCGGGGAATCATGCGCAACGGAGGAGGAATCGAGTGGGGTCCAAGAGCGGCGTGTACGGTACCTCTCCGGCGCTCTTGGCGGCGTCCACCGCGACGGCGAGGAACTGCTCGTCCGCCATGCGCTCCCAATCTGTCGCCGCCGACCGCCGCGATGAGAGAGAGGGGAAATTGGTTGGTTGGTCCGTCCGGTATCGATTCGTGGTCGGCGCTCCCGATAGATCGATCGATGGCTCACGTTGTTCAGCAGTTGGTCCCACTCGGCCGCGCTCCAAAAAAAAAAAATTAGAAGGGGAAAGTGATTAAGGCCGTGTTTAGTTTCAAATGGTTTTTACCCAAAAATTTTACATTAATATTTGAACATATATTTAAAATATTAAACATAGACTAATAATAAAATAAATTACATATTCCGACTGTACACAAATCCTTTAAGCCTAATTAATACATCATTATCACATGTTGGTTATTGTAGCACTTATGGCTAATCATGATGTAATTAATTAGGCTCAGAATATTCGTCTCGCAGCGTACACTCGGAATATGTGATTTGTTTTGTTATTAGTCTACGTTTAATACTTCAAATGTGTATCCAAACATTGATGTGTCATTTTTTGCCAATTTTTTTTAATCTTAACACACCCTAAGTTGAGATGAGAGAGGCCATTGGAAATTTTTGATGGGCAAATAATTGTCGCGTGGACATCGCATGGATCGTGAACGCCTTGGCTCCAGATGCGTGCACGTGCGATGTGTGCACACACGCGACAGCCGTGCAGCTTGCTCGTCGCCTCTCCTTGGCTCGATCCTGTCTTCAACTAACACACACCGCATCTGCCGGCCCGCCGCCTCTATCACCGGGCCCCGCTCCATATTCCCTCCTGGCTCGCTCATCGCCACTTTGGCCCTCTTCTTCCCAATTTCCCATACATGGACCGTGTCATCAGCCGGGCAGCAAGCTCTCCTACAACATGGCCAAGTCGTGTGCGGTGTTTGCCGCACAGGAAGCTCTGCCTAGTCACTTATAGCTGCTAAACTTTATGCACACATTCTTTATAGGTCTAAGGATGACTACGTGACATACTTCTGGTCAGAGGATGGACGCCTTCGTTATTCCCACACAGTCCTCCCTCACCCGTGATTTGTCACTGTCTTTAGTCCTATGTGTCTCTCCATAACTTGTCGCTTCCTTCGGCTCTCCACGCGCCTCCATTTGCGTCTCTATCGAAGCTTTAATCCTGTGTACCCTCGCTCTCCCTCATGACCTTGCTGGTGACTTCTCCTCAATCCACATATCTTCTATGTTCATATCATGTATCTTTCGCATAAAACCTCGGTGGTTATCTTTCTCTTTGTCGGCGAGCGCACATTCCTCAACCGTCTCCATCTTTGTTGGCCCCGTTGTCGATCTACCATGTGTGGAGATATAGATACACATGGTACCTCAGATACCAGACTTTGCATCCAGGTACTAGATTAGGCATGGAGTTTGTCTCACTGAAGCCACAACCTCGCCAAAAGCATCCATTCTCACCAGGGATGCAACAACCTTCATCCTCATCGGGGAGATAAAATGTCTCACGGTGCCAGTGCACCTCACCGAAACCACCACGCCTCGTTGGAGTCGCCACTTTATCATTGCCTTCCCCAATCGTCATCGTTGTCTCCACCACTGCTGCTGCTGGAGCGATTCCGAAAGGGACACAAAGGGCACCTTCATCGCAGCGTGTAGGAATGAGGATGGATGAGGCATGTGGGAGGAATGAGTAGGAAAGAGAGAGGAACACATAAGAGGACAAGACGAAGGACAACACAAGAAAGACACCAACGTTCATTCCCCCAATGGACGTCCGTTTTTTAAGTCTTTCTGAGAGTCTATGTCATGCCCAACGGCATCAGGCTACAGAGATGTTTCTTTAGCTCTAGTGCCTGCTATAGGGCATGGGTTTAGGCCCTAAACCCTAAACGCAAGCTTCATGTTTCTTGGTCTTCATGGACAAGTGGTAGGGCATCCAATACAACGACAATACGACTCTCAACCACAAGTCATCATTAGCGAGGTTGAGGGTTGAAGCGCACATAAGGAGGAGATAGAGGGGTTGATGAGTATACAATGTTAAGAATAATAAATCGAAAAATACATAATGTTGAAACTTAGGGCATGTTCACTTATAGTCAAATTTGGTGATGCTAATTTTTAATACGTGCATTTTGGCAGTGCCATTTGATAGCTCTGTGAGGTGTTTCTTTGTGTAACCTTACTAAACTTTCATATTGTTCATGAGTAAGCTTCTGAAACTACCAAAATTTCCTAAGTTTGCAAAATGTAAAATTGTGTTTTATTTGGTGCAAAGTCTCTTCAATGGCTATCTCTAAGCCACCTCTTGTAATATTTTAATGGAAAAGAGATAAAAATCATCTCTTAAACAAGAGATAATCTCTTGCATCCATCCCAATATTATATGAGTATGACATATAAGGTCATCTGTATTACGAGTTGATATGCTCAAAACTAGACTATTAGAGATGTTGTCTTTTAGATGACTTAGGGAACCCGCAATGGCTGTCTATAGACTCTTTATAAGAGATCCTTGTCATTATTCTCTCATACGTGGAAGGGATTAAATAAAGAGAGAGAGAGCACAACTATCTACTAACCTGGAGAGAGTCTATAGTGGAAAACGAGGCAAGAAATTAAATAAAGAGAGAGTGAAGATGGATTATTGTCATCCATATATGCAGTTGTACATACCTATGTAAACATGCCATTGTGGTGATTTACTATTAATTTAGTTTTTAGTTGAGGTGTACTTATAGAGAATACTTACTTTACTATTGCAGTTGTCCTTAGAGCTAACAGGTATCTCTATTATTGGAGGTAGCCTTAGTACCATTTTCTTCCTTCGTAATCAACGATGACTTATAAAAAAATTATACTCCTTTCACTTTGGAAATTCTTGGCGTTTTAGGCTTGGTATTAGTGTCTACTAATTGTTGACGTTGTGGAGTATGCCCCGATATGCATGCATCTTATTTAAGACTGATGCACTTCGTCTCTCCAGACAGTGCACGCCGCGTGTAAAAATAGGGTGAAAATTAAAGCAACACCAGGAATCGAACATGTTCACGTATGAATGGCAGACTCATACCACTAGGCTACACAAGATTAGCGATCAATATGAGCACGCCACTATATTCAATACACAGTGGTATGCAATATCATGTCTAAAACGTCAATAATTTCAAAACTGGAGGGAGTACATATAAATTTAAACAAAATGATTTAATGATCATATTGATTTAGCCAATGATTATAGACAATGCCAATGCATGGTTGGAATACATGCTTTTATGCATATAAATGGTAACGTGTCTAGTCTCTGCCTTGGAAAAACAACACAAATAGACTTAGATTTTCTAAAAATTAAACTAAACATAATAGATTTGAGATTTTTGGATGAAGTGAGTATAAGAGTAGTCGGCCCCATAATCTGCACACGAAAAAACCATTCTTCTATCCTAATCGTTATGTTTGGTTGCCATTCATCCAAGATCCTACCATGCATCCGTTCAAAAAATAATAAAAAAAAAGATCCAACCATGCTGGCACCCGCCGTCAGGCCAACAAACTCTTCCACCACAGTCGTTCTCACTCCTCTTATCAAAAGTGGGATATTGGGAAGATAGCATGCATGCATGAGCCTCAAAACCACCAACAGTCAGTCAAGCGAGTCCGTCCGCATTCTCAGCGCCCAGATACCTAAACGCAGCCGCCGTAGTTAACCACTCCTTCCACCATCCCACGTACGACTATTTAATCACGGTGCGATCAAGCGAAAACCGCGATCACGAAGCCGCGCCGCGCGCCGTTGCACTCTCGAGGCAAACCGCAATGGCGTCTGGGTCTGGGTCTTCCAGTTCCAGCGACGCCGACCTCACCGTCCTCGTCGACGACTTCTACTTCTCCGTCCTCTCCCACGGCCGCAACGGAGACGACGGCGACGACGACGACGAGCTCTTCCCCATATCCGACGAGAAGTACGCCTCCGAGCTGCAGCTCCAGGAGGTCATCATGTCTTCCTCCGCCATCGTCGCGTCCTCGCGTCGGACTATGACGCCTTCCATTGAAAGCCAGCAGGTAATTTTCATCGGCGAGTCCTCCTCCTCCAAAGCCGCCTCATCGTCATCCGCCGCGGCGACGACGGTGGCGATGGTCTTCTGCAAGATCTGCATGGACGCCGTGCCGGAGGCGGACGCGCACCAGGCGAGCTGGGGGTGCGACCACGCGTTCTGCGGCGGCTGCCTCGCGGGCTACATCGCCGCCAAGATCCAGGAAAACAGGATCGCCGGCGTGAATTGCCCCGAGGAGCGGTGCCGCGGCGAGCTTGACCCGGAGCTCTGCCAGGGGATCATCCCGCGGGAGGTGTTCGACCGTTGGGGCGCCGCGCTGTGCGAGGCGATGCTGCTCGGCGCCAAGAGGACCTACTGCCCGTTCAAGGACTGCTCGGCGATGATGCTCGACGACGGCGGGGAGGTCGTCACGGAGTCGGAGTGCCCCAGCTGCAGGCGGCTGTTCTGCGCGGCGTGTGACGTGCCGTGGCACGCCGGCGCCGACTGCGCCGCGTATAGGAAGTTGGGGAAGGGGGACAGGGGGAAGGAGGATCTGATGCTGCTGGAGATGGCTAAGGGGAGGAAGTGGAAGAGGTGCCCCAAGTGCAAGTTCTTCGTGGAGAAGTCCGAAGGTTGCCTCCACATTACCTGCAGGTATCAGTTTTAACTTTTAACCCAATGTCTTAACTCTTAAGACCTTTTTTTATGGTCATGAGTATATTTGATGTGTATTGAAAATAATCGATGATTATCGTCACAATTGTTTTGCAGGTGTGGCTTCGAGTTCTGCTATGGATGTGGAGGGCAGTGGGGCATTACCCATTCTAGTTGCAGCACAGCTTGAGATGCTTTATATTAGATCTAATATTTTTCTTTGTATGGGAGGCAAGAGGCATATGAATTTCGTATGGGAAATTTCTGATGGGTTTAACCGATAAGATTTTTTTTTTCTGCTATCTGAATGAAGCCATAGTATAAGTTATCATTAGTTCAATACAAGAGTGTTTAACTCTGTAAGTTTATCAAAGTTCAAAATTATGTTTCCCACTATATTGGTCATGCATCCGATTCGCCTCATTGGAAATGCATTCAAATATCCTTCCAATGTCCGCAAGCTCTTGAAACAAAAATGATCAACTTGAGAAAATTAGTACCCCGGCATCAGATTCTTGTCATATATGGATAATGGAAGTGCTCTAAATTTTGTTCATATATAGGACTCTGTTTTCATCGACTTACATTGTGGACTCGTTATTAAATACTCTATAAATGACATTTTTTGGGTTAACGACGGCAGTATACTGCCTGAATATATTGAGCCGCTAGAGTAAATTACAAACCCCAAAGGGTTAAAGAATAAAAAATTAAACGGAATGACTGTGCTTACGACTGATATGTACGACCGGCAAATACTACACATCACATTCTGCTTGACACTGCACATCACCTTCTGCTTGCCTGCCCCACATGAACAGAACCTGAGCACGGTCATTCGCGTTTGAGACTTACTCGTACGTGCGTCGTACGACATAATCTTATGTATAACAATACTCAAAAATAAAAGGACAGGAAGGAGTACAAGGATTTAGAATACCAAGGATATTATTTTATTTATATAGTGAAAACAGTGTGATTATCACTTCGAAAAAAATGGAGCACCTAAAAAAAATGGAGTACTATGCAAAAGTTTGCATACCTTGATCATCTTTTATGTCTAACTGTTGTCACCAAATTTCAATGGTTTACATTGCGAGAAATGAACTTATGTGTAAAAAAATGGAGTGCTATGCAAAAGTTTGCATACCTTGATCATGTTTTACGTCTAACTGTTGCCACCGTATTTCCATGGTTTACATTAATTGCGAGAAATGAACCTAAGTGTACAAAAAAATTAGATACTACAAATCTGAAACGAAACTAATTATATTTCATTCCGTTTTATCTGACTTGACTATCCCTTTTATGACAATTTTTAAGTTCTTAAACTACTGTTGCATATGTGCAATCGATATTGGCACGTCTTGGGAACGGAAGCAACATCACAAAGTTAGGTATATATTGACGTCCTGGGAAACTGAAACAGTAAACGCTAAACATGCTCTGGAACTCCCAACTAAAAACAAGGAAAAATATCCAATAAATCCACTAAAAGTCCCTCATTCCCAGCGTTAAACAGATCAAACTCGATCAGTTTCCCGCAAGCGAGAAGATAAAGCAATTCCACATATCGATCTGTTTCTATCCCCCCACCACTCCACGTCTCCGCCGCATTTTCAGCAGCATTCCCTTTCACCTCCCCCGCCAAATTAAATCTTTGCCCGCGAACACCAGCCATGGCAATGGCGGCGGCGCTGGCGGAAGAAGAAGAAAAAGCAGGAAAACAGCAGCGCCACCCCAGCTGCAGCATCTGCATGGAGCCCATGCCGCCCACCGAGGCGCACCGCGGCGGCGTCGGCTGCGCGCACGAGTTCTGCCGCGCGTGCCTCGCGGGCCACGTCCGCGCCAAGCTCGACTCGTCCGGCTCCGCCGGCGCCGTGCGCTGCCCCGACGCGTCGTGCGGCGGCGCGCTCGACCCGGAGCTGTGCCGCGTCGCTCTCCCGTCGGACGTGTTCGAGCGGTGGTGCGCGGCGCTCTGCGAGGCCATGTTCGTCGGCGCGCGGCGGACATACTGCCCGTTCCCGGGATGCTCGGAGATGATGGTGGCCGACGACGATGGCGAGGAAGGGTCGTGCGTGACGCAGACGGAGTGCCAGGGTTGCAGGCGGCTGTTCTGCGCGCGGTGCGGGGTGCCGTGGCACGCCGGCGTGAGCTGCGGCGAGTTCGAGCGGCTCGGGGAAGGGGAGCGCGGGAGGGAGGACCTGCTGCTGGTGGAGGCGGCGCGGAACGGGAAGTGGAAACGGTGCCCGCGGTGCAGGTTCTACGTCGAGAAGTCCAATGGCTGCCTCCACATCACGTGCAGGTACATACGTGTGATTGTGTGATCAGTGAAGTTGTGATGCATGCGTTGTGTAGCACCGATATATTGATGTTTATTGTAGTTCAATTGTTTTGTTTATGCGGATGTGTTTTGAACTTTTGATCGGGCAATGGCAGGTGTGGATTTGAGTTTTGCTATGGATGTGGCAAACCATGGCAGCTGATACATGACGGCTGCTCCGGATGACGATGCCGTACGTACGTGGTGGTGACAATAGTATTGCTACCGTCCTACTCGACGATGGCCAAGTGAAAGTCAATTTAATTACAGCTTATAGCTTATGAACATGCACTCGTCTCTAGCATGAATGATGCATATGCGCATGCTATTTTTTTTTCTTTTTGTTTATATATCGTTAGTCCTTAATCTCTAATCACTTGAACTCACCAATGACGAACACAGGTTCTCCACCCTACTTTTTTTTTTCATGAAAAATTGTCGTGATGAAAACCATTGTATGGAAGTATGCAAATTTCCTTGATGATCTAAATTGTGTGGAAATCTACTTAGGGTGTGTTTGGTTTCGGCCTTTTGGGACTAGGTGGAATGAGTTGAATCTATTCCTATATTTTGGAATGGGTTAGTTTGCCTGTTTGGTTATAGAGTGAGTTGGTCCTAATTTTTTGTTTGGTAGAAGAAACTAGCTTGGGATGGTTCCAAACAGATTAAAACGCTGTTTGGTGTGGCTCGGCTTCGGCAGATGCAGAGTAGGCCAGAAGGCCCAACAGCAGCGGTGCACGGAGCCAAGAATTAGGTAATTTTATTGTTAGTTCCTTTCCGGTCGCTAATAAAATTCTACGGCCGCCAAGGTAAAGATGATTTTCGGTAATGATATAGTAAAGTTTTTCTTGTCTTGATCCATATCATATTATAAGTGTGTAAAATCTCTATCATATATGCATAGGTACATGAAATTCATGGTTATCACATACAACCCCTCATGGGGTATCTCCATATCAACTACTATCATAGTGTTGATTGCCAAATAAAAAATCCTATGTGGTGAAATGATTCTACTAAGAGGCTACAGGTTGTTCTTCGCATCTATGGGCTTTTTTCATAGAAACGTTCCACCACGTGGGATTTTTTATTTTTTGCAATCAACAGTATGGTGCATATTAGAGGTCATGTGACAGTGGTTTTAACATATAATGCTAAAACTTGTAGTTTTATGATTATGGAGACACATAACTTATAGTTTTGTGATATTTTTTTTGACGAAAAAGGCAGGAGCCCTGCCATTCAATATAAGTAGGTAGTTTGTGTAAGGAGAAAATTACAACGCAATTTGGGGATGAGTAGACAGAATCTCACCCCCAAAGGACTAGTTTTGTGATATGATGGAGACATTAAATCTATAGTTTTTCAAGAATTTTTTTAAAATATATAGTTTTGTGATGTGATAGATTGTGTAAAATGCCTTTTGTGATAATGAAGACAATTGTATTTTTGTGATAAGATACCTAAAATATATATAGTTTTGTGAAACTTACTCCAAATCTAATTCTACTTTTATCCATGCCTACATAACTTTTGTGAGGAAATCCGTTAATTTCCTTGATGAAATAATGGTTGATTCGGAAGCATACTCTTCCTTTGAATGCATCGACTTTTGGCTATTTTGTGGAAATTAAACTGATTCTTATTCGTATGACCATCATGCAAAAATCATGTGAAAGATGAAAGCGAACTCCAAATAGCAAAATTCTTGTGAGGCTGCTGCAGGATTGGTTAGGCCTGGCGGCATGTGCAAGTTTTCAGAATTCAGCAAATAGCAATCGTACTACCTAGCAATCCTCCCTGAATGTGATTTGGGGTCACCTAGGCTGCTGTGCACTCGCCCAATTTAGCACGAACAGTCTTGGTTTGGGCAGGTTGGGTTGGGCCGAAATGGCCTAGACAACTCATATCTGGTCAGGTCTACCGTCTACATCGTCAAAACACTCCTCCACATGCTCCCTCTCCCAGAAACATTCCCCAGATACAGTAGCTGCCAGCTCGGTCTCACGCAGTCGAATGGCGAAGAACGCCCTGAAGGCCGAGACGGTGAAGCGCCACGGGATTTACACGCCAAATCTACCCCATTTTTTCCCCCCAGCTCCTCCGCCCGTGACGAGCAGCAGCAAGCGCGTAGTACGTACACATACACACACGGTACACGGACTGACGAACACATGCGAACAAGCGGCTAATCCAAAGGTCCAAACACGGGCTGGCCCACAACGAGTCGCCCGGCCCATCCACCCCCATATCCGTCCCCCTTCCACCACCGTCACCACGGCCACGGCCACGCCGCACCACCACCGCACCACCTCCTCTCGTGTCCGCCTCCTTTACCCGAACCGCTTCTCGCTTTCCTCGTGGTGCTTTCCCCTTTTCTCCACTCCACTGATCCCCCAATCTCCCGGATCCGGCATTGCGCCATGGCGAAGTCGGCGCCCCGCCCTCTCCTGCTGCTGCTGGCTGTCGCCGTCGCCGTCGCCGTGGGAGGGGTGTCGGGGGAGGAGAGGACGTTCATCGTGAGGGTGGATGCGGACGCGAAGCCGTCGATTTTCCCGACCCACGCGCACTGGTACGAGGCGGCGGTGACGGCGGCGGCGGGTGGTGGTGGTGGTGGAGGGGAGTGGCGGGAGGGCGGCCCACTGATCCACACCTACTCCGCCGCCTTCCACGGCTTCTCCGCGCGGATGTCGCCGGCGGCGGCGGCGGCGCTCGCGGCGGCTCCTGGGGTGGCGGCGGTGGTGCCGGAGCGGGTCCGCCACCTCGCCACCACACGCTCGCCGCGGTTCCTCGGGCTGCTGTCGTCACCGCCGTCGGCGCTCCTCGCCGACTCCGATTTCGGCGCCGACCTCGTCATCGCCATCATCGACACCGGCATCTCCCCCACCCACCGCAGCTTCCATGACCGTGGGCTTGGTCCGGTTCCCCCCAAATGGCGCGGGGTGTGCTCGTCGGGGCCCGGGTTTCCGCCCAACTCCTGCAACCGCAAGCTCGTCGGCGCGCGATTCTTCTCCGCCGGGTATGAGGCCACCTCCGGCCGCATGAACGAGACGGCGGAGGTCAGGTCGCCGCTCGACAACGACGGGCACGGGACCCACACGGCCTCCATCGCCGCCGGCCGCTACGTCTTCCCGGCGTCAACTCTGGGCTACGCGCGCGGCGTGGCGGCCGGGATGGCGCCCAAGGCACGGCTCGCGGCGTACAAGGTGTGTTGGGTGGGCGGCTGCTTCGATTCCGACATCCTCGCGGCTTTCGATGCCGCCGTCGCTGATGGCGTCGATGTGGTTTCCCTCAGCGTTGGTGGCGTCGTCGTGCCGTACTACCTTGACGCCATTGCGATTGGGGCGTTTGGGGCGACGGAAGCTGGGATTGTTGTTTCGGCTTCGGCCGGCAATGGCGGCCCTGGTGGGCTCACAGTCACCAATGTGGCTCCATGGATGGCTACCGTCGGCGCTGGATCCATGGACCGTGCCTTCCCGGCCAATGTGCGGCTCGGCAATGGCCAGGTGCTCGACGGCGTCAGCGTGTACGGCGGGCCAGCGCTCCAATCCGGCAAGATGTATGAGCTCGTATACGCCGGAACAAGCAGCAGCGCCTCCTCGTCAGCCGCCGACGGCTACTCGGCGTCGATGTGCCTCGACGGCTCGCTCGACCCCGCCGCGGTGCGAGGCAAGATCGTGGTGTGTGACCGTGGCGTGAACTCCCGCGCCGCCAAGGGCGACGTGGTTCACCGCGCGGGTGGCGTCGGGATGGTGCTCGCCAATGGGGTTTTCGACGGCGAGGGCCTCGTCGCCGACTGCCATGTCCTTCCAGCCACAGCCGTCGGCGCGGCCGCCGGCGAGAAGCTTCGCAAGTACATTGGGTCGTCCACGCGACAGGCGCCGGCCACCGGCACAATCTTGTTCGAAGGCACCCACCTCGGCGTGCGCCCGGCGCCCGTGGTGGCCGCGTTCTCGGCGCGTGGGCCGAATCCCCAATCCCCGGAGATTCTCAAGCCAGACCTGATTGCTCCCGGCCTGAACATCCTCGCCGCATGGCCGAACGGCGTCGGCCCAGCCGGAATCCCCTCCGACGGCCGCCGCACCGAATTCAACATCCTCTCAGGCACATCCATGGCTTGCCCGCACGTCTCCGGCCTCGCCGCGTTGCTCAAGGCGGCGCATCCTACCTGGAGCCCCGCGGCGATCAAGTCTGCGCTGATGACCACCGCATACATCAAGGACAACAGCAACGGCACAATGGTGGACGAGTCAACGGGCGTGGTTGCCGACGTGTTCGACTTCGGCGCCGGGCACGTTGACCCGATGCGGGCAATGGACCCTGGCCTCGTCTACGACATTACCCCCGTTGACTACGTCAACTTCCTCTGTAACCTCAACTATACCGAGCAGAACATCCGGGCGATCACGCGGCGCCCCGCCGACTGCCGCGGCGCGCGGCGGGCGGGGCACGATGAAGACCCACTTCATACGGACGGTGACCAACGTCGGCGGCGGGCGGGCGGTGTACAGCGCGGCGGTGAGGGCGCCGGAGGGGTGCACGGTGACCGTGCAGCCGCGGCAGCTGGCGTTCAGGCGCGACGGGCAGAAGCTGAGCTTCACGGTGCGGGTGGAGGCCGCGGCGCCGCGCAGGAAGATGGAGCCCGGGAGCTCGCAGGTGAGGAGCGGCGCGGTGACGTGGAGCGACGGGAGGCACGCCGTGAATACGCCGGTCGTCGTGACAGTGCAAGCGCCGCTGCAGTAGACAAGATTCGCAGATCCCCCGTGCCGACGCGCAAACCACGCGATCAGAGCGAATCAGCGAAGGGAACACTGTCGATCAGTGTCGTTCTCAGTGAGAGACACATTGCTCCTTGGACCATAATGCTATTAGTATTTGGTAGTGGTAGTATTATACATATGTATAAGCTTAAGCTATACTGGAACACTAGCTCAGGGTTCTGTAATCCTCCTCTTCTACCTCTCTCCCCCCTCCCTCCTAATCTTGATCTTTTCTTTCTTTCTTAAGCATGCCATTTATGTGGTTTTGCCGTGGTACTCTACTACAATGTGAGGGTTTTCAAGAGGTTTTATGATGTGTGTAAAGAGGCAAGGAATTAATTCAATCATCTATGCTATCCTCCTCATGGTCCTCACTCACCTGACCTCACATGGACGTGTGACACTCGAGTGAGGAACTGGCCCAACGTGTGTACTTGCTTGGTCTAGGTGTACTACCTGGAGCAAGCATAACCGCTTTCAATTCAACCTACCTCCTGCCTCTGAATTTTTGGGAGGAGATGGAGGGAAAGAAAGCCAAAGGCGGCTGCCGGTGCTGCCGGCTCGGGGGAGCAAACAGGAAAGCAAAGCAAATCATCATACGCGGCGTGGCTTTTCCGAAAGGCCTTCTGCACTGTGAGCAATTACGTGGCATCAATGGCAGCGAAAGGGGGCAAAAGCTGGCGCAGTCCGGAGACCAAAATAAAACTTGCGCGGTTGTGCCTATGCGTATGCAGAACATGCTGCAAGTTATTGCAGTGCTCGGGACAGAAATCAGAAACCGTCCCTTGACGTTGCTGCTAGCGGTCATACTTTTGTGACGGTGGACGGTGATTATTGGTTGGTTTACCTGTGCTGTGCTGCGTGTTTTTTTTTCTTTTCTTCCTCTTTTTTTTGGGTGTGTGCGACCCCCATCGTGCTACTGCTAATAATAACCGCGTTTAGTACTAGTACAACTGCTGGAAGTAGAATAATGCTTGTTGACTTGATTTGACCACAAGTACAGAGTACAGACCATGGTCCATGGCTAGCGGATCAGGGTAGTACTGGCTAGTGGATCAGGGTAGGATGAAAACGGATCAAAAACTGTATTATATTTTAATATAATTTTTTTTAATAAAAAACAATATCTGTACACGCATACTGAGATTTTTGCTGGGATCACACGCACTTTTATGGAGCTATCACGAACCATATACAAGAAGAAATTGAGCGCCAGAAAACCACACTGTGTATGTCTACCGCGCAACCCCGCGGTATTTTCTTGCTCACCGTTTTTATTCCATCGCTTAACTAAACACAAAACACAAGTACTTATCAAGTACACGCATGTTAGCCAACAGCAGACGCGCTTCTAATGCCCGTGACCGTGATGCCCACGGCTCTTACCTTATGGCCACTTTTAATTCTAGTATCTGCTACATGCATGCAGTCACATGCAAGGCAAGACTTTTTTTTTTTAAGAATTACGAAGTACAATCTAGACACTCATAACGCATGCACATTTATCTCTATAAATGTATTTTTTTTAAGAATTATACATTACTCATAACGCATACACACTTATCTCTATAAATGTATGTACGCAAACCCTATCCCTATAAGCATCTTCGAAGGCTGGGCCGACAAATTCTTGAGATTGACGAAAGCATCACGGACGTCTCGCTGTCGATAGGTACGTCGCTTACCACTGAAAGCACAAAGCCGTTAAATCCTAAAAAATTTGTTTCTACGGAAAATCGAACCCAGGACCTCAGTACTACTGAGACTCTTGTAACCACTAGGATACAAGCCCGTTCCGTTGCATGTAGCCCATTGAGTACACACTATGCAACTAACCCCACTCCTAACCCTTAGAGCAAGTTTAAGTTTAGTAATATAGCTAACTTGTGAACTATAAGTCCACTTATAGACAGTATGTATAATAGATAAGTTATAAGATTGGCTCTAATGATCTTATTTTATTTTTTTCCCTCACATATATTTGTCTTGGAGCATATGTAGAGCTAGATCTTACATGAGAGTCAACCTTCTCTTTTTTTCATTGTCTCTCTCCTCCACATAAACATATAGCCAACTTAACACCCACTGTTACAACGTTACTAGGACCAACTAACTGCAGTCGTGAACCTCGAGAAACCTGGACGAACCTGATCAAACACTCTTACACTCACGTAATCACGTTCTCCGAATCAGTGAACCACCGCTCGTTGCTCATCCATGATCCATGTAGCCCATTGCGCGAGAGCTAAATGCTTCGCGAAGACGGCATAATTCCGGGGGAATGGTCGGGTCGCGATTGGAAGGTGCTCATGCCACGCTATTTTCTCTGGGCCTGCGTGAAAGGCCGTGTAGTCGTTGAGGCCTAGCATACTGATTTCTAGGCCGAATTACTTGCGGCCCTTGAGTTCGGCCTGTACGGTACTGGATCCTACTTGCAAGCCATATTAGTTGGGCCAGAGCGGTACCGGACTTACGTGCAGGCCATAGTGCTTGGTCCGAGACGGAGTTGCGACGGGGCATGTTGTTGGGCCAGTACAGGACTGCGACTTTACGATATCAGTGCAGCCTATGATAGAGTGGGTGAGTGGGCTTAGCCAATGATTGGGAGTGTGTGAATGGGCTGAGCCAATGATATGGGTGGGTGGGCTGAGCCAAGCTAATCTGCTTACGCCAATCGCAAATCGACCGCGTCGTAATTCCCACGAGAAAATATACGACTCTAGCAGTCACGACACGAGAATATTCAGGCGCGTCGTCATTTGCAAAATGTTTGGACCCGGAAATCTGCGTGTAGTTTGATTAGGGCGAGTGATCTACAGCCTTTGCTCCATTTGTCACCGGTTCACGGATCGATCTCTGAATTTGTTATCTGAAGGTAGAACACTGCTCAAAATTTATGCTCCATGGGCCATGGTTGTCAAATTGTGCGATGACAACTACTCGCTTCCACTAATTCCGATGACAAGCATGACCAGTCTACTAGACCAGTGCTGTGCAGCTCAGCAGCCGTCCGATGTGACAGGCTCACCTGGCCGAGATTTAATTTCGTTCCCTGTGTGCGCTGCGCTCGCCGGATTGCACGAGCTATAAATCGTTCGCGGCGAGGTCGCCGCCGCAAACATGCCTGTGATACTCTGTTTCAAAAGGCATGCTGTCGTGTTGCTCGAACCACGTTTCAAAAGGGAGGAAAATATAGTATTACTGCTCCTCGAACCTCGCTATGATGATTTGAAAATGAGATGATAATGGTGCACGTCAAATTATCTGCCCATTTAATTATGGGCAGCCTTCCTGTGACAGTGTCCTGTCGGCTAGGTCCACCCATAATGCCAGCGTTTATTCGTATACGTGCATGCGCACACAGTTTGTGAGACGAGACTGCGTGCGCTGATCAGAGTCGAATTACAACATGTGTGTAGTCCTCCGTCTACATAACATAGGAGTACCACAGAGGCTGGTGGATGCTGACACAGCAAAATAAATGCCCTGAACCACACTCCAGCTACAGTAACAGTAGGATCCCATGCACGAGTCCGCTCAAAATCGATCGAATCACGAATGGTTGATGCAAGTCATATACTACCTCCGTCTCAAAATATAATAAGTTTTAGAAAAGTCAAAATCAAACATTTTAAATTTTAACTATTAATAGTGAAAAATTTAAAATAAACTATCATGTAAAAACGATGTTATTAGATTTATCATTAAACAAACTATTATAATATGCAACTATTTTAATTTAAAATAACATAGTTTTATAAATATTATTGGTCAAAGTAGCATCTCGAATACCGCAAAAAGTCAAAAACTGCTAATATTATGGAACAGAGGTAGTACGTACTGCAGTATACTCTTACGAGCTGCCCAGCCTAGCCGAACATGGTACACCGGCCGCACACGTACTATTACTAATCGTACTCCGAAAGCCGGACAAGCAGCTTAATTAGCAGGCGGTGAAGATCGTACTACGTGCATCTGCATGCATTCGTGGATAGAGTCGTGCGACTGCAAGATGGCAAGATGATTAAACTTGCACCTATCGTACGTCCACCCTCTGCATTTCTTACACCTAGGTCGTCGTACGTATATATACAGTATACTCCGAGGTTGCATGCCCTGATGCCCCGAACCCACTCTGCGATTCTGGCTGCAGTTTTGGCATTTTTTTCTCTTCGTGTGTATACACATGGATTTTATGAAGGGATGTTCATCTATCCACGGTTTTGGCCCAAACCGTATGAAACCGGCTAGTGTCGATTATGGATTTTATGCAATGCTTTAATTTCACACAACTCTCTTTCTTCGGTATGATCCCGACACCGACGAACTGACACACACGAAGTGTAGCTAGCGAGCTCCCGTCGAGCAGTACTTGCGTGTTGGAATCAAGTAACTGGCGGAGATTAATTACTAGTAGTACTATTACGTTCTGCTAGTACGGAGTACTCCTACTATACTAGTACTAACTGATCACTTTAATTAACCCTTGATCGACATGCCGACTAGTGACGACGCCCTGATGCCGCTGCAAGCTGTAGTAGTAGCTAACAGCCTAGCACTAGCAGGCGTGACCAAATCCGTATGCATCTCTCGGTATCAAGCTTCGCTGTAGTAATTTACTACTCTTACGTGTGCCCACTTCACACAAACGAACATAATCCTAGCTGCTCTCTATATCTGACTCCTATCTGAGGCTCTGACCGCGCGCCCGCAGGCAGGCAAGGACCACGCGAAAACGCCGCACGCACACCGCTCGTACAGAAAAAACGCTCACGAACCCACACGGCTGGATGGGCGCCGAACCGATGCGCGCGGCTGTACGTGTACGTGCGTGCGCGTACGCACGCTGCCACTTGCGAACGCGCGCGGCGCGGCATGGTGTGGAGCGGCGTACTGTACGTACGTGCAGGTAGCTGCTACTAGCGGCCAAACGGTAGCTGCCTAGCTAGCCAGCCGCCAGCCGGCAACGCGGGCGTACGTGCGGGGCCTGGACGGCTCTTCCTAGTAGTCGTCGTGTTGTGATCTTGTGAACCCTCGAGACGTTCGGCGTGACGAGGGGCGCAGGCTTTTCCCGTCATATCCCTGCCTGCGTCCTACCGAGGCAGCAGGTAGCATCCGTCAGGTTGCTCGCGCGGTCGCGCCAACGAGGCAATACTGTGGCATGCCATCCAAACATGCCGCGTCGGTAGGCCGAAATCAACCATTTTTTTTTGGTATTTGTTGGGGATGACCAATTGCCAACGGAGAGAAAAGAGAAGATAACTGGCACTGCTTTAGACGGTATTACATCCGTCTCAAAATATTGCTATTTAAAGGATATTTTTGAAGAAATTAAGTTTGGAAGAAAGAAGTACTGTGATTGGTTAAGAGGAGAGGGTAGGTGGAGAAGTTAAATAGAGATTGATTATGATTGGTAGAGATGTGGTAGGTATATATAGAACTATTATCTCCGTCTCAAAATACAAAAAACTATTACTAGATATGACTTATCCTAATACTATAAATCTAGACATGATTCTTGCTACTAAGATATGTCACATCCTGGTCCTAGGTTCTAGTAGTTATATTTTGAGATAAATTTGAATTGCTCAGTTATTTATATTTTAAGTCTGAGGGAGTAGAGTATTTGCAACCTATCAACCTATCGCATCAATCTCAAGGCAAACAAGCAATCCTCTAATAGAGGAAAAAAACAAGATAACAAAATAAGAGTCACTCTAAATGTAAGAATGAAAAAAAATTATTAGATATAAGAGGGACTCTCCATCCGAATATACTAAGAGCCAGACTACAACACGGAGGTCCGTTCGGACAGACGTGCTGACGTCAGCAAGGTCGTTGGGTACCGGATTTCAGTACCCGGGGTACCAGATCGGGAACCCAGGGTAGCAGATCAGGAACCCTGGATACTAGATCTGGAACCTAGTGCAAAAAAAGAAGCAAAAGTACTCTTCTACCTTTCCGGCATCTGCATCCGACTGCCATCGTCGAGCTCG